>JAEOAD010000044.1:6970000-7657500 GCA_036365145.1 Orientallactaga sibirica | reverse complement strand
TTTTTGCCATCTTTATGTTTTACTTTGTATATTATTCCTCAGAAAGATGGTGGTTAAAATGTTGATAAAAATAATGTGTTGATAGCTTAATTCTTTCTAATGCATTACCTATAACTTTGTTAACAGTATTTGTCTAAGTGTCATTGATTTTATTTTCATTTGTCAACCTCAGAGTGTGCCCTCTGTATCTTGCCAACCAGTAGTGTAAGATGCATGTACAAATGGCTCTTTGGATCCAGTCTTTGATGCTCTTGCTGTCATGTCAAGTGTTATTGGCATTAGATATCTATTGTTCTATTTAATGATCTATACACTAATGATTTAAAATCTACAACATAGATTTTTTTGCAGTATGAACAGTGATTGATGAAATGTTTGTTAAAGAGTAATGCACATGCATATATTATGTATATATTGGTTTAGTACAGTTGTAAAAAGCAGGAGCTTTGCCATAAGACATGCTTGAAGTAGACTCTTCCTATTGGATTTTAATTCAAATGGCCAGGTAGTCATCAAAGCCTTTTCTGGTCGTCTCACTTACAATTGAGACTAATGCTTCCCGCTGCTTACCCATACTTTGTCTTCCTCTTAACATCTTCCTTGCAAGTTAACATCTGACATATTATATTATCCACATCCCAACCCTCTAAAGTGGTGGGCAGGGATTATGATCTGTTTTATTTATTACTGTTTCTAATGCTTCTATATGAAGTCTTGGCACGAAGAAGCAATAGATTTTATTAGTTGGCTAGAATCCTGGCTCTCCCCACCTACTTGCCAGTCCATCTTGGGAAAGGAGTTGAACCTCTCCAAGCTTCAGTTACCACAGTTCAAGACTGAGGATATAAATGCTCACTCTGACATCCTGTATAATTGGGAATGACGTGAAACCATTCACAAGTATTTGGCAGAATTCCTAGTTCCACTCAATTCAGATATATTTCATTTGGTGGCAACAGCCTCAAAGCATCACTTGCTCTAATAGTCCAAAACCAAAATGTCATCAGGGTTTTCACTGAGCAACAACTTATGGGGAGGCATCCTACACCTGGAACTGATACTGTTGTTTGATAGTCCTGGGCTATTGGGAGCAACATTCCCCGTCTGTGTAGTGAATCTTTGTTCCTTCTGACACATATATGTGTGTGTATAATATATATGTGTGTATATATATATATATATATATATATATATATATATATATATATGTACATATATACATATTATACATATATACATTTACATATACATACATACACACACACACACACACACACACACACACACACACACATATATATATATATATGTTTCCTACATTGTAGCTTTTCTTTTTTAAAAAAAAATAGTTTACAAGTAGCCAGGCGTGGTGGGGCACACCTTTAATCCCAGCACTCTGGAGGCAGAGGTAGGAGGATCACCATGACTTCGAGGCCACCCTGAGACTACATAGTGAATTCCACGTCAGTCTGAGCTAGAGTGAGACCCTACCTTGGAAAAACAAAAAAGCAAAACAAAAAAACGATTTTACAAGTAAAGAGAGACACAGAGAGAGAGAGAGAGACCGAGGTAGAATGTGAGGGCTAGGACCTGTAGCCACTGCAAACAAACTCCAGATGCATGTGGAACTTTGGGCATCTGGTTCATGTGGGTGCTGGGGAATCAAACTCAGGTCCTTAGCTTTTGCAGACAAGCATCTTAACTGGTGAGCCATGTCTCCAGCCCACATTTTAACTTTTCTTTTGGCTTGTTCATATCTCATAAGCTTTGGACAGCCCTCCCTCCCCTCACTTAGTCTCCTCTCCTACCTCCTAGCTGAATAAAATTCTACTGTGTGAATGTACCCTATTTTTATTATTCATTCTTAGGTGAATGAGCATCTAGCCTGATTCCAATGAACATGGATATGCAACTGTCCCTGCAGTTCTTTAAGGATAATCCAAGAAGTGGCATAAATAGGTAATACAGTAGTTCTATTTTTATATTTTCAATATTTTATACTTTTTATTTATTTATTTATTTATTTATTTATTTATTTATTAGAGAGAGAAGGAGAGAAAGAGAGAGAGAATGGGCACGCCAGGGCTTCCAGCCACTGCAAATGAAATCCAGACGCATTTGTCCCTTTGTGATTCTGGCTAATGTGGGTGTCCTGGGAAATCAAACCTGGGTCCTTTGGCTTTGCAAGCAAATGCCTTAACTACTAAGCCATCCCTCCATCCCTCTTTTTAGATTTTTGAGGAATGTCCACATTGATTTCAGTAGTGGCTTAAGAAGTGTATACTCCTTCCCACCATGAATAAGGGTTCCTTTCCTTCACATCCTTACCGCCATTTGTTGTTGTTTTTTTTTAAAAAAATTTATTTATTTATTATTTGTTTGAAAGAGAGAAAGAGGCAGAGATAGAGAGAGAGAGAGAATGAGCATGCCAGGGCCTCCAGCCACTACAAACAAACTCCAGGCACATGCACCACCTTGTGCATTTGGCTTACGTGGGTCCTGCAGAATCGAACTGGGATCCTTTGGCTTTGCAGGCAAGTGCCTTAACTGCTAAGCCATCTCTCCAGCCCTCATTTTTCTTCTTGATTGCAGTTCTAACTGAAGTGAGATGCAATCTCAAATTTGTTTAAATTGCATGTTCCTAGTGGCTAAAAATGCTGAACATTTTTAAGAGTATCTGTTGCTTATTTGTATTTCAAGTCTCACAGTGCACTTTTTTTTTTTTTTTTTTTTTTTTTTTTTAAGTATGGTCTCACTCTAGCTCAGGCTGACCAGGAATTCACTATGTATTCTCAGGGTGGCCTCGAACTCATGGTGATCCTCCAACCTCTGCCTCCCCAATGCTGGGATTAAAGGCATGTGCCACCACACCCAGCCCATAGTCCACTTTTGATTGGATTGTTTTTTTTTTTTTTTGATTTTTAGTTTCTTTTAAGATCATGGTATACTTTTTATATTAATCCTCTGTCAAATATACAGCTTCCATATTTTCTCCCATTGTGTACATGTCACTTGACTCAACTGGAGTCTTCCTTTGTTGTACATTAGATTTTTAATATGCATGAAGTTCCATTTTGTTATTATTTATAATTTCCTGGTCAACAGGGGTCCGGTTCATAAAGTCCTTCCTTTGCCTATGTCTTGAAATGTACTCCTTGCTTTTTCCTCTAGACATTTCTGAGTTTCAGGTCTTATACTGAGTTTCTTAATTCGTTTCATGTTGATGTTTTGTTCGTGGAGAGACATGAGTCTTCTGCATGCATATATCTAGTTTTCCAAGCATAATTTGTGGAAAATGCTGTTTTCTCCAGTTACATTTGGCCTCTTTGTGAAAAGTCAGGTAGCTATAGTTACATGAACTTATACCTGAATCTTTTTTATTTTACTCTATTGATCTACATATGTTTTGATGCCAGTACCATGCCATTTTTTATTACTATGGCTCTGTAGTATAACTTGAAATTAGGTATGATGAAACCTCCAGCAGTGTTCTTTTTACTGAGGATAATTTTGGATATATGTGGTCTTTGTTCTTCCATATAAATTTTACAAATATTTTTCTATGTGTGTCAAGAATGACAGCAGAGTTTTGGTTGGGATTGAACTGAACTTGTAATTGCTTTGGACAGGACAGCCGTTTCCACAATGTTAATTCTTACAAACCATGAGCATGGGAGATCTTTCCATTTCTTGTTATATTCCTTAATTTCTCTGTTCTGTGTTTTAACTCTTTCATTGTTGAGGACCTTCACCTCCCTGGTTAGAGATATTCCAAGGTCTTTAATTTGGAGGTGGCTATTGTGAATGGAACTGTGTCCTGATTTCTTTCTTAGTTTGCTTGTCTTTAATACATAAGAAAACTACTGATTTTTATGCATTAATTTTGTATCCTGTGACTTTGGTGAAAGTATTTATTAGCTCTTGGAGTTTTGTGGTAGAGTCTTTAGGGTCTCATACATAGAATCATATAATCTCAAATCAGGGTAGTTTCACTTATTTCTTTTCTAGTTGTGAAAATCTTATTTCTTTCTTTAGCCATATCTCTCTAGCTAAGACTTCCAGCAATATATTAAATTGAGGTGGAGAAAGCAGAACCCTTTTCTTATTCCTGGTCTTAGGAGAAATGCTTCAAATTTTTCTTCATTGAGCAAAATGCTAACTGTATATGATATTGTGGTAGTTTGAAGGTAGAATGTCCCCCACAGCCTCATGTGTTTTGAACACTTGGATCCCAGCTTGTGACAGTTGTCGAGCCTTTAGGAGTTGGAAGCCTGCCAGTAGTGTCACTGAGGTCAGAGCTAGCGGTGTTTTTAGTCAGTCCCATTCAGTGTTCAGAGCTATCTCACTTGAACCACTTCCTTCCTATTGCTGTAACAAGATGTGTGCCCTGCTTGCCTGCTCTGCCATGTCTTCTGGCCATTATGTAACTTTCTCTTGAAATCTTAAGCCTAAGTAAACCCTGTCCTCCTATGAGCTGCTTCTGTCCCAGGAATGATAACGTAACTGGAACAAACATGTTACCTCCATCCCTAATCTCTCCAGACAGATATTGTCTGAAGTATAAGAAATTGGTGCCATTTTCATCCTGTAGAAGGGTAGAAATGGGTTTTGATGGATGCTGACAATATTCTTTATTTTTTATTAATGTTGCCATCATTTTTGATAAAGGATCTTGGCCTGGAGCTCACTATCCAGCCTGAGCTAGCCTTGAATTTGAGATACCTTTCTGATTCACCTCCCAGAACTATTTTGTACTTTTTACATACATGCTGGCTACACAGTGAGGTCACTATGTAAAACTTCACTCACCTTTATGCATGACTTATTCACTATTATGTAAGTAATATTTGCATGGGATGTTTCTTGAGAAGCATTCAAGCACAATCTCAAACAATCTAAATTTTCTCTGACCTAAACACCCTCTCGCATCAGCGACAATTTCAAATGCATTTGGAATTGGCTTTTCTCAAGAATATCATATAGGTGATTTGTTTTATTGCAGAACAAGAAATTTCTCTTCCATTGTCACAATGCTGTCAATCATTTTTACATGCAGTTTTTGTTATATTTGCATCATCACTTATTATTTTTATAGAATGCCAAGATTTTTCTGCTACCAAAACAACAAAGAATGTCATATGGCAAAAACAAACAAACAAAAAAACAAAAACATTGTAATAACAAACACAAGAAAAACAAAAATAGTGTCTCAGCTAAGTTTCTCCATACTTAATTTTTATTTTAGCATGCTTATAGAGAATTTGTATACATATAACTCAATCTCCCTTTAAATATTGACACAGTTAAACTATTCTTGCTGTTTCACTGACAGAGTGACAGTAGTTAATGAAATAATGGGTAAAGGATTTTAGTTACTTTCCAGTGGATAAAGTAGAAGGAATGAGTGACCAACACACCAATCATTTATATTGGCATTTGTAATGATCTGACATGCTCATCAATTTCTTAGCTTTGTTCTTTGTGCCTGGGTATTTCCAACCTTTAGTGTGTTCTCCTATCTTAGACATGACTAGCTCTGGTCCCAATGGAAGCATTCCCTTCTGTTTATATTCCAGAGTGCAGGCGTCCATGCAAATAACCTTCCGCGCGCACAACTTTTGTGATATTACTTTTGAGTTTTAAGTCCTGCAAAGGTTTCTGATGCCAAAAAGTCACTCTATGCTCCCTTCTTTCTTTTTAAATATTTTGACTGTATAGTCCCTGATTGACATATTGTAGGTACTATAATGTTTAGGACACTTAAGATTTCCAGGTGGAACTTAGGCACTTTGCATATCTTTAGTCTGCAATTTCAAATCCACCACTATACCTTAGGGCTGGACCCTAAGATCCACTCAGTGGACACATCCTCCAGCCAGGTGGCTGGAGATCCAAGAATTTTTTTTAAATTAATTAATTTATTTTTCAGTTTTCCCAGGTAGGATTTCACTCTAGCTCAGGCTGATCTGGAAAAGCTCTTGACTCTATTGGGGGACACTTATTCAAACACCACAACGTCTTTCCTCCCATCAGCTGCTTTGTTTGCTAACAACACAAAGGTAATTACAACAAAAGCAGCACAGAGAGGATGCAGAGAGTGGCACAGAGTGGTCTAGACCAAGAGACAGTCCCAAGAACATACTCGTGGAGATCCGCTTCTTCTATCTGGGTCTCACCTCCTCAGGTCTCCAAAACTTCCCAGAGCAATTCCACCAGCTGAGAACTGAGCTGTCAATACATGAGCTTTTTGGAGAGACCCTTCATGTCAGATAGATGCTGTCATATTTCCTGACTGAGTGATAGATGCAGGAAACCATACGGTTAGGGAATTTATATCAAATATCGTGCTTGTAAGGACATATAAAAGCCTACTGATACCCAGCACTCAGGAAGCAGAGGTAGGAGGATTGCCATGAGTTCAAGGCCACCCTGAGACTACATAGTTAATTCCAGGTCAGCCTGGGCCGCAGTGAGACCCTACCTCGAAAAACCAAAAAAAAAAAAAAAAAAAAAAAAAAAAAAGCCTACTGATAATGGACCATTACATGATGAGAAAACACAAAATACAAATTATAAGCCACATTTCCGTAATTAATTATATACTACACAGTTGTATTGCTTACTATTTCATGCAAAGTATTCGTGGTTTCTGAAGCTTACTCACTGTCTCACTGAAATTGGAGAGAACACCGATGTGTATATTGATTCTGTATCTATTGCCTATATTCATGCACTGCTGAGAAAAATGGAACTAAAAAGAGAAAATGAATTCAGTGTAATTCCCTAAATAGAAGCCTCACACCAGGCTAACATATTCAACCACATCATAACCATGGCCAGTGATCCCAGAGAACAGAATCCAGGGTCCTAAAAATATGATATGGGGGGAAATAACACAAAGCAAGATAAAGATAGACTTGTTGTATTTTGGGAAGTTAAATTAAGAAGTTTTCTTCTGCGTAAAACAGATTTCTTTTAATTGTTTTGCTTTGGGTCTTTTTTGCTGGTGTCTTTCTTTGCTTTCTGAGACAGGGTCTATGTTACTGTATTGCCCTAGCACAATATATATATACTCACTATGGAGCCCAAGCTGAATTGGAACTTGCAATTTCCTTGCCTTCATCTCCTGAGTGTTGGGGTTACAGGTGTAGACTACCACACCTTGATTGCTAACATTCCTGTATCTGCCAAAGGGGGACAAAAAAGAAATGAAACATACAAAAACAAAAAAGCATAGCCAAACATGAACCTGTTGGTGTATTTTTACACAAAGACCTTAGAAGATCTCATTTTTACAAGTTTTGGCCAAAGGAACTAACTAGTGACTAGAAAACTTGATCTCCCTTCCCTCATTCCTTCTTTCCTTCATTCCTTACAATATGTTTCCTTTGTTTTAGGTCCTGGACTTATTTATGGAGATCTAGGGTTAACATATAATTCTTTTTTTAATGTTTTGTTTATATTTATTTATTTGAGAGCAACAGAGAGAGAGAGAGAGAGAGAGAGAGAGAGAGAGAGAAAATGGGTGCACCAGGGCTTCCAGCCACAGCAAAATGAACTCCAGATGAATGTGCCACCTTGTGCATCTGGCTTACTTGGGTACTAGGGAATCAAGCCTCAAACTGGGGTCCTTAGGCTTCGTAAGCAAGCACTTAACCGCTAAGCCATCTCTCCAGCCCTAAAATATAATTCTTTAAAAATATAATTCTTGGGCTGGAGAGATGGCTTAGCGGTTAAGGTGCCTGCCTGCTAAGCCTAAGAACCCGGTTCCAATCTCCAGGTCCCACGTTTAGCCAGATGCAAAGTGACGCAAGGGCGCAATGCTGCACTTGCCCACATGGGGCCACATGCATCTGGATTTCATTCACAGCAGCTGAGAGACTGCTGGCGCGCCCATTCTCTGTCTCCCTCTCCCTCTCTCTCTGTCTGTCTCTCTCTGTGTCTCTCTCCAAAAATAAAAATAAATTTTAAAAAAAAGCTTTAAAAATATAATTCTTGAGTACAATGTCTTAGAGTAATAGGGAATTTATTAATCCATAAAGATGTGCCCTAAGAGCCCACAGAGTTCTATGGGGAGTGTCAGGAGATGTATGAAATCCCACAGGAAAGCAGAAAGGTCTGATGTTTCTACAAAAATATACCTGCTAAGTGTGGTTACTTGAAAAGTATATTACTTTTATTTCTTTAATAGTAAATTTAAAGACAAACTGCAGTGCACAAAATCATTTAAAACAGTGAAAACACCACATAACTTTTCACAAAGAATGAAATTAAATGACTGTTTCCTTCTGTATTCTGCAGTAAGCTTTGTCCCAGTCTGAATGATAATAAAACGTGCTTTTCTATATGGTTGACTATGGTAACAAACAAGTGAATGCAAACATGGCATGGCTTGTACCTAGCGTGGACCCCTCCTAACCTGAATGACATTTGAGGTAGGGTAGAGAAATTTTAAGACCTCTGGAAAACTTTCCTCATATTGGATAGCTAATTGGTTGACACAGTTTTCATGGATGAGTAGCATGTATTGAACACGTGCCCACCCCATCTATGATGAAGGCCTGACATTCAAAGACTGGACTCAATCTGCTGGTCATTGCATTGGATGAGGTAAGCATGTGTTGCATTGTGCGGGATGGCAAATGCAGATGGATAACAAAAGAAACGGAAAGGAAGGTGACACTGGAGTGCCCTGTCCACTATGAAGTTTTATTAGCAGAACCTTCCTTTACCTATTCTCACATGGGAAGGGCTATACACATATCTTTTAAAATAGCAACTTAAAAAGTTAGAATTTTGTTTTCTATCTTCAAAAGTACCTCAGTAGTCACACTAGACAGACTTTCTCGTAGAACTTTTTCATGATTTGTTCACACCCCCCATGAAAAAGTTATCACTTGCTATTTAAAATACCTCAGATGTAGTTGTATATGCCTAGCTCACTGCTTATCACCAAGGAAGTATCAACGAAGATGCTTCTTCATCAGGGAGGGATTTTGTGATACTTTATCAGAGTACTTTCTCCAGACCATGCTAAGATGGAGTTCATCATAATTTTTTAAATATGTATTTATTTTATTTGCTTATTTGAGAAAGAGAGGAAGAGGCAGATAGAGAGAAAGAGAGAGAGAAAGAGAATGGGTACACCAGGGTCTCCAGCCACTGCAAACAAACTCCAGATGCATGCACCCCCTTGTGCATCTGGCTTATGTGGGTCCTGCGGAATTGAACCAGGGTCCTTAGGCTTCACAGGAAAACGCCTTAAACGCTAAGCCATTTCCCCAGCCCTCATCATAATTTTTTATGGTTATAAACCAACTCAGGTTGGTGCTGGAACATAGTAAAACCCAACATGTGTTTAATAAATGAATAGCAGTGACTCTAGATGTAACGTAGAGAATTCTGTTCTTACCCAGTCATTCTGTAATGCTTTTTCATAATCCATACACCCCCAAAATATTATATCTACCTGTATTTGCCTATATTTATATAATAGCAGTCATTATTGCACCTGCTCGTAGAAGTGGTATGAGTATTAAGTTAATGTTATATAAATTAATATATGCTGAATTCTTAAAACTGTACCCACAATATTATATAACCTATCTAATTAAGACCTTAGACATTATAACGATGATATAATCTTGTTTTAGATCTCTGAGCTCTTCCATTTTTTTTGCTACCTTTTCTAAAGCTGTTATTTTTGTAGATAAAGTGAAAATAAAGTGACTGAGACGCATGTGCTCCAAATTTACCTACTCTGGATTAGTAATTTATGGCCTATGATCCTGGATGCCATTTTGGGACAGTGAGATAATCCCACAACTGAAAGGTCATGGAGCATAGATGCTAACTGGAAAGCCTGGTCATAGTTTAAACATGAAACCAAAGTAACCAGAATCATTCCATCAGCACTATCCCCATAACGACTGAAAGCATGGTCACAATACTCTGCCACTGATTTCCTGGCGCTGATCCTGTCCTCTCAAAGTGGATGTTAGCACTCGCCTTCTTGAGGCTCTGGTGAAGGAATGTGGCTGGGGAGAAGGTACTTCTTGCATCATGTGGAATGTGAGACAAGATAATTTTAAGGGCTGCACCTGCTATGAAATCATTAGTCACCACCACTGGCTGCTAATTTGGTTTCAGTTTCACAGCTGCATTTCTATTTGTGAATATGTAAATACTAAAATTTATCTAAGCAAAGGACAGAGCTTACGTAAGATGAACTACGTATAACTATTTACATTTGTATCATTCATTTCCCTGAATGTCAGCATCCTTAACTATTAAATAAGTGAGAGTAACCTGCTTGCTTAGATCCAACCAGATCTTGGGTTCTCTGGATGGAGTGATGACAGTGACATCATATAAATTCTCAAAAATAATGAATGACTCATAAGATGCTAGGAGAATTAAGGTTGCTATAATCCATTTATAATAAAATACATGATATATTTACCAAATCAGCCAAATATAAAAGTCGATTAAAATATTTTTATTTTTTATTTGAGTGACAGAAAAAGGAAGAGAGACAGAGAGAGAGAGAGAGAGAGAGAGAGAGAGAGAGAGAGAGGGAAAGAGAATGGATGCACCAGGGCCTCTACTTGTGCATCTGGCTTATGGGTATTGAGGAATCAAACCTGGATCCTTTGGCTTCACAGGAAAGCCCCTTAGGTGCTAATACATGTCTTCAGCCTTAAAATAAATTTTAATAAGTACTAGAACCAAAATTGACATGCTCAGTAATGACTTATAATAGCATACTATTTTTGGCAAGAAGTATCAAAAACTTTGACAATAATTTCAACTTTTAGGTACTAGAAAGCCAATTTCAACTGGCTTAAAACAGAAGCAAAAAAAAAAAAAAAAAAAAAAGAAGTCAAATAGCTTAAAGGTCTCTTTGACCAGAGTCATCACTCATCATGACCCCCTTTGCATGAACCTCAATGTTTTCATTTATGTTATTCTTTTTATCTGCAATATCAATTCATTTTGGGGTATATATCATCTGTTTGATACATGTCTTGTGGGCAAAGTTGAAGCGTTATGGTGGACAGGAGATACAGTATTTTGACAGATTAAGCCAGAGTCATAAGTTTACATTAGATCTGAGTGTAGGATTATTCCTTTATTCATTCTCCTTTAGTAATTAATTTAACAAGTTTTATGTGTGTTTGTGTATTCCAAGAATGAGGT
Source organism: Orientallactaga sibirica (assembly GCA_036365145.1). Lineage (NCBI taxonomy): Eukaryota > Metazoa > Chordata > Mammalia > Rodentia > Dipodidae > Orientallactaga > Orientallactaga sibirica. The sequence continues at coordinate 7,646,301 of JAEOAD010000044.1, read as the reverse complement.
AAGCATTCTTTTGGCTACTGAGATACAACAATAAGAAAATGAATTTTTCTTGTCCAGAAATCTTCAAAATATTAATTAGTGATGTGTTCCATAAAATATTAGAGGAGTTAATGAGATAGATGTGGGATTATCACTGTTATTTGTTTGTTAAGAAGGATAATTAATACCATAGTCCATGCAAAGGAGATATTTGAATGAAGATTTTAAGTCTGTAAAGGAGTGAGCCATGTTGTTATAGGAATGAGAGAATTACAGAAGAAGTGGAGGAGGATTTCCAAGGTCTTGTGCAGAGGCAATATGGCCCTAGCAGAGCAAGTGAAATAAATGAGACAGATGAATTTACAGATACATGAGGATGGAACTTTGTTTCTGGATCATATAGGTTATTATAATCAAAAATTCCATGCTTAATAAACTGGCATACATTAGGGCAGGACTTTTAAACAGTGTGTAGTTTTAAACTGATAATAGAAGTGATTTCTAAAATGGAAACTCAAGTGCAAAAAGAGGAAATGAGAGATGGAGAGATGGCTTAGCGGTTAAGGCGCCTGCCTCCTGAGCCTAAGAACACTGGTTCCAATCTCCAGGTCCCATGTTTAGCCAGATGCAAAGTGACTCAAGGGCGCAATGCCGCACTTGACTACAAGGGGGCGCATGCATCTGGATTTCATTCACAGCAGCTGAGAGGCTGTTGGCGCGCCATTCTCTGTCTTCTTCCTCTCCCTCTCTCTCTGTCTCTCTCTGTGTCTCTCTCAAAAAAAAGAGGAAATGAATATTAGAAAAGAAAATAAAGACTATGAAACACCCAGCTTTTGTCCCACTAATACCTGTAAACTTTGTTTGACATGTGTCATATAATAAAATACAGGAATTATGTGTAATTTAATGGAGCCAGAAAACAATACTGGTGTGTAAGAAAATGGACTGACTATGTAAACAGTCCAAACTAACATCATTTTTTCCTAAATATTTTTATTTATTTATTTGCCAGCAAAGAAAGATAGAAGACAGAGAGAATGGGTACTCCAGGGCCTCTAGCCACTGCAAACTAACTCCAGACACATGTGCCACTTTGTGTATTTGGCTTTATGTGGGTATTGGGGAATTGAATTGGGTTGTTTGACTTTGCAGGCAAGGACCTTAACTGCTGAGCAATCTCTCGAGCCCTAAAATAACATTCCCAATTGTTTAAATTTACCCAGATTTCTGGAATTATTCTGTGATAACTACTACAACTTGATTGTTCTCCAGTTTTATGAAGTGATTATCTAATATTGTATCATTTTCAAAGAGCTGTGTAGGTTGAACTTATCAGAATCCATTTTTTATATTCTCAGAAATTTTTCCTATCTCTTTGTAGGAAAGCTTCTATCATATTATATAATTTTGGTAGGCATTTCAATCAAGGCCCTATACCACTGCAACCCACATTTTCTACCATGTTCACTACTGGATATGTTGAAAGATTGTATAAAAGATATGGATAAGCCAAACTGATGCTTCTATTTTTCAAATCTATGTTGGAGCTAAAACAGGTTTTTGAATTTTAAGCATGTAGAGTATTATCTGAGAATTGTTACAATGGAAAAATCCAGTCAATGCGGCAGGGAAGTAGATGATTAAGCCAACAAAGACAGACACCTGAGAATGAGAGGGAAGGAGGGAGGAAGGGAAGAAATGAGAGACACAGAGTAAACAGACAAGGGACAGGATGTCATATTGCAGTGAGTAGAGCCATTGAGCTTCTCAGTGAGGCAACACTGTGTTCTTTCCTATTTTAACTTGTCTACATCGAAATTCTCACTTTCAGGTGAAAAAGTCCTGACTAATCAAACATCAGAAGGCAAATGGAAGGACTGATTGGGGGAAGGGGCCTTTCCAAAGCTGGAGAACATTGCTTTGCTAGGTATTCAAGGGACAGAAACTTCAAGCCACAGAAATTTTGCAGAAGTAACAGTGTTTCGCTCAACCTGTGTCTATGTTTATTATTTTTGTTAAAAAATTCACATGGCAGCCAAGTCGACTCTACAGACAGTAATAGTAATAAACATACTCTTTACGTGGAGGATTAAGGACAAGACACTTTACAGACCTAACACACGACTGATAGATGATTCATTCCATCAATAAGAAGTTGTCATGGCTACTTGTGGCTTGAAGATAATTTAGCCCATGGCAACTGCAGGAAGGTGTAGGTGGCAGAAGCTCTTGAGAAGGTGGGAGAACTATGATTATCTCATTTATATGCTTTAGGACTTCACCAAGGAGCAGCCACATGGGCCATTCCTTGTCATTAGTAAAGTTTGCAGAGCCTCAGACAAAAAAAATATGAGAAGAGATAATGAAAGGTAAATCTGGGGGTAGGTAGAGTAATGGGAAAGGTGTATATAGAAAGAAGGGAGCATAAAAATGCAGACAGAAATTAAATTCAAGAATGTAAGAGAGAACAAAAATATAAAATCCTGCATATAAAAGAACCAGTGGGAGATGAAGGAGCTAAAAAAAAAGGTGGAATTAGAGGCAGGCAGACAGGGAAGGTAAAAGAATGTGAGGGGGATATAAAACAAAAGCTTGGGTGAAAGGGTCACATTTACACATTTTAATGAGGGCATTCATGCACTACTCCCTTTTCTCATCTGCCAGCTAGTATACTTTCTCACTGCTCCCTACCAAGCATTAACGAAAATACAGAGATGGAGAGCATGTGCAGAGCCAGGGAATCTCTGATTCAATACTGAGTGTCAAACAACAACAACAACCAAAATCTAATCCCAAACAAAACCACAAGCAAAAAATTTCTATAAGGAGCTCTTTGTTTCAAAATCTTGGTCTTATAAATTAGAAACTTGACTCAGACATGTAGAGCCTTCTGTACAGAGTAGTTTAGTTGTCTTGTCCACTGGCATTGTTTAATGTAATATTTGATTATAGGTAGTCTTTCAATTCTAAATTTGTGTCTCTATCAGAAGTATTTTTATGTTTGTTCCACATTAAAATTGCCTCTTGAAAATCTGATTAGATGGCTCAGTAATTAACAGTGCAAGCTTGTAAACCTAACTCTTAGTTTGATTCTCCTCAGCCCCCATGTAATGCTGACCTCAAAAGTGGCAGATGTATCTGTAATCCCATCATGCCTATGGCACACATGTGTCCATAAACACACATCATATATACCATACACATATGTACATACTCAGAAGTTAAAAAAAATTAAAAACCTTCCCATCTGTTTTCTTACCAGTGATGTGGATAGTCTTTTAAAACTAATTTCTGATATTTCATCATAAGAAGTAGAACTTTTAAACACATTCATAGGTACAGATCATACCGTTGCCACTATTAAACTGTCTCCATACTATGTTGTAATGATGTATAGTGGACACACGATTCATTTATGCAGGAGATGAATTAGACTAAAATACTGTGTCTTTATTATTTATTATTTGTATTTGTTGCTCATATAAAAAGCTGCAGCAGGCTCTAAGGTTTTCTTTAATCACTGGAAGAGAATCATCCAGTGTCTCACTTTACACTCAGAGACTGGGATCCCTGAAGAAAAATAATGAGTATAGTGGAACACATTCTAGTGACAAAGTGTTTCTGTGGCCGGCTCCTGCTCCTTTCACTGCTGCACCCCTCACCTAGGCTACAATTTAGTTATGATATATTATAAGCTCGTTTGATCATTGTATATGTTATGCCATGCATTCTGATATTTCTGAATCCTAGTTCAGTAAACAATGAAGAAAATCAGAATTATGTGTCTAATGGCTCCCTATAATATATTCCAATCAGCTAATTAAGCAAAGTACATAATGTCATAAGACTAACCAATTAAAACATTGTAGAAAATTTTAGTTATTATTACACAACACCTGGTATTATTTTAGAACTCCTCCTAAACTTCTTCAAGAGTCTTTATAAACACCTCAGACATAAATGGATATTTTGTTGTATCTGCTTTCCCTCCACTAGGGTTATAAGTTGCTGATAAAGAATCTGTCTTCACTGCCCTTCCTAAGCATTTGGAACTACTGCACTTACCTCTGCACTGAGTAAAATGTTCCTGTTTGTAGCTAGATGAAAGTTACTATTGCACCGAATCAAGTTTAGAATTCTTGGTTCCAATGTGTGTCTGTTTCACGGCTGTTTGTCACACTTGCAAATGTGGAAGGCTCCATAAGCTTTGGCGACCGAGATTGTTATTCTTAACACAGAGTTAGAATACTGTAAACATGAAATTTTATACAATAATGGGGCTGAAATTAGAACCAAGTGATGCTGGAAGCTTTCTGGTTGGCTTGGGTTTATACACCACCCAAAGGACGATATGTAAGTACTAGCACCAAAGATTTTACAAAGCAGGAAAGTAAAAGTATATGTGAAAATAAACAGGACTGCCTGTACGTACACCAGAGCCTACAAAGCAAGGGACCAGAATCAAAGCACATGTTTGGCTCAGCATGTTTACATCTGCCTCAATATTAAATTACGTTCTTGGTTCGTAACCTGGGGTAACTAAGGGGTGAAGGTCATGATATGACCTTTCAAGATACTTGCTTGTTATGGTTTATTCTTTTTCAATTAGTCTTGTGAGCATAGAAGAATCTGTGTCACATTCCAGTTTTGCTGCTTCTGAGCAAAACCGAGTGCTAGGAGCATCTAGCATGTTCTTCCAGAAAGTAGACTGCTTCCCCAAACATGCACAGGAGAATGAGCATCACTGCCTGTGCATAGCCACTCATGTCAGGACCACCGCCATCAACTTGCTGGTAGAAATTAAAAACATTTAATCCTGTGCACCTTGGAGCACTTTCTCAACTATTACAAGAAGATTTTCTTTCTAATTTGCTGTTATGTCTATAAAAACTTGAATTGATTTTTTTTAGCTTAAGTGACAAATTTACTATCTTTCGGTTTTGAGTTACAAATTTGACATGAGTCTCACTGGGCTAAAAGCATGGTGTCAGCCGGGACACACCCATTCCAGAGACTGAGAGTGAATCCATTTCCACCTTCTAAAGGCCACTTGCATTCCTTGGCTTGTAGCTCCCGAGTTCTATATCCAAAGTCATCAATGGCAACTTGAGCTCTTCTCACAACATATCATCGTTACCTGAATCTGGAATGAGATACATCCACAGGCTCTAAGGTTTGTGATATGGACACTTTGTTTTGACAGAGGGTGTTATTCTGTCTACCACAGCTGTGTCCAAGCATGCTCCTGTTCTGTCACCACAGAAGTACAGATTAATATGTATGCAGCCATGTTCACGCATGTGTAAGACATATGGTAAAACTATTCTCCATGTGCTGGGTCCGTTTTAGAATGTCAGGCTTCCCATCTAAAGTTTTATCACCAATAGGAGAAGTGAGGATTCTGATGTGAGCTGCTCATGAGGAATTTCTGTTTACAATTTTACCTCCAAACTTCCCGAAGAACAAGTGTGACAAGGTATTGAGAAAGTCAATAAAGGGGATGCAGGATGGCTCAAGAGGAAAATGCTTGTTTTCAAGTATGAATATCTGAATTTGGAACCTGAGCTGGATGTGTGGCATGGGCCTGTAATCCCTGTGCTGGGGAGGCAGAGATGGGAGAATGGCTGTCTAATCAGTGAGCTCCTGGTTCAGTGTTCAGCACTGTCTCAGAACATAAGGTGGAGAATGACTGAGAGAGAAACCCAACATCTGGCCTCCGTATTGCATGCACACACATGTGCATCCACCCACATATATATGAATACACACACACGTACATGCATAGCACACACATATACACGCCAAAGAGTCAACCAAATTAGTTGGATTATTCAAGGCAAAATAACCCAAAGAGGCAAATAAATTTGACATTCTAAATGGCTATCTCTTAGGTCCTCTGTAATTTAACTATGGTTCTTATAAATGCCAAGGGTCCTAAATAGGTAAAATATCTACCAAAACTCTTATATTAAATATTCCATTAAATATTTCATTCAAAAGAAAAAAAGAAAATCAAAATGAGAATAAAAAGAAAAGAAAAAATCATTTAAAGAAACTTCAACATTTTTAATTTGATATTTTACATGTAATGAGTCAGAATAGTAATATTAATATAATAATACAATATAACATATATATTTTAACTATAATAATATAATTATATGAATATATTATATTCAATATAATTTATATTTATAATTATATAATATATTTTATTAATATAAAAATTACTATAAAAATTAAAGTCCCTAGTGATGCTGGCATGGGATGGGTTTCCTTTGGTTGTATTTGCCATTTTCCTGTCCTCCAGCAAGACACTAGACAACAAGACACTAGAACATGACCCTCAAAACTTCTCCTCACATTGCTTTACTAACTGTAATACCCTGTAAATCAGAGTTACCAGCTGCTATGGAATAGTGGCACAGTACAGAGTTCACCTCCCAAGTTTTCTTCTACAAGTTAGGAGATTCTTTTTGAGGAGCAAGATATTGCCAATCCAATGTTAGATGTATTAATTTTTGTGTAGCTCTTTTTAATATTCCAGACTTTACAGAGACGAGATGAAAACTTCTACACCTGAGCCAAATTTGATCCTATTTTTCCATTTTCTGTCTAGGTTTACCTCAGCCTCTAATAAGCTTTCTTCAAATTCCATGCAACATCACAGCAGAGCTCAGACTTCATGTGAAAATATCATAATGGAATAGTGTTATATAAAATTGTAATATTTGTACAATGAAACAAGTTGCACTGAAATAAAAAAATTAAAAGAAAACTCAGAAGTTTAACACCACAGAGACCAGTTTTGTGAGCATACTTGGTCTCCTGTGTGTCCAGGTAATTGTCTCTGGCAACGGTCCCCTGTGCAATGACTTGTAGACCAATGATCCCTCAAGCATTATTCTCTCACTAGGATCTGAGCTTTTCCTGTGATTGCAATTGTGGGAGATAGTGTTGGAAGACTCATACTTGGAATTAAATGTTATAGACAGGAAATGGGATGTATGCTAGCTCTGGTCAGAGATACTCAACTTGACAGTTGCACCATAATGGCTTGCACAAGCCCAAGGAAATGTAATACTTCAGGGAACCCATGGAGGGGACAAGCGTATGCATGTGAGCACTTGAGGCTTTGCCATGCCCATCAAAAGACAAATGATAAAAATCCATCTGTATCGTAATATGTTCTTTGAATTTTATCACTTTCCACATATAATAAAGTTGCTTTGTTGAACCCAGCTTTCCAGTATGTCCATTACATTCATCGTCTTGTGTGCTTTGCAGAAATTATCTCATTGTAATTTATAACCAATAATGGTACTGGTATAGAGAATTGTCTACTCAGTCCCACTTAATCTATCAAAATGACAACTGACAATAAGAAGCTTGTGTGTGTGCATGTGTACTCATGTGCACATGCACACACACACACACACACAGACACACACACTCTCTACTTCTTCCAAATTCAGGACCCTACCAGTCTGTGTGAGCAAACAAGTACAACTAATTTCTGAATATTCATTGACTAAAGGTAATATGAAATGTGAACTCATCATATAGGATCATGATAAAGAAAACTATGCATATTTATACTATGAAAATAATTTATATAGCTTTTCTGATATATCCCTTATATTTATATTGAAAGTATGCATCTAGACAAAAATGTAGTCTGGGGTATTATTCAAATGTTACCATTATTATTTCTTAGTATAAATAAATTCTTCATATATTAAGCTTACATACCTCATGTATGAAGGTAATTACAATGATTAATTTGTTTTGAGCCCACAGACAGCCACAATTTACGCTATAATGGCTGCTGCTGTGAGGTCATGTATGAAGGGCAGATCATATATACAGTTTCTTAGGCCACAAGCCAATTACCTCTCAGTTCTTCTAAATATTTATTATAATATTAATTATAATATTGTGACAATTTATTTCTCTCCCCTCTGAGACTTATCTCTTCCATTACAATTTTTTTTCAACAATATTTCATTGAGGCCACCCCTTGGCCTGGACTGAGTTTGTAGAACCCTGGACTGAGGGCATCTGTCTTCATTTTCTTATGCCGTGGAATACTGACCAATTAAGACTGGGATCCACACAACAGGAAGGACCCAACCCCAAGAGTTGCTGCATTAGCCTTCAGAGCTTATCTGACCCTCACTCCATGATCACCCACGTTCCATGCTTAGAGTAATACCGCTAACATTCATGTTCTCCCAACACCATGTCACTCTTGTTATGCTCATTTCTCTGATAATCACCTCCCTTGTGTGATTTCCCCCTATATATCCACTGATACAGCTAGACATTAGGGCTTGGAAAAAGCAGAAGTAGATTTCTACTTGTAGGTCTATACTTTTCTACCTGATTTAAACAGTCTTGGCAACTAAGGGTAGACCTCACTATTAGAAAACTATCATGGAAGCCTTCTTCCAGTACTATGCTTGTTTTGTAAACATTTTCAATCATCCTCACCATAAAAAAAAAAAGAGTTATGGTAACAAAATACTTATTTGTCTCCTTAAGTGCTTGTGTGTAATTTAGTTTAATGATGCTACACTTTCTTGTGGTCTCTCCAGACCTTGAGGGCCATTTGTATTGATTTAGCCATTTGGTTTGTCTGAGTAACAAACAGCCACATAAAACACAGACTGTAAGAAGGAACTTTCTTGAAGTGGAAAATTACATTTATCAGTGAAATAGAACTTGTGATTCTAGATGACTTCTAGGAAATGATTCTCATTCTTTAAAATTAAAGTCTTGATATATACACTAAGGAAAAGCAGCTTATCCTTTATTTTACATTTTATATTTGCCAAACAAAATATATTGATAAGAAAGCTTCTATAGTTATTTTGCTGTGGCAATTCAGGTTAATTTTGTTTAATACATATAAGAATAGAGAAAATATGAAGAAAGACAAAACCAAACAAATAAATCAACACAAGGAAGTGAGAAATCAGCTAAGAAAAGGAATCCCCAGTTGTTTTCTTGTGTTTTCTTTCTTGTGTGTGTGTGTAAAGACTCTTGAAAGAAAGAATGAAATTATTTTCTTATTTTGATGGAAAGTGATTATTTTAGCTTTTCATGTTATTATAGTTACCTAAAGTCATGATCACTTTGTGTCCTAGGTACCATCTTTAGCTTAATTAACTATGCACCTCAGATCCAAGAGCTCTGGAATTTGAAATCACAGAGAGCCTGTCATTTAAGGTGCTCAAGCACTTCATTGTAGCTTATTATCCATGACAGGTTTTTCATTACCTTCCTAAAGGGCTGAAATATTAAAGCATTCATTTGGATCCAGGAATCTAGGTGAAAAATGAACCCAGCTATCAATCATGAATAATCCCTATATGACTATTGCACTGCAAGAAGAGAATAGGGTCAGAAAATAGTATTTCATAAAGTCATAGTACACTATGAATATAGAAATATATGTGGAAATGGCATGCATGCACGCATGAGAACAACAACAAAAAAAATTCATCTTATGCTTTCTCCAAATTGCCAGAGAAACATTTGAGGATTTCAGTTGAAACCATCTGCACATTAACCATGATACAAATTAAGATGATTGAATTCAGCAATCATTTATAGTATGACATCCATGTTTCCACAAAGTGTACCACTAACTCTGAATTCAACAAGATCTAACACTTTCACCTGGGAGTTCACAGTCTATTGGGGGCAGCAGATGCCTAATAAAACATCCCACCCTCTCTGCCCTTGCAGGAGCTAACAAGCCAAAACTCATATTTACCAAACCAGGGTTTCTTTTGTCTCACCTAAACAGACAATAGTCATTTTGGTCATCATCAAGATTACTTTAAAAAACATGTTTCAGATGCTGGGCACCTTCCAAAAAAAAAGATGAGTTTCTAAGAATTTTTGCATGTTAGCAGCAAATGTGAATGTATGTTTAAGCAAGTTTACATATGATGAATGCAATAATTTTGTTGTGTATTTTCTGTTAAGCAGATTTTTAATTACAAGCTATATTTCTTAGAAATACCATGGTCCAAAAAAGAAAATTAAAAAATCTAATAAATTAACCAGACCTGGTTGCAATTTTTACTCTAATAATGTTTTTCTGTACAATGCTGACAATATTTCTTAATAGTGTTTCTTATTTATACCCCAAAATCTGCATTCTTTTGTTCTGGTATTTAGGGATATTATAAATATAATAAGTTCTTTAAAATATCTCATAGCAAACAATTATTTACATTCTACAATTCAGGTAACCAGAGGAAATGCAATAGAGTCTCTTCTGACTGAACATGATTTATACACACACTGAGTGTGGTTAAAAACATCCTTAAGATTATTCGAGGTGTTTTTGTGTTTCAAACTGTCATCAGGTATTCATATGTCCAGTACAACTCTGTGTATAACTAACTATGCATGAATGAAACTCATTTTAATTTGGATTTTTATAAGAGTAGACTACATTAATATTTCATCTGATTAAAAAATTTTAAGTAATTTGCTTATCTTTTATTGTCTCAGTGTATGAAAGCTATATACATTTAAACAGTAAAGTTGTATTATCACCCAGAGAAAAAATAACTGTGGAATCAAATCTTCAAATACACTTTTTCTGATGTTTTTCCTTCCTTCCTTTTTCAGAGGTGGAAGTTTATCCACTTACCCTGAAGATAGTCATTTCCACTATAGCTCAGGCATTGTTCCAGTCTCTCTTCATTCTCTCTGGCTGTGTTACATTTTGCCTTTGTTATCTACCAAATCTTCCCTTCATTTTATGAACATATGACTCCTCCAGCAAGGTTTATACTCTTACTCTCAGAATATTTTAATCATAAAGATAAATTTATAAAGAAACATTTTCAGGAACAGAATGATAACTGCTTCATAATCTTTGTAACAAGAAAAGATCTACCATGCTTAGATTCTATATCCAGCAACATATATTCTTCAAAAATGAAGGGGATATTAAGATGTTCTAAAAATAAAACAGAAGCCGGTTGTAGTGGTATACGCCTTTAGTCCCAGCACTCTGGAGGCAGAGGTAGAAGGATTGCTATGAGTTCAAGGCCAACCTGAGACTACATAGTGAATTTTAGGTCAGCCTGGTTAGAGAAAGACTACTACCTTGAAAAAAAAAAAAGTTGGAGAAAAACTAAGGATATTATGTCAGCAAACCAACACCAAATGGCTAGCTAGAATTCTCTAAATAGGAAAAAAAATGTTAACAGAAGAATACTGTTTTACAAAAATGAATGAAGAATATGAGGAGGGTGTGCAAAATATATATATATGTGTGTGTGTGTGTGTGTGTGTGTGTGTGTGTGTGTGTATAAAACTTTATTTATCAAATAATATGATTTTTAAAGCCAGAAACTTAATATAACTTGATGCTGTACTCAATCGATGTAAATAAAATACTTGAATCAACTATATTTAGCCTTAATTGTGACTTCTAACAGTTTAGCTTTATGCATCTTTTTGCAGCATTGGATTTATAATTCATGAAAGGATAGATGGTATGAATGAAAGAAATTCAGTATATTTATGGCTGTAATACAGGTTGGGTAGGCCATGTGTTTCAATTCCAGCTGAAGCAGAGAATTTTCTGGTTGTAACTGACATACTGGTGTCTAGAGATTAGAACACAAGAAGAAGATAGTGGGAGAAATTCAGATACAAAGAAATGTCAGACCAGGAGCCTCAACACACAGTTTTATTTTGTTGTTGTTGTTGTTTGTTTGTTTGTTTTGTTTTGTTTTGTTTTTTGGTTTTGTGAGGTAGAGTCTCACTCTAGCCCAGGCTGACCTGGAATTCACTATGTAGTCTCAGGGTGGCCTCAAAATTACGGTAATCCTCCTACCTTTAACAACTAAGTGCTGGGATTAAAAGCACGCACCACTATGCCCAGCAGGGTTTATCTTTTGAAAGTGTTTCTATTAGTCTTCAGTATGGAATGTTACCCTTTAGAGGTAGGGGACAGAGATTAGATAAAGCCATGCAGTGATGATTCTTAGGATATTGATCATGTGTTACCTAACATGCTTTCTTTTCATAACCCCAGAACTCAGAGATTTCAAACTTGCTGGTTTCCTGGACTCTGACCATGTAATTATTATATCCTGCATTTTGCAGGGTTGCAGTGCCATAATTGTCTCTGATATGGATTTAATGACAAATTGTGTGATTAAAAACAGTCATGAAAAGCCAGGCGTGGTGGTGCACACCTTTAATCCCAGCACTAGGGATGCAGAGGTAGGAGGATCGCCGAGAGTTCGAGGCCACCCTGAGACTACATAGTTAATTCCTGGTCAGCCTGGACCAGAGTGAGACCCTACCTTGCAAAAAAAAAAAAAAAAAAAAAAAAAAAAAAAAAAAAAAAACAGTCATGAAAATATAGGGAAAGTGACAAGAAATCTTTACAAAAGGATAAAAGTATCAGAGGAATGTAAAATAAAGTTAGACAGGTTGGATATTTTCTTTAAAAAGCACAACATTTTATTCAAAAATGGAGCTACTCATCATGGCTCATGCCTATAATTCCAGGGATCACCATGTAGACCAATGTGGGTTACAAATTAATACTCTGCCTAAAAAAGAATTAAGAAAGCAACGAAAACAAAATTAAAAAGCTACAGATATATAACTAGATACCTAAATGAACTAGAAACCTAAAATGTCAAATACATATACATATATACATGTAAACACACATATACATAAAACAGGAAAGAAAAAATGAAGTAAGATCATACATATGTATCAAAGTACTGCATATGCAAACGTTTCATTACATCTAAGGCTTTTACTTTTTTTAGATAAATCCCAAAAATCTCTAACACATTTCTATATCCATCATACATTTCTTATTGCATAGCATCTCTTAAACCAAAGTCAAGAATAGCTTTTTAAAAATGACGAATAGGACTACTTTCAGGAGTAAGAATTGTTTATGCTATCAAAATCTTGTTTCGCAAAATTTAATTTTATGCAAGACATTCTGTTAGAAAAAGAATTATTTATAGAGAATCAACTTCCTTAAGTCTCTTTATAATGAAAATAAGAAAAGCTGTCTAAGAAAATAAAATCTTGAACTTCCTTACTTTTGACAATCAAATTGCATCAACTCTTTTCTCTTTTACATGAGCAGAGGAGCTGTGAAGTAGCTATGACAGTGACCCAGTCCTTTCTAGGCCACGGAGAAGGTTCTGATCATAATGTATGTCCTATCTAAGCCCCAGAGTAGGTTCTCGGACCATAGAGTCAATCTATTTAGGCCAAAGAGTAGGTTCATATACTGTAGGGTAGATCACATAAGGCAGGAATCAATACTGTGAGCCCTAAGGTTATACAAAAACATGATAACTTATTTTAATTAAATAAGACTTGTAGTTTGTATAGTTTAGAAATGCAGAAACATAAACTTTTAGAGATATCAAATAAATAAATGCTATTTCTCTGTTGGAGCTTCCTCCCTCTAAACAAAGTCTATGTTTAATCTGCAGTATTTAAGCTGATAAACCTGTCTCCACAAGTGCTTTGTCATGGGGCTGTAATTATCTCAGAAAAAAGGGACAGTTTTGTAATGCTGTCTTTAAAATATATTTTTTTTAATCTGTAGGTAAAATTTAATTATACTATAACGAATTTTCTTCACTCAGACAACTATTAAGTTGACCTTGTATATCTATTTATTTATTTGAGAGAGGGGGCAGATAGAAAGAGAGAGAGAGACAAGGCACATGCCAGGGCCTCCAGCCACTGCAAATAAACTCAAGATGCATCCTCCACCTTGTGCATCTGGCTTACATGGGTACTGTGGAATTGAACCTGGGTCCTTAGGATTTGCAGGTAAGTACTTTAACTGCTAAGCCATCTCACCAGCCCGACCTTGTACATTTATGACTTATACTTATCCTAATTTTTAGAATGGAAAGTGTATCCAGTCATTAACAGTTCTTATAATATTAATATTTATAGACAATCAGCCATTAAAGAGAATACTTTGAGACAGATATTAACTGTGTCTTGGAGATAACATCCTTACTGTTAGTCTTATGGGTTATAGCACAAGATAGCATGAGTGTCAGGCAATACTTTCCAGTAAGATTTAAAAATCACAATTTATAAAATAATTTCTTGAACTCTCTAAACAAATGTGCCAGCTTGACTGCTGGCAGAGGTCTGTAATCTTAGCCACTTGAAGGCTGAAGCAGAAGGATTGCAAGTTTCAGGCCTACATGCATGGAATGCAGACTGAAGTCAAGGCTAGCCTAACATCTTAGGCACTGTCTCAAAATTTCAATACATACAAAAGGGCTAGAGCTTTCGTTCAGGCCCTAGTTTCAGTAAACGTATGCTTACATACACTCATACAAACACATGTACTCCTCGACCCAAAGAATAAACAACAAAGATACTGAACTTCTATTTCCAAGGCCTATCTGCTATTTCTTCTATGAATAGGACACATTCACACACATGAGTAGTTTTCCTTTTGGCTAATGTTTTAGTTTGATCTCCTATGCCAGAGTTCCGCCGACCGTGACTTGTAAACAATAGAACCTTAGTTTTGTACTTTTGGAGGCTGGAAGTCTGCTGTCAGCAAAGCTGGGTTCTAGTGGGGGTCCTCTTCTGAATTATACCCTCCTCTGGTCTGCCTTCTCTGGGTTGCCTGTGTAAAACACTAGGCTCATTCACCAGGGCTCCAATCCCATGACGTAACACCTCCCAAAGGTCTTAATAACATTTGCTGGTGTTTGAGATTTCAACATCGAAAATTTGGGAAATTTTCTGTCTCCCCCGCAATAAACAAATCATTTTTTTTCTCTAACTTTTCATCAGCTAATTCAGTTATCTAGTTGAGAAAATTTCTCCAGTTAGTCTCAGTGGTTGAGTCACGTTTATCTTTAAGCCTATACGCAGCCGGTCTAGAGTCTACATGGGACATGCCTTTCAAGCTTGATTATACAACTTTCATGGTGGATACATTGAAAATTCTAAAGAATGTTTAAGTACTCAGTCTTCAAAAGTACCCCAAATCATTCATTTAAATGTAAAAATCACGTTACATGATGCACCTTAGTATAGAGGTAAATGTGAATTTTTCTCTCTCAAAATCATGCAGTAAATAACTCTTTTGGAATTGTATGGAAGGGGGTGGTGTTGAGTAGTGTAAGTGAGCTCCACCCAGAGTTCATGGCCTTACTTGGAACCAAGAAGGGTTTGAGAGCCTGCTGGAAGAGAAAAGGATCATTTATTGACTGCATAAACACAAATTCACTTAGTGTGTTTGTGCATGAACTACCTCTACCCCCAAAGGCCAGATCAAACACAAACTGATTGCACATTTTACAAAAACCACACACTTCTAAATCCATTTTTACAAGAACTCACTTAAATTTACTTTGCCTTAATGTGTAACACATAATCTGATTCCATTCACTGATGGATCCATCCAGTTCTCTATATCAGATTTTCAGGAATACAGAGGAAATGCTTGGAATGAATCAATTTAAATGCAGTGTGGAAGAAAAAGCAACCTTTGTGAGAAATCCAGATTTTATGAATGTGCTTTGTTTTGTGTGAGCAGAAACACCAGTGATAAACACAGCGTTCACACAACGAGCAGCCCCGAACATTAAAAGCTTTAACAGTGGAAGAGTGCTCAAAATAGTTCAGCGCTGCTGAACAGCGCTGCAGGGAAGATTTTGGCAATTTGTGATAAACCACAGAATTTTAAAAGACTTACAGAGATTTTTCTACACAGGCATTACGTTAGAGTTGTGGTGAGTTCATGGGGATTCTCAGAAAAGTATTTTCAGAGCTGAAGATTCTACCATGGTTAGCAAAAAAGTCATCTCAGCAGAGAGACGTCTGCACACATTAACAATGTTCTAATTTGGGAAGGTTGCAAACCAAGAAAGGTAGTGACAGACCAGACAGACCAGTCAAACAAGACTGATTCTTCATGATGGGGACTGTCACAGGTAGTAATCTGTGAGAGTTTTAGCAAAAACAAAAATTTAAATTTTTGTTTTAAATGTTGGCTATAATTCAGAGACTTAAATGTTCTCACTTGAATCCGATGGGAGGGAATTCATGCCAGGTATTGGAAACCTAGTCAAAAGCCAATGCCTAAGAAGGCCGTAGGTCCTGAGAGGCCTGCTACTGCTATTGTTTGGCTCAATGAATATGTTATATTTTCATAAAATTGCTCTGTAAATATGTATATTCATGTTAATGCTCATCTCGTCTTTCATTAGAGAAGTTTCTTTTTGCAAGTGGTGGTCAGTACTGAAGAAACTCAGAACTCATCAAAGAGCTGAGAGTAAGTGACTCCAGAGTGCTCAACACAAATGAGACATCTCTATTTCTCCATCCAAGGCTCAAAACACAATATTCAAGGGGCTCAAAAAAAAAAGAAACGTGAGAGCCAGAGGATGGGGAAGAATGTTGGAAAACACTGTTTTCTAGGCGTGACATGGCCCTTTGCATTCATTACCTCACGATGCCTATCCTAACTTGCACAGGACCCGCAGAATATTGGGCCCATCAACACTATGTCATGGAAGATGGAGGAGGGTATGAGGCATCCTTTCCTTCTTGAACATTAATGGCGAATGGAGAAATGGAAGAAGTTTTCTGCAGTGGTGTAGCCAATGGTAACTTGCACGTGTTTTGGTAACTAATCCCTTACCAGAGCTCATGCAGGCAATCATAGCTCAAGTCAGTGGGTCACATGCACACACATGGGAGAAAAAAGACATCAAAGTAAAAAAAAGATGGGTTTGGAAGAAGGGGTTCAATGAAGGGATAGGAAGAGCAAGAAAAGGCAATAGGAGGTATTATGATAAAAATACATTATATAAATGTATAAAACTTATCAATAAATAAATTTATTTAAAATTTTCTGATCAATTTCTTCTATTATATATCATGTTTTACTGCTAACCTTCAACAGATGTAAGATATATTTTGATTATCAAAATTTGTTGTGAAAAAATAGTCTTAAAGAGTTAAATTCTTGGGCTGGAGAGATGGCTTAGCAATTAAGGCGCCTGCCTGCTAAGCCTAAGAACCTGGTTCCAATCTCCAGGTCCCACGTTTAGCCAGATGCAGTGACGCAAGGGTGCAATGCCGCACTTGCCCACAAGGGGGTGCACACATCTGGATTTCGTTCACAGCACCTGAGACTGCTGGTGTGCCCATCTCTATCTGTCTTCCTCTCCCTCTCTCTCTGTCTGTCTCTTTCTCTGTCTTTCTCCAAAAACAAATAAAAATAAATAAAAAAAAAAAAAAAGATTTAAATTCTTTTCAAATGAAAAAATACTGCTAAGCAGCTTTAGATGTTTTCATTTGATGATAGAAGTCATTGATTTTTTTTTTTTTTTTTATTAAAGAGAGCTATATAAAAATTTCATTCTAGGGCTGGAGAATTGGCTTAGTGGTTAAGGCAGTTGCCTGCAAAGCCAAAGGACCTTGGTTTGAATTTCCTGGGACCCATGTAAGCCAGATGCACAAGGGGGCACATGCATCTGGAGTTTGTTTGCAGTATCTGGAGGCCCTGGCATGTCCATTCTCTCTCTCTCTCTCTCTCTCTGCCTCTTTCTCTCAAATAAATAAATAAAAATAAACCTATTTTTTAAAAAGTTAGTGAGTTAAATACTTAACCTCACAAATGTGAGGACCTGAGTTTGAACCCCGCTACTCACATAAAATGCCAGGCATGTTGATGTATTCAGCAACAAGAAAATCCCCAAGGCTTTCTGGTGGTCAGCCAATCTAACCTAATTGATGAGCCCCAGACCATGATACTGGAGGTTGTCCTCTGTCTCCACTTACAAGCACCCAGAAACACTTCACACATAGACAAATAATGTACCTCTTTATCTTAAAGAATTATTAATTTTGATATAATCTAAGCATGTTTTGATTACACTCTGATTCTCCATATAGGAACTACTTCTATTGATTTCATTTTTCATCTTTATTACATTAGTCTCAGGTTACTTTTATTTTTGCCAGAATTTTGTCTTTTTTTTTTTTTCCAAGGTAGGGTCTCACTGTAGCCCAGACTGACCTGGAACTATCTAGTCTCAGGGTGGCCTTGAACTCATGGAGATCCTACCTCTGCCTCCCGAGTGTTGGGCTTAAAGGCATGTGCCACCACACCCAGCTACCAGAATTTTGTCTTTTTAATAAAAAGAATTAATTTATATATATAATTAATTTGAATATATGTCCCCAATATATTCAGTGTTTTACTAGTTATAGTTTGCATCTGCAATCACCTTGCTATAATGTCATATCTTATGTGGGTTTGAGATTCCAAAAGATAAAATGTGCCTAGCAGGAGTTCCTGAAGTCTGCTGTGTGACCTATTGGCTGTAGTTTTGCTCTGTGTGCTGTGGTAGCTGGTTGGTTTCTCTCTCTCTCTGCTTGGCCCTGTGGAGAGCAGGCCAGCTTCTCCTGCCATTATGGAACTTCACCTGGATCTGTAAAATAATATATCTAATTATGGATCCAAATTTTATAATGTCTCCTCAACTTCTTCCAAATGGGATATCTAATTATGGATCCAATTTTTATTATATATTCATTTATGTTAGCATGTATTATGAATTTAAGAAACATTATTGACAACTTCTATACTTACAGACAATAAACCATGATATTTCCCTCCCCTCCACCATTTTTCCCTTCCTAACTCCACTCTCCATCATATCCCTTCCCTCTCTCCATTATTCTCTCTTTTAATTTGATGTCATCATTTTTTTTCTCCTATTATGAGGGTCTTGTGACAGTATTGCCAGGCACTGTGAGGTCATGAATATTGAGGCCAATTTTTGTCTGGACAGTTGCATTTTAAGGAGTTGTACCCTTCCTTTGGCTCTTACATTCTTTATTCAAACTCTTCCATAACAGACCCTGAGCCCTGGAGGGTGTGATAGAGATATTTCAGTGCTGGACACTCCTCTGTGCCTTCTTCTCAGCACTATGTTGCCTTTTGGGTCATCCAAATGGTCATCACCATCTGAAAAAAGAAGCTTCTCTAACCAGAAGTGAGAGTAGCATTAATATATAAATATGAAAATTAAGTGTAGTGCTTTCAGGGAAGTTTGGTGAGAATAATATGTATATTTAGCCAGACAAGAGCAGGCTTTATACCCCTAAGGCTCATGACCTCTCCTGCCATAGGCTTTTGATTAGGTTTTCAGTACCAGCCATGTCTTCCCTCCCATAGAGTGGGCCTTAAGTCCAATTAGAGAGCAGTTGGTTTCCTCCAGAGAAGACATGCCACTATTGCACTCATTCAATCATTTTGTCTGTCTGGCCAAACTTGAGGCTTCCAGTGTCCACTGTTTTCACCACTGATGACTTCTTTCTCCCATAGAGCTGCATGCAGTGCAGCTTTTTCCAGCTTTCAGTTGGCTGGTCTACAGGGAGAAGGTTTTCTGATCAGCCACAGCTTGATTTCTCAATGACCATGCCTCCTAGGCATGTGAAGTCTTCAGCAATAGGCTCTTACCATCTGTTACCTGTGGGAAACCAAGGGCCTTGTCAATACCCTGTAATGTTTTGGAGGCAACAAGGACCTCCCTGGCCAGCAATTTACTGGAAGGTATCTCTTCCCTGGCACTGAAAATTTTCTAGTAACACTATATGGCTCTGGATGTGCCATTACTCAAAAAGTAGGTTTTCATGTCTTAAGAATATCTTCAATTTTAGCCAGGCATTGTGGCGCATGCCTTTAATCCCAGTACTCAGGAGGCAGAGGTAGGAGGATCACCATGAGTTCAAGGCCACCCTGAGACTACATAGTGAATTCCAGGTCAGCCTGGACTAGAGTGAGACCCTATCTCGAAAAACCAAAAAAAAAAAAAAAAAAAAAGAATATCTTGAATTTTGATTGACCCTCCCCCTGCCCTTCTTTTACACAATCTCATCACTTAGGCCTTTCCCTTCCTGTAATCTGTTCTTCTATTTACACATATACAATACCATCCCCTTAAGTCCTTTCCTCTTCTCCCTCCCTTATAGCCTTTTTCTAGCTTACTTGACTGTGCTACCGATTTTTGGTTCCAGCTCACACACAAGTCTATACATTTGTAACTAGGATCCACATATGAGAGAGAACATGCGATGTTTTGCTTTCTGGGCCTGGGTTACCTCATTTAGTATAATACTTTCCAGATCCATTCATTTCCCTGCAAATTTCATAATTTTATTTTTCTTTACAACTGAATAGAACTCCATGTATTATGAATTTTAGTTTAATGTACTGTTTATGAATAATATTCCTAAAACAAAAAAAACAAATAACTCAGGCCAATATGATCAACAATTTCTTCCCTCATAATTTTATGTTTCTTTTTTTTTTTTGTGAAGAATCTTCTGCAACCTTCTGCTGCCACTCATTTCACCATGCGCTGCAATCATGGAGTCTTTAAGTCTGATTGGTGAGGTGATGAAGGTCCTGGTCTGTGTGGTCCCAGAAGGGGAGTGGATTTAGAGTTGAGGAGAATTCTTTGAAACTTTGCCGCAATTTGGCACAGCAATGGCCAGCACCAAATAAAACATCCCCACTAAAGAGAAGCTTTAATATTTCAACATTTGCTTAGCTGAATCTACAGAGTACCATGGTCAAACCAAAGAAAGGCACTCTGTAGAAGAGAGCCGCAGTTGTCCCCAAGGTTGGCAGGTTGCTAAAATACACTGCTTCCAGAAATGATGTGAAGGGGCTGGAAAGATGGTTTAATGGTTAAACACTTACCTGTGAAGCCTAAGGACCTTGATTCAAGGCTCTATTACCCAGTACCCATGTAAGCCAGATGCATAAGATGGCACATGCATCTGGAGTTCTTTTGCAGTGGCTGGAGGCCCTGGTGTGCCCATTTTTTCTCTTTGTCTCTCTTCCTCTCTGCCTCTTTTTCTGTCTGTCACTCTCAATTAAATAAAAATAAAATAAACAAAAAGTGATGTGAACACAAGTTGACGTGAGCTCACAGGTAGGGTCTTTCCTAAAATCCTGGGAAAATGAATGTACATGACCATGAAGCTTATTGTGTATCACACAGCAAAGTTAACCTTGGTAAGCATCTAAAGTATTAATCATCATGATAAGCGAGCAGGGCACACCTGTCCTCCTTGGTTTGCAGATATAACTAAGTTTACAAGTCAGGGAACCTTGATTTTGGGAGAGTACTTGGGCAGAACTGAGCTTATTGCATGGACCCTTTAAAAACTGAAAACTTTCTCTAGTTGAACACAGATAAAAAAAAGAAAGAAAGAAAGAAAGAAAGAAAGAAAGAAAGAAAGAAAGAAAGAAAGAAAGAAAGAAAGAAAGAAAGCAGCACCCTCACCTAGATTGCTAGTGTCCTATGGAGGCCGCAAAGCCAAGAACCACTGCCTTCCCCGGTTTCTGGAGCTGTGTCCTGCTAACAGCTAAAAGGAAAATGGAATAGTCCTCCCTACAGCTCCAATGGAACACATTCTGCTAACAATGACCTCGGAATAGAACCCATAGCCCCTAGAAGACGGCTGCCACAATATATATCTTGATTTCCTCCAGTGTGGTTCTCAGCAGAGAATCTAGCCATACCATGCCTAAATTTTAAGCTTTCAGAAAGTGTTGCTGCCTTAATTTCTAAAATTTATGGTGATTTTTACAATATCTCTTTAAGCAGGAGTTAGGCAGAGAAGGTGGGTTATAGGGTGAAAATACCCAAAGTTATACAAATAAAACCTAGGTGAAAGAGAGAGGCTGCATGAATGAGGCAGGGGGCTGGGGGTTGTTCCCCAGCACTGAATTTGGTCTGAAGAGGAAATGGGTGAAGAGGGAAGGGCAAGGTGATGCGACCTGCCTTCCCACAGCTGTAGAAACAGATAAGGAGTTTTCTTTTCCAGAGGACAGAGTGCTGTGAGGGGCTGAATCCTATATTACATGGGCAAAGTGGAAACTTGATGGGGATAAAAATGGCATATCAAGCCCGGTGTGGTGGCACATGCCTTTAATCCCAGCACTTGGAAGGCAGAGGTAGCATACCGCCATGAGTTCGAGGCCACACTGAGACTACAGAGTGAATCCCAGGTCAGCTTGGGCTAGAGCAAGACCCTACCTCAAAAATCAAAAACAACAAAAAAAACAACAACAACAAAATGGCATATCAAACCTCTATTGTTTGAAGGTGATTTTACCATTCCTGTGTGACCCATGTCGTTTCTGAAGGGGACTGAATTTGGTGGCAGGTTTGGGGTGGGGCCAAAGCACAGGGCTTGGAGGAGTCAGCTGCAATGGGAATCCTGAATAGCCTTAGTCTTTGGCTGACATGCCCTTGGAGACAGATAACTTCAGTCATGAGTTGTGAGTAAAATATTCATGATAAACACATGTACCTGGAGATGGATGAGAAAGAAGGCAAGGCTGTATGATCAGAGGTGTCATCAGGAGACAAGGTGGCATTTGCTTTGATGAATTCTCCAAGGCTCAGGGTTGGACCTCTGCTTTCATCTCTGAAACTAGGTTTATTCAACAGATGAGAAGGAAGATGTAGCTCTGGGGAGCAGCAGGGGAGGGAAAGGCACAGCAATCAAGCCTCCTTGTTGGATATTTACACAAGCATGCAAATTCATAATGAGAAACATATTGCCAAGAATACTGGGATATTTCTGTTGATCAGATTAACATGACTCTATTGCCACAAACAGATTTTCACGGACAGTTAACAGTAAAATAAGGTGTCTTAATATCTTGAAATAAGAGGAAAAGGAGACCTTGCTGATGCTTCCAATGTTGAGTAGCAGTTAGTTGTAATGGCCTTGCATAGCCCTCTTCACAGCAGAGCTGGGTGTGTCACACCACCCAGTCAAAAACACTTTCTTGGTAAATCGATATGAATTGACATTGAGACTAACACTCCAGTCTGACACTATACTTCATTGCAAAACATGTAGCCTGAAACCTATCATACATTTTTTTTCCTTTTTTTTGACAACTTCTATACTTACAGACAATAAACCATGATATTTCCCTCCCTCCCCCATTCCCCTTCCAAATTCCACCCTCCATCATATACCCTCCCTCTCTCCATTACTATCTCTTTATTTATTTTTTTTGGAGAGAGACACACAGAGAGACAGAGACAGAGGGAGAGGAATACAGATAGAGATGGTGAGCCAGCAGCCTCTCAGCTGCTGTGAACCAACTCCAGATGTATGAGCCCCCTTGTGGGCAAGTGAGCATTGTGCCCTTGCATCACTGCATCTGGCTAAATGTGGGACCTGGAGACTGGAACTGACATTCTTAGGTTTAGGAGGCAGGTGCCTTAACAGCTAAGCCATCTCTCCAGCCCTAGTATCTCTTTTAATTTGATGTCATCATCTTTTTCTCCTATTATGAGGGTCTTGTGAAGGTATTTCTAGGCACTGTGTGGTTATGGATATCAAGGCCAATTTCATACTTTTAAACAGTATGCGTGCTTAGACCATAAGTTCCTTGAGTCAGGGGCTCATCCTAGTAATCTCATAATCTCAGCAGCCCACATAGTCCTTGACATGTTTGTAGGTAGGTATGCAGTCAGTCATGATGAATGAATTAACCAATGGTAAAGGGTAAAGAAGAATGAACTGTATAGGTGAAATGTGATATGCACAATACAATAATCTTTTCTTCCATCCTTCATCTTCCCTCCTCTGAGCAGGTATCTTATGCTTTGTTGTCCTTCTCCAATAAAATACCAGGAAGTTTAGTTTCTAAAGTTCAAGAAATGTTCTCAGTGACTATTAACTATGTTGTACTTATCTTCTCATTACTGGGACAAACACACAACCAGAAGCAGCTTGTGGGTGGAAAGGGTTTATATCAGGCTTGCAGATTCCAGGGGAAGCTTCATCATGGTAGACATTGGCTCCTTTCATCATATGCTCATAGCAGAAAGACAATAGCCAGAGCTCAAGCTGGCTCTGAACACACCTAAGGCTGGACTCCACCTCAGGTTCTGCACCTGGTAATGCACTTCCTCAAGCAGGGATCCACCTCTCAAATGCTCCAAGATGAATTCTATGTAGGAAACATAATCAGAAACACCTGAGGCTATGGAGACAGTTTACATTCAAACCACCAAATTCTGTCCACAGCCCCACAGACTCATGATCATCTCACGATGCAAAATGTACTCAATCCAACGTCAAACATCTCCATAGTCTTTAAATGTGTTGAGAATTATGCCTAAAGGGAGGGTGTTAAAAGCTGCCTGTGATGGTGTATGCCTTTAATCCCAGTACTCAGGAGGCAGAGCTAGGAGGTTCTCCCTGAGTTCAAGGCTACCTTAAGACTACATAGTGAATTCCAGATTACCCTGGTCTAGAGTGAGTCCTTATCTTGAAAAACTAAAGGAAAAAAATGCTAGCTGGAATTAAAATCTTGAACTAACATAGGAATATATCAATAAATTATAAGCCAAAGAATGTATTATCTTTGAAGTTGCTTGTCTTAAAAGCCTAACAGCCTGAGTTTGATTCCCCAGCACCCACATAAAACTAAATGCACAAACTGGTGCATGCATCTGCAGTGTTTATAATGGCTGAAGGCCCTGCTGTGCACATTCTCTCTCTCTCTCTCTCTCTCTCTCTCTCTCTCTCTCTCTCTCTCTCTCTCTCTCTCTGTGTATGTGTGTGTGTGTGTGTGTATGTCTGTCTTCTCTCTATCTCTCTCTGCTTGCACATAAATAAAAAATTTTAAAAATTTAAATTTTAATTGATTTTTAATTGATTTTTTAATAATCTAGTTATTCAAGTTGACCTACAAAGTTTGAAATTAAAAAGGCCCCAGACAGTCTGTCTAGTGCTGGAAGGTGCTACTGGGGGAAAGTTGGCCAACATCTGTCAGGGAAACTTGAGGTCTAAATCAGAATCATATCCAGATAATGATTTTGCTCTCTAAAACCAAGCTCTCACTAAACTTGGGCTATAAGAGGGAATACACCCATTAAATTCTCTCTAAATTAATAATGCTTATACCATTTAACCTGTGCTGACTTCACTGTCAGTTGGAAAATCTGCTTCTCTTTTTCAGATGGAAGCTATTTCTGAGGAGATAAACGACCTATCACACTTTAGCCCGGCCCCAGCTGAAACCACAGAGGAATTGGGGGAATGGGCAAGAGTGCTTCTTTCTCTGTAAACCTGATATCAGCACAAGATTGAAGGAGATTAAGGACACTTCTATAAACAAGAGATCCAGAGGCTCCTTATAGCCCATTACTGAAGTAGACTTAAAACGTACCCAACATGACTCAGGGAATTTTTTTTGTTAGAGCCACTTTTGGTGGGACATTGTGCATTTTGCCCTCTAAATTGTCTGCCCCCACAATGGAGGGATGACCTGCATCCCAACAAGGAGGGCCCCTTTGGTAACAGTGCAGGAATGAGGGAAAGGATGGTACCAACATGTGATGTTTACATACTAAGTATGTCCATAACTAATAAATATAAACTAAAACATATAAATAAAGAAATAAATTTGCAAAAATAAGATGTAACATAAATCATATAAATTAATATTATCAAATAAAATAAATGCTAATATGGACAGAAATCTACAATGATAAGATAAACAATTTATAATAAAATTTGAATTTTGTATTTTAATACAAAGTAATTTTAAAATCTACAAAAAAAAATCAAAATTTGAGATATCCAAAGTCAATGGACATCTTGACATAACTGAAAAACTTACAGATTTAGCAGTAAAACGGCAATAAAAATACAACTTTCTTAAAACAATTTATAAGCATTATGTAAAAAAATATAGTAAATTGAGATATATGTACACACACATGTGGTGGTTTAAGTCAGATGTCCCCACAAACTTATGTGTTCTGACTGCTTGGTCACCAGATGATGAAAATTTGGGAGGTGGATCCTTGCTGGAGGAGCTGTGGTAGTCTAGCTCAATGACTGAGCTTACTCATATCCTTCTGCTTTCTACCTGCTGATTTAGCCTTGATTTTCATGGAGCTTCCCCGTGAGACTGTAAGCCAAAACAAAAACTTCTTTCCTCTCATCAGGTGCTTTTGGTTGGGTGCTTTGTCTCACCAATAAGAAGGTAACTACACCACTACACACACGCACACACACACACATGTTTAATCACACATATATGTATGGACATATGTATCTCAATATCTCCCTCTATGCTGTTGGAGTCTTTTGTCTTTATTGTATGGTATCATATTATCTGCAAATGGGAAAAATTTAAGTTTCTATATTCCTATTTGTAACAATTTTTAAATTTTTTTTTCCTTTTGCTTATTTTGCTATCTAAGTCTTCAAAGATTATATTGAAAACAGAGTGAAGGAAGTAAATACACTTGTCTTATTCCTGATTTTTGTGTATAAACTTTAGTTTTCCTTATTTAGTATAATATTGGCTATTGGCCTTTTGAATAAAGTCTTTATTATATTAAGGGATATTCATTCTATTTAAATTTCTTCAGGGTATCCTTATTATATTAATATGATTGTGTTACTTTTAGCTGTGTCTATTAATGTGATATATTAGATTTATTGATTTTCTTCATGGTGAGTAATCCTTACATTCTCTGAATGAAGACCACTTTGTCATGGTGAATGATCTTTTTGAAGTATAGTTCAATTTTGTTTAGAAGTATTTTACTGAGAATTTTTGCATCCATTTCTATCAGAGAGATTGACCTTTAATTTTCTTTCTTTTTTTTTTTGTGTTCTTATCTGGTTTTGATGTAAGGACAATATAAGTGTGGTAATATTTGTTACATTTCTATTTTTGAAATATAAGTTTGTTGGAATACAGTGGTGATTTAAGGACTTTTCAGATTTTGAAAAAGATTCATATGCATATGTATTTAAAAATAATTTATTATCTGATAGTTGTGTGAATTATTCTTTTTTATTATTTCATTAAAATCTTCCCCATTTTTTCCAGTTTTGTTGCTGTTTGATTTATCAGGTTTCTGAGAGAGGTATGGTAAAATACTTGGGTAATGTTTCCATTTACCCATTCACTTTAGTAATTAGTTGTTTTTAAAAATTAAAAATGGGGATGGGAGGGATAGCTTAGTGGTTATGTGCTTGCTTGTGAAGCCTAAGGAGCCCGATTCCCCAGTACCCACGTAAGCCAGATGCACAAGGTGACACATGCATCTGGAGTTGGTTTGCAGTGGCGGGAGGCTTTGGTGCACCCATTCTCTCTCTCTCTCTCTCTCTCTCTCTCTCTGTTGCTCTCAAATAAATTAATAAAAATATTTTTTAAATGCACTTATGAGATTGGATAGATGGTTCAGCAGTTAAGACGCTTGCTTGAAATGCCTAATGACCTGGGCTCAATTCCCCAGGACCCACACAAAGCCAGATGCATAAAGTGGTACATGCATCTGGAGTTCATTTGCAGGAGCTAGAGGCCCTGATACACCAATTCTCGTTTTCTCTCTTCCCCTCTCCCTGCTTCTCTCTCTCTCTCTCTCTCCCTGAAATAAATAAATAAAATATATTTCAAAACTGCAAGTATGGAGAGAATGTGGTTGATGGCACCTATGCAGGTACTGCTTATCCATGAAATGAATATCTCTATCAGAGACTTCATCCCATCTTACCTCATCTTGATTTTTCATTCTTTCATTCATCCATTATTTATTTTATTATTTATTTATTTGTTTGTTTGTTTTACTAGAAAAAGAGATGTTCATGATATTTTAAATATGTCACAGTTATAGTGGAAGAAAGTGGCGAGTAAACAGTAAAAGTCTGCAATGATGTTGTGCTCTATGCAAAAACGGGGGCACGTAGAATGTGATAAGTGTGGACTGCTGGCTGACAGTGTCCAGCCTCTTCACACTCCTCCCTGTGCTGGGAAGACTCAGAAGCTGCAACCACCCTGCATGCTCATGGTCAGGTGGCATCTCTGAAGGTAGCAGGCACTGACGGGTCCCCATGGATCTTTGAAAGCTCCTAGATTTATTTTCCTTAGTCATATCATTAAGAATGTTTAGGGGCTGGAGAAATGGCTCAGCAGTTAAGGCACTTGCCTACAAAGCCTGACAACCTAGTACCCATGTAAAGCCAGATTCATAAAGGGCACATGTCTCTGGAGTTTGCAGTGGCTGGAGGCCCTGGCATGCCCATTCTCTCTGTCTGTCTCTGTTCTCTTTGCTTCCAAGTAAATAAGTAAAAAAAAAAAAAAAAAAAATTGATTAACCCTCCCCCACATTTCCTTTACTCAGTCTCTTCCCCGACCTCACTTAGGCCTTTCTAACCCCATTAAGCTGTTCTTCAACTTACATATATACAATACCATTCCATTAAGCCATAGATTGTTACTGGAAAAATTTAAGTACCAGGGATGGAATACCTTGCAGTGAGTTGTTGGCCAGGAAGGTCCCTGATGCTTCCCCAAACCATTATAGGCCATTGACAATGCTCTTGGTTTCCCACCAGGAATAAATTGTAAAACACTATTGATGAAGACTCCACATGCTTGGGCTGCAAAGTTACTGAGAAATCCTGCTGGAGCTAAGCTGAAAATCTCTTCCATGTAGTGCAGCTGACAGGAAGCTAGAAAAAGCTATGCTGCATGCAGCTCCATGGGATAGAGAAAGAAGTTATCAGTGAAGATAAACAAAAGTGGACACCAGCAAGCCTTACCTTTGGGCAGCCAGGCCAAATGAGTCAATGGGTGCAATAGTGGCATGTCTATTATGGGAGAAACCAACCACTCTCTAATTGGACTAGAGGCAAACTCCATGAGAGGGAATACATGCCGGATACTCAAAACCTATGACAGGAAAAGTCATGAGCGCTAGGGGTGTAATGTCTGCTGGCATATGGCTAAGTGCATTTATTATGCTAACCAAATTGCCCGGTAAACACTTCTCTTCATACTCATATATTAATGCTACTTTCAATTTTAATTAGAGAAGCTTCTCTTTTCAGATGGCAGTGACTCAAAAGGCACCATAATGCTGAGAAGAAGTGACAGGGAAGTGCTCAGCACTAAAATATCTCTATCACACCTTCCAAGGCTCAGGGTCCATTGCAGAAGAGGTGGTGGAAGGAATGTAAGAGATAAAAGAAGGGTAGGAATCCTTACAATGCACTCTTCTAGACACAAAATGGCCTGGATATCCATGACCTCACAGTGCCTGACACTACTTACACAAGATCTTCACAATAGGAGGAAAAGATGATGACATCAAAATAAAATAGAGACTGATTGAGAGAAGGAGGGGATATGATGGCAGGTGGATTTGTGAAGGGGAAAGTGGGGGCAATGAATTACCATGGCTTATTTTGTATAATTATGGAAGTTGTCAATAAAAAATAAATTATAAAAAGTATTTAAAATATATTTAAAATGTTTAGAACAAGATCATTACATGGTATAAAGTCCTAAAACAATACTATGATATGTTTCAATCAGATGCCTAGAGTCAACTCTGCCCCCGAACATAAAATGAAAAGAGAAAGCATTGAAATGAACAGAACACCAAGAATGGAGATAGCATACTGTCCAGAATAATTCAGATAATTTAATCCATCGCAATTGAAATTATTACACATATTGGTTAATTTTTTCATGTTAGGGATCTTTTGGAGACAAGGTTGATCTCATGTGGGCTGTCATCCAATTTGTCATATAGCCAAGAGTGGCCTTCAACTCCTGACCCTCCTGTCTCCACTTCCTAAATGCTGGATTACATGTGCAAACCACTAAGCTCAGTTTATTATTGCATTTTAATTTTGTATCATATTTCCTCACTGGGAGACTTTTTAAAAATATTTTATTATTTATTCATTTATTTGAGAGAGAGATACAGAAATAGGCAGGCAGAGAGAGAGAGAGAGAGAATGGGTGCACCAGGGCCTCCAGCCACTGCAAATAAACTCCAGATACATGCACCCCCTTGTGCATCTGGCCTACGTGGGTCCTGGAGAATCGAGCCTCGAACCGGGGTCCTTAGGCTTCATAGGCAAGCGTTTAACCGCTAAGCCATCTCTCCAGCCCTGGGAGACTTTTTTTAAAGACACAATATTTTATTGGATGCTTAAAATATTATTGTGAGGGCTGGAGAGATGGCTTAGCAGTTAAGGCGCCTGCCTCCTAAGCCTAAGAATGCCGGTTCCAATCTCCAGGTCCCACATTTAGCCAGATGCAGTGACGCAAGGGCGCAATGCTGCACTTGACCACAAGGGGGTGCACGCATCTGGATTTCATTCACAGCAGCTGAGAGGCAGCTGGTGCACCCATCTCTATCTGTCTTCCTCTCCCTCTCTCTCTCCAAAAAAAAATTATTGTGAGATAGGATAGAAATTTTTATCAGGAAGGTTTTGCAGAGGCTTGCATGAGACCAAGGAACAAATTATAAATCATCATAACCATTTTATAAAACACATATGAGTGAGATGCCAGATAGGTCATTTCTCATTGGAATACAGGGACCTATAGTTCTGGAGTAGACAGGCAAAGAAGGGCCTAGTGTCTGCTCACAGTCAGTGTATTTGAGTCAGAATGAGCCCAGGTTTCCCAATGTTGGGTTCCTACCCTTGAATTTTGTTTCTGTTTATTCATTGCCTATGATCATCAAGCACAGTTTCTGTTTTCCTCAGCCTTCAGAACTACCTGGGTTTCCTCATCAAAGCCACTCTTTCACAGTCCAAGCACAGGAAGGGTACACTTTGGTGTTTCAGGATCTCACATAGCATGACCACACTGCTGCTGTCCAAGGCATTCTCTAACAGGTTGATTTCCCCACAGAGTCTTACCAAGATTCTCTAAGTGGCAAGTGGGATGTATTAAAACGTCAAACAACAGCTTCAGGCCAGCCTCTTTGAGCTTATTGTTTAAAATCTGTAAACTTCTCAAGTTTTGTTTGATGTTGAGGACGAAAGTCAACAGATATTCTAGTGTTGAGACTCTTTTTTTTTTTTTTTTCAAACATAGATGATTCAGGTCACTGTCTTGGGTCCTCATCTCTTTAATCCTTCATCTTTCAGTACGATGAGGCTAAAGTCTATGTGGTTCAAAGTTTTGTTCCTCCGAAGAATATAATAGAGTTACTCCCAGTATAAGAGAGATAGAGATGATAGATAGATGGATAAAAGATAGATAGGTGATAGATAGATGATAGATAGATAGATGATAGATAGATAGATAGATAGATAGATAGATAGATAGATAGATAGATAGATAATAGATAGATAGCAGAAGCAAACCTCTGAAATTAAACGTCATTTCTTTAAAATTTATTCATGTCAATTATACATCATGTCTTCTGTAGAGACAATTCATGTTAATTACACATCATTTTTCTTGTAAAGCCTATTCAGTTTCAAGGGGAGGAAAGCTAGACTCATCTTGATGGGATAGCAGCACTGAGGTATTTAAGAACAGTCAGTTTTGAGAAATCAAGCTGCTATAAGCACAATTCCCTGTCTATATAACCAGCCCTAAGGCTTCAGTCATTCACTAGAAGGCAAGAAAAGCTGTTGAGTCACGACCTGAAGAGCATCTCTCTTCATGTGGCATCGAAATGTTGGGCTCATAGCATGTCTCATTGGTTGGACTCTGTGAAGTTGAACTCGAATTGGTTGCTTTCTGCCGGTGACTGTGGATAATCATAATGAAAAGTCATTAGCGAAGTCTGTGGTTTCATTTGCTATATAAACACCAATGGAGTATGTTATCTAAGACATCAACAAGCTTTGTGGAAAACTTCTAGTGAGTTATCCTTTTACATTTAACACCAGTAAGAAAGTTTTCTCCATTTAAGAACTGGCAGGCTTTCTTGTCTCTACTAAGAGCTATGCTATTTATCGTATTCTGTTTTTACTCTTCTTGCTAGGAATTTCCATGCCAACTCCGAAACGTAAACATGCAGACAATGTTAACCAGGCAGTACTGTTAGCATACTATGCTTTTTTGTTTTCAACATTCCTAATTTTGCATTCATGTTTTATTAGCCTTGTAGTGCACAACTTGATACAAACCATCTTAAAATCATTTGGAAAAGAATGGAATATACATAAATCCATGTAAAAATAAATTAATTTGGAAGAGAATAATGAAAAAGAACAAAACACAATTTGAGTGAATCTTAAGGCCACTATGTTAATTGATAAAGACAATTTATCTGATACTATGTATGACTTCACTTATAAAACATTCTTGAAATGACAAGAGTATACATAGAAATAACAGATTAGTGGATAGCCAGGGCTAGCACAATGGGAAAGGAGTCATGATGGGCGAGGTAATAAGGAGGTAGCCTGATGGAGATCCTTGTGTTCATAGAATAGTTCTAAATCATGATTGATCTAGTTGTTATAAAAACCAAAGTATGGTAACATGACAGGAATGTTCCTCATATTAATGTTAATTTCTCTATAATAACATAATTGAATAATATTTACTTAGGGAAAATAGATGAAGGTAACATAGAATTCCCTGTATTGACCCTCCAACTTCCTTATAAATCTATAATTGTTATATGCTTAAGAAATGTGAGGGCTGGAGAGATTGCTCAGTGGTTATGGTGTTTGTCTGCAAAGCCTAACAACACAGGTTTGATTCTCCACTACCCAGGTAAAGCCAGCTACACAAAGTGGTATATGCATCCGGAATTCATTTGCAGCAGCTATAGGCCCTAGTGTCCAAGTGTGCCAATTCTCTCTCTCTCTCTCCCTCTCTCTCTCTCTCTCTCTCTCTCTCTCGCTCTCTCCCTGCTTCTCTTCTATCTCGCTCTATTTGCAAATAAATAATAAAATATTAAAACTAAGAAAGGTTAAAATTTATCAATGAACTTCTTTCTCTTTCTTTCTTTCTTTCTTTCTTTCTTTCTTTCTTTCTTCTCTTTCTTTCTATTAGAAACAGAGAAAGGGCGAGAGAGAGACAGAGAGAGA
Source organism: Orientallactaga sibirica (assembly GCA_036365145.1). Lineage (NCBI taxonomy): Eukaryota > Metazoa > Chordata > Mammalia > Rodentia > Dipodidae > Orientallactaga > Orientallactaga sibirica. Next base: position 7,613,382 of record JAEOAD010000044.1, on the reverse strand, counting down.
AAATGGGCACACCAGGGCCTCTAGCCACTGCAAACCAACTCCAGACATATGCATCTGGCTACATGGGACCTGGAGAATCGAACGTGGGTCCTTAAACTTTGCAGGCATGTGCCTTAACCGCTAAGCCATCTCTCCAGCCCTTATCAATGAACTTTATGTTCCCCCAGATGCACAGCTTTCCTCATAATGAGCATCTCCTCTTAGCAGGGTGCCTTGGTTATGATTGAAAAAAAAAATCTGTCCCTGTGGCCAATTTTTTCTCTGAACTTTTACAAAACTATTCTGAAATGTCTGTTTTTATAGTCATGAACATATACATTTTTATGTAGGAATTGCATTGTACATAAATTATACCTCAAATGATACAGATTACAGAGTAGTAGTCATTAGGTTGTACATTCTGAATTGATTACTTATCCTTGTTTTATTGTTATTATTTGTTTGCTATTGGAAGGACTGAGGCTTTGAATTATATATATATATATATATATATATAATAAAAGAGAGTATCAGATGCTCAAAACTAAATAGCTTGCAATTTGATTGGCCAAACTTTCTCAGGAAAGGCCCTAAAGATGTTACATTCAGCCCAATTGTGTAAACGAATTTAGTGCTGAAAGTCTCAAGCACGAGCTACCTGAATTTAGTGGGCTTTACCATCAGGGTGTAGAATGATAAAAGGGGAAACAACTAGAAAGGAAACCTCTGAGTGAACTCAGAATGTTTAATCTGCCCATTAGGGAGCATCAAGGCCAGGAGTCATGTAGAAATGTGGGTGGGCACAGGTCTTTCCACAGCACATGCCGGCATAACAAACAGCTCCAAAATAAGACACGGGACTGAGCAAAAACCTCCCGTCCTCTTTCCCATCTGTGACGGTTCCAAAGCAGTAATGGGTTAGCATGTCAAATCTGTCTCTTGCCTGGGCCACATGGTTGGGGTGAACGATGATGGTGACTAAATTTCTACCTGCACTGGAGACATCAAGACAATCAAATGACGGACAAAATTCCGTTTTCATGAAGCTACCCTGAACCACCCTCCTTAAATAACTCTGCTGGTGAAATTCCCTGGAGCTTTTGAGGGCCTGGGCTGTATCTGCTATAGGATGCTGCTGACTCACCAGCCCCTGAACAACACTGTTAATAATTCTTCTGGAAAACGTTCCTCTAGCTCAGGTAGAAAACGTGTTGCTCTGGATTTGTTGGTAAAGATCAGGATTCTGACAAATTGGGATTTAATGCTGTCTTTCTCAATATGCCCCTCCTCCTGGAATTCTCAATGTGAAGGAAAGATCTAAGGACCAACCCTGTGGATTCTAAGGAGTGGGAGGGGGAGCTGCCTTTCAATAGGAATCAGGGCAATGTTTTCACTAAGACTTACTCAAAGAATGCATTCAGGGACTGGAGAGATGGCTTAGCGGTTAAGGCGTTTGCCTGTGAAGCCTAAGGACCCTGGTTCAATTCTCCAGGTCCCACCTAAGCCAGATGCACTTGGTGATGCATGTGTCTGGAGTTAGTTTGCAGTGGCTAGAGGCCCTGGCGTGCCCATTCACCCCCACTCTCTCTCTCTCTTCCTCGCCCTATCTCTAATAAATAAATAAATAAATAAATAAATAAATAAATAATATTTTAAAAAATGCGTTCAAAGGAAGCAGATCGACCAAGCATTCTGTTTATTACTAGCCTTTTATCATCCTCTATATGAAGTTGTAGCTACCTGGGGGAACAAGTCAGGTAGAGATTTGCTCTCCCTGCCACCCCTTTGCATGAGACAAGAGTCTGGAAAGACCCAGAAGGAAGGGAGCAGAATGGGCAGTAGTGGGATCCCTGGAACTTCTACCCCAGGGAGGAGTTGTCTCCTGATGACAAAGCATGGCTGGATTCTGAAGATTCTTTGAGGTGCCCTCGGCTCTAAAGAAACTAATCATGTAATTCTAGAAGTCGACATTTGTTTCCTTAGATACATAACATTGCACAAACAATTTGGTCTCAATTTTGAGGCAGTGGTTTAGTGAGACTTGGTTAAACTATGGGGCCTTTGACAGTAGACTGATAGCACTGGGAGGATTTTTGCAAATACCATAATTGAAAATTATAACTTAGTCTGCGTGTAGTGGTATTTTTAGCTGATTTCTCTGCTTATAAACACATTTCCCTATATTACTCCTATAACATATACCTCTTGATCACAGAAACTTCTTTTTCAGCTGAGTTAACAAGGAGCTATCCAGAACCCTGGCCCCCACCTCTCAAAAAAAGAAATGACTATAGCTGTTAGCCTCTAAATTAATGGTAGGAAATACTTCCATGAACTTTCCTTAAATTTTTCCATCCTGGTCAAACCCCAAACTCCTTTAATCTAATGAGCTATCCCGGAGGGAACAGGGAATGGGGCTGGACTGGGAGATTCAAAACGAACAAGCAAGAAAGCTGGAAAACGCTGATGAGTCACTGTGTATTCTGAAAGGGTGAGGTCATGCATTTTTTCCTATGAATGGTTATCTCCCTTTTTACTATCAACTGAATCATCCATTTTATTTGGGATTATTTTGTTTGGGCGTCAGGGATATGTGTGCCTGCGACCACCGTCCCTGTGCCCTGCCATAGACACCAACATTTTATCTATAAATACAACACACCGGATCCTTTGAATCAGGTAGCCCCAGAACTGTTCACCTGTTGGCCTTGACCTGAAGAGAACTTTTGTTTCACTCTTCATTTCTCAGCCCAGATTCTGTTTTCATGCCGGCACAACATTGCAGCCTTTCTTATGAAAGGTTTGCCAGTTGTGCTGAATTGGCTAAAGTGCACAAAATAGCTAATATATATTTAATATTTGCCATGTTGAACTATGAGGAATGACTCTTGCCACATGCATTGCTCTGGACTGAATAGGTGGGCTGGAGAGATGGCTTAGCAGTTAAGGTGCCTGCCTGCTAGGCCTAAGAACTCGATTCCAATCTCCAGGTCCCACGTTTAGCCAGATGCAAAGTGACACAAGGGTGCAATGCTGCACTTGCCCACAAAGGGGCCCACATATCTGGATTTCGTTCGCAGCAGCTGAGAGGCTGCTGGTGTGCCCATCTCTATCTGTCTCCCTCTCCCTGCCTGTCTCTCTCTGTGTCTCTCTCCAAAAATAAAAAATAAAAATAAAAAAAGCGAGTGTGGGTGTGTGCATGCATGCTTGTGTATGAAGGAGATATTAAGATACATTAATAAATTGGACAGCATTATCTTGTTATTTTACTTTTAGCTTTAGATCTAAATAGAAATAAAGCAAAACAAAGTATTTCACCCAACAAAAAGCAGTAGTTACTTATCAACAGATATGTTGCTCTGTGTTTGTCTTTAAATTTTTCTAACACTTGGTATTTTCTCCATGCTAATTTGGAAGTAAGAAAACTGCAGGGGAAAGTGCAACAAAGTACACATGAAGAGAACTGTATGTTCTGAGAAGAAATGCAGATCTTAGGCTTTTTCTAACATGAACTACCTCTTTGCCACAATAAGATCCTTCAGTTTTGTTTTGCTTTTTTTTTTTTTTTTTAATGGGGATGTGTGTGAGCTTTTAGCGTTGCAAAAATCAAAGTGTGTGCTTGTTCTGTGACCTAAAATGAAGCAAAGCAAAATGCTTGGTGCCGAAGCCTATATGTAACAAAGCCTCTTTCTTCTTCAGGTTTTCCTGCCCCAAATACACTTTGAACTGTTCACTGTAGTCCATACATGTCCAACCATGCAAAACCTGAATAACACCTCCACTAGTGTCAAGTTAATCACAGGTGAAATTTCTAACTAAATTTTAAGAAAGACTATCATCTCTATGATGTATAAATAACATTTAGAAAAATGGACTCAGGTATTTTCATGGTTTTCATAAATTTGAGTGACTAAAACAATAACTTGAATTTTAAAAATTGACTTCAAAATGAACTAACATAAATCACTATCTTTTTCTCACAGTCAGTGTTAAATTAAGAAAACTTTTGTTAGATCACTTTAATAACTCCAACTTGTCATATTTTTCTAGATGTGTCTCTACATTTTGTGCAGGCTTATGCAAAAGCCCCCTTTTATTTCCTTTTCATTTTATTTCCCTTTGTTTTTCTGAGACAAGGTCTCACTTTGTAGCCCATGTTGGCTTGAACTCACTTTGTCACTCAGGCTGTCCTGAAAGTCACAACAATTTTTCCCTCTCAGCCTCCTAAGAGCAGGGATTACTGATTTGAGCCACCATACCCAGCTTGCATCAACCTCTTTGACTCTACATCTCTATTAAACATGTCAGAAGGCACCTCACTTTCTGGCCCTAGAGGCAGTGGGTCACATTGGAAAAGGAGAATGTGACAACAGGCTGATGTCTTCACCCCTACTCTCTATACCAAGTTTCATACATTAGCCATTGGTCACTAAGCTTTCCAAGCAGTCTGGTCTCCTACTCTGGGGGCCCATATCTCTACTTCAGACCAAGTGGTAGTCACACCTGCCCACAACTGCTAGCTGTGCATGTGGCGATGTGTTCCTTGTTGCTTTCTCTAAACACTGGCAATCTACTAAAAAAGAAAAAAAACAACTCTTCATTTGAAATGATTTAATTACATCGTTTTATGGAGCTATTGTTTTCTGTTAACTTGATATGACATGTGTTAACTGTTAAACATTATAAATGAGCTTAGGCAGCCACCTTACAGCTTCTAAGCCAAAGAGCTCCAATTTATTTAGTTAGTTTAGTTAGTTAGTCAGTTAGTTAGGTGTTTCAAGGTAGGGTCTCACTCTAGCCCAGGCTAAACCTGAAATTCACTATGTAGTCTCAGGGTGGCCTCAGATTCACAGGGATCCTCTTAACTCTGTCTCTCGAGTGCTGTGATCATGGGAGTGCACTGCCATTCCTGGCTGAATTTAATTTTCCTGTGTTCTCTACAACTTAGGTGTGCTTATCAAAGTTAAATAATGCAAAAAAGTGGTAAATATTTTAATTAAAATATTTAGTCTCTATGGTAGAGTAGCTTTATGAAGATTTTATCGCTTGGGTTAAAAAATAAGAAATGATCATGACTATAGTTGTAAAACAGTGGGACATCAAAATCCCAAAGACACCAAAGCCAAAATAAAGGATTTCATTTTAATTGGTGGATTCTTAGTAATTTCTAGTCCTTCTTATCCTAATGTAGAAAGCAGGAGGTTTACTTCATCATTATACTCCAGGCATTTAGCAGAAGCTGGTTCATGGAACGTCCTTAATAAAAATATGTTCAACTTAACTTATAGAGAAAGCAAAGTTATTTTAATTTTCTGATATAACCCAAAAAAGTATCTAAAAGTATAAAGCCAAATAATTACTTTAAGCCTAGTCCTAATGGCATATGCCTATAACATTAGCACACAGAAGACTGAGGAAGAATTGTGAATTTGAAGCCAGCCTAGACTACAGAGTGAGACTATGCTACAAACAAACAGATAATAAACAAATAAATTTAGTTCTTTAAGTGATATGATGGTTATTTTAAGCATTATATTTATCCATGGTATAAATCTATCTATCTATCGTTATTGTTACACTGGGGATGCACAAATATTTAATTGATCCATTATGGTTAAAGGACCATTTGTAATACAAACACATTAAGTTTCAAATAACCTAATAGAGCCTCATACTTGGGAGGAAAAGTAAGGCAAGAACTTCAGCTTTAGAGTTTCAAACTGGCACCAAGAGAATGTAATTGAAGCATCTAAGGTCATAATGGCTTCACGATTTCAGTATTTTCCAGTGTTACAGACAAATGCAGGGCCCTAGATTTTTGAGATATGGCATCCGAGGGAAGGCCAGCCACCCCAGGAGCCCAGTACTCAGAATACTCTCCAAGACGAAGGTGCGACTCAGGTCAACGGGGCAGGTGAAGCTAGTAGCATATCATGTTGAGCAAGGGCAGGGAGGGGCGTGGAAGGGTGTTGTTGGTTTACACCCCCACCTCGTTTCTTATGACCTACCTTCCTTAGGTATCCTTGGATGGATACTCAAAGACACTAAATGCAAACACATTCCAGTGAACTCCTAGGACAGAAGTTGAAGATGTTAAGATGTGGTGACAGTAAGTCACGTCTCAGGAACATGCTACTCTCAATAAAGCACAGGATTCCCTTCTGGATACTTCTGATTTTCCCTCTTCTCCTTGGTACCTTTGTAGGAGCTCAGTATGTCTAAATCTACCCAAATCAGTATATATTTCCAACACTTTGAAGTCATTTGAACATCTGAGCAGGAAAATCATTATTAAACGTCTTCAGGTCATTTATCTTTATCACATCCTCTGAATAAATGAAATATAATTTTATCATTTATATACATAATATTCATATGTTAATCTGTATAATATGATGAGAGAATGTTTTTACTAATAGGAATACTTATGAGAAAAATATTTTTCATTACTTATGTTTAAAATGTTCATAAAGTCATATTTTTGCCTATTGAAAAATGTTTCATATCCTCTCAAATGGAAAAATCATTATTTTTATTTCTACCATAACAAGTAGAATCATTTTTTTTGCATAAACCATATCTTCCCCAAAATGTATTAATATGTTGGATTTCATATTTCACCTTCTAGGATGTAAGTGACAGAAAATATTTTCCAAGTGAAAGAAACATATTTTTAAGATGGGCCAGTGACCATTATCTTAAATATCACTTTCCTAATATCAAGGGTTACACCTGGAAACTGTTCATTACAGCCAAAGAGGCAGGCTCCTTGGGATGTGGACCTTCAGAATGACTAATACAAAGTCACTTTTCTCATAAATCTGCCTGTTCTCCCACCATCTGTTATTTGAATTTTTTTTCCAAAAAGTTAAAAAAAATACTGATGGAATGTTTTGATCCAACTGCAGTTAAATTCACATGATTTACTCTTGGTTCTCAAGATGACATTTTCAGCCAAGCCTGTAGTTGGGCTATTGCATCAGCCTATCTTTTGCAATGGGAATTCTAGGTGAGACACCTAGAGGCCAAAATGAGAACTGCACAAGAATTCAATCTTGGTAATATTTTTATCTCATATCAATGTTGAGCTAAAACATATCACATGTGTGTCCCCTAATATCCTATATGCTATATCGCTGAATGACCACCTTCTGTTGGGGCTCATGAGCCCTTAAATATTCTAGTTACCGGTGTGACAGATCTATGAGCTTAAAAGACTTGATATTTTTGCAATTTGTAAAATATTCTGTAAAGATTTTAAACTTTCAATGCCAAAGAAGATGCATCTTTTTGACTCGGTGAAAATATGTATTTACATAACACATGTAACACACTAAGTTTGAACATATGCATAGACATTTAAATTTGGAAAAAGAGGGCTGGGGGATGGCTTAGTGGTTAAGGCATTTGCCTGCAAAGCCTAAGGACCCAGGTTTGATTCCACAGTACCTATGTAATCCAGAAGCACAAAGTGGCACATGTATCTGGAGTTCATTTTCAGTGACCAGAGGCCCTGGTGTGTGCCCCCTGCCCCCAAATAAGTAGATAAATGAAATAGTTACATTTGGACAAAGATAAAGGAATCCCCATTCAAAACTTTTAACCTAGATTTTTTTATTGAAAATACCAGTACTTATATTTATAAGATAACAAATATTAGTCATTGTGTAATGCATTCTTCCTGCTGTGGGCATGAGGTGTTGGAAATGGTATGATCACTGTCCCCATGAAGTTGTTAGTAGTGTGAAGAGAGAGACTTCTAAAAAGCAAGATGCAGTGAAGATTAAGATATATGAGGGTTCTGGGGAGTCCAGAAGAATCCAGACCTAAGGAACCATAGTGCTTCCCTGACAGGGTGAGTTTGGAAGCCAGCTGGTAATCAGACTCCACGTTCTACAAATAAGTAACATAAAAGGTAACGAGATGAAGCTGTATGAGAAATACCACACCTCACGGAGAGGGCAAACATCACATTAGATGGGAAAAAATTTAAGACAGTTTACTTGATCAAATTTAACCAACATTGTATCCAATTTAATCAGACTTTTAATTTGCCTATTTTGCTGGGGAAGATTGAGATGAGAGAGTCAAGAAGTTGGCTGAGAAGTTTGTGTCACTCAAGGCAAATGAAGTAATATTGAGATAACAAACAATCCCAGGACTTGAGTCTATAACCCTAGGAAAGGGTTGCCTCCTGAATTTACTCTTGCTTCACAAGTCGCTGGTGGTTCTGCTACCAGTTTTTTTTTTTTTTTTTTTTCTGGCACACAGGCTGATGTAAAAGCTGCCGGTTGTAACAGCAAAAAAGAAGAGCAGGCTTTGGAGAACCACATGCTGGCCTTGACACTTCACCTCAAAAGTGTGATGTGTCTTAATCTGCTCACAGGCCAGTCTGTAACTCATCTTACTATAGAGCCAAAAGCATTCCCAGAATGGTGACTGAGAAAGATGTCGTGTTTTAACAAAAGGGACAGAAGAGTTCTTGGTAGTTTACCTTGGTTAAGTCTTAATAGCTGTTTAGTCTTTTTGCTTGCATTCATTTTCTGCTCATTCATTTTATTATTAAGGAATCTTGTTTTCTTCTCTCAGTCCTGAAGGTCTGTGTCCTGCCTGTATCTTTAAGAGTGAAATGCTCAGGGAGAGAAATAAGACGTTTGAATCAGTAAGAGGCATGAATGAGGAACCCACAGTTGCCATAGTACTGAAAAGGGAAGCTGAAAGTTTTTTTCTGTACAATCTTCTTATCTTCCTACTCTAACCCAACAGAGTGAAGAGAATGAGGAAAAATCTGTGAGCTCTTTGGTAAGAAAATAATATGTCGAATACATATATAAATCAATTCCTCAGCAGAAACAATCAGACTAGAAAATGAGCAAATTTTTGGATAGAAATTTCTGAAAAGAAGACACTCAAGTGTAAAGTAATTGAACAATAATCAACAATATTAATTGTCTGAGAAATAAAAAAAAAAAAAAAGACCACAATAAGATGGAAACTTACCCAAGTTAGAATGATTGTTATAAAAAAGACCAGAGCCTGGGCACATAGCTGAGTGGGTAGAGTGCAGTAACAGCACACAGCCCTGTATTCAGTCCTACACATCCCATAAGGAGTGCACACCTTCAATTCCAGGTCTATGGAGGTGGAGTTGACTCAGAATTATTCTCTGCTACATAATAGGTTCAAGGCCAGCCTTGGATTCACAAAACCTTCCTTGTCTTAAGAAAAAAGCTCGGCAGCAAAAATAACAATGTGAGGATATAAGGAAAGGGGAAACTTTTATAGGGAATGTAAAGTATTACAGCTATTATGGGAAAAAAATGTGGAGATTCTCAAAAACATAAAATAGAGCTATGACCTATAAATTTCACTACTGAGTCTATACCTAAAGGAGAAGCACTCAGCATGCCAGAGATGCCTTGTCCACCATGCTTATTGAAGCATTAGCCACAAAAGCCAAGATATTGATCCACCGAAGTGTGTGGCAACAGATAAATAAGTGAAGAATGTGAGGCATGTGTACACACGAGAATAACATTGAGACACCAAAAGGGTAAGAGCCGCTAGAAACAGATTCTTACGTTAAGTGAAACTAGCCAGGCTCAGAAAGACAAACGCGGTCTGTTCTTACTCACCCATGTAAGCTAAATAAGCTGTCTCATAGGAGAAGACCACGGGGTAGCAGGTACCAGAGTCTGGAAAGGGGAGGGAGGAGGCCTAGGAAGAGATCCGCTACTCTGTATGCAAACACAGCTCTAGAGGAGTACGATGTCCTGTGACCACAGTAGTTAGCTCTTGTCAATAACAGTGTGCTGTATGTACTGAAGTACAGAGACAAAAAATATCTGAATGATCCCAAGACAAAGAAATGGTAAATGTTTTGGTGATAAACATCAGTTACCTTCATTTGATCATTAAACATAGCACATACGTATCTCAAAGTCACCATGTACCCCATAAATGTATACAGTCAACGTCAACTAAAATTAAAAATTACAAAAAAGTGAAACACCCTTTTAGATGCTTCATAGTTTCCTGGATGAAAGTGTTTCATGCCGAAGTGGGACCTTAATCTAGAGCAGGACTCCTTAAAGCCACTCTCTAAGCTGTTGTGGGAACCCTGAATAGATGTTAACATGATAAAAGTTGTCTTTCCTTCTGGACTTAGTCCTGTAAGCAAAAAATCTATTGTCATTTAAATCCTCGCATGGGAATGAAGGGAGTTCTGAGCAGAGGTGTGTAGAAAATCAAGCTGCTTGTGATGATTTTGGAGTTCCTGAATGAAGCTGTTCTCAAGACAGTCTTCCATTTGGGCTTTCCAGTCATGGACATACTTCTTGCTTTTGCTACTGAAAATAATTTGATTTGACATTTTCATATTTGCAACTTGCCATAGGTAATAAATATTTTGAGCCTCCTTCTTTGAGTCTGTTTTCTCTTGTATTGTAAAAAAATCAAAGAGGAAATGAGGTAATTAGGTGTCTCCATATTTAGCATTTCATAATTCTTAATTTTTGACATTGGATTTCATGAGTAAGTTCCCTGTAGGATATTAGTGCTGAAAGCTAGTTGTGATTGGATTTCTGGTATGAGTTTTAACAATGTTAGTGGCCAGACATGTTCTCTTTCATGCTATCAAAATGGTATTCTGTAAAAAAAAAAAAAAAAAAAAAAAAAGGTATTCTGTGACATCAACATTGTACAATCACCCCTTTAGCACTGAGGAATTATCACAAAATAAACCTGTTAATACAGTTGCTAGTGTTTGTAAGCCATTCATGAGAGCCCGGACCCAGGGTCTGCAGAGACAACCTTTCCCCAGGAGCTACTTATGTTTGAGCAGCTGTCCTCTGCGAGCAGCATTTCTGCTGCAGCCTGGTCCTTCTCTAGTTTCGCATTCTGGGTTTTGTATCAGCAAGTGTTTAAACCATTTTTGGCATTTTTGCCATTTTCATTGTTGCTTAAAGTAACTGAGAAGTAATGTACTTGTGCCCTTTTCCTGTGACATTCCTTTTTCCATTTTGGCCTAAATTTAGAAAACATGAAGATATGTGTAAGGTAGACAGCATTTGTCACTAATGTTCAATCCAAATTAGTCATAGAAATGAGCTCACATAGGTACTATAAAACATGCCTGAATTTTGGACCAGCCTTTTCCAAGATCTTCCAAATCATTGGAAATAGGATCTCTTTAGCAAAGAAACAAATAGGGCTTGACCCTTTTAAAGTACCCACAAAATGGTGACTTCTCAGATTGACCCAACTAAAGATTGTGTTTTATTTTGCTTTCATTTATATAATGCCTCAGGAATGACTTTGTGATGTTGCATCCAAGGATATTTTACCATTAATTAACTCTCATACATCATAATAAACAATCTGCTATGTGCAGAGAAAGCTTTTACTTTTAAGATTCTGAGATTACTCAGCAGGGGAGCTCAGTCATCTTAATTGAAAAAAAAATCCTTTATGTCATAATGACCCACATTGTTCATAAGGAATGTTTGGAATTTGTACTAATAGATCTCATATTGCATGTTTGTGAAGAAACATTAAAGCCCAGTAACCAGTTATATCCAAACCTGGTAACTATCAAATCTTATAAATAATATTGAGCTCTGATATAGAGTGTTTGACACATAAAACCACAATGTTCAGTACTATGGGGCCACGCAAATAAAATCCAGTGTCTACACTCAGTGTGTTGGCACTGTCTTAACGAATAAAGCAAACATAGATATACAGGGATTGATTTTAGAGTAGAAGTTACACATGGTGAAGAAAGTAAATCAGAAAGTGTTTCCTGGGGCTGGAAGGATGACTTGGCGGTTAAGGCAGCTGCCTGCCAAGCCTAAGAACCCCAGTTCCAATCTCCGGGTCCAACGTTTAGTCAGATGCAAAAAGTGATGTAAGGGTGCAATGCCACATGGTCCCAAAAGGGGGCAAACACGTCTGGAGTTCATTCGCAGCAGCTGAGCCCATTCTCTCTCTCTTTCTCTTTCTTTGTCTCTCTCTCAAAAAAAATAAATAAATAAAAATAAAAAAAAAAAGAGAGAGAAAGTGTCTCCTGGAGGAAATAAAATTAGAAGCAAGGTTTGTGAACTTTGAAGGGATAAGAAATCAAAATGTGAATGACAGTGACAATAATAGCAATGGTCAAAAAAGAAAACATCAGTGTGTTTGATGCCTGAGAGTCAGACCCCGAGAGGTGTCAAAATGTTTGGGGCCTATGCACTCAGGGTGGGTGAGGTGCAGACATGTTTTGAGTCTGTGCTCTTGGTGCAAGCATGTTTGAGGCCTATGCACTATGAATAAGGTGCTGGCTTGATTGTGGACTATAAACTCAGACAGGGGGAGGATTGGCAGAATGTTTGAGGCCTAATCCTGAGTGCTTGTGGAAGTGCTGATTACAGGAGTGATTGAGAGCCCACGCCGGATGTCCAACAATTTTCACCACACCTTCTGCATTCAGATTGGAGACCAACATACTGAGCAGGTGCCACAGGGAAGGAACCAAGACTCACACCTCTGCCCCACCGCACACAGGCTGCACATTCCCCTAAACCCAGGATTGCCCCACCTGCACAGGAAGATGGAAGCACCACAACATAATGCCCCCTTACATGCCACAGCGGGTGCCCCACACCCAGAGCCAGCTTCCACATCCTGTGCCTCCAGCTTCAGCAGATCTTTCTGGCTTCAGATGCCTCATCTGATTCGTGGGTGCCTCCACTCATCAAAGGCTTCACACAGCCAACTGTGGACCATGTCCTAGATCACCCATGATATCCCCAGAACCTCTCCCCCAACCCAGCAACTATTTAGTGCATGGCTTCTGCACCAGATGGGTAGACAGGTGTGGGATGAACCCCCACACCATACATAATTTATGGGAAAAGGGATTTATTTGAAGCTTACAGATCCAGGGGAAGTTCCATAATGACAGAAGAAGTTGGCTCCCCTTTCACAGATCCAAGCAGAGAAACAGAGAGAGAAAAGCAAAGCATCACCAGCTAAAAGCAAGCAAGCACACTTCAGGAACTCCAGGCAAAGTTCAAGCACTTTGCATATCTTTTGACTGGAATTCCAAATCCACCCTCACACCTTAGGGCTGGACACCCAGTAACACCTCCTCCAGCCAGCTAGCTGGAAGTCCAAGAAGGTTTAATACAACTCCTGAATCTATAGGGTGTATCTATTCAAACTACCACATTCCTCCCCTGCCCCCATAAATTCATAACCATCGCATATTGTAAACTGGATTCAGTCTAAATTCAAAGGTCCCCACAGTCTTTAATAAGATAGTTTTAAAGTCCCAAGTCTCATATGAGATTTAAGATAGTCTTTGAGCTGTGAGTCCTGTAAAATCAAATATATATATATATATATATATATATATATATATATATATATATATATATATATATTTTTCAACATATAAAGGCACATAGTAAACATTTTCAACTACTATAGGCATAACAAGATGAGACAGGAAAAATACAAAATTAATAACCATCAAGCAAACATCAAACATCTGTAGTACAAGTCTGTTATCATAACCAGTGACTGACAATCTCTGGATTTTGCAATTCTTGCCCTCTAGCTGGGCTAGGTAACCAGGGAAACCTTCCATCCAGAGCCACCAGCCTCCACAGTAGACCTTGCGTAGTCCTGGTATATCTAAACATCCTTGTGTCTCCACCGCAAACCATGGTCCATCTTCTAGCCTATTCATGTGGGTCATCAGGCCCTGCCCATATGGGGTGTCTCAGTAGAGGCTCCTGAGACCATGTGCAGTTCATGAACACTCTACACATTTTTCATGTTTCTGAAACCAATACCAGGTGTGCAAAACACAGCCATATTTTTAATTTAGGAACAAAATAAATCATAACCTTGAAAAGCAGGTTTTTTTCTCCAGTCAACTCTTTTCCAAAAGAGTTTGCATGTTTATCATATCTTTCCTCAGCTATCCTTTCCATTATTTAAATGTGAAATAGTTGGCTCATCTTTCATCTTCATTCCAAATGCTAATGTATATGACAATTTCATCTTCACCAACCAGTCTCTGTGTTAATAATTTTAAATTTGCTTGAGTTTGTCCAACTTAAAATCTTGAATCTCTCAGCCTCATATATTTACCCCAGCACATCAGTCCATTATAAATTTAACTTTGATCAAACTCTCTAGGCCTGGGCAGCAAAACACAGCCATCCCTTATGCCATTAGCCCAGTTCTACAAGGTTTTCTGCAGTCTTTCTTTCTCCCTAGAAAGTTCATAAGCCAAGCCTCCAAATACAATTCTCTCTGCACTTAGCAATTTAAACTTTCAAAAGAATAGTCCATAATACTTGGCTTACCACTCCAGAATATGTCTTCATTTGTAAGCACCAAGTTTCCCATTCCTTGAGCACATGATTTCCAAAAGACCAAAATCCACATGGCCAGATTCATTTCAGAACTTTCCACACTCTATTACTAATTTTGTAATAGATGGCTTCAGGTGCTAGGATGAATCACCAAACCAACAAAGTTTATGGGAGGAAGAAGGCAGAAGAATTTGGCCCACTTTCACAGATCCAAGCAGAGAGAGAGAGAGAGAGAGAGAGGCAAAAAGCCACTACCAAACAGCAAGCAAGGTCACTTTAGGAACTCCAGGCAGAACTAAAGCACTTTACATATCTCTAGACTGCAATTCCAAATCCACCTCCACACCATAAGACTGGACCCTAATATACATCCAGTGATATTTCCTCCAGCCAGGTAGCTGGAATTCAAAGAAGCTTTAATAAAACTCCTGAATCTATAGGGCACATCTATTCAAACTACCATAACTGTAAAGGGGGAACCAGTGAGTCCATAACCTGCCCAACTGGGTTCAATAGGGAAGCAGGGACAAGTGATTCTGCTCTGGAGCCCCACAGGCAAGGTATGGCTATGATTGGGGCCAAAGAGATTCTGGATCTTCAACCACAGCTTTTGTATCAGCCACCAGCCCAGTGCTGCTGGCACACTTGAAAACTCCATTATCTGCACATCCAAGAAAACAACACAATCCACTCCAATCCCATCCAACAGAAGATTCACTGAATATCATACACAGGAAAATACCAACTTCCTCTTTAATAAAGTACGACTTTTATCCCAAGATGTGTAGACTCCAACACACACACACACACATACACACACACACACACACACACACACCCAATGGAAAAATGACAAAATGAGACATCTCCACAAAAGTTGCCTCATTCCACAATGGAAGTCTCCAGTGAAAACATAGAGAA
The DNA here is from genome assembly GCA_036365145.1 of Orientallactaga sibirica. NCBI lineage: Eukaryota > Metazoa > Chordata > Mammalia > Rodentia > Dipodidae > Orientallactaga > Orientallactaga sibirica. The sequence continues at coordinate 7,598,113 of JAEOAD010000044.1, read as the reverse complement.
CACAGCAGAAATAGTATCTGAAAATGAAAGCACAATAAGCTATGTGACTCTACCAAAGGAATCTGTGAACTGCAAGCAAATCATCAAAAAATCAACAATCACATAAATGGAATGCAATAGAATCATCCGTTACAGCACACATTTTTCATCACTAAGCTTAACTTAATTAAGGAAAACCAAAAAGACCTCAAAAGAGATAAGTGAACTGAAGGTGTGTCAACAAATAGAGGATCTCAATATCCAGCTGATTAAGGTTAATTAAGATATGATTAAATTATGAATGAATTCAGGAAGCATCAAGAAAATCAAACCATGACCTGAAATTAGAACATGACAAAGGGATGGAAATGATACAAAAAAAAAAAAAAGGCAACAGAAAACACATTCAAATAGAGCTTGTAAAATCCTCTCTAGAAACCCTCACGAACAGAGTAAATGATGTGGAGGACAGAATGACAGATCTGGAAGAAAATATAGAAGAAATTGTTTGGGATTACAACACTTTGATAGATTCAAAAAATCATATGAACAAAATATGAGGGAATCGTGGGATACCCCCAAAATGACCAAACATCCAGGTAATGGGTATACCAGAAGGAGAAGAAATTCAGGCCAAAGATATTGGGTTCGTTTGATTCAGGTATCCCCCATAAACTTAAGCATTCTGAATGCTAGATTCCCAGCTGATGGCAATTAGGGGATTAACACCTCCTACAGGCAGTGTATTGTTAGGGCCAGGCTGATGGGTCAGCTTCCTCTTGCCAGTGTTTAGCACACTTTCCTGTTGCTTTTGTCCATCTGATGTTGGCCAGAAGGTGATGTCCACCCTCTGTTCATGCCATCATTTTCCCCTGCCATCATGGATCTTCCCCTTGAGTCTGTAAGCCAAAAATAAACTCTTTTTCCCATAAGCTGATTTTGGTCAAGTGTTTTCTGCCAACAATAGGAATCTGCCTACAACCATAAAGTTGGTACCGGAAGGTGGGATCATTGCTGCTAGAAACCTGATGGCATGGCATTCAGCCTCTAGGTGCTGATTTTCAAGAGGAATGAGGGAAAATTTGGAATCTTGGCCTAAGAGATGCCTTGTAGTGCTGTAAGTACAGCTTGATGGATCATTCTGGCTATAGTTGACAGACCTGAATGCAGTAAGAACTATGAGAGGTTTGGCTTATAAGGGTGAGAAAGAGCTTTGCCTGGACTGGGCTAGAAGCAGTTTGTTTGAGAACTTTGGTATTATACCTATGTCCTGAGAACTTGTTCAGGGTTGCTTTGTGTAGAAATGGACTGGTATGAGCAGAGGGATATGGCACAACAAAAATGAGATCTTTGGGCCAAAACTGCTGCCCATTCAACTGCAATTATTTGAGAGATTACAACCATTGATTTGGGCCAGCTTACCTGCATTGGGACAACAGGAAGAATGCAGACTCTTTGGAAGAAGCCTAAAGGCTGAAGGAATGTCCTGTTCTTCAAAGCCAGCTTTGTTATCCCCTGGATTAACAATTTGGCAGCCCACCTGGTATTATGGTGTATAACAAAGGCAGGAAAAAGAGGATAAGTGAATTTACAAAACAGTTTTGCATTTTGGAAATAGCCATGGACAGTGTGCAACAAGTTTGTTGGATAACCTATGTGTAGGCCTGATGGAGCCATGTAGATAAACTATTGCTTGTAGTGGAGACCAATGGAGATGCCAGGACTATGAGATGGCTGCCAAGGAGAGCTGCTGGCACTGGATGAAGTTTTCAGGGACTGTGAATAGCCTACTAGGAGGGGTGGAATTGGAACTCCAGAGACTCATTACTGTTTATAATTGACTTGAAGACTCATCACTGGTTAGAGTTGTTGGACTTGGAGCTACTGGGCTTGATTTTTGCTCTGTTTGTTTTAAATCTTGTATTGGTTGAATATTTCTTTGCTCTGCCCAATGCCATCTTTTGCAGTGTGAATGTTTATTCTGTGCCATTTTTTTTAGGTGGGGGGGATCTTTTGGTATTATGGCTCAGTTAAAAGTCCTTGGATTGCCGGGCGTGGTGGCGCATGCCTTTAATCCCAGCACTTGGGAGGCAGAGGTAGGAGGATTGCCGAGAGTTCGAGGACACCCTGAGACTACATAGTGAATTCCAGGTCAGCCTGGACCAGAGTGAGACCCTACCTTGCAAAAAAACAACAACAAAAAAAATTTAAAATTAAAAAAAAAAAGGCCTTGGATTATGGGGATGTTTAAACATCATTAGGATTGATATAAACTATGAGGAATTTTAAAGTTGGGCTTATGGGGCCGGGGCAGAATGTGGTGGTTTTATTTAGGTGTTTCCCGTAAACTTAGCTGTTTTGAAAGCTAGGTTACCAGCTGATATAAATTTGTAAATTAAAGCCTCCTGGAGGCATTGTATTGCTGGGGTGGTCTCATGGATGTTATAGCCAGTTTCCTCTTGCCAGTGTTTGGCACACTCTCCTGTTGCTGTTTTCCATCTGATGTTGGCCAGGAGGTACTATCCATTCTCTGCTCATGCCATCATTTTCCCTGCCATCATGGAGCTTCCCCTGGAGTCTGTAGGCAAAACAAACACCTCTGAAGGTATCACCATACCCAATCTAAAGCTGTACCATAATGCCATAGTAACATGAACAGCATGGTACTAGCATCAAAACAGATATATAGACCTATGGAACAGAATTAAAGACCTGACACTTCATTCCAGCAACTACAGCCACTAGATCTTTGACAAAGTAGCCCACAATGTACACTGAAGAAAAGACAATGTCTTCAACAAATGGTGCTGGACATACTGGATAATCACATGAAGAAAAATGAAACTAGACACACTCCTCTCACCATAGAGCAACTCCAAATGGATTAAATCCCTGGATACTCACCCTACTTGTCCTATAATTCCATTGGCTAAGGTCTTGTTCTGAACAACACAGAGAAAGGGGGCAGAGTGTCAGAATTCTTTGCTCTCTCCTTCCTGTGTATGAAATGTGACCAGCTGCTTCCTGCCGCTGATGTCATACCTTTCTTGCTATGATTGTACTGTAACCTGAGACTATGAACCAAAATAAACCTTCATCCTTAGGCTGCTTTTGTCAGATATTTGTCTCAGCAATGAGACAAGTAAACTAAAACAGCATTTATAGTCACCCTGCCCTGAGCTTGAGGGTCTCTAAAGGAAGGAGCTGTGGTATGCTGGGACTACCCTTCCAACAGTCAGAGTTATGCTCGTGTGCAAAAATTGGATGGGGTGGAGAGACCCACTAAAACACAAAAATCTAACCAATCCAGTCCCACAAGTCAGATGCCATGGTTGCCTAGAAACTGTATTGATGATAGGAAATTCCCTCCAAGGGCGACAGAAATTTTATATATATATTCTCTGATCCTCTTACCTACAGCTATTCAAGTATGGTTTCCTCTCTGAATTTGATAAATTGGAATCTTTGTGGTGGTAAATTCTCCACTAAATGGTCCTGACTATAAGTTTTAAAGACTTAAATAAGGAGAAAACATGAGGGGAAAATGACTCAATATTCTCTAAGATGATGAAAATTACATTCAAATATGATTTCTATTAGAAGTATAATGATTAAGGGTAGTTCTGAATTTCTCTGCAGTGTTTAATGTATCAACTACAAAATTCTTAAAGTGTAGGGATGAATGCATTGTGACTATAGTAATTTATGAGTTTTTCTTGGAAAGTTTTATCTTGAGCAATATCCTTAAAACAATCTTACAGGTTTGTTTTTTTTTTTTTACTACTAGCATTCTTGATAGAAATTATAAAAAATCATTATTAGCTTATGAATTTTGTCAAAATTAACTCTGGAGGCATTCATGAAGAACTGCTATTTTTTTTTTCTTTCTATTTTGTTCTTTGAAGATACTGAAGGAATTTAAATCTCTACTTCTCTAATAGCCACATCCTAATGAAAAGTAACCTTATTTATTGATTGCTGAAAGTTGAAGGTTTTCTTGTTTAGGGTGATATTTTTATATGAGTCTATTTCTTTATCATTTAATTGTCTCAGCTCAGAATATGCCTGTGGGGATCTTTGAGTGGTGACGTACAGCTGGTCCTCAACAAGTTGCTAGAATTGACTGTCATCAGTCACACTCCACAGCCAACTCCCAACACCAATGATGAGTGCAATCCTAGCGTAACGTGGTCCCACTTTTTTAATCTCAAAAAATTGTCTTCATGACTTTGAGCTGTCAGGAAGAAAAGAGCTTTTACACAATAACCTGTATCTAAATCATCACTTCTTTAATGTTTATCTCACATTGTCTCTTCGACATAACCAAAAGGTCATATATTAAAAATACATATTTGAGGGCTAGAAAAATGGCTTAGCAGTTAAGGCGCTTGCCTGTGAAGCCTAAGGACTCATGCTCAACTCTCCAGGTCCCGCATAAGCCAAACATAGTGATGCAAGTACCCAATGTTGCACGTGTGCACAAGAGGGCACACTTTTCAGGAGTTCACTCAAAAATACACATTTGAGAATGATACGGAGGCCAAAGCACAATCTTAGGGATCAGATGAAGAACTGGCAAATATTAAGGAAAAAAAAAAAAAAACTACTCATCTAACAATTGCTAGGACAGTGAAAAAGTGTAGTACATTGAGAAAATGCTATATTTGTATGTTATAAAGGAGCTAGGGAAAATATAATGTAAGCTTTTATTATCATATTAATCTCATATTTAAGTCACATATTACCATGCCTGATGTCTTCAGGAAAAGGTACCAAGTAAAAATTGCATATTAAGGTTCAACATGTATAACCTTATATTTTATTACTTGTGAATTAAATGACTCATCATACTTTGATAGTTTGCTTTTTCTAAGTGTAATTCAAGTCTTTAAGAATTCAGTAAAATGTATTTCACACAAAAGTCATACTGTCTTTACTACATGAGGATAAAACATAATGGAGAAGTCATGTTTAAAATGATAATGGGAGGCCGGGCGTGGTGGCGCACGCCTTTAATCCCAGCACTCGGGAGGCAGAGGTAGGAGGATCGCCGTGAGTTTGAGGCCACCCTGAGACTACATAGTTAATTCCAGGTCAGCCTGGACCAGAGTGAGACCCTACCTCGAAAAACCAAAAAAAAAAAAATAAATAAAAAAAAAAATAAAATGATAATGGACCCCACCATGTCTCAGGGAATTTTCCAGAAGAGGAGGCAGAAAGATTATAAGAGCCACAGATTGACACACCATGCCCAGAGGCATTCCCTCCCCACCCCACAAATAACTGACTGCTGCTCTCACAATGCATAACCTACAACCTCACAGGGAATACCTGCAAACCCCACTGAGGAGGGTCCCCAGCAGAATGGGGGAAGGGAGGAGGGAAAAGAGGGTACCAACACATGATGTACCCATACAAAATATGTTGCTAATAATAATAATTTAAAAATTAAAAAATTGTAAAGGAGAAAGCAATAAGAAAGTGAAGAAAACAAAAAAGTTGTATAAGATAAAATGTTATTAAATGTAACATCATTAAAGTATTAACAATAATTGAGTTTAAGTTTTATATTATAAGTTAAAAACCACTCAAATCCTATCATAAAGTAAAACCCACAGTTATTTTTAAGGAAATGCAGCTTATCCAAGTGACCCAAAATTAAAACAATGATGAAGTAAATAAAACACTACTGGCACAGGAATATATGCGTACAATGAGAGAAAAGAGACATGATAAAAAATTAATCACAGAAGTGTTTGCTTAAAATGATTGAGAGCAAATGCAGATGTAGCCATGGATATTGAAGTGCTTAGTAATTCAAAACCAAAAATAAAAAGCTGTCCAGGACCACAATGTATATAAATCAAAGAACAAGAAATCAACCCACATTTCTTGTAGCTAGCTCCAGTGTTCTTTCCATATTTGTCAAGTTTTCAGTCTGGCTTGTACTTGGTTGCACATGCTTGCTAGGGGATCTCATCCTCATGGCTTATGGGTGGATCACGTTAATGCTGCATGCGTGGCAGGTGTAGAGACGTGGGGTTCTGTACAGACATTATTGTGCCCAGTGGGCTCTGGGGCCTCCCATGCCGCCAGTGTCCCCTGCCCTGTGCTGCCTGAAACAGTCAATAGGCTCTTCAACCAGCCACTGTGAGTGCACTTTTCAGAATACTCACTTCAGCTTCTCCTACCCCCACACTATGAAGATATCTTTAAAATATTTTTCTCAACTCCAGTGTGCTTAGTTCTTCATTGTCTTTGGTCACCTGACCATTTAAGCATTGCTACTCTAATCAGAATGAGTGGAGAGTCATTCTCCCTGGTGTAGAACAAAAAAGGGACTTCACCTTTTGTGAACTCAGTATATTTAAAAAATAAAGAACCCTAGCATATGGAACAGAAAGAGCAAAAGCTGGAGGGTGGTAAGGTGTACTAGAGAAGTGTGGTATCTGCACACAATAAGGCCATGGCATTCATGAACTCACACTGGTTATTGTTACCAGAGCAACACATGTACATGGTGGGGACAATTAACATTCCGTCACTGATAGCGGAGGGGCTTGGGAGGGAACTCCCCTCCCAAATGAGGCCATGACAATGAATGGTTGTTGGAGCTGGGGACTCATTCTCTTCCATAGCATAGACAAGTAGTATGTGATATATGATAAAGAGCACAGTGAGACTGAGGTGACAAGGGAGGGGAATGTGTGGGACATATGATCAAGATATATATGGGTAAAAATGCAAAAAAAAAAAAAACAAAGAAAAAGAAAAGAAAATACAAAATAAAAAAAAATGAGCACCCCTTTCACTGTGGGTATCTCATTCCCAGTGGGTGTTCCCTTCTCTGCATCTCTGACATATCCCAGCAGTATATAATATAACAACCCTCATCAGCCCACCACACTAACTTGTTTATTATTCATTTCTAATAACATATATTTATTGTTGTCAATTTCCCCAGGAGACTATTACCTGTGTAGGGCGACATGCTTTGTCAGTTTTATTTATTCTATTTCCAGTTCCTGGAGCATAGATGAGCTCAATCAATATTTGTGGAATTCAGAGTGGAAGAAGGCAGATAGGCAGGAAGGAAGGGAGGGAGGAAGAGAGGGAAGGAGGGAGGGAAGGAGGAGGGGGGAGGGAGGAAGGGAGGGTGGGAGGAAGAGATGAATGAAAGAAAAAAATGGTGAAACATTTTTTCAGTATGTTTTTCTAGAACAAGAATATATTCTGCCTCCATGTAAAACTAATGATTCCCATATTCCATAATATTTTTGCCCCACATTTTTTCTACAATTAAATTTGTTTCACATTCAAGTATCATCCTGAATACTCACCTAAAGAGAAATCAAAAGTAAATTACTCCTATAGTTGAGATACAGTTACTCTCGCTAAGCAATCAGTTTTCTTTTACATGTTTCATGGATACTGCCAAAGAAAATTTCAAAAAGAAACAAATTACCTTGAAATACCATAATTATTTGCATGTTTTTCTGCCAGATGCTTAAACAAGACATCTTTTCTTACACCCTGAGTTGGAGTCCATGTGATACAAATTTAATATAAGAATATATTGCCATTATGAAAATGCTCAGTGGAGAACAGACAAATAGCCATCAATTCAGTTTTTTAATTGTAAAATAAGTTGATTTCTTGATGTAATTTTATAAGGAGGTAGAAGAAAGTTAAATTGTTGAGGTTTATTTAGCAGCTTGTGTTCTAGATAATAAAGTTATCTAGGTATGCATATTGTTGCACAGAGGGACTCAGATATTCTATAAATTAAAGTTTTCTTAGCATCTCTATTAAATATATGATGGCATTAAATATTAGATTAACTGTGTTCCTGGAATATCTCGTAAGGTGCTTTGTTTTCCCCGTTTACTGGTGCTGTATATCTGCTTCTGTAGGTTAAATAACATTTTATCTATGATAATCAGACACATCTTTCAGACTATATGTAGTCAATCTATAACTATTTAAAAATAAAATATTTCTTGGGGCTGGAGAGATGGCATAGCAGTTAAGTGCTTGCTTGTGAACCATACGAATCCCAGTTCAAGGCTCTATTCCCCAGGACCCAAGTAAGCCAGATACAAAAGGTGGTACATGCATCTGGAGTTTGCTTGCAGTGGCTAGAGGCCCTGGTGTGCCCATTCTCCTCTGCCTCTTTCTTTCTTTCTTTCTTTCTTTCTTTCTTTCTTTCTTTCTTTCTTTCTTTCTTTCTTTCTCTGTCTGTCTTTTGCTCTCAAATAAATACATTTAAAATATTTTTAAAAACAGCTTTAAAAATAAAAATAAAATCTTTCTTTAAGTTAATACTAATGTGAACTAAAGTTCCCAGAAAAGTGCCATAACTGCTGCATTTACTTCCAGCAAGGCTGACTGGACGTACAGAACTTCTGTGACCACAGAGAGATGGGATGTTGCAAGTCAGAACCGAATTACCCTGGGCTACCTTCAACCACTCAATAGCCATTTGTTGCCCACCTCCCTAACATCCTGGTGACTCAGTTTTATCAGGTGTGATCTTTTTGGAATGCACTTGCAAACCCCCAGTTTCCACCAACCCAAGGGCTATAAGAACATTTTCAGAGAACCTCTAAAACCTATAATGGAGATTTTCCCCACTTTGCTGTAACCTACATGCTTGATGGTCAGATAATGTGTTTGAAATGTACCTTGATTTATGACTCTCTTATGTTATTCGGTATCTATACAATCTTCATGAAATTGTTAACATGTTGGAACATGGAACTGGGATAACCTAAGTCTGTGTTCACTGGCCATGGCCAGTCATGTTTGTCTCCAGAATAAAGTATCACTTATCCCCTTTAAGGTGACAGCTGTATCTTTTCCATCGACACCAGGTTAAGAAAATAAAGTGGTAAAATAATGACATGGTAACCACATGAACATTCACATGAGTTGGAAGATGTACTTGGTCCAACCATTTCATTTCAGCCTGTGAGCCCCTGAATGGAGAGCCCAATCCAGCTGTGCCTGTCCAGCTGACCTTCAGAAGCTGAAGGTTACCAAGGTTGCTATGACAACAGAGAACTCATATCAACTACAAGTGTCTACCAGATAATAGGAAGTTAACTTTGTACAGATTGGTTTATTACTTTTAAGTAAAAAAAAAAAAAAAAAAACAATGAAAATTCATAGGCTTCAAGAGCATATTTTCTTGCTGTTTGTTATCATGCTTTGTGGTTATCAGACTGAGATTCCAATAACTAGAAAACATCTGTGGTGACCAGCATCTCAATCCCTCCTTCAGGACTCCACATGGGCCCACATGTACTGCAAATTACAGGAAAGATACCATATCTACTTAGAATTTACCTGGGTGCTGGGGATCTGAACTCAGGTCCTCATGCTTGCATGGCAAGTGCTTTTCTTGCCATCTCCCCAGTTCTACATCATTTTCTTAATTATAGATAATTATTGCTGTTGATCTCTTTGCTAACAAAACGTCATATTTGTCAATGAGATATGATATTTTTGCTAATATACCTTCTGCTAATTAAATATCTTAGGATGCTTTGCTTGATCTAGAGATATTTTATTTATTTAAATAAAAATAAGTCTATGCATTTTTTTTCAATTTTTCCTGGTGTTCCTGTTCCCATTCTCTCTTTTTTCACACCTCTTCTCTCTCACTCCCCCCCCTCTCTCTCTCTTTCTATTTAGGTCAAGCACAGTCTGGCCTTGAACTCAAAATCTTCCTCTTGCCTCAGTCTCCTGAGTGCTGGAATTATCACCATGTGCTACCCACACCCAGCTTTCCTGTTTTATTTATCTATTTATTATTTATTTATTTGTAAGTATTTTAGGAGCTTATTTTGTGACAAAAGTGGGTGATGTTGTACATAACCAAGAGAGGACTTTGCACACTGATTGAGAAGACAAATGTTTGCCAATAACACATAGTAAAATAATTTGTGACTGTAAAAATATAAAATCACACAAGTTTTGTATCTAGATGATCTGACCAAGTAAGGTAGGTCTGCCATATTACCCTAAGTTAGGGAATGCTTGAAGCAGATATGAATGGTGAGAAAACAATGGCAGAAGCAAAGAACATTCCACACAGAGGCACAGTGGAAGAAGAAAAGATGCAAAGGCTCAAAGCCCAACTGCAGTCTTGCTTAACTGCAGTGGATAGACTGGTATAGGTCATGCAAATCCACATTAAGGTATCTTATGAGCAATCACTGAAGAGTTCTAAGCAAGACATTCAGGATGGCTGTGCTTGGGACAAATAGAAAACTATTTAAACCCCTACATAAGAAGAAGTAGTGGTGGCTTATATGAAGATGGCAGCTGAAATGGGCATAGATATATAATTCCAAGAGTCACCACCCTCTACATTTTTCCTGAAATTCACAATATGCAACTTTGGATGAAGGGTTCTTAAAGTAAAACCAGAAATTTCTTTGGCGAGCATCAGGATAAGTCACCCTAAGAGAGGAAAGGATGACTGGGACAGACTTGGAAGGGAGTCTACCCTGTAGTCACAGTGAATAATCCCCCATGCTAGTGGAGTGGATGAGCACCAAGCTATGTTAGAAGTCACACTGACTGTCATCTGCCAGATCCCCAGCTTCTTAGTCTTTTCTGATCATTTAGTGTATATTGTGAAGGAGAATCCATGCCTTTAACCCATTCAGCATTTCATAGGGCATTTGCTGGCTATAGTTGGGGCTCTGGGAAGAGGAATTAGGCTTACAGATAGGTTGTCTGACAATTGCAAGAAGAATTGAGAATAGTGATTCCAAAGTGTATTAGTTGTTTCTCATTGCTGTGGCCAGATGTCTGACAAGGAGCAACTTAAGGAGGGAAGGGTTTATATTGGCTCAAAGTTTTGGAAGGGATATGGTCCATTATGATGGTGAAGGCATGGTGGCAGAAACGTGGGGCAGCTGGCAACATTAAGTCCACAGTCAGGAAGCCAAAATAGAACATAACATGGAGCCCTGCTAAACATCTCAAGTGTGGACCACATGTTCAAACACATGAGTCTATGGAGGGTGTTTTATATTCAAATGTAACACCCATAGTGAAAATGTCCAGAACTGGTAGTGGTAGGAAAGGGCTCTGCATATTAAATAGTGTATTAAAAAGAAAAGCTCTGAAACATATGATGGATTATGTTAGTCTACAACATAGATTAGAGGATAAAACAATGAAATTCTTGAGGCAAGAATCTTATTTGAAAATTCAAGGCACAACAAGGAAGTCCCAGAGCACAGCTTAGAGTAAGATAATGGGATATTTAAGGACCCGAAGGAAGTGTGTGTGCGTGCGTTCATGTGCTCAATTAATCCTCATGAGTATCTTACTGAAGGTAATAGTACAAATTGTTCTAGATCATCTTCTTTTCAGGAATGCCATCACTGCCTAAATTGTTTCTACATTTGATTCCAGAGAATATGGTTCCTTATGTCTACGTTTTCAGATTGGTTCCTATGTCATATAAAACCTGTAGATGTGTCTTTTCTTCATTCTTTTTTGGGTGTGTATGCAAAATAGCAGAATAGAGGCAAATATTTACTAAGGAACCCTATACTGACTGCACAATCCTATACTTGACATTTCATATCTCTTTTTGAAATAGAGTAAATAGTAGGTTATCAGTATTGGAGGTGAATAAGCTGAGAATTTGAAATATATACCAAGGCATACTGAAGTGTGCTTTCAGGGCAAAGCCTCAAATTCAGATCTCCTGATTTGTGTCTATGACAACAAAGTGTTTGAAAAAAAAATACAAAATATGGATAACTAACTTTGCTAATAGAAGTTGTACCAGACAGCTTCAGGTTCGCTGAGATGAACTTCCAGACCAGGCATAGTTATGGAGGAAGGGATATTTATTGGAGCTTACAGATCCAGGGGAAGTTCCATAATGGCAGAAGAAGCTGGCCTGCTCTTCGCAGGACCAAACACAGAGAGCAAAGCCACAGCCAAAAGCCACAGCATACCTCAGGAGCTCTAGCTAAGCACATTTTGCATATCTTTAGATTGAAATCCTAAACCCATCATCATACCTTAAGATCCACCCAGTGACATTGCCTCCAGCCAAGTGGCTGCAGATGCAAACTATAAACTAATAAAAAACTGAATATATTGGGGGCCATCTATTCAAATTACCACAGAAGTGAAGGGTACATACTTACTACTGGTTTGATTTATCTGAAATATGACTCAATGTGATTATAAAGAAAGGTGAACAGGCTCAATGTTGAAAAATAAATTGTCCTATATTAGAGTTATGGAGCTGGGCATGGTGGCACACACCTTTAAGCCCAGCACTCCGGATGCAAAGGTAGGAGGATTCTTCAGAAACTGTCCTCAATACCAGACGTATATAAAATGGTGAACATTATACAAAAGAGTAAGAGAATGTTAATCACATCCTGAAGTAAATTTTATTTTGAAAGAGTAGATACTTTGTGAAGAAGCAAATGTAAATTATATATATATATATATATATATATATATATATATGTCTTATTTGTGTACAGTGACAGCTTAAATGGCATGTCAATTTGAATGAGAACTAGAATCTTCTGTTATAGATTATGTAGATTAGTTTAGTCCTTGTTAATGTCATTGAGGGATTATCTTGATTAGGTTAATTAGGGTGGGAAGAACCAATTTAACTATGGGCAACAGCATTCTACGGGCTGGGATCATGGATTTTATACAAAGGATAAAGGGGCTAGAGAGATGTTTAAAGCATTTGCTTGTAAAGCCTGATGAGCTGAGTTTGAATTCTCAGTATCTGTGTAAAGCCTGATGCACAAAGTAGTGCCAAGAAGTTTGAAGTTCGAAATGACAAGAGGCCCTAGCATGCCTGTTTTCCTCTATCTTTCTCTCTCTCCTTGATAATAAACAAATTGAAAAAGAGAAAGTGTAAAATGAAAATAAAACCATATGTGTGTGTGTGTGTGTGTGTTACCCTTTCTTTCCTTTAGCTGCTTCTTATTAGATGTTTTGTCCCAGAAAGAATAAATAATAAGTATATATACTATATATATGATTATATGTGCTACATATAAGGAGACAAAAATAGACTAATACAAAATTATATGCAAATGGGAGTTAAGCATTCTACATAAATTTGGAAGAAATAATCAAGTAACAAAGTGGTTGACAGAAATACACAAATTTCTAAAAAAATCTAATCATAATACTATTACTTGAAATGATTATAGTTCCAAAGGGGTAAGTGAAGTCATCCAATACAGATTAAAGTTGTGGTCTGAGTAAAGATGACCAGTAAACGTTGGGGAGGAGGGCTGATGCCAAGAAGAGAAGAAACACAATGGTGTTTCAAATGCCCCTGAATCAAGCACTCCTCCCTATTCTCACTCAGCCTGAGGAATCACTTCACCACGGTGTGGAAGCGGGAAATAAGGTGGGCATGGTTGAGCATGCCTTTAATCCCAGCACTGTGGAGGCTGATGTAGGAGGATCATCATGAGTTTGAAGACAGCCTGGACTGCAGAGTGAGTTCCAGCCTGGAACGAGACTGATTCAACACCCTCCCCAGCGGGGGGGGGGGTGACAGTGGGAAAGAGTGCTTGTGCCAAGTTGTAGCAATGCTCTGAAACTCTGACCTTTCTAAATGACTGTTCCTGCTGACACCACATCTGGATTGGAATATTAATGTGTCTTCATCTGTTACCTTATGGGATCTAAGTACTGCCATGACCTGTATGACCCATGAGGATTTCAAGTGCCCTGGAAGAATGTTCTTGCATCTCCATGGAACACACAGAGATGTAGAAAGCTCATTCCTCAGACTTCCAGTTACTGATAGCCTGACAAGAAGCTTTCAGGAAACCCTGCAGAGAAGGAGCAGAGGATTGTGACGATGGGGATCTGGGTTTCCGGGTTAGATTGCCTCCCGTGATCCCATGTCTTAAGTGAAGACAGCAGCTTCAGGAAACGAGCACAATTATTCAAAGCAGAAACCAAGCCTTCCTGCTGGGGGGTTGGGGGCGGGGCACAAACACTAGAGCAAGAGGAGTTGTCAACATGAGAACTCAGTCTCAGCAGATACATCTTTGTAAACAACAGAATTGAACATGGTCAGGTGTGTTCATGCAAGACACACTCTAAAGCAGATGACTGTTGAAAGATTTACAGTCGAGAATTTGTTGATAATAGAAATAAAACACAAATTGGCACGATAGACCATTTTTTCTCATTGCTTCAATTGTATTGGTAGCTTTCAACTAGCATACCTTTTGCAGTTATATTTCCTTAGCATAGACTCACATTCCCATGTGTTTGTTTTTTTCCAAGCTTCATAACTCTCTTTTAAGCCTCTTCACATCCTGTTTTGCCTATGTACTCCACAATAGTATTCCTGGTAACTTACTGATTAGCTCTTCTTATTTATATATTCTCATTTCACCCATAGTAGCCTTTGCAATTCAATTTCTACTTCCCAGTGAATGTAGGCTTTTTTCTGTTGTGTATACTATATGTCCTTCAAGTACCCAGTTCCAGGAGACCTCCTTTGTGAAGATCCTACTTCCCTTCTGTCTGAGTTTACATCATTCTTCTCTAGATCACTTATTCTCAGTGTCAATTTCAGGTATCTGCACACTTGACAGTGATTTGCATAAAGGCCAACGTGTATTCTGTTCATCTTCCAGTCTTTGTATCATAACCACAAAGCATACACCAAAGCATAATGGGTATTTTGAAAGGGTACTTTATTATTTAGGCATATTCAAATTGCCTAATAAAAAGTTCCTTCAGAATTTCTCATGAACTAACCACATCCTTTGGCTCCAAAGACATAAATCTTACAGTGGATGCATTTCTTGAGTTTTATTATTCTTTCTAATCTCAGCACATAAACTCACGTACAATATTTTATATAGACATAAAAAGCCTCCTAACTAGTTTATATGCTCTCTGAGAATCCTGTTTGGATTAGAATTGTCACCATCTACTGTCTTTTGCTCTAACAGGAGACCTGTGACAGTTAATCTTCATGGTTAAATTGGTTGGATCAAGTAATGTCCAGCCTTAGCAAGTAAGTCCCTTAGCATGTGTGTAGGGTACATCTGACCTGAGTGTATGCAGACCACTACAGTGAGGGCCCTTGTCTGAATAAAAGAACAAGAAGAGCTCCAGCATGTGTGTTTCTCTGCTTCCTGGTCTGCAGAAATGTGAGTAAACTGTGTCACACTGCTGCCACCAAGTCTTCTCCACCACAATAGACTGTATTACTTCATATCATGTGTCCAAATAAACCCTTCTGCCCTTACGTCACTTCTTGTCAGGTTCACCGTGATGAGAACTGTAATGGATAGTACCTGGAACTGAGTGAGTTGTAAAGCATAGAAGTTCATTTTGCTTCATGGTTCTAGAAGATTGCAAAACAGAGAGCAGTATGCCAGCATCTGTCTTGCTCCTAGTGACAACCTCAGGATGGAAGGGCTTGAAAGTTCATGTGGAGGGGCCAAAACATGAAGATCAGGCTGTTTTATTAGTATCCAAACTCACAGTGACCAGTCCAGTTCTGAGCCACCTCTTTTGATATTGTATTAACTACCAGGTCTTACACCATCATAGCAATCAAATTTCAGTAAAAGCTCCAAAAGACAAACAATATTCGAACTAGAACAGCAACCGTAATGATTAGTTTCAAATGTGATTAGGATATATAGCTTACTTTCTTACTTAAAAGTGAAAGTTTTGATGTGTCTTTAACAGACTCTGAACCAAAGAAAATGTTGGTGTTTGAAGTATCTATGAAGTAAAAAACAAATCAACAACAACAAAAGAAAAAGATCATCGGTCCTATTGACAATTAGCTAGAGTAAAGATGGGCCTATGGATAACCAGTCTTCAGTATTCCAGTCAGAAAGAAAGCCATGACCATGACTAGCTAGTTCTGCCCTGGGTGATGCCATGTTTTCGTGAGGTCTGTAGTCCTTCTTCAATCTGCTACCTCAGCCAAAAATGTTAGTCTGCTACTTGACCATCCTAGATTCACAACTGGTACTGGCTATCCCAAAATCCTCCTTAAACTCACCAAACACAATTGCAAGACTCATAAGTCGAGAACCACCTTTAGGCTCTATTAGATTTTGGCATTTGTCTCCCTCTATGGATTATGGGCCACTGGGATTTAAAAGTTAATTATTTATGCCTTACAATCAACACAGTTGCTTGAACACAGGGTTACTCTCTGTTGTTAGTTTTCAATTGGTCCATGTGAAGATGTTAAGAAATTACTTAATGATACAGAATCACAAGAGAACACTGTAAATATTAGAACGTGATATAGATTGAAAAGCAGAGGTAGCAGACTTCCAAGAGATTTTTTTGATAGGCAGATTGGGTGGGGAGGCAAATTATAGATGACCCAGTGTTACCACTAAGAACCAAGTTTCAAAAGAGGTGAAACTTTTTAAAAGGGTAGTTTCAGTGGTTTGCTTACATGGTATTGTAATTCATAGTGTTTTTCCATTCAGGAATCCTTAAGAAAGTAACTGCTATAGTCAACAAAAATAACACTCCCAGCTTCTTTTGAGAAAATTAGGAAAGCACTGAAGATCTTGTTCCATTTGCCCCACCACTTGAACAGACTGAATCAATTAGACCAAACCAAATAAGATTTCGTTTGTCTTTGGTTAAAAAAAAAATAATCAAGACCCATCACAGACACATCGTCCAAAGCACTGCATAGCACCTAACTGTAAAGCATGGTGTGACGACTGAGTTGAGATGCAACTTCTTTTTGTTCCATTTCATTGTTCCTCCTGGGCTCTCATCAAAAACATCCAATGTGGTTGTTTCCAGTTGCCTTAGCAACAGATGTACACATCATTGCATAACAGGATTCTTCCTGCAGTTGACGAATTGTAACCACTTGCTATTTATTTTTACTGGTTTCAAACTGAGAGTGATGTTTTCATGACCCTGGCCTCAAAAGCATTAGTAAGTAGGAAACATTTACCATCTGTAGAGACTTCTATCATATTGCTTTTGAACCATGAACATATTTTAAAAGTTGAGACAATGGATGTAACCACGAGACACATTGTAGGTTGGTGCTATGAAGCTTTCTAGGATCACTGCCAAGGTAATATAGTCTTTTGATGAAATATCAAATATGCCTGCTCTGATTAGGAAGTATTTGTAAACTCTCATAATCTCACAGAATGGATCCTGAGCATGGAGTCATAGTTTTCAATGCACTCATCCAACATGGTTGATACCTACAATACCACTTAGCAACACATCTTGTCATATTTATAACATTAAGTGGAAAGCATTAATTATTATTGCACATTAGTTTTCCAAGATATAGCACATAGTCCATCTATTACAATATCATATAGGAAGTTACTATACACAGATTTCTGTGTGCTTATGTGTAGTATGTGGTGTGTGTGCATGTGTGTGTGTGTGTGGTGTGCAGTGTATATAGATGTGTATGCAGGTGTGCGGGCAGAGACCAAAAGAGGACATTGCATATCTTCCTCTATGACTCTTCTGCTTGTTTCCTTGAGTACCTCACTGGCTGCCATTTCAGTTACTCTGGTTGACCACACAGTCTCAGCGATTGTACATTCTCTTCTCCCTACAGGTTGGGGTTGCAGGCATGTATGGTCATGCCTAGGTGGTTATGTGGGAGCTTGGGAATGAACTCAGGGCAAATCACACTATCTCAGGTCCTCATGCTATCTCCCCAACTCCTGCTTACATTTCTTAACCCTTACAGATCTTGTATTTTTCCCTCCTTAGAAGTCCTTGGCCCAGACTCTTCCGTACGATTTACTATTAGCTATAACCAGACGTTGGAAGGTTGCAGCTGCATTTACATAAACAAGTGAGACCGATGCAAGAACAGGGAGTTCTAAGTCACATCTTGAGGGTAGACAAATAAACAAAACATGAATGTGCAATGCAAAAACTAAAGGTGAGATTGTATGACTGTGTAAACACACATGCTGCCTGAAATATTCTTGCTCCTCCACAGGACACATCAGCACTGCTTTCAGGACCACATAGTTAAGGTTTTGAAGAAGAAAAATAAAGAATAGTTTCTGATTTTCACAGAACTTGAGAATACAGAATTTCCACATACCCACACACAACACAGAATTCCCACATACTCACAAACAAGTGAATTTTTTAGTTGACATCTTAAATAAATATAATGCATTTTTCAATAACTAAAGTATTACCATTAGCTGAAGTTCATGTGGTATTCAAATCTCTAATTTTCGCATGATAAAGTTTCCTGTGATGGAATCATACTTGTAGCTCCTAAGGCTCTCCAGTGTTTGACAGTATTAGACTTTCATTATTTTTTATTTATTTTTATGTTTTTTGGAGAGAGACACAGAGAGATAGGGAGAGGGAGACAGATAGAGAGGGCATGCCAGCAGCCTCTCAGCTGCTGCGAACAAAAGTCCAGATGTGTGCGCCCCTTGTGGGCAAGTGCGGCACTGCGCCCTTGCGTCACGTTGCATCTGGCTAAATGTGGGACCTGGAGATTGGAACTGGGTTCTTAGGCTTAGGAGGCAGGCACCTTAACCACTAAGCCATCTCTCCAGCCCAGACTTTCATTATTTTTGACTGCAGTTTTGATGAGTCAGTTTGATCATTCATTTTGGTGTATGTCTATCAGTTGGGGTTTGTCTGCAGTATCTCTCCTAGTTGTCTAGATAATAAGCTCATGAAACAAAGTGCTATTTAGCAAATACCAACTTGACTTTACACTGTTGAGTTAACCCTAATTACTGACTAAGGCAGACATCCCAAGGCTTCACTAATGCAAAGCTGCTTCCTGTCTCAGCCAATGTTATACTGTCATAGCAGAATACGACAGACTGTGTCTTTTATAATGAACAGAAATTTACTAGCTTGTAGTTCTTGAGTCTTGAAAACCTAAGATTAAGGGACTAGCATGTGGCAAGGGTTTGCTTGCTGCATGGCCATCTTGTAGTAGAAGGGCAAGAGAGATGAAAAAGGAGAGAGTGAAAAAGAGAATGTGAAAGAGAAAGAGCTCAACTGTCCTTGTGTAAAAAGTCCACCTTATAGAAATGGCATTAATACATTCCACTCATAAGAGCAGAACTTTTACTGCATGTTTCATGGCCTCATCACAGTGCCAATGCATATTCCCCATTGCAACACATAAGCTCGGGAGGAGACAGCATTCCAACTAGAGCACTTCCTTTTCCTTTTCCAAGACTGGACTATATGGAAGGAAGCCATCATGTGCCAAAAGGAGAATTAATTATGCGAGGAGATTACTAGAAAGCAGAATAATAACATAAATTATTTAAAATTCTTTTACACAGGTTTATTTTCCCCATTATTTTGTTTATTTAATATTTATAATTTATTTATACAAGTCTAGAGTTCTGGCTATTGATTTACACTGTATTTATATAAAAATTAAGGTATTTAAATAGTTTAAATAATCATGAATGAAAAAAAGGATTCTCCTTCTACCCTAAATTAAGACATATTTTGTTGCTAGAGTGTCACTACAGTGAGACATTTGTGGAGGGACTGAAACATAAAGCTACAGAACAGGGTGGTGATCCAGAGTAGATTTGTGCACACATGGCAAATTAATTTTTGACAACAGATAAAAATCAGTTCAACAGAGTATGCATTGCTGGTCTACAAAGCCAGGATAGACAGACTGAATATTCACAGAGAACCGTGAACATCACATATCATACAAAAGCTAAATTCATACTTGGTAAGGAAGTAACTCAAAAAGAATTTAGATCCAAATGTGAAGTTTAAAGCTTAAAGGTACAGAACTTTAAGAACATGACTTAGAAGGACATTGCCAGGTCCAAGGACTTTATGAAAAGCATTTATGTATAAGAGCAAAAGCACCTTGATTTTTAAATAGACTATATCGCCTGGATGTTTTACTCATAAAAAGACTTGTGAGGATCCTGTACCCATAGCCCTTCTGAAACTTTCCTATAGCCCATAGTGAGAATATTTTTATTTGAATGAGACTGGCTTACAAAATTTAGAGTTTGGAGACCTAAATGAAATATAAGGGAAATTCTAACACTACAAAATTGAATATAATCAAGAGGTATATAGACAAACAGACAGACAGGCAGGCAGACAGACAGGTACTTGCTTTATGGGAGTGATGGTAAATGAATCATTGAGTACATGTCATTCATCTTCCTCTCTCTCATTGCTTATTGCTTCCTTGAAATAAAAAAAAAAAAGGTCATTTTGAACAAAAAATAAATGTTCTATTATCAGGCACATATTCCTGTATACTTTTTTTTTTTTTTTTTTTTTTTTTTTTTTTTTTTTTTTTTTTGCGAGGTAGGGTCTCACTCTGGTCCAGGCTGACCTGGAATTAACTATGTAGTCTCAGGGTGGCCTCGAACTCTCGGCGATCCTCCTACCTCTGCCTCCCGAGTGCTGGAATTAAAGGCATGCGCCACCATGCCCAGCATTCCTGTATACTTTTATAAGTGAAAAAAATGTATTATAACTTTGAGGGAGTAGCCAAATGGATTTCAAAATTATCACTGTTTATCTTCGCTTCTAATGTCAGACACAATAAACAATATCCCAGGCATATATATGAGATTATCAGTGCTTTCAAATTAATGGCAACCAAAACTATACGTAACTGACACCAAAATGGATCCTAAAGGAAAAGTAGAGAATAGCTCCCAAAATAAAAACAAAAAGCTAAAATTTAATTTGACCTCAAAAAGAACAAGAAACTCAATTCTCTACTCAAAATCCACATAGCTAAATTTCTTTAACATTTCTTTAAAATCTTGGGTTTTGAGAGGAGCTCATCCCTGTGTTGTTGACTAAGGATGAGATTCTGTCTGGAAAGAGAGTGTGGTGGGAGCCGTTCACAGCCTGCTGCACAGAAGCAGAGGTGTTATGTACAGCTTGGCATGGACTTTGGACTTCATTTCGAGTCTACCAGTAGCTTCGTGCTGCTTTCTGATACCTTGTTTCCAGTCCCATACTCCATTCTATCTATGCTTACTTGAACACTATATTCAATGGAGATTACTTAGTCTTAACATACAGCTTTACACATAGCTGGGATTCCAGGAGGATGGGGGGAAGGCTTTAACATCTTGCCAAGTAAAACTTAAATTTACTTGAAAAGCTTAGTCAAACCATGTTTGGGCAATTGTTACATGAAAACTACATATTACATAGGGAAAGCAGAGATTTTTTTTTTTAAATTCAGAATGCAATCCATAGATCATATAACTATGGTATAGAAAAAAATATTCAGAAATAGATATTAGTAGATGTGCTTTGAAATTCATTACATGCTAGAGCTGAAATGTCTTCCTGCCTTAACATTTTAGACATAAGGTAGAAAATATAGGTAGAATGAGACTGATACTGGCTAGGTATTCTCTAAGGCTGCTTCTCTCCCACTTCTCCTCAGTGCAGAGTGAGGCAGCAGCTCCAGCCCCTGTGCAGTATGTTCTGTATCTGTGGCTGAGTTCTGTGATGCATGCCACTTCATACTTGGCCAAGCAACAAAATCATCTTCTTCCAGTTCTTTCTTCATTGATGGGCAGGTTGTATTGCCTGTAATGATTACAGGAATCCATGTATTTGTCACATGAAAGTTCTAACTTTCAACTCCTGAATGACTGAGTGGAGCAGATGCTTTCTCTTGTTCCAAATGATCACTGCCTGTTCCTTATGTGAATGAGAAAATAATGTATACTGCTTTCTAAGGCACTGACATTGTGAGGACTCTCTATTGCAGCAGATTTCTTTTAATCATTTCAAATGCACTTCACACAAGGCTATCATGGGCTTAAGTGGGAGAGTGCATACAAAAGACACAATACAACTCCTCACTTGTATTAAGACCTGCAGTGGGTAATTGTTGCGCCTAAGTTGCTGTGTTTAACTGAACAGGAAGGAAAACACATGTCAGGTTTGATTGAAAGAAAGACACATTTTGGGGATGGGAGATGTCTTAGTGGTTAAATGCATTTGCTTACAAAGCTTGCTGGCCTAGGTTTGATCCTTCAGTACCCACATAAAGCTGACTTGCATTTGGGAATCCCAATAGGCTACAACAATGAGAGGTAGAGTGAGGAGAATCCAAAAGTCCAAGGCTAATTCTGAAGTTTGTAGTTTGGTATTTTATTTGCAGTATCAAGAGACCCAGAAACTTCAACGGTGTCCTCTGACCTCCCCACATCCAGCTTATCATTTATATCCATACACACAACCCTCACACACATCAATGAATAAAAATGTATAGACAGAGATTCACCTTGCTCATATAAATAAGAAATAGACTGGAAGTGATATATACTAGTCCAAAGCATATAGATTAAAGTTCCTGGTTATACTTGTCTAAGAAATGAAAGTATAATTCTTTCAAAGCAAGATGGAGCTTAATGTAACTCTATTTGTTGGAGTGTAGAATTTGCAAAAAAAAAAAAAAAGCATGTTCTTCATGTGGTGTGTCTGTCTTAGAACCCCAAATACTTGTAGGTTACCCCATGAGATAAGCTTTAAGTATTCAATTAGCACAATGTGTGCCTGTGGTAGTTTGAATTGATGGACCCAAATATATTCAGTGTTTTATTAGTTTGTAGTTTGTATCTGCATCTTCCTGGCTGGAGGCAGTGTCACTGGGGGGATCTTAAGGTATGGTGGTGGGTTTGAGATTTCAATCTAAAGATATTCAAAGTGAGCCTAGCTGGAGTTCCTGAAGTGTGCTGTGCTGTGTGGTTTTTGGCTTGTGGCTTTTCTCTCTCTCTTGCCTGGTCCTGTAAGAGCAGGTCAGCTTCTTCTGCCATTATGGAAGGTCCCCTAGATCTATAAGCTTCAATAAATATCCCTTCCTCCATAACTGTGTCTGGTCTGGAAGTTCATCTCAGCAAACCTGACGCTGTCTGCTACAGTGCCCATAACCCTAATGTGGAAATTACTCATACAAAAATATTCAAATACTCAAAATGATGTTACTTACAATTTTCTATGCATATACATTTCCCCATACACGTATAATGAGAGAGTCTCACGTTCTATTCTACTTGTGCCTTCAAACGTCTTGATAACAGGCTTGTATGTTGTTAGTCTATTAACTGAATTTAAGCCAAAATGTGCATACCATCTGATATTTAATTCCCAAATGACAGAAAGTCAATCATCTGTTTCACAGAAACTTTTGATTGCAGAAGGTGAAGCTTTTTGTGGGAAAAAAGATATTTATTTCTGTCTGTTAGAAATAAAATATTGCCTAGTAACTAAACAAATATGGGATCTGAAATGTTTGCCCCCACTCTGATTTTACTTTCTTTTTGTTAAAAATTAAGAGAATTATATAAAAGTTACTGAGCTGCTCTCGTTTTTTTTTTTTGTTTCGTTTTCTATTGTTTTTTTTTTTGTTGTTGTTGTTGTTTGTTTTGTTTTTGGTCAAAAGTTGCTGTTAGTATACACCAAATAGCTATTATGTCTCTAAACCTTTCCATGGACCTCACTCCAGATCACAAAAGAAAACAACAGACTTCTTACACATTTTCACTATTCATAATCCTTTACATGGCATAGAGGTATACGCCTAATGCACTTTGTGAAGCTCATGTATTTCAGTCACTAAGGACACTGTGTTCTCAAGGTCACAGTGACATGAACAAACCACTTACATGACTAATACAGACATCTTTGGTGCATCTCAGATTCCTCTGTGAACTGCTGGATTTGACACTGGAATTCAAAATAAAAGATGTTTCTGTTTAGAAACAATTAAAATATTTTCTTTGTATCAGGTACAAAATGCCACCCAGACCTCCACCCCAGCTGGCCTTTCCCAGAACTATTGCAAGCTAAGCTTTTGTGTTTACAAGGCTTGCATTGAAACAAAAGTTTAATCATTTGTGTCATGGTCTTCTAGATAGTTATGCAAAGCAGCAAATAAAATAAAGAACTTTTAAGTCAAAATTATTGGAACTCTAATTAGGTTCATTCAAAAGAAAAGCAGTATTTTACAAGTATATTTAAAAATGTATTTAAAAGCAGCATTTAGGGCTGAAGAAGTGGCTTAGCAGTTAAGGCACTTGCCTGTGAAGCCTAAGTACCCAGGTTCGATTCTCCAGGTTCCATGTAAGCCAGACGTGCATGGCTCCCCATGCATCTGGAGTCTGCAGTGCCTAGAGGCCTTGGCATGTTCATTCTCTTTCTCTCCCTCTCTCTGTCTCTAATAAATAAAATAAAATAATTAAAAACTTTAAAATTTTTAAAAGTTTTTAAAAGTTTAAAACTGTTTATTAAGAATATCAGACAGGGAAAGATCCCCAACTCCTTCTATGAAGCTAGTATCACCCTAATTCCAAAACCTGGGCAGAGATGCCACAAGAAAACAAAACTATAGGCCTATTTCCTTGATGAACTTAGATGCAAAGATCCTGAACAAATCCCTTGCAAACTGAATTCAACAGTACATCAAAAGCATTATCCATCTTGATCATGTAGGCTTCATCCCTGTAACACAGGGGTGGTTCAACATACAGAAATCTGTCAGTGTAATATACTACATAAAATAAGCTTAAGCACAAAAAACACATGATCATTTCAATAGATGCAGAAAAGGCCTTTGACAAAATACAACATCACTTCATGATCAAAACATTGGAGAGAATAGGCATGGATGGTTTATATCTCAACATAATAAAGGCTATATATGAAGCTCCTAAAGCCCAAATAATACTTAATGGGGAGAGACTGAAGGAATTTCCATTGAGATCAGGAATAAGACAGGGGTGTCCATTCTCTCCTCTGCTCTTCAACATAGTACTGGAAGTCCTAGCTCAAGCAATAAGACTGCAGAAAGAAGTAAAAGGAATACAAATTGGAAAGGAAGAAGTTAAATTAGCCCTATTTACAGATGACATGATTCTATACATAAGTGACCCCAGAACCTACATCACAAAAACTCTTAAAGGTGATTAACTCCATCAGCAAAGTAGGCAGGATACAAGATCAATCCACAAAAATCAGTAGCCTTTCTATATGCAAAAGACAAAGATACAGAGAAAGAAATAAGCAACATCGTCCCATTTTCAATAGCAACAACAACAACAAAAATACCTTGGAATAACATTAACCAAGGAAGTGAAAGACCTAAACAATGAAAACATAAAAACACTCAAGAAAGAAATTGAAGAGGACTTGTGAAAACGGAAAGACCTCCCATGCTCCTGGATAGGCAGAATTAACATTGTGAAAATGGCAGTCTTACCAAAAGCATTGTAGAGATTTATTGCAATACCAATAAAAATCCCAACTTCTTTCTTCACAGAGAAAAAAAAAAAGATCTCAAAATTCATATGGAATGGCAGAAGGCCTTGGATATACAAACATATCCTCAGCAAAAGAAACTCCTCTGGAGGCATCACCATACCTGATCTAAAGCTATACTACAAAGCCATAGTAATAAAAACAATATGGTACTGGCATAAAAACATAAATATAGATCAATGGAACAGAATAGGGGATCCAGACTTTGGGTCAAGGAACTACTGCTACTTGATATTTGACAAAGACCCTATCAATGTACACTGGGGGAAAATGACCTACATCTGTCCACATAACTCTTAGTCTAAGCTACTCAGCAGTAAACAACCTGATGTGATGATCAAACAAGTGCAATAGTGGTACACAGCTATGGTGGGCAACCAACTGCTCTTGCTCTGGCTGACAGATTTTCTCAGTGGAATGGAACTCATAGCTGGAACTGGGAAACAAGTCAGAACCATCTCCAAAAAATGAGCCCCTTCTCTCAGATCAAGCTCCCACCAATTGTGGAGTATAACAGGGCCTACACATGTAAAATTCTCTCTAAAAGAACAATGGCCATCCCATCTATCTGGTGCTGACTTCTCTCTCTGCTTTTCTTTTTTACATGGATCACACTTCACCAGGGCCCCAGCTGAAACCATAGACTAACAGGGGAAATGGGCAAGAGTGCAGCTTTCTTGTTGAACCTGACACCAACACAAGGCTGAAGGAGATAGACACAGAAAACACCCAACTCCTAGTAAACCAGATATCCAGAGACACAGAGGTTCTCAAGACCTCATCACTGAAATCGAACTAAAATGAACCCAATATGGCTCAGGGAAATTCACGGAAGATCACAAGTTGGTTCATTTTACACAGAGACATTGCCTCTTCCTCATAAGTGTGGCTACCCCCACAATACACAACTCATATTCCTGAACAAGGAGGGTCCCTTTGGAGGGGGGATGGCAGGGAGGAAGCAATCAAAGGCACCAACATGAATGTATTCACATTATGAGCATAACTAATAAAATAAATAATAAATTTTTACAAAAGGATATCAATTAGCAATGAAATGATAGCAAACATATTTTCTATATAATTAAGGCAGTTTTCTCAATTGTGACACATGCAAAAGTTAAGAGCATCCTGTGGCATAAATATAGACTTGAGAGATCAGTGTTGGTTTCTCAGTTCCTGAGCTTGTGTTTTAGACCTTCACAATGTATTTCAGAGACTCATTCCTTCCCATAGAATGGAACTCTGAAAGATGGATCTTGAATTCTCAACTTAGGAGTAATTAAATATATTAGTTTTCATTTGTTTTTGAAATTATTAAAAGTAACTCCATATTTTCATGTCTCTATGTATATGACTATGCAGCTTTGCTAATACTTAATGCATCCTCTTAATATATATATATATATTTCTGTCTTGTTTTTACTTTTTTTTCTCCAGTCCTCTCTCTCCCAGTCCCCTGTTTCCCTGTTAACAACATAGTAAGTAGACTTCCATCTATCTTCTCATGCTCAGATAATCACTTTAATCAGATGCATGGATATATAGGTTTGTACTATACAATACAGATGTATTTGATTATAATTTATAATAAAACAGGGGGATATGATTATCATTTAAAATAAAAATATGATGTCTCCTAGACATATTTTAGATTTTTCTTTTCTTACTCAATACTTAATACGATTGCAGGTAGGTGGTGCATAGTGAATGCCTGGGTCAGGGAAGAGGAAAGAGGGGTCTAGACTGGTGGGAAAAAGTGACCGGTGAGTTTTATAGACCTTACAGCAGCAGGCAGTGGTCTGACGTAGCAGTGTGTCTGCTACTTGGGTGAACTGCTCAAAGGCAACAAGGCCCTTTGTTGCCTCATGCAGGGTGCTTGTTCTTACCACCTGTCCCATATGCATTGAGTTCATGGTAGCCATATAGCACCCGTACTTAATTTTAATAGCATTATAGTCAAGGACATACTCTTCTTGTAACATTTGCTCTAATTTTCTCTATTTGAGTCTTAAGGTCTCTTCCTCAAGAGTGGCTATAAACTCACGTCCTACTCAAAGGGCTCTATGGGATTTAGTAGCAGATGGTTGCAATGTGCCTTTCACTAGAAAATTCTTTGTTGTGGAAGACAGACAACCTCATGACCAAGTTTCTGACTTGTGACCAAGTGTCCTTGTCACAGGAAATTTGGTTATACTAGAAGATGCCCTGGTGGATCTTGTCTTATCTGAGTCCAGTTCATTCCTACTAATGGCCTGGCAGAACTCCGATCTGGGACAAAAGCAAGAGGTTTCAGTATGTCCATGAGGGGAGACACAGAGGAGGAAGTGTAACAAAATATGAAGCATCAGAACCCGAGTGTCACACATCTAAAGGCAAGGACTCACCCTTGTGGCGGGTAGGCAGTGGGGAGCTCTCAGGGATACATACTTTCTACCTACTGGGAATGGACCTGTGTACCCAGGCCTCCACTAGACTGTGGATTTTATCCAAGCAGCTTTCCTGGAAGCAACTTGGGAAACTTAGAGCAACAAGTAGGCACATTCTCAGTGCAGACATTCAGCCACCTTTTATTATACATTTAGTTATTAATCCAAAAGATACACAAAAGCTTGCTTAGACCAGATTACAAAGAGGATGGAAGAAAAATAATGAATAAACAGAGGTAATTTTATATGGAAAAAAATTTAGTTATGTTGACATATGTGTGATTTACTATTTATTTTTTGAAATACAGAGAACTCTTTCAATAATCATGCAATAATCTAGTGTGATATAAAACTCAAAGAGTGCAGACAGAGTTGGCAATGTAAAACAATTAAAAATTTTATGTTGAAACACTGCTAAAGTACTTAAAAATAAATCATCCATTTAGGCATGGTATCCACACACGTGCAATCCTAGCCCTTGGGAGGCCAAGGCAGAAGGATGGCCATGAATTCGGCCTGAACTAGGCAGCTGGGACTACATCCTGAGGTCCTACCTCACAGAAACACTAAAACTCATGGCTCTAAAGCTGGGCGTGGTGGCGCATGCCTTCATCCCAGCACTTGGGAGGCAGAGGTGGGAGGATCGCCGTGAGTTCAAGGCCACCCTGAGACGACATAGTGAATTCCATGACAGCCTGAGCTAGAGTGAGACCCTACCTCAAAAAACAAACAACAAAAACTCATGGCTCTATTTTTTTCACTTGTACCCACTCAAAGTTCTTCCAAATGTTGCTTTCTGTCCTTACAATTATTTCTTATAAATTAAAAAATTCTTTATTAGAAGAGTTTCTTTCCTGCCTAGATGGGTAAATACAGTTCCCCAATTTTCTCACTGTAGTTTATTGAGATTGCTTATTTGTTCATTTCTACCTATAAATTGACAGAGTTGAGCATTATTTTCCTGCTTCAGGTTAGATTCCCGGGGAGTCTGACTCTGATACAAGGACTAATGAGCTCAGGTTTCACCAGTGAGCACCTTTGAGAGTGTTGCCTGTGGGAGGGAAAGGGACACATAGGACTGGGCAGAGGGAGGAGCTGGACTGCTACGATGTGTGTGTGAAGATTGCAGCCAGACCCAAGGGGGCCATGAAACTGGGACAGTGTTTCCCAGATACAGTAAGGAGGGTGGATCAGTTATCAGTCAGGCTGCCTGGCATGTGATAGGACTCTGAGTGAGGCAAATTCAGCTGGACAGTTCCAAAGATGATTGCATGTAGTTATTGTATGCAGCGACTGTCTGTGGGGAAGCATTCCCAGCAGGTGGGATAATAAGGGCAACGGGGGAAGATAGCCTCATTCTACTACAGGACCAATCTCCTTTCTTCCAGATTAGCAACCAGTCACATCTATGTCACTTACCGAACACGATATTACATTTGCAATAAATGTTGTAAATGGAAAAACTAAATGAAAAGCTTAAAATATGTACATCTAGGTAAAACAGGGATTATGTATTCTTGGACATTTACCCCTCTATCATCCAATTGTTAAATCCCATATCAACTACATGCAGTTTTAATAGTTTTGTTATATTTACACACACACACACACACACACACACACACATGTGTGTATGTATATAAGTGTGTGTGTATGTATATGAGTGTAAGAGTGTGTGTGTGTGTGTGTGTGTGTGTGTGTAAGTGTGGGTCTGCATAATTGTGATGTAGATATGTGTATGCAACCACCTATGAAAGAGTGAGATACTCGTAGATCTGTGCTTTCTCTTCATGGCTTTTGAAGCAGACTTACTTCTTACATTAAGATCTATCTCTTTTCCACCCCAGAACATTATCTTACACAGAGCTGTGTTACTCTCGGTCTTTTTGGCATGACCCTGAAGTCACCCAGTTCTCCAGACACACGTGTTGCTGCCTGAGCAGTAAACGCGCATCAGAGCACACATACCTGTTTCTCATCTGGGTCACGGCTAGCACCATCACTTTCTTTCTTTTTTTTTTTTTGAACCCTTTAGAAATGGCTTAACCGATTTGCAGATTCAAGTGAAAAATTCTGCTGTCATCATTGAGTAGATGCTTGAAGCATGTCTTCTCCATAAAAGACAATCACTTTGAATTTGGTGGCCCTCTGCCAGTTCCTCCAGCAGGTAGGGCTGAAGAAGGAGCCGGTCCAGCCGGTCCTTTCTTGGGGCTGAGCGGGATGGTGAATGTTGGCGACCCAGAACCCCCTCCTCCAAAGCACCAGAGAGAAAAACACACTGGGTCAGGAGTCTTGTGGAAGAAGGAACTCATTTTATTGTAGTAGGAAGATGTTTATATAGCATTGAGAAAGAGGATGGGTCTCAGGATGGACAAAAGTTGTAGGTGCCAACAGTATTTCACCACATCAGCAGTAGCTGGGCGGAGGCAGTTTTGGCTTAGGCCTTGCTGAGTCACTCCTAAGCGGGAGTAATAGGCCAAAGACAGGTCGCCAAACTCTAGTCAGGCTCAGGAAGTTCATTGGGCCTCGCGCCCAGGCCTCTTAGGGACCAACAGCCCTCCCAGCTGGTGCTAACCAAACCAGACCATGCTTTCACAGCACATCATCCAGGCTTTGAGACTTTCCTGTCTACCCTGCCTATGTCCAGAATCTCAATACATCACACTGAGTAGGCTTTCCAAATGACTCTGCACCTTCCATGATGTGAGTTTGATATGCAAGTAATATCTTCTGTCTTTGGAGGTATAAACTGAACCAACCTTCTTTTTGCTGCTATTATAGGCTGCACTAGCCAAATTCTTGTTTTAATAAAGTTCTATGGGCAAGTCAGACATCAGCGTCTGGGGAAACTGCATGAGCATACTACCCAGGCTTTCTCAGGAGGTCGTTTGGCTCCATTTGGGTTTCCATGGCAGCATTATACTACTGAGTAACTGTCTTCAGCCAACCACCACCCAAGGGATGTGCAAGCTGGAGGCTGAGGAAGATGAGTGTTGGGGGAAGGGGGAAGAAGATAGCATGTATTACTCTCCAAAATTCTTACAAAAATATCTATTTTATAATTGCACTAAATGTCAAAGAATTTAGTGGTATGCAACACAGAATCAACTGTAGCTATTTAAACAGATGAAAGTTTTATTATAACAAAATAGCATATTAGGAGGTAGGGAATTCTAACATTGACCATATCGACCCCTATATCACTTGGGATCTAGTTTCTGTCCAGACATCAAATTTTGGATATATTATTAACAATTCTACATATCCATGTTAGCACATCTTTTGGAAAGTAGAGGTATTTGTCATCCCTTCTCAGATTTAGAAACTAAACAGAAGCTATGAAAACAGATAAAATTCAACTCATACCACAAAATCATTGCTGGTGTCTGTTAAGTACTTAAGAATGGAAAGAATTGATATGCTTGAAGGTACTACCCTTCCTCGTGAGGTTTTAAAAAGCTAGCCTAAATATGTATTCCCACAGGCAATTTGGCTGATGTTTTTCCAAGTAATATGGAATACTTGGTATTAGTTACTTGATTCACAGCTGTGATAAAATCCAATACATGATGAGAAGGAGCTTAAGAAAAGAATGGGTTTATTTTGGCTTACAGTTCCAGGGGTATCGTCCACCATGGTGGGACACAGAAGCAGGAAGCCACCTGGGCACACTACATCTACAGCTAGGAAGTAGAGAGAGAACAAGAAGCGGGGCCAGGTTATAACACTTCAGAGCTTGTCTCCAGTGACCTACTTCAAGTAGTTCCACTGATTGGGACCAAGTGTTCAAACACATGAGTCTATAGCAGAACTTTTACATTCAAATCACAATACTAGATATCACCTTGAAACACTTTTATTTTTTTAATGATCTGCAATTAACATTCACAAAATTATGATAATGTTCTAATAAACCCCTAAAATGAGGAAGAGTATTACTAACTTCTCAGAAACTTCTTTTATGTCCCCTTTTCTATAAAGTCTACAGTTTTCATCCAACAACTTTATTGAGCTTTAAGCTTTCCATACCACTGATTAATTTATGAATGTTAGAGAATTTCACTTAAATGAACTCAAGCTTACTGTGCTCTTTTGTGTCCACTTTCTTTGGCTGGGAGGCCCATATTTAGTTCATTGTTAGCACTCAGCACCAGTCCATCGCATGGCTGGACTATGATTTGTTTCTTCTGTGGCTGGATACTTGGCTTATTTACAATGCATAAAAATAATGTTGCTATGAATATTTTTATATCTTCATTTGTAAAATGTCCTTTCAATTGTTTGACTTTTAAAAATCATGCAGTGTATTAAATTCAGGACCTCACACATACTAGATACATGCTCTCCCACTGAACTACACCACCTATCCCAAGCCTCCTGTGTGTGCTACTTTGACTTTTCAGTGTGATTGTTTTTTCAATCTGGATGCAAATCCCACTTTGAGTGTGCTAGGATTATTGTATTTCTGGGTGTGTGTGCCATACTATCTTTCTTTGTCTTCTGAGACTCTATAAGTCATATATTACATCATTAGGTCTGCAGAGATGGCTCACTTGGTGAAGTGCTTGCCACAAAAGTGCAAGGACTTACATAAAAGGTGGTTACTGTTGCACATGTCTACAATTCCAGAGCTGGGGAGGCAGAGGCACAGAAACCCTGGGGCTTGCTGGTTAGCTAGTCTAGAGGATATTGTGATCTCTTCAGAGATAGATAGATAGATAGATAGATAGATAGATAGATAGATAGATAGATAGATACTGCCCCCCCAAATATGCTAAAGGGTGATTTTAGTGAGACATTCAATATTAATCTTTGACCTCCATGTATACATTTACCTATTCACATGTGCACCTTTACATACATATGCATCCACACATGTAAGAAAATGCACATACACATGCATGCACATCACACTGAAGCATTAAGTGTCATTTCATAATTCTGTTTCACTGTGTTTCTTCTAGATACTTAATACTGCATAACAAATAATTTAAATTTTAGTAGAGTAAAAACAGAACCAAATTCAATTGTCATTTTCTATCTTTTATCAATGTGGCTTTGACTGGACTCAACTAGTTATTTCCCAATAAATATGTTTCATTTGACTTTGGCAGTACTTCAGATAGAATTATCTTACCATATTTCTCACTCTACCTGAGTGATGGTTGGCACAAGATTTCAGATGGTCCTTGAGATAAGTCTGACATGCAGGCCAGATGCATGTTCTTCTACTTGGCCTTGAGTTCTCCTTGGCTGCATTTGAAAGGGAGATTCTTCTATAAAGAACAGAAGATGTGTGAGCCCCTCTTCTAGCTTAAGAAGTCACAGAGCCATGAGTTTATTTATCTTGGAAATCACAAAGTCTCTTTGATGGGAGAATATCATAGAATATGTGGGCACATTTTAAAATTAGCTCTTTGCTCATTTTTGCTTTGGCTTTAGTTTTGTCTTTTCTACTGATCTATTTTCAAGTTTACTCATCCTTTTTTTTGTGCTGTATTCAATTTCCTGATCAGGCTATTAGATCAATGCTTTATTCTAATCCCATATTTTCCATTTCTACCATTTCCACTTCAATCTCCGAACATTGCATGAATGTTTTCTATCTTTTACACTGTATCTTCTCCCTGAGAATTTTAACCAGTATAACTTCTAGATCTCCTTACTTGAATTTCTCCTTTCCTGAGCATGTTTCTCATTTTATCAGTTAAAATTTTGATTGCATATCAAAATATTTTTCCCAAGAAAGTCACTTTTACTCCGGTCAAGTCAGAAGGATTATTGTCTGAACTGGGTAAAGAATTAGTTAAAGTGCTGTTTGGGTTTAGCTCACTACAGTCCGTTGCTCGTGGGCAGGGTCTAGTTTTGTAAGCAGAAGATAGACCTTCCCTTTAAAATGTGAGAACTGAGCACCAATAAGGGTGCAGAGGGTGGTGTGTCTCACAACCAGTAAGAAATCTTTCCAACATTTGGAAAGTACTCCCTCCTCCCCTGGTTCCCACAGTGATACTGGGCTTAAGTCCTTAAAGATGGACAAATTACAATTCACAAATGCTCAAAGCTCTGTACAGGTTTTTTTTTTTTGTTTTTTTTTTTTTTTTTTTTTAATCAGTTCTCCTATACCATCTTCCTGACTGTGGGAGATGAAAACCAGAGTGTCTCAAATTGCATCCCTCTCAACTCTGTTCCCTCTCCTAGGTAGTAAAGAGCCCTAAGTGTTCCAAATAGAGTTCTGTAGTCTTTGGCTCCCTTCTTCCCAAATTTGTACAATAATGATCCTACACTTGAGAGGCACCCCTTATGTCAAAAAGAAGTTACTGCATTTCTTCTGCCTTACTCTCAGTGTTGTCATCCTGGTCCCTACCAGTTACTGAAGATTTCTAAGAAAGAATTTGAGTGTTCATGGGGACTGGGCTCCTCAGAGTTCTAATTTGTATACCAGATCATGAACAGGTAGTAAATTTATTAAAGGGAAAGTTTGAATATCAAAACCACTGATATATGAAGA
Source organism: Orientallactaga sibirica (assembly GCA_036365145.1). Taxonomy (NCBI): domain Eukaryota; kingdom Metazoa; phylum Chordata; class Mammalia; order Rodentia; family Dipodidae; genus Orientallactaga; species Orientallactaga sibirica. The sequence continues at coordinate 7,563,853 of JAEOAD010000044.1, read as the reverse complement.
ATTCTTTGTCTCTCATGAATGTGGGTCACCATGATTCTCTTCCCCACTATGAGGGGATATAATATTTTAGGATTCAATCAACATTATTTTTCTCATTGGATATCAATTCATGTAGCCATAGGTGATTCTTCCATTATTACAGGTTTCTCTGATGATCATTAGATACCATTATTCCAGTTTTTCTTTTCCACATTTTTTGTTGTTGTTGTTCATTTGAGTCAGTCTTGTTTTTCCATCTGGTCTGAACTGAAACTCATTTTGTAGCCCAAGATAGTCTTGAATGAATCCTGCTGGCTTCAACATCCTTGATTCTTGGATTATATGTGTGTGCAACTATGCCTGGTTCTTTTCTGTGTTTCATTCTCAAATGTTTTTGCTTTGTCACAATTTCTTTCAAAAATATTTTATTTTATTTGTTTTAGACAGAGAGAGAAAACGAGGCAGATAGAGAGATAGAAAAAGGAGGGGGTATACAAGGGCCTTCAGCCACTGCAAATGAACTCCAGATACATGTGCAACCTTGTGTATGTGACTTACATGGGTCCTGGGGAATCAAACCTGGGTCCTCTGGCTTCACAGGCAAGTGCCTTAACTGCTAAGCAATCTCTACAGCCCATGTCACATTTTTTTTTTCATATTACCTGCTACATTTTTCAAACTTCATTTGAGGTGAACTCCCCATTTTATTCTTGGACAAATCTCTAAATGCCTCCATCTTTTGTTCATCTTACTCATTTTTTTTTTCATTTAGAACTTTAATATATGGACCTACAATAATTTGAACATGTTCCCTTCCTTTTATTCTTTTTGGTTCCCTCTCCCAGATGACCTTCAAGATATTTCCTACTCTGTCCTGTCCTTTAGTCAAAATGTTGATGGGTTCAAAAATGTGTAAGTCTTGTGGGGGAAGAGTTAACCACTTTGGGGTCATGAATGTACCTATAAGTTCATGTCAGGACAGTGCCTCAACCTGTGGCTCTTAAATTTTTTATGACTCCTCTTCTGCAATATTCCTTGAGATTTTTATTAGAAATATCTTTTAATGTTGAGCTCTCAACAGCCTCTTATTATCTACTTTGCTGAGTTTTGAGTGACCTCATTGTCAACCACCATCTCCATAGAAACTGGCTGGCAGTGAGATCAATGCTCCTATCATATTCTGTGACTTCCTCGGCAATGTTCCCTGGGCCCTGGTGGGTGTGATAGAGATGACTCATTGAGTGATGGCACTTGCTTTCTCTTTTAGTCATTTTCCTGAGTCTTGGGTCTTCCCAGTATTTTCTGCCATCTGCCACAAGAAGATTTTCTAACCAAAAGTAAGGTCAGGACTGATGACAGGACGTTAAACACACATACTTAGCAGGGTGTTTGATGCACATAACATCTTCGTTTAGCCAAAGGATAGTGAATGTCTCCATCAGTGGTCTATGACCTTCCAAACCGTAGGGTTTTGACTTGATTCTCAGTACCAGGTATGAAATCCCTTCCACTGAGTGTGACTTCATATCTAATCTGAGAGCAGTTTACACATGATCTCTCAGGGAGAACTAGTTGTGTGGTTCTTTTCTTGGATTTTGAAACATGGGAGGTATCAAACTATACACATAAATAGAAACTTGCAGGAATAATCCTTGTTGAAAATATTATGTTTCCAAACTTGCCTCTGTAATAGCAATCCTGGAGTCTAAACCTTGTAACTGAGTATGTGACTCTTCGCTGTCTATAACACCAGCCATGTAGGAAAAACACTCTGCATAAAGTGAATGGAGGCATAATTCAGTCAAATCTCTACCCAGCATGATCAGTCATACCAAGGAGTTATGGTTCTTGCAACTGTCAGAAAAGAAGCAATCAAATGATGAAAATGACTTTGAATGTCATTTTTTCATAACATTACTATGTTTTATTGTTTTGATTTGTTGAAGCAAAGCAGTCATCTTTAAAGAAGTAAAAATTAATCATACCAGCCCCATCAGGGGTAGGTCTTATGCAGGTCACGATCATTGCTACCTGTTTATCAGCCTGGTCATGTCCAGATACCAGAGTTCTACCATGTCTTCCCTATCTGCTAACTCTTACATTCTTTCAGCTCCATCTTCTGCAATGTTCTATGATCCCTGGAGGGGATGGATGTATGTCACCTTTGAGGTAAAGCACTCATCACATTTTGAGCTCTTGACCAGCCAAGATTCTCTGCTTGGTTACCTTCTCCTACAAACATATTCTATAGTAAAATCCTTTAAGAAAGTATTAGGACATTGGTCTGGAAGGATGTTTTTATCCCTGAAGATATATTTTCCCAAGGTTCCACTTTGTGTTTATGAAGATGCTTTAATAATTATTGCTTACTTTATTAACAACAATAATGCCTATTTTTGAGTATTTAGTATGTGCTAAGAACTCCCCCAATTATAACAAAATGATTCCAAAGAGGGATGACTGCAACTATAGATATATTATTAATTACAACATTAGATAAACTAGAAAAATTCTAACTATACAACAATTGAAGGATAATATATCATGAACTATTGCAAAAAAAAAAAAATAACCAGCCAAGTCAGATGTGGTGGCTCACACTTTTAATTCTAGCACTCAGGAGTCAGAGGCAGGAGGACCATAGTAATTCAGGGTCATCCTGAGACTACATAGTGAATACCAAGTCAACCAACCATTTCAATTGGAATCAAGAAGACTTTAGCCACATAAAATGTATAGTTGATTTTTTGAAAGTATAGAATATAACTATGCAGCTATTTTGATAAGTTGATAACTTAATAATTCAATAACAATAATTTACTAATTTAGCCTTTAAGGAATTAAGCATGGTTAAGACTTTCTAAGATACAGAAGGTCATAAAAATAGTTGAATAATATGATAGCATTCTGTATAAAATCAGTTTCCAGTTTACATGCTATTTCTTAGTGATAATGCAATATCAAACATATCAGAGAAGAAGATCTCATGTATTCGTTCCACTTCCAGTGTACCTGAGAGATCTGACACTCAGGGCCTGGTGATACCACCATTCAATGACTTGATGGTTTATGTTATGTTGTATTTGTTTTATTTCTGCAGCTTATTAGGCTAATGCTGCTCATCGTGACTCTTCCGTTGCATATTTGCATTGTCTCCTTTACACATTTTACTTTTTCCTACTGATCATTAGTTAAATTTCCATCTGTGTCATTACTACATATGGTACATTTGGCTTTCAAAATAATGTTTTTTGTTTGCTTGTTTTTTGTTTTTCAAGGTAGGGTTTCACTCTAGCTCAGGCTGACCTGGAATTCGCTATGTAGTCTCAGGGTGTCCTCGAACTCATGGCAATCCTCCTATCTCTGCTTCCCGAATTCTGGGATTAAAAGTGTGCGCCACCATGTCCAGCTTCAAAACAACATTTTAGAAAGCACGAATTTAGGCATATATACTTTTACTTTGGAATATTTGATGAATATGTAATATGTCCAGTGTTCTCTCACTCACTCATATGGTTACAAGAGAAAAATCACTTACAGTTATATAAAGATACCGAAATTGATTCTTAAAGGATCTTCCTTTATATCTAAGAAGCAGCCCTTGGTAGCCAGAGAACACCGCTTGTACTTTGTTATATCTGTATTTTTCAAACCTGAACAATTTATGCAATCCTGGAAAACCACCCTCCTCTCTTCTGCAAATGTTCAAATCACATCTGTCAAGGACCAATGAAGGCCCTATTTTTTTTTGAGAAAATGTAGTGAGATTTTGATGGATGTAGCTTCTCTTTTGGCCAAAAACTCATAGGAGATTTTCACTGTAGTCCATAATCTTGGTCTTTTTTTTTTTTTTTTTAATTATACTCTAACGGATTTAGTCCCCCTAGGAAATTCCTTGTTACTACCAGTTGACATGATTTAACTTTGCATTTGTATTATTATTTACTCTCAGGCATACTCTTTCACTTTTGTGTGCATTTATTTTCATAACAAGATAGGTGTAACTGCAAAAGCAATGAGCAAAATATCAAGTTTCATAAAGTAGATAAGCAATCCATTAGGATGTTAATTCAATGGCATTGACAATAAGCTTGAGAATCATGGGAGATCTGACTAAAATTTAATTCATGTCTGGTTCTCACCAAACCTCTATGTCTATTATAATAATCTGTGCGTGGATGCCAAACTAGTAGACTCTTTTGTACCTCATCTTCCTCCAGGGTATGTTGCTCTTGGACTCAGAAGTGTAGTCTGTGCACTTTAGTTCATTTATAAATGCAAACCTTGGGGTAACATTTGCATATCTCCGTCTCAGGTAACTTTGCTAAAATTTGTCAAATGCATTCATTACTAATCACTTTCTACAAACATCTTATTGTTATATATTGAGACTCTTATATATTGAAACTACTATCATACACACACAAACATACACATACATAGACACACACAGAGAAGAAATAAGATATTTCCCAAGGTTCCACTTTGTGTTTATGTAGCTGTTTCAATATATCTTACTTACTTACTTACTTACTTACTTACTTTTACTTTATTACTGACAATAATGCTTACTTTTTGAGTAGTTAATACGTGATAAGAACTTTCCCAAGTTTCCCGAGTTGAAGATTAATAAATTGAGGGTGCAAATGTTTGCAAATGAAGGACTTTGTATTCTCTGCCAGGCAGTCAGATGGCATAAATTCCAGAGACAAGTAACAAGTAACAGAGAAATGGCACAATTTAAAATTAATTTAATTAATTTATAAAGATTTATCTAGACATGAAGTTATCCCTGAAAAACATAGTTGCATGTATATTTTAACTTTGTCCTTAAACTGTTAGGATTTATGTTTTAGAGAAACATACTCAACATATTATCTTTCCAATCTTAAGTCTTTTTATTTTTTTATTTATTTTTATTTTTATTTTTTTTTTTGGTTTTTCTAGGTAGGGTCTCACTCAAGCCCAGGCTGACCTGGAATTCACTCTGTAGTCTCAGGGTGGCTTTGAACTCATGGCAATCCTCCTACCTCTGCCTCCCAAGTGCTGGGATTAAAGGTGTGCGCCACAGCCAATCTTAAGTCTTTAGCATTGTTAAGAAAGAATCAGGGGCTGGAGAAATAGCTTAGCAGTTAAAGCATTTGCCTGCAAAGCCAAAGGATCCTGGTTCGATTCTCCAGGACCTATATGAGCCAGATGCCCAAAGGGGCACATGCATATGGAGTTTGTTTGCAGTGGCTGGAGTCCCTGACATGCCCATTCTCTCTCTCTCTCCTTCTTTCTCTCTCTCAAATAAATAAATAAAATATATTTAAAAATTTTTAAAGAAAGAATCAATTAGACTATTGTGAACTTCATATTTTTACATACTGATTAGAATTGAACTTAAGGAATCATGTGAATCACAGTTAGTGAACTACGGTATATATTTGTTCTTAGAATGTTGATAAGCACAATTAAAAAAAAAACTTTAGAGTTCAAACTTCAAAACTTTAGACATGCTGGTTCAGCTTATTTAGTTTGTTTTATTAGCCTACTAAGACAACTAAGACCATCAAACTGATATTTATTTGACAATATTAATGTTCAATTGATAAATTAGTTTTATTTACTATTAGAAATTGTATCACCAAATGACTATGTCTTAGGTGCAAAATAATTATATATATATATATATATATATATATATATATATATATATACACATTCAAAATCAACATCTAATGTTCGCTATGCCACTAATAGTTAGGAATTTTGTACTCATTTAAACATATCTAAAGTAAAATGAATAGCCTCGAGTTTATTCAATTCTTGGTGAAAAGATGCTAAATTACTCAGCTGTTGCCCTTGCAGTGATATCTTGATTAATGTATTGTCTGGAAGAATGCTCCAGATTGTTTATCTGAACTTGATTGTTTTATTTATATCATCAGCTGGAGCATAAAATAATCACCCCTCTGAATGAAATGTCATGAATGCACCTGACAGAAGAAGGGGTGCTTATTGTTCATGCACTTCAGTGCTTTTTTTTTTTTCTTTCCAAGCAGGTCTTTCATTCACAAGGAGTTTGTTTGATTTTCCCTGAAAACAAACCCAATTTTGGTTACTCCAGAAAAAATGAACATATTAGCCATAAAAACAGGAGTATTTATTCATGAGCTCTCATTTCAAACACACTTCTGAGTCCCCCTTTTCTGTAGCTCAGAAACCAGCTGGGGGGAAGTGAAGGAAAGGAGTATACATCTAGTTCTCACAGGTGGCATGAGACAGACAGACAATTCTCTGGTCAGATATACCCCACTGCCACAGTTACCCACTACAGACATTTCTCAAAAACACACATGGATTCCATGTGGAGAATTCATGAAGCATCCTTGGATCTTTCCTGCTACTTCTTTATCTATAATGTGAATCCATATCTAAATTAAAATCAAACATATATTTTTCTTCTAGGAGATTTGATGGGGGAAAACTAGGGTTTTAAATTTTTCCTTAGCATAATTGCAATTTCATTCACTCAAAATAAACTGAAGTAGATGTATACAACTACAGAGGAAAATGAAATTCTTTTACAAAATGGGTCTGCAGACAAAAATAAAGAAATAAATGTGCTTCTTTAACTTTACTGTGGACAAAGCTCCTATCTTAACTATTTGAAGCATTCAGAACTCCAGTCACCTGTTCAAGTGTGTGCTGGTCCATTCCACCCCCCCAAGGCAGCTGCCTTCCATGCCTTTGCTTCCCAAAGGTCTGAACCTGGTCCAGGATGACTCCCCTGGTGAGCAAGTTCAGCTGGTGCTAAGCAACAGGTGCGGGTTCCTGACTGTCATCAACGGTGCAACATGATCCTCATAAAAAATGGAAGAAAGAACTCATCAAATGTGCTTCTCAAGTCCACCTTTGTCATGTTTGCTTGAAACAAAAAGCATAAGCTAGGAAAATTAATGGGGCAATGTCAAGCCTAAACAATGCATTTTCTTAAAGAAAACAAAATTAAGGATAACTTTAGAGGTGATTTCAATAGTTGGATTTAGGGTACTATACAAGATCCAGGAGGTCATGATGCAAAGCTTCCCCAATGGTCTGGAGTCATGAGCAACTATCAGTTCTGCTGAGTGAGCCTCTGGGCTGCAAACAGAGCTAATCACACTGTAAGCACTCTCATAAGGATATGAACAAGTAATGCTTTCTAATGAGATAACCAAGAAAGCTTCCGACTCCTTCCTGAAATCCAGTGAGCTTTGTCAGAGTGGTAGCATGCTCTTTCCCAGAAGTTAACAAATGATTCACAGGCCAGTCTAGCCTACAATTTTTTACATGACTGTGATCTAAGAATGTTCTATAACTTTGTGTGTGTGTGTGTGTGTGTGTGTGTGTTTATATGCATATTATGTATGCATACGAATGCCCCCTGTGCACAGGTATGTCAAGGCCAGAAGATTATGTCAAGTGTCCTCCACTATCACACTTTTACCATATTCCTTGAGACAGAGTCTCTCTCTCAGAACCTGGAACTTGCACCTGTTTTCCTTGTTGCCCCTGTTAGATGGGCATGCAGTCCCAGCAATCTCCTTGGCTCTGCCCCTCTTAACATTGAGGTTGCAGGCGTGCACAGCTATGCCTAGAAGTTTTTCATAGGTGCTGGTATTGAACTTCAGTGCTTCATGCTTGGCAAATGATCTAACCTACTGAACCCACCTTTAGTTACTATCTATACTTTTAAAGTTTTTTATTTTTATTTTTTATTTTTAGAGAGAGACACAGAGACAGACAGACAGACAGAGAGGAAGAGGGAGACAGATAGAGAATGGGTGCGCCAGCAGTCTCTCAGCTGCTGTGAACAAAATCCAGATGGGTGCGCCCCCTTGTGGTCAAGTGTGGCATTGCGCCCTTGTGTCACTTTGCATCTGGCTAAACGTGGGACCTGGAGATTGGAACCGGGTTCTTAGGCTTAGCAGGCAGGCGCCTTAACCGCTAAGCCATCTCTCCAGCCCACTATCTGTACTTTTAGATGGTTGAAAATAAATTTAAAAATAAGACTGATGACATTGGATATCATACTAAATTCAAATTATGATACCTATAGATAAATTTTTATTGGAGTTCAGTATGGCAAATGATGACTTATTATATATGACTGCTTTGCACTAGAAACATAGAGCAATTTTTCCAGAAGTTCTTCATTCACAGCCTTAAATTATTTGATTCCTAGCCATTTAAAGAATTTGTGTGGGACTGGAGAGATGGCTTAGCCGTTAAGGCACCTGCCTGCTAAGCCTAAGAACTCCCGTTTGATTCTCCAGGTCCCACATTTTACAATGAACCATTTCCTAGTGCATGTGTGTTGGGGTCCCCATTAAGGCCAGCCCAGGAGGGACGGCAGGGTCTCTGCCAAGTTGGGGTGAGCAGCGCGAAATCATGACACAGACTCCGGGAGTTGGGTGAAAGCGGAAAGCGAGCTGACGCAAACTCGTTTATTGAGGAAGTGCAGGGGGGTTTTAAGGGGCTTGGCTGTCCAATCATTGTATGGGGTGGTCCCCTTTTCGTGACCAATGACAGCCTGTCTCTGGACAGATCATCTCGTAGCAGGTTTCTCACAAGCATGGGACTGTAGCTGTTGTCACGCCAGGCCTGCGCAGAACGCCATTTCCACAGAAGCCACTTCCTGGTTTTTCTGCCATGTGGTCTGGCTAGAGCCAGATCTGCATTGGGCCATACACACGTGTTATGAGTATAAGCTGTGAAAGTAACCACCAGTCTTGCTAAGTTAATTCAGGATGTATGACACTGTATTGGATGCTGTAGCTGCATCTCCAGCACTGATTTCTCGTTCAGTATGTGGCACCACTGGAGTCCATACTAGCTCTAGAAAGGAACCCTCAGTCTTTTAATAAAAATTAGTTGAATAACTATTTTCACAATTTCATGAACACACTTGTATTTTGATCATACTATGCCTCCATTGCTTTCTACTGGGCCTCTTCCCAGTCCCACTGAATGCTTTTCTATTCTCAAATACTTTACTTTTATGTCATTTTTATTTTGAGTGTGTATCCATGTGCATGTGTGTAGATATGAGTAGATGTATGTGGGGGGAGGGGTAGGCCAGAGGTCACTGTTGTGTGTCTTCCTCAAGTATTCTCTGCTTTTATTTAATTAGGCAAGGTCTCTCATTGAACCCAGAGCTGACTGATATGGCTGGTCTAGGTTAGCCAGCTCCTTGCAGGGATCTACCTGTTTCTGCCTCCCAAGAACCGAGATTACAGGTGTTCATCACTACATTCAGCATTTATGTGGGTGCCAGAGATCCAAACTCAAGTCCTCTTTCCTTTTCCTTTCTCTTTACTTTTTTAATTAGAGAGAGCAAAGAGAGACAGAGAGAATGGGCACTAATGGCCTCTCAGCTGCTGTAAATGAACTCCAGCTGTGGTGCACCCACTCGTGCACATGTGCAACATTGTGCGCTTGCGTCACATTTGCGTCTGGCTAAACGTGGGACCTGAAGACTCGAATGCACGTTCTTAGGCCTCACAGGCAGGCGCCTTAACCGCTAAGCCATCTCTCCAGCCCAGGTCCTCTTTTGATGGGCAAGCATTTTACTGAATGAGCCATCACCCCAGATCTCCTTCTGTGGTGACCCAATGAACTTAATTAGTGTTGCTTGCATGAGCAGGGGTGGGGGTTCTTTACTGCAGCCTTAGCAACTTACTAGTCACTATACCATTGAAGAATATGGCTCCCCTCCCCCAGCAGCCATTAACGGGCAATAGTTCCACAAGGAAGAATGGGGCCTTGTGAGCACCCCCCAATCCATGACAGAATGTTGATGGACCCCATTGTATGTAGGTCATCACAATTGCTATGAGTTCTTCAGTGCAAAGGCCATGTCATGCCTGTAAGACCTTGTTCTACAACACTCCTCCCTTCCTGTGGCTGTTACATTCTCTCTGCCCCTCTTCCATAATGTCTCCAGAGCTCTTGAGGGGATGATATGGATGTCCTTATGGCTGGCCACACAACAGTCATTTGTTTTCAGCACTTTTGTTGCTGGAATTTCCTGACAGAATGAGACTCAGATCTGCTCAGACAGCGGAGAGAAACATTTATTCAGGCTAGCAGACTGACAGCCAGATCTCTCTGAAATAGCGTCAGCCCCAGGCTTAGGCAGAAGGGCCTTTTTATATCTTTCCTCTAAAAGAAAGCAAGGTTACAGAAGCATACATGGTGTGAGCGGGAAGCTACATAGTTTAAATTTCTTGTAACTCTTGTCCCAGTTCACCCAAAACTACCAGTAACTCACAGTCCAAGCAGGAAGCTTATATTCCTTTCTCTGGTTTCACCCTGGCAGTAACTTTTGTGGGCAAGAAACTTACCTCTCTGTTCCTTGGTCTCTCCCTGTGGGTGGCTCAAGAGCGACCAGGGACTTATCTCTGTGGGTAAATTCTGGCCTGTTTTTTGTTTTGTTTTGTTTTGTTTTTGTGGGCTCTGTAACCCAGTACATGGTTCTTTTAATATTGCTATTTTCTGCTAGACTTTGAGCAGGTTTAAGTTTCTACAAGAGCCATTACCTACTGCAAAAAGAAGCTTGTCTGACCAAAGCTTAGAGCAGCAGTCTAAGAGCAAAATGTCAATATGTAGAATGCAGTTTGACAGGTACGACGTATCCATTTGGCCAAATAACAATACTAGCAAATAGTAACAAATGCGTCCACGGGTGCAATACTGGCATGCCCCCTAATCAGGTAACCAACTGCTTTCTGACTGGAAGTAATTAATGCCTGGTGCTAAAAAAAAAAAAAAAAAAAAAAAAAAAAAAAAAAAAAAAAAAAAAAAAAAAACTGTGGCTGGAGAAGTCATGGGCCCTAGGGATTGTTGTTATGGATACATCTTGCCTGGTGACTCAGTGGTGTGAATTACAGAGTTCACAGCTAGTCAAGAGCATTGAGGGCTTTCTCCCCTAGCAGCCTACATAGCACTTTCTGGCATTATGAAAGCTAGCCAGCTTCCTGCTTGATTTTACAATGTTTTGAAACCAAAGAGCAGAGTCTTAAGCACTAGAATCATGTTATTTTGATGGACAATCAAGAATAGTGGCAAAAAGTTTATATTGCGTGGGGGACTTCAAGGACCTCCTTGTCCAATAATTCCTAGGGAAGTATCCTGGCCCTGGTACAAGGATATTTGTCTAATAACCTTTGGCTTCTGGGAACATGATTATCACCCTCTCAGGATACTTCCATTCAAACAGTTGTATTTTCCACTGGAGACTTGGTTTACAGTTAAGGCACTTGCCCAAGGACTCCAGATTTAATTCCCCAGTATCTATGTAGGTCAGATGCACAAAGTGGCACATGTCTGTGGAGTTCGTTTGCAGTGGCTGGAGGCCCTGGTGTCTCCATTCTGTCTCTATTCTATCTGACTCTTTCTCTTAAATAAAATAAATAAATAAATAAAATAAGCTTTTATTTTATTTTTAAATATTTTATTTACTTATTTGACAGAGAGAAAAAAATAGAGAAAAGAGGAAGGTGGATAAAGAGAGTGAATGGGCATTGTAGGGTCTCCAGGCAGTGCAAACAAACTCCAGATGCATGTGCCAGTTTGTGCATCTGGCCTTATATGGAACTGGGGAATCAAACTCAGGTCCTTAGGCTTTCCAGGGAAGTGCCTTAATGGCTGAGCCATCTCTTCAGCCCGTAAACTATTTTATTTTCAATTATATATTTTTTTTATTTATTTGAGAGAGAGAGATACAGAAATAGGCAGGTAGAGAGAGAGAGAGAGAGAATGGGTGTGCCAGGGCCTCCAGCCACTGCAAACGAACTCCAGATGCATGCACACCCTTGTGCATCTGGCTTGCGTGGGCCCTGGAGAATCAAGCCTCGAACCAGGGTCCTTAGGCTTCATAGGCAAGCGTTTAACCGCTAAGCCATCTCTCCAGCCCTTCAATTATAATTCTAATTATCTTACAAAACAGTACACTTTTTCACACATCCTAAGTTTTAATTGATTCTTCTCTGTGCCCTCCTTCCTTCACCCCACTCACACTTAGAACTTTCAGTTCTATGGTGCACTTTTGCAGGAAGTCATTCAAAATGGAATAATTTTGTTTTTTTTTTTAGAGGGAGACACAGAGAGAGACAGAGAGAGAGGGAGAGGAAGGCAGATAAAGATGGGCATGCCAGAAGCCTCTTGGCTGCTGCAAACAAAATCCAGGTGCGTGCGCCCCCTTGTGGTCAAGTACGGCATTGCACCCTTGTGTCACTTTGCATCTGGCTAAATGTGGGACCTGGATATTGGGAACAGCATTCTTAGGCTCAGGAGGCAGGCGCCTTAACCGCTAAGCCATCTCTCCAGCCCAAAATGGAGTAATTTTCATCGTCTCAATGACCATGTGTTGCCAATAACATTAAAAAGCAATAAGCAAAAGTACAAAGAAGTGCTGGAGAGATGGTTTAGTGGTTATGACCCAGGTTTGATTCCAAAGTATCCTAATAAAGATGGTTACAAAAAAATGGTGCATGCATTTGTAATTCCTTTGTAGTTTCTAGAGGCCCTGGAATGCCCATTCTCTCTCTCTCTCTCTGTTTGCAGATAACTTAATTAAAATATTTTTAAGAAACACAAGAGGGGATAGAGAAATGAGTTAATTGGTAAAGCATTTTCCAGGCAAGTGTGAGTACCTGAGTTCATATTCTGAGTCCACATTAAAAAAAAAAAAAAAAAAAGTGCCCGATGCTGTGGGATGTTTCTATCCTCCATCCCAGAGTGCTTTTAGCCAAAGGAGGGTGTACCAGTCAGATTCGCATTGCTGGCAGAAATCACCCAACCAAGAGCAGATTTTGGGGGGGAAAAAAAGGTTTATTTTGGCTTACAGACTTGACGGGAAGCTCCAGGATGGAGGGGAAAATGATGGCATGAGCAGAGGGTGGACATTACCTCCTGGCCAACATAAGGTGGACCATAGCATCAGGAGAGTGTGCTAAACACTGGCAAGGGGACACGACACTGGCTGCAATACCCACCCCAGCAGTACACTGCCTCCAGGAGGTGTTAATTCCCAAACCTCCATCAGCTGGGCACATAGCATTCAAAACACCTAAGTTTATGGGGGCCACCTGAATCAAACCACCACATTCCGCTCATGGCCCCCATAAACTGTTAACCATCCATGATGTAACAGGCAATGCATTCAGTCCATTTTTTTAAAAAAGTCCCCATTGTTTTATAAATCCTAATGATGCTCAAATGTCCCCATAATCCAAGGTCTTTAACTGAGCCATAATACCAAAAAAATTCCCCCCAAAACCCATAATGGCGCAGAATAAACATTCACACTGCAAAAGACATCAACCCCTGGCCAACATAGGTGGACCATAGCAACAGGAGGGTGTGCCAAACACTGGCAAGGAGACACTGGCTGTAATACCCATAAGCCCACCAGCAGCAGTACACTGCCTCCGGGAGGTTTCAATTCCCAAATCTCAATCAGCTGGGAAGCTGGCATTCAGAACACCTAAGTTTATGGGGTGAATCAAACCACCACAGATGGAGATTAGAGAATTTCACTTAGTCTAAGGAAAGGTGTGAATCAGAACTAGGAACCCTGTCTCAAACAAGGTGGAAGGCAAGGATCAGCATCCCAAATTTGTTGTCTTACCTCAACATGCATAGGGCATGCCAGCTCTCTCCCTCCCTCCCTCCCCTCCTCATACAAACACACCAAGAGTTACACACAGAAGATAAGTGTCCGTCTCACACCTAAACTCACATCTAAAAGCTGCCACTTCCCCTGATAACCATCAGCCAGCACAATACATGGTGTCTTGCCACAGATCCAGGTCCTTTTGGCCATGGCTGCACAGCATCTGTCCCATCAGTAACGATTACAGGTCACTTGGAGGGGATTCTCCAGCCTAAATGCTCTCTTTTCATACCCAAACACAGTTGAAGTATATCTGTATTTGTGCAACTCAGTTCAGCCCTGGGATGAAATGACATTTTGACTCTGACCCATGATAGAATCAGCAACTCCTGCAGCGTTTTGACTCTACACAAATTGTTTCCAGTGGGGAATGCATGTTTTACATTTAGAAAAGTGTGACCTCGTGGCTCCCCATTTTCCAAAGGCTTTATCACATAGATTATTCTTTACGCAAAAATCAATATTTCAAACTAGATGACTCGTGTCTAACAGTTAACAAGGAAGATTTCCTGAGAGTGGAAGCACCCTGCCAAGAACGTGCTTCTGCTTCCTGCACATTTCGTTTTCAGGCATAAAGTTCTCTTGTTCAAGACCTCGCTGGAGTCAGACCATCTAACCTCAAGCACTCAGGCTTCACAGACACATTGGTTTCATGGAGGTTTTTATACCCTCTCTTCCCTAATGTTACAGGGCATAAGACATCCTACAAAATCCTCCCAGGGGACCCCTATGACACGATTATAATTGAGATCTCCATGGGGCAAACTGTGGGCATCTGATCTGATAGAACCTCACACCACTCCCAGGGAAGCTTAGGGGATTCTTCTGTCTGCATTCAGTATACGTGAACAATAAATATTTATAGAGTAAATGATTGAATGGGACGACGAAGAACACACAGCTGCCCTGTGGATGTAGCATTGTTTACAATGAATAGCTTCAATTTCAATGAGAAATTAATGCTAACATACAGCACCTCATCATCTCTCCTTACCTCAGCACTGAAGCGCTCCCTCAGGAAGCAGAATCAAGTTGCTGGTACTAAACTTTGTAGAGCACCAGGCTAAGTAGCAAAGTAGCGAGGTACATCAGCCAGTCTGTCCTGCAAAAAGCATACGTGGTAGGTGTGGGGGGGGGGGGCAGACAACTCTCCCTTTACACATCTTACTTCTTGGCAAATTTGCCATTTTATCTGGATTTTTTTTAATATTCTTAACCAACACACCATTTTGTCAGATGCAATGATTCCTGGGGAAATTTGTTTGTCTATCTTTTGATTTAGGTGGGGCTGGGCTTTCTATGACACTGGGCCCTGAATCACCCATGAGGAACACAGTGAGATGCCAGCCAACCCAGGGGTTAGGCAAAGTGATCTTTCCTTAATAATTATCTACAAATAAATGTAAGAATGAAGAAAGCCTTGTGTGCAAGAACAAAAGGCTGACACCTCTCAGATTGGTGGAACTCAATTAAGTCCTCATGGTGTCCCTGTCACCACTACAAATGGAAAACAAACCCAAAAGCTCTAATGCCCTTGGACATTAAATTACAGGCACGTCAAATTTTATAACTGATTATAACTCATTTCCAAACATAGGTGGAATTTCTGTACAGCTAAATAATTGTTATTCTACATTGTATATGCCAAGAGGAAAGAGAAAAAGAATGACAGGTTTGCAGATAGTGTAACAGAGGAACAATTGTTTATGCCTGTCAAGCTATGCAACTGGGTCAGTTATTTTTTTCTTTTCTTTTCTTTTTTTAAACATATTTGAAATTAAGTCAACACAAGAACATGGTAGAAAGTCAACACAAGAACATACTAGAAATCTCTGTCTCCTAGGGTTACTCAGTATAAACAAAATATAATACAGAAGATTGAGACCTTTTCTACACAACCTACAAGGAATCTGTCCAGAAATGTTTTTGCTAGGATTACTGCTGGTATTTTGCTTCAAAGTCTTCGTTAAAGTAAAATAAGCACTTTTACTTTCTACATTAGTTGTCTCTTGCAGGTTCTCTGTGTATCTAAAAATGTACCCATCACATTTATAAAGATGTTGGGTATATTTGCTTTCTCTGAGGCACAATGTTCCAACACTTTATTTCTGTCCTTAATGTCATTTAACTCAGTGTAGTATACAATATTATTTAATTTTATTTTTATTTAATTTGAATTTTATTTACTTACCCCACTTTTCATTTTTTTATTTTGTTTTTACTTGTTTATTTTTTTTCTTTTCCATTTCCTCTTTCCCTTCCCTTTTTATTTCCTCTCATCCTCATCTTAAATCTTTCTCATGGTCTACAAGGCAGTATAAGATTGATCCCTTCTGGTAACAAGCTAATCTTTCCCCACAGACAATCTCTTCCTTAAACATATTTTCCCACTCAGATCCTTTGACATGGCTATTCTTTTTGTATTTCTGGAATGTTCCTTTCTAAGATGTCCTCTCTTTCAGGAGAAATAGACATCGCAATGCATTACATGCTGGACTTCCTCAGGGATAATACTTACTCAGACACTGATGTGGCTGGTTTCTGTGGGCCTAGTATACAGTCTAAAGAACTTTAAAAAATATCCCATATTTCAAAAGGCAACTTTTACAACCACTTGTGTAAGTCCTGCTATCCACCCATCCTGAGCACTCTGTATCATGTTTACTTCATAACACTTCTCGGAATCTGCAAAATACATGATTATGTTTTAATAACATATTGACCAGATCTGTTTTCCTCTAGGCTGAAGTTACTTGATATTGTGACTTTCTCTGCCTTGTCCTACGCTATCTAATGCAATCTTTGTAACATGTTAAGCAATCACTGCTGCATGGAATCCCTCTACAAATCAATGTTAAAGAAATGAAAGTGTAAGCAGATGACTTTATTAAGTCACTTTCCTTGAATATATTCACTTTCCTGTGTCATTGTCAACATCCCTGTTATAATTAGGTACAATAAAAACTAGCCTTCCCAAAGCCAATGTAGTCACACATCCATTGTGTGACATCTCCTTGATTCTATAAACATTTGCATTCTTGGGAGAGTTTTATTAAAATTTAATTGAATAAGTAAGTCACTGATCACATTTTTTTTTTTTTTTTTTTTTGGCTTTTTGAGGTAGGGTCTCACTCTGGTCCAGGCTGACCTGGAATGAACTATGTAGTCTCAGGGTGGCCTTGAACTCATGGCGATCCTCCTACCTCTGCCTTCCAAGTGATGGGATTAAAGGCGTGCACCAGCCACCATGCTGGCAACTGATCACATTTGTAAGACACAGCATGTATACCACGATGTGTGTGTGAAAGTTGGTGTAGAGTGGTAGAAAGGAAAAATATAGATGAGGATATGGTGGAAGGACAGCAGAGGCCAGTCCCGCATTTCCATTCAGTTTATTATGCTAACCAAGTCTGGCTTCTCCCTGCCAATCACTCACTGAACAGGCCACAGCACCCTAACCCACACTCCTCTGCTGCCCCTGTCTCCACTGCACTGATGGTGGGCAGTTCCCTGTGTACTCTTAGCTCCTCCTGAACAGTTCTTTCCTCTCTCTGGTGATTTGAAATGTTATTCAGCTAAGCATAGGCATAGTCCAGAAGTGTAGGATGAGATCAATCGATGCCCCTGGGGGCAATTGTCAACAGTTAAGGCCGATATTCAAGATTGTCTTCGTCACTTGTGAAACCATTCAGAAGCTCTGTCGAGTCAACCCACGGGGTTAATGGAAGCCCGGAGCTGGCTTGCCAGAGGCTACTAATGCACTTGGTACTAGATTTATTTTTTCCAGCATTACTTTCCCCAATTCTTCATCACTACTATTTGGAATCAGCTCCCAAAAGAACTAGCTAGATCCAAATACCCATCTTAATCTCTACTTTGGGAGAAAGCCAAAGTTAGATATTTAACTTTTGTAAGCTTTTGCTTACCTTTGTATAACACCCACTTTCTCTTGGTACCAACTAAACATTTATTTTTCCACTTGATTTTTTTTTTATTTTTAAAAGAGCTAATAGACAGATTAAAGATAAATTACACAAAACAATAAAGCATCAAAGAATCAGAAAAACACTCTTTTTATAGGTTCAATATTATTGATTGATAATAAATTCAAACTTTTGTGGCTGGAGAAATGGCTCAGCAGTTAAAGGTGCTTGCTTACAAAGCCTGATGGGATGGGTTCCATTCCCCAGGACCCCTGTAAAGCCAAGATGCACAAAGTAGTACATGTATCTGGAGTTTGTTCACAGTGGCAAGAGGCCATGGTGTACACAAACTGTTTCTCCATCTGTTTCCCTTTCTGTCTCTCTCACATAGATAAATTGGAAATATTTTAGAATCTATTAAACAGAAGTACTAATGGTGGATATGTTTACCAAAGTAAGCCTGTTTTAAAAGGCTTTGACAAGTTGAGCATCCTTTCTTAAATGATATTGCACCATTGGACCAGAACTAGCTCATTTTTAACACGCCCACATCATAAAGTTTATGACTTTTTTATTATTTTATTTATTTTTGGAGAGAGACACAGAGAGAGACAGAGAGGGAGAGGGAGACAGATAGAGATGGGCACACCAGCATTCTCTCAGCTGCTGTGAACTAAATCCATATGTGTGCACCCCCTTGTGGTCAAGTATGGCATTGTGCCCTTGCGTAACTTTGCATCTGCCTAAATGTGGGACCTGGAGATTGGAACCAGGTTCTTAGGCTTAGCAGGCCTTAACCGCTAAGCCATCTCTCCAGCTCAAAGTTTATGACTTTTAAACTTGACAAAATAAAAAACAAAACAAGTCACAAGATGACATGAATTCATACCCAGTTATTACTAATTATTTTTAGGCATAAAAATTCTATTCACAATTCTGGCCCTAGTCCTTCACTTTTCATTTGATGATTATGACACCCATCTGAGTTCATACTAAGCATCTACTTTAAAACAAGCATTAGTCTTCTATACTTCAATTAAAAGAAGAAAGTAAGGTAAAAATAGATGAATACAGGAAGATCTCTAAAGCATATTTAGCAAAATTCAAATTGCAGATTTATGGTGGACCATTGCTTAATTCCGTTTGTTGTAAAAATCACACACCCACTCTTAAAAGTATTTTGCATATGCACATTATTTTTCACACAGACACACATGTGAATGTGATAATGTGTGCAAAAATATAGTAAAATTTCTGAAGAGTACACATGCATTCTGAATGGAATATTTGCTAGAGATATAGGGAGTTTCATTTTTTACTTTACTTATTTCTTTCACTAACCTTTGTATTTTGTGGTGATAAGAACATCTCTGAATTTTGACATGTACAGCATATCAATGTCAATAGTTATATCCCTATTATTTTATATATGGAATTTATCTGACAATATTTTGTTCCTAATATTTTCTATAAAATCGCTTTTTTTTTTAGTAGAAGTAAAAGGAAAGTGGTATCTTTTTTGTCATGACATAGCATTGTGCTTGGGCTATGATAACCGCTCATTAACTGGTAATTAATCAAGTTAATGAGTGACATAACAGTGATTGGTTGAGTACAGATATTAAAGCTCTAGCTGGGTGTGGTGGTGTACTTCTTTAATCCCAGTACTTGGGAGGCAGGGTGAGGAGGATCTCCATGAGTCTGAGGCCACCCTGAGACTACATAGTGAATTCCAGGTCACCCAGGGTTAGAGTGAAATCCTACCTCAAAATCCACCCCCCCCAAAAAAAGCTCTCATCTTTGTAAGATAGGTTCATAGGTTTATTGTTTTCATAGTTGTACAGCAACCTGAAATCCAATGCAATCTAACTTCAGACAGGCAGCTTTGATGAGTGTCCTTGAAATTCACTTTTACCATCCATTTGTTCTCTGACAGCTCTCTTCTAGAGTCATTACTTAGACTAAAATGGTGGTTATGTGGCTGTTGGGCATTGGAATCCATTCTCTGTAAGTTAAAGAATATTCAAATGTCATTAAGTTTTTTCAGTCATACATGTAAATTATTTAGGAAAATAGCTTCATTTTATTTTCATCAACTGCCTTAGTAACTAGCATGACTGTGGAGGTTAGGGTTTTAATGGCAAATCTCTATGAAGACATGAGGCCACCCAGGTTTTATTGGACAGACTCAGTTTTCTATATCTGACCTTTCAAATTTCTGCCTTTCTGTTCAATAAGTAATCTCATGATCTAATATTACTTCTCTTCCTTACGCTAATACCCACTCTCTGGGGAAAGAGGACTAAGTTTATCATACTATTCACATCAGAGCCATCAATACTGGACAGAAATTGTTGAGAACATGGTGACCAAATATCTATTTAAAAATTAGAAAATCTACAGGTTGTGCAATAATCAATGATCATGACAATATTCGAATCCAGGCCATCTGACTTTCACACCAATATATAGTAAGTAATATTTAAACAATTAAATATGCTTCTAATTATGTAAAGTTTAAGATATTTAGCAAGGCAACAACGGAATTAATGTTTTAGAAGTTGCTGAACGTCTTTCACTTTTATAGTCCAGTTCAGGGTATACATAATAGTGGTGCTATGGTGATTCATGTCACAAACGTCCACAAACTGAAAACACTGGTCATAGACCAAGAACTATAGCCCTCAATAACAAGATGCTTCACTTTCTTTTTAAGAAAATTTCAGAACTGATATTTGAAAAGGCACAATAAATCGTCAGACGTGACATACCTGGTGAGAGAACGAGATTGGAAGTTAAGCAAAATGAGTATTCTTTCAATGATATAATGTTTCACCCACACTTGAACTAAGTTCCAGAGATGGCTATTGTTTGTTCATCTCAGTGTCCCTTTAATCACTTGTCAGTTTGCACACTTAATCATCAGACATTAATTTCAATTTGATCAAATAAATATTAACATGAGGACTAGGGTTGTTTGAAACATTGTAAGAATTACAAGGATGGACATAGGTAAGTTCATAGGGCTGGAGAGACGGCTTAACAGTTAAGGTGCTAGCCTGCAAAGCCTAACAAAGCTTGATTCCCCAGTACCCATTTAAAGCCAGATGCACAAGGAGGCACATGCATCTAGAGTTAGTTTGCAGTGGCTGGGGGCCCTTGCATGCCCATTCTCTCTGTCTCTCTTCTCTGGCTCTCTATGCTTGGAAATAAATACAAAACATTTTGTAAAAAAAAAAAAAAAAAGTTAATAAAAATGGGTTGTGTCTGAGTGAAAGATTAATGAAGATAATTCCAATCAAACAAAACTGTCTTGCTTTCGTTAAGTGTGGAGTGTTCCTGTTTGTCAACTATATGCAATTATCATCATAATACATAACTAAATTGAATGGTTACTAAGTGCCTTATATATGTTACCTAATGTTTATGTTGCTAGTAAAGAGTGAAGGGTATAGAAAGATAATTTATCCAAGTTCATATATTTAGTAAATTTCATACCAGGGACTTGAAGCTAATTATTTCTAATGTCAAACTTCTTTAAAGCATTTGAAGTAATTTTCTCAATTGCAAACAAAAGAATATTTAGTTCCCAATTTGAAGGGTGGTTGTAGATCACATATTTGTAAGGCAACTGTCAGAATCAAGGTGCTTCTTACCTGTGTATATGATTAGAAAATAGGAGAGAACTCCCCTTGCAGCATGTGTACAATTAGCAGAAGAGCCTGTTCTTAGACCAGTCTGTTCACCTTGTGTGGATGCTAACTATGTTCCTGATGGCATCTCAGCTGAGAGCAAGATTGTCCCATTAAAGATCAGATGACTGCCTGGATAACACAATTATCTGCAGTAAATAAAGATGGAACAAAGACACTTCCTTGACCATTGTATTTTGGATGGCCCTGTTCCCTAAACTCCATGAAGTTATAATATCTTTCTTTGGAATTGTCAATTACTTAAGCACAGAAGTCTAATTCTAATGGTGCACGTGATCATATTCCCTGAGCACAGCTTGCTGCCTGGTGTGTTTGAGGTGCAAGTTCATTTCCAAGACTGTTTGTTACATGAGTCAGATAGTTTTGTTAGTAATGGAAGCCTAAGAACTAGAAATCTAGTCAGTACCCACCTTTCTGTAAATATTCTTCTTATTATTTTTAACAATCAGATGTTGTGAAGTTCATTCGTATATGATTGGGCCATGCTCACTCTTATGAAATGCCCTGGTAAAGAGCACAATAAGATGACTTTGGAAATGTTTTATGTCATTTATTTTTCATTTAGTTGGCTTCTCCAGCTGTAACTTGTAGGAAAAAAAATGCACTCTTCTAGAGAGGAAAAGTTGAGTATTATCCCTCATTACCTTTTAGAAAATGATCACGTCCACCCATGCACATGCTGGCCTTTCATGTGGGACACACACGAAGAGACGATCAGAAAGAGACACAGCTGTTCTTAGACCTCGCCATACTGCAAGTCATTGGATCTTTGATGTGAATGCAAGTAATGTCCCCACAGGAATTAAAGAAAAGTTCTGCTTCCCAAGGACTTGGAACAACTGATGCAAACACCTTACTTTAAAACAAATGAGAAAAAATCAATGGAAGAAAATGAAAACAAAATCACAAATCATTTATATTTATATATATATATATATATATATATATATATATATATATAATGAGTATATTATGTGAATATATATATGTGTGTGTTAATATGTTGGGATAAATGGTGAAGCTATGGTTGTAGATTAAGTATAACCAGAACACTGATTAAAGGCATGAAAAGTAATATTAAAATAATTAAAATATATAAAGGGATTCAGAGGCATATATATATATATATATATATATATATATATATATATATATATATATATATTATATTATTAAACTATAATTATATTATTAGCTTTAATATTAGCTTAATGTTAAAAGTGGTACCAACATATCCACTCCCCTTTATTCTCTATTGCTGAAAACAATACTTTCAATGCCTTAGTGGTTCCTGGATTTGGGCTTACATATCTTTCCATGTTTGTACAATAGTTTTCAGTCAGAACAATACAGAATTAGTGTCATTTTAATATTGAAGTATCCTATCTCATGGCATTGATGTTGCATTTTATTTTATCTGTCTGCTTGATAGGTTCTCTACCGGAATAAACATTAGAACACTTTTTTTATTTTATTTATTTATTTATTTTGTATTACAAAATAGATACAATTTTCTAGATACATTATTATTACATTAATCTGCATAGAAATAGAGTGTCTATTTAGAAATGCTAATAGTGGCTGGAAGATGGCTTAGCACGTAATAGGGCTTGCCACACAAGCACAATGGTTTGAGATGGCTCAAATTCAGTCCTGAGCGCCTACTTAAACAGTCAGCATAGCTGTTCCATTAATATTTTATTGGCACTGTCATGGCTTTGATTGCTATGGCATGAATTCCAATTTAGCAATGTGGCCATGTAGACATCTATTTCACACACAAGAAACCTGTTCCATAGACTCATGCTGACCATGCGTGCTAGTCAGATTTCATCAATGAGAAAAAAGACTTAAAAGAGGAAGGATTTATTTTGGCACATACTTTCAGATCATTCAGCTCATGGTCAGTTGATCCTTGCTCTCTGTGACCTTGGCAATGTTGTCCCCACATTCATAACCACAAATGCAGTACTGTGCTGTCCCTCTCCCCACTCTTGCTCTTCTTCCTTTAGCCATTTACATCGCTCAACTGAAATCCTATCTTGGCAATAAGAGAATCATAATTTCCAAATGCCATGTACTCTTTCCATGTAGCCTTAATTTTTAAAAATTTTATTACTCCCAACATTTTGCTCTATTTTCTTCTCTTTCATATTCATCATCTACTTATTCATTTTCCCTTTATTTCTACTGTCCTTTTTCTTTTAAGAAAAAATATTCTTTATCTCTACTAGCCATAGCATGCAAGAAAATCATCCAAAAAAAAGGAAAGAAATTTGAGGCCATATCAAAGATACTCTAAATTTGTCATCATTGTTTCCATCACAGACTTAGGTAGAGATAATGGGTACTTACCAAGTGTGCCATCTCACTAGGATAAAACCAACAAGCAATTCCAAAATTCAGGGAATTTAGTATCTGGAGTGGAGACGAGTATGCCTATCTGGGTTTTCTGCTCCTCCTGCATAAGTCTATAAACTGAGATACGCTTATGTCCCAACACCCTGAAGGCCCCACAATGGTTCACAATCTGATTGATATACTTGGTTGTTTGACTCAGCCTCACAAAGATGGTGGTCATCACAACATGGCCTCTCTGCCTGCCGTTAATAAAGTCAGGTTCTCAGCTTTGCCTCATGGGCCCCAAGGGAGCAGAGTTAATGACCTTCTCAATCTAGCATGAGAGATCTGGCCTCAGAGAAAGCGAGAGACATCAGTCCAGACTCACCTTGGAATTGATCATGAGTAAACCAATATAAGGCAATCTCACTGGGTTAGTAAGTAACTCTTGGCTATCTCAGAAAGTTAAAATAGTGAAAAAAAAATCTTACCTTAGGGAAATATTGAAGTAACAATTTTGTATGCCCATGAAACATTATCTTTTGCATTATTCGTATTATGAGAAAGAGAGAGAAAGAATTGGTGCACCAGGGCCTTAGCTACTGCAAATGAACTCCAGACATGTATGCCACCTTATACACATCTGCCACCTATGCACATATGTCACCTTGTGTAACTGGCTTACATGGGTTCTGCGGAGTCGAACCTGAGTGCTTAGGCTTCATAGCCAAGTTCCTTAACTGCAAAGCCATCTCTTCAGCCGCTCCCCCATTAACCTTTTATTAAATTAAATTTCAGTACCAAAGAGACTTGGAATTGTTAATAATTATTATTTCAGGAGCTTTTTTTAAAGTTTAAACCATTTGCTAGAATCTGTGGACATACATTTGCTGAGAATTTGGGATGAGAGTGGTTGGCCTTGCTAAGCACAGTGCATGTTTGCATTAAACACAGATAGCAGGTATTAAACACTCAGATGTCCCTGCTGCTTTAGGAATCTCCACCCTCTATTGAAAATGTCAAGCTCAATTGTGAGCTCATGATTCATATTCACAGAGTTATTATTTGAACTTCTTTGGATTTCTGTTAGCATTGCCTTGGAAAATAATTACTGTGTGCCTAAATAAACACACAGATTTTACTGAATTATTAAAGTGTGTGCTGGAAGAATGGTGAGACAAATATTTTGTTATCTTAGACAGAGTTGTGTAGGAAAATCAATATTTTAGTGAATGGAACCCCAAATGAGCCACTTTGTTCAGAGATCCCCTGTCACATGGTTACCATCCTTTCCAAACAAGGAATGCATGAGATGCTTCAGTTTCTATATTCTCTAGGACAGGCCTGTGGCAGTTATAGCTGAGTCCCCATATGATAAAGGTGTAAGCAGGATCATTAATTTATCTCCCTGGAAACCACCTTGCTGTAAGCCTGGGGTTTATAAGTTCATTTTGATGTAGATAAAGACATCTCCTTCCATCTAATTACTCAGCAGTACTTAGATATCGTGGTAGCCTTGAGGTCCAGGTCAGTCAACAAGAGAGGGATGAGACTTTCTTCATTCTTCTCCTGTCCTATGTAAGAGGTGGCCAACAGAGAGATACAAGTCTATAGGAAGGATGACACATGGACCCTTGTTTGAGTACTTACAGGTTTCTTTTAACAATTATAGCCAAAGTGGCTATATAGTCCCCATGTCCAGGACTTTAAACTTGCTTGCATATCTTTCCTTGCCCAGATCCACAGTTTTCATATCTTTATGGCCTTCATTTTGCTGTCTTTCACTCTAGATTGAAATAAAGGCATCTAAGAGAAGGCAGACCATGGAATCAATGCTATTCCGCCTTGTAATCCCCGCGCCAAAAACAACCCAACAGTAGCCCATTATTTTTAAACTCAGCTACTCAAGCTCCCTGGACACAGGCAGAATGCAGTCAGTTTTTTTTGTTTGTTTGTTTTGTTTTGTTTTGTTTTGTTTTGTTTTGTTTTGTTTTTGACAAAATATCAAAGCCAAGTTCCAAATAGTCTTTCTTTCTTAAAAAAAAAAAAAAAAAAAAACAAAAACAAAAAAACTTTATCTATTCATTTATTTAAGAGAGAAAGATACAGAGAGAAAGAGGCAGAAAGAGGCAGATAAAGAGAGAGTGGCTGCACCAGGGCCTCCAGCCAGTGCAAAGGAACTCCAGATACATGCACCCCCTTGTGCATCTGGCTTACGTGGGTACTGGGGAAGCGAGCCTTGAACCAGGGTCCTTAGGCTTCACAGGCAAGCACTTAACTGCTAAGCCATCTCTCCAGCTCCTCAGTAGTCTGTCTTTTACTCTGAATTTTCAAATGCCTGGCTTCCACATTTATCTTGGGTTTCTGGCCCTCCAGGCCTCCACTATAATTGCCCATTAGGCTCTGCTTACATCACTGCAAGGTTTCTCTACCCCAGCATTCCAAGACTTCCATATTCCTCCCACAAACCAGTTCCCAAACTCACCCAAACCAAATAGTTAAGTTGATCACAGAAATGGTCTCACTTCTTAATACTAATCACCTCTATTTCACTTTATTACTGCTTGAAAGAAATGTGTCCAGAATCCACATAAAGAGGAAAGGGTTTGCTGCAGTTTGAGAGCCTGAGTCCAGCATGGCAGGGTAAGCCACCACGTGAGCATTAAGTGCTCCAACACACAAGCCTATTTGTAGCATTTTAAATTAAGCCCACCATAGAAACTATGGCAAAAGTGGACTTAATCAAAGTTTCAGTAAGTAAAAGCTAAGTAATTTTATATAAACATATAAATAGTTAACATTAATAACTTATGAACACATACAAGTACATTAATTTACCTCTAAAAACATTGATATTTACATGACACTAATTTGCAAAACATACATGTTTGCCTGACTTCATTTCTTCTCCTTTTTTACTTCTTCAGTCCTAGGAATCACCCCAAGACCTCATGCTTATGAGGAAAGCTCTCTATTAATGGGATATATCTATAACCTGTAACATGACATTCTTTAGATGCTAGAATATACTCTATTAACTTGAGTCCCTTATTTTAAAATAAATAAAAATTAGAAGTTACCTCAAAAAGTAGACATTAAATTTCTTAATGTTCAATATGTGGATCAAAAACCCAGTTGTTCAAAGCTGAACAAATATACACTTCATGAATAGTAGTTATTTACATAGAAGTATTATTACAAATGTAAAATAAAGAGCAAAAATTAATGAATAGAAAAGTAACTACATGAAGTAGAAATAAGACAAGCTTTCACTTAACAACTACTAAAAACACTACTCTGCATAGTACAGAATGGGAGAGACACAAATATTTTTCAGATTTCTTAATTAATTTTCATAGCTTCCCTCTAATATACGAAAGTATGTTCTCATTACATATGACTTACTAATAACTGGTCTGATGAATGATGAAATGTATTGTAGGTAATTAACATTTGGTAATAGTGACAAGTCACTTTCCAAGATGACCTTTCACATTTACGGAGAAATGTAAAAACGTACTGCTAAATCACAATACAGGGATAGAGCAGCTAGCCAACCCTTCTGCTGTTAGGGAAAACTATCTACGTAGCAAAACCATCAAAGATCTTGTGTCTGTGTCTCTGTTAACCAATTTGGTGAAGTGGGTAGTACATGACTTTCACTAGGATATTTTATGATGAGCATCTTTCGCTGCCAGGGGAAGTCAATCGTGAGTCGGGCAGGAAAGATTTGCATCTGCGGCACACTGACCTCCTTAAACATGGGGCTCATAAGCACAGAGACATGATAACCTCTAAAAGTAGAAGACTTAGATGACCTGACAGCTGAACCAAGATGCAGGGAGATCAAGAAGCCCCCATAGGGCAGTAAAAATATTTTAATGCAAGCACAATAATTGATCAAAGAGACACTCGGGCCTCCTGGGTCCTCCATGAGGCTATTCCAAGTCCTTAAATCTGCCAGAAAGCTCTAATAGATACCCAGGGGAGCAATTTTAACAATTTATTTTACTTTAAGTGAATTATAGGACCTTAAATTACCAGAAAGAACCAAGTCACTTGCTATATCAACCTGCATTTTCTGTCCTGATTGCATTATGGATGCAATTCAATTTTTTAGTCATTCATAATTTCATGATAAGCAACAAATAGCTAACAGATATGTTAAAAACTCCACCTATAAGTAAAGTTTATCTTCTGGAAGGGTTTGACTTTTGTCATGGATGCACGTTTATAATCCTTGCTTTCAAAACCTTAAATTCCTCTCTTGTTGCTGCTCAAGTTGCATCTCATCTTTGTGAAGAGTCAACTGTCCTCTGAAAAATTGTATGTCACCTTTCTAATAGCAAGGCTAACACACACTATGAGCCAACCCTAGATTTTAGACTAACCTGATAACATCAGAGTAGAATATGACCATTGAGACAGTTTCGGGAAGTTATGCTGTTTTCCTAGGAAACAGCCAGCTGCTGTAAAGGAAAGAAATTTATTATCTTGTGTAATAAAGACAAGCTTCTTTCATGAACATCGTTGAATATGGAGAGCCTTCAAACCACCCTCCATTGACTTTAGGATAGAGCTACCACTGGTTTTATTCTGTCAGTTAAGTAGAATTTATTTTAAAAAATAAAGAAAGAGGGCAGGAGAGATGTCTTAGTGGCTCAAGCACATGCCTGTGAAGTCTAAGGACCCAGGTTCAATTCTCTAGGTCCCATGTAAGCCACATGCACATGGTGGCACATGTGTCTGAAGTTTACTTGCAGTGGCTAGAGGCCCTGGCGTGCCTATTCTCACTCTCTCTCTCTCCCTCTCTCGTTCTATAATAAATAAATAAAAATAAATTTAAAAAATAAAGAAAGAAATTAGAAGCCCAATCCCCTGATACTGGAGCATTGTAGGATTAACATGTATATTGCACTAATTACTGAGAGAGTCTCTTCATCACATATCTGACTTTGGGATGTCAGCCTCTTAAGATTCATCTATTGAATGACCCATTAAATACCTATATGAGATGAATATCTTGAAAACCCCTCCCCTGTAAAATCATGAATACTCCAAGAATCAGACCTGAAGAAATCTGACAGAAGTTAATGTTCACTTGAAGCTATTTTTAATTGCCAGACATATATGTCCACAAACTTTTTTAAAAAATTAATGCCAGCCTGGAGAGCTGGCTTAGCGGTTAAGGCGCCTGCTTCCTAAGCCTAAGAACGCTGGTTCCAATCTCCAGCGGTTCCAATCTCCAGGTGCCACGTTTAGCCAGATGCAAAGTGACGCAAGGGCACAATGCCGCACCTGACCACAAGGGGGCGCACGCATCTGGATTTTGTTCGCAGCAGCTGAGACGCTGCTGGTGCGCCCATCTCTATCTGCCTCCCTCTCCCTCTCTGTGTGTCTCTCTCCAAAAAAGAAAAAAAAAAAAAAAAAAAACCCGAATGTCATTTTTATATAATATAGGGCTGAAGGTTTAGAGGACCTGCCTAGAAAATACATGATCATGGATTTGATTGCTAACAACAAAAATGAAAAAATAAAGTTTATAATAAAATTTATTCATTTCAAACTTATATTCAATGAGTCTTACCAAAATACATAAATTTGGAAATATTCTCATGGTTCATATCATGGGAATATCATGATTCATATCACTGCAAAAAGTCTGTGTAATTGCTTGAAATCAATATGATCCCCTCATAACTCATCCCAGGAAAACATACATAGATCTCTGTCATGGAGTAATTAAGCTCTTATATAAGTTCACATAAATTAAATTATACACTATATAATATTTCTGATTTTATATAGTATAAAAGTCAGGTTTTCTCTTTTTGTGTAGGTAGGGTTTCACTCTAGCCCAGATTTACCTGGAACACACTCTATACTTCCAAGTTGGCCTCAGACTCACAGTGATCCTCCTACCTCTGCCTCCTGAGTGCATGATTGAATGCATGCACTAACATACCTGGCTAAAATCAGGTTTTTTTCTATTTATTCTGTGATTTACTCTGCCATTTCATTAGCATGCTTAGACTATGTACACTTATTATTTCAATGTAGTTTTATGGGTATTGTTCCATACATCATTTCTTTATTAAATCTTTATGTATTTGTGGGGGGTGTGTATGGGTACACCAGTCTCTTGCTGCTACACATGAAAACCAGATGTGTGCACCACTTTTGGTATCTTATGGTTTTTTACATGGGTGGTTGGGGAATTGAACATGGCCCGGTAGGCTTTGCAAGCAAATGCTTTAAATCACCAAGCCATTGCCCCAACTCCACATTATTTCTTAATTTTTCTATAGTGTATATTTTTCTGAATCCATTGATTATGTGTGATTTTTTTCCCTCTTCTTCAGCATTATTGGAAGAACCTATATGATTTTTAAATTTTTTTTATTTATGAGAGAGAGAAAGAAAAATACAGAGAGAGAGAGAGAGAGAACTGGCATTGCCAGGGCCTCTAGCCACTGCAGTCGAACTCCAGACACATGAGTGACCTTAGGCACATGTATCATATTGTGCATCTGGCTTACGTGGGCCCCAGGGAGTTGAACCTGGGTCCTTAGGCTTTGTAGACAAGTGCCTTAGCCACTAAGCCATCTCTCCAGCCCACTTATTTTATATTTTGTAATTGTTCTTTAAATTTAACAGTCTATAGTTAAGCAATATAATACTAATTTATAGTATAATATAATGCCTTACCACAGTATGGCTGTATTTCTTTCTTCACATTCTATATATGATTTACAACCTATAGCATGTTACTGTGACATGTTCCTTACTTTGGGCTACAACCATTTTTCATTTGGATAGTGTTTTTGAAGTTTAAAATTCCAGTAGTTCAAATATTGTTGTTATTTTCAAAGAGTAATTTAAAGAAATATTGAATACAACTATATGGTATACATAAGAAATCCATTTTAATTACAAAGATTATTTTAGGAGGTAAAGAAATAGAAGTTATCTCATGATAAAACCAATGAAAAGAAACTGGAAGAGTTGTGCTAACTTAAGACACAGGAGAATTCTATAACATATTAGCCAGCATGTAGAGTGATATAACTTGATAAAGAGCTCAATTCAATTGTAATACATGGGATCCTGATGCAAATATACCTTTACAGAGATCAGTAAAACACATGCTTTCTTATTCATGATGCAAAAAATGAACAGAATGTACTATATCAAAATTAATGATATTAGCAGAAAGGAAGACTAGAATGGTTTGTGGGTATCTTTTTTAAAACAGGTATAAAAATTCTCATAAATGTTAGCAAATATAACAAAAAATTGTACATGACACACAATTGGGGTTTTTCTAAGATAGTCAAGGCTGGTTCAATTTCCAGAAAAATCTATGAGTATAATCTATCTCAATGATAGGCAGAAGAAGAATCATATGATCATCTTTTTTAAAAAAATATTTTATTTTTATTTATTTATTTATTTATTTATTTATTTACTTATTTGACAGAGAGAGAGAGAGAATAGGAGCATCAAGGCCTCCAGACACATGCTTCCCCTTGTGCATCTGGCTAATGTAAGTCCTGGGGGATCGAACCTGGGTCCTTTGGCTTTATAGGTAGATGCCTTAACCACTAAGCCACCCCGCCATCCTTCATATGATCATCTTAATAGAGAAATGAATATAAGAAAATCTATTACCCATTCATGTAGAAGAAATTTAATAGCAATTACCCTTGAGTAAAATAAGAATAGAGTAGAATTTACTCAAAGAATTAAAAGTGTGTATGAAAACTTTAAAACCAATTTCCTATTTCACTGTGGCAACATAAAACAGTGAACTCTCTCTGCGATCGAGAACAAAGCAAGAATATAATCTTTCTTATTCCTATTTAACATAGTATTGGGAACAATGAATAGTGCAATAAGACAAGAAAAGGAAATAAATCTGTGATGGCCTCACTGGGCCATGGGATCATCAGATATTGAGTCAAATATCATGGTACCTCTGTGAAGGTGTTTTAAAATTAGGTTAATATCTAAATTGGTAAAGTTCTCAAATCAAATTATCCTCCATTATGTGAGTAGGACTCTTACTCAGTTGATGGTCTCAGTAGAAAAAAAAAGGATTAAGGCTGGAGAGATGGCTTATTGGTTAAGGTGCTTGCTTGCAAAGCCAAAGGACCCAGGTACAATCCTCCAGGACCCACTTAAGACAGATGTGCAAGGTGCTGCATGCATCTAGAGTTCTTTACAGTGACTGGAAGCCCTGGCAAGCCCATTCTCTCCCCCCTCTCTTTTTCTCTCAAATAAATAACTAAAAATTTTAAAATGGGAAAATAAAAGACTTATTCTTCATTTTATACTTCAAACTATGAGATTGGCCTTTTCTATGTTGATAGGATCACAGGAAAACCACTTTTTTTACCTTCAACGTTTAGTCTGTTATTGAATACCCTTATATTTGATACCCTGCCTAATCACATGCTATGGGACAAATATTTTAGCTCAATCCAAAATTCTTAAAGATACTTAAAAAGTCAACAATCCAGAAAATAATTGAGTATATCTATGTTGCAAAATTCAATGTCAGTATACAAAAGCCCTATAAACAACTTACCTTTAAAATTTATATCTACATCATTATATCAGCATCCAAGAAAAAGTAATAACTAGGTTAAAAGTATATATGTATAAGATATATTGAATATATATATGTATATATATATATATATATATATATATATATATATATATATATATGCCAAAGGATAGCTACAAAGATAGAAACATATAGAGATGCACTGCATGCACATAGGTTGGAGATGTCAAAGAGTTATTTCTTCACAACTTGATCTACATATTCAAATCAATCTAATAAAAATACCAGCAAGTTATTTTGTGCACTAATTACTTTATATTAAGGGATATATGAAAAGTCAAAATACCTAGAAGAGTCAAAACAATATTTAAAGTGATGAAAAAGGTTGGAGGACTGAAATTATCTAAGTAGAATTACAAGGTGACAGTAATCAAAATAATATGAAATAGGCAAAAAAAAAAAAACTATAGACAAATATATGACTGTTAGCAAATAGCAGAAACCTAGAAACAAATATAGTCAAATGATCTAAAAATAAACAAATGCCAAAAAATGAGCAAAGGCAGTTCAATAGAGAAAGAATAGTGTTTTGGACAAATGGTGTGGAAAATGAGATAATATGCAAATGAATGGATTTAAGCACAGATTTTATGCCATCCACAAATATTAACTCAAATTGGATTTCAGGCTGAGTGTAGAATGCAGTGAAGTAGGCAGATCTTCAAGAACAAAGACGTGGCACAGCACTATCGCATTGATCAAATCAATATGTATAGAACCTACATTCCAACAACAAAATAGTACACATGTTCCCCAGTTTTCAAGGAATGCTAGCAATTAATATACTTTCCCTAAGTTTATTAAAAAAATTAAAATAGACATAATGCAAAGTGACCCCAGCAAAATTGAACTAGAAATCAGTATTATAAAGATATCAGAAATATATCCAAGTGTTTCAAAATTAAGCAACAAGTTTTTAAACAACCTATGTGTCAAATAAAAGATCCTTAAGCGTATAAGAGGAATGAGAAATTCATTTGCCTGACTTTAATATGAAAGTATAATACAAAAATATGTGTGCTACAGTGCAAGCAATGTCTAGAGGGAAATCCATAACATTAAAAACATTAGAAACAAGACATGGTGGCAAATGCCTTTAATCCCAGCACTTGGGAGGCAGAGGAGGGGGATTGTTGTGAGTTTGAGGCCATCCTGAGAATACATAGTGAATTCCATGTCAGCCAAGCTAGCATGAGATCCTACCTTGAAAAACAAAAATAAAAATTAGAATTTTTTTTTCTGATTTTATTGAATAGGTACTCTAGGCCTTTAGTGTTTCTCTCAGTTCTTTCTTCTATCCTGTGGATTCTTGGATTGGCCTCTTGATCATACCTCACAGTATTAAACATTTTGTTCATACTCATTTACTTGTTTTATTTTTTATTGATATTTTAATGCAGTATTGTGTCTACCTTTTCTCCATCCTGATATTATTTCTTCTGCTTGTTCAAATTTATTAATGATGCTTTACTCTTTGTTTTTAATTTGATTCATTGTGTTTTTCATTTTTAACATTTCTATTTAATTTTGTTTTCAAAATCTCAATTACCTTGAGGTACTTTTTTCCTATATTGCTAACTCTTTCACCCATATTCTGGTCTTTCTCATCCATATTTTCTGACATTCCCTTCTTTGTTGCTCAGTTTCTTCACCAGGACTTGGAATGCATTTATCTGCTTGTTTGTATGCTCATTAATATCATTGCTTTTTTTGTGAGAAAACTTGAATGTTTCATCTGACATTTTGAGTTTAGTTGCTGAAGAGTTATGATCTTTTAGCGGAGTCTTGTTGCCTTAATTTTTCATGTTTACCACAATCCTCTATGGTGATTTTCACATTTATTTGTTTGACTATCTCTCCTTTTTGAGGAGAGGAGCAGCCTCCTCCAAGCCTCAGTTCCCAGAACCATTTGGCAAGAAGAAAAGAAACTTTTGTAGCAGCAACAACATCAAACCACATAAAAAGTCTAAACTGCCACCTTAGAAATTATTCATCTCCCTGACTTCCAAAAGCATACATGAACTGCTATTGTGGTTCCTCCTAGGGCCAGCCCAGAAGGGACCGCAGGAGCTCTGCCGAGTAGGGGGTTAGAGGCGTGGAGTCATGACACAGACTCTGGGAGTTGGGTGGAAGCAACAGAGGGCGAGCTGCTGCAAACTCGTTTATTCAAAGAAGTGTAGGGGGGTTTTAAGGGGCTTGACTGGCCAATCATTGTATGGGGTTGTCCCCATTTTGTGACCAATGACAGCTTGTCTCAGGACAGATCATCTAGTAGCAGGTTTCTCGGGAGCATGGGACCATAGCTGTTGTCACGCCAGGCCTGCGCAAGACGCCATGTTCACAGAAGCCACTTCCTGGATTTTTCTGACATATGGTCTGACTAGGGCCTGACCTGCATTGTGCCATACAGACTTCCTCAAATCTATTTCAAAAATTAGGTATACTATATTTGAACCAAAATCAAAATAAATAGCATAAATACAGGATGGTGTCTCAGGGAAAAAAGGGGTATACAAGCTTTCAAAGAAAAAAAATGAATGGATACTATTCTGGAAGATAAGAATTAAGCCATATAGGAGATGTGGTGAGATCTTTCAGAAACCTGTATACATGTAGAGACCAAGAAATTAAATGTGCAATATTACCAGTACAATCCTGAAGTGAGTCTTCTCTCTGGTATGATAATCTGCTTTCTGTTGTTCTTTTCTGGATGTTGGAAATTTGTGCAACCTGATGATTCACAAATCACCTGTTTTGCCTGATAAAACATGAAGCTCTCTGAAAAGCACATGAGGACTTAAGTTCAAAAGTTGTTTGTGTCCATCTTAGTGTCATTCTAGAAATGAGGACATGAGGCTTAGCCAGACGAAAGGATTTGGCCAACAGAGAGACAGCAGGTGAATGAGTCAGATCTGCAATTCAGTCTTTCTGACTTCAAAGTCCGTGTTCTTCTTACTCCTAAATAGGAACTTCCAAAACCTGAGATTATAAAATTACACTGTTTTGGAAACAACTATGCTCCTCTGGAAGTCCAACACCCACCCGTCCTGATACCATTTTATCCTGTCCACTGGTTAGTCCCATTGTGCATGGGAACATGGGTTAGTTGTTCTATAAATGTCCCTGTGTCTTGATCAGAAAGGAAGGTATATGTTTCTGAGATGTGGGCACACTTACTGCATGGACTAGTTATCTTAAAGGAAGTCTCAGAGAGATGGATGAAAACAGATGGAATGGTAGCAAGATAGAGGGGAAATTAATGGATGGTACTTGACTGGAAATGTAAGGAAAGATTTTTACATGTTGGGGTTCATTTGTGGAGTACAGAGGTCTCTTAGCTCCTGGTGTGGGAGTAAAAGAAGACCTGGCAGACATGAGGGCATAAACTTCAACTGTGGTCACTATATAAATGGAATAAAGTCAATGATGGTCGTGTATTAAACACCAAGTTAGGATCCCAACTCAATCATTCCCTAGCTGTGTGACCTCAGGCAAATCATTACCCTACGTGAGACTGTTTCTTTATCTGTGTAATGGACAATGATGGTATATAATTCAGTTTTCATGTACAAATCCTGTGTGAATCAAACAGAAAAATATTTTCATAAGCAAGTATATTCAGTAGGTAGGAACTATTTTTTACTTGTATCACTTTTTGGTTATTATTATTTATAATAGATACTAGCCCATATTAATTATACAAACTAATTATCACTGTGATATTTCCATATATTGGTATATTGTGCTTTAATCATATCCACCCTCTCTTACCCCATTACCAACCCTTTTCTTTTCCTTTAGTCCTGCTCCTCAGTCTTTTGGGGGGGAGGGCAGGGAAATATCATGCATTTTTTGTATGTAAGTATAGAAGTTATCAATAACAAATTATTAAAAAAAGAAAAAAGGGAAAAAAACAAAAATTTAAAAAAATCTAAACCTTCAATGGTTTCCTATCACAATGAAAATAAAATTCAAGGTCATCAAAAAATTAAGAATTTACCTTGTATGGATACATCATGTGTTGGTACGGTCTTTTCCCTCCTCGCTGCCCCCATTCTGCTGGAGGCCCTCCTCAGTGGTGTTTCTGATATTCCTCATGGGGTTGTGGGGTTATGCATTGTGGGAGCAGAAGTCAGTTACTGAGAGGAGGCAGTGCCTTTGGGCATGACATCCCAAATTGTGACTCTTACAATCAACCTTACTGCCCCCTCTTCTGCAAGATCCCCTAAACCTTGGTGGGTGTGTTTTAAGACGACTTCAGTGATGAGCTCTTAGGAGCCTGTGGATTTCTACATTGCTATGCTTTGAATATCCTTGGCATCTATCTTCTCCACCCTGGTATAGATAGTCAGGCTCACTATGGAAGCAGCACTTTTGCCTGAGTTCTGCCTGGGCCTTGACTGAGATATCTCCTTGGGTCTCAGTACTTTCTGAAAAAGAAAAACAGATTCTCCAAAAGAAAGTGAAGTCAGCATAGGTTAAGTTGGATAAGCATTATTAATTTGGGGAGAGTTGGGTGGATGTACCCCCTCTTCTAGCCAAAGACTAGTGGGAGCTTGACAATGGAGAGCATAAACTTTGTCTCCATAGGACTCAGACCTGGTTCCCAGTTCCTTTCCATTAAGCAGGTCTCTTAGCCAATCAGAAAGGCATTGGTTACCCACCAAGGCTGTGTGCCACTATTGCACTGTGTGCACTTCTTTTTAGGCAGGTTGTTTCTGAGTAGCTCAGACCAGTGCTTGCTGAAACCGCTGCTGGCCACTTTCCCCCAGTAGCTCATGTAGATCTTCCCAGCACTAGACAGGCTAACTGGGGACTGGCTCTCTGCCAGATTCCAGCGAGGTCTCTCCATGTTCTGTGCCAGCAGCAAATAGTATCTTCAGCAATAGGTTCTTACCTTTTTACCTGAGGTGGGTAATCAAGTGCTTTGACAGAAGTTTGTCTTGCTTTGGGATTTAACAGCTCAATGAGGGTAGAACCTACTTCTGGAGCTGCAAGTTCCAGCTCAGAGCCAAAGTTTTGTAAAGTTAGGCTTCATCCCTCCCTCTCCAGGGTCCTTCTTTTTGGGCATTTGTCCTATACTCCCATTGAGGGTTATATCTTTTAATCTACCTTCAAGGAGAAAGGTTTCTGTGGTTTTAGGGTTTCGTTCTGTGTTTATTCCCCCCAACACTCCCATTCCCCTCCCCACAAACCCTTCCATCCCTATTGCCTGGGTCTCAAGTTGCCTATCAGGCATGGCAGCAACTCAAGATGTACCAGATGAGGAACCACAGATGAGTGAGAACATGCGGCATTTGTGTTTTTGTGATTGTCTGTGTTCACTGACTATGATCTGTTCTAAGTCCACCCATTTTCCAACAAATTTCATTGAATCATTTTTTTTTCTTACTGCTGAGAATATGTGTGTGTGTGTGTGTGTGTGTGTGTGTGTAATGGATAACAATTTCATTATCCATTCATCCAATGATGGACACCTGTGTTTATTACAGTTCTTAGCTATTATGAATTGAGCAGCTATAAACATTGTTGAGCAAATATCTCTGTAGTGAAGAGTGGAGCATTTAGGGTAAAAGCCTAGTGAGGGAATAACTGGGACTGTTAGTAATTCTATATTCATCCCTTTCAGGACTCTCCAAATTGATTTCCATAGTGGTTGTAAAAGTTTGCATTGCCCCCAGCAGTGAATGAGGGTTCCTCTTTCCCCACATCCTTGCCACCCTTTGTTATAATTTTGATTTTTTTTAATGATTGCCATCCTTACTGGAGTAAGTTGGAATCTCATAGTTGTTTTAATTTCCATTTCCCTGATGGTTAGGCATGTTGAATATTTTCTTAAGTGTGTGTTAGCTGTTTCCATTTCTTCTTCTAAGAACTCCCTATTCAGAGGAATTGCTATATCTTATGTACATGATATTAATTAAAAAGTATGGTATTATTTTAGATGAAAGTCATTCCCAATCTTTCTAGAGATCGGCCAAAAATATTATCTTTCAGAATCTGTCTTTTGAATTCTAAGAATAGATTACTAATAATTAAACATAGATAAGAAAATAAAACTTCTTATAAATTGGCTTCTAACAACCACATCTTAAAATACAATTAACTGAAATGTAAGTTCTGGTTCTGGAAATTTCTGTCAGGCTTATACCCATGACTTTATTGCTACTATGTATTCGCTTTAGTCTGATAGTTCTAATTTACTCAAAAAAGAATGAAATTGATATAGTCAGAATTACATGTATACAGAAAAAGCAACTAGGAGTTAGAGTTAAGGTGTAAGCTTGCCCAACAGAAGAGAAATTGGCAAAGAGGAATAGTAAATCATCATATCAAATTTAGATATTGGATGTCTGTTTCAAAATTAAATTATTTGAGCTTAGCTTAGGAACATATCCCTATATTCCCTCCCGTAGGATGCTGAGGCAGGAAGATTACAAGTTAGAGGCAAGCCTAGGGTGTGTAGCAGATACAGATACAATACCAGCCTGGGCTATACAGTGAGGGCTTATTAGAAACAAAATAAAATAAAATTGTGCAGTCTGAGTTTTTTTTTTTACCGATAAATTGATTAGCCCTTTTCTGATTCAAAGCTAGCAGTATCATCACAGTGGCTAACAAGTCATTCACTACAGGAAAATACTTGCCTTTAAAATTCAATATGAAATGATTCTCGGCCCATGATACACCAGTGACAAACAAGTGAAAAATAATGTTACAGCTGCACAGACAAGAAACATTAGCTGGGCCTGGAGTGATGGCTCAGTGGTGAAACTGCTTGCCTGCAAAGCCTAACAACCTGGGTTATATTCCCCAGTACCCACATAAAGCCAGCTGCACAAAGTGGTGCATACATCTAAAGTTAATTTGCAGTGGCTAGAGGTCCTGGTATGCCCACACCACCCGTCCCTCTTCTCTTGGCTTCTCTCTCTGTCTCTCTCAGCTTGCATCTAAATAAATAAATAAATAAATAAATAAATAAATAAATAAATAAATAAATAAAGTTTTTTCTTTCTTTATTTTTTTATTTTTAAATGTTTTATTTATTTATTTATTTGAGAGAGAGAGAGATACAGAAATAGGCAGGTAGGGAGAGGGAGAGAGAGAGAGGGAGAGAGAGAGGGAGAGAATCGGTGCACCAGGGCCTCCAGCCACTGCAAATGAACTCCAGATGCATGCACCCCCTTGTGCATCTGGCTTATGTGGGTCCTGGAGAATCGAGCCTCGAACCGGGGTCCTTAGACTTCATAGGCAAGTGTTTAACCACTAAGCCATCTCTCCAGCCCATGTTTTTTCTTTATTTTTATTTATTAGGGAAGAGAGAGAGAGAGAGAGACAGAGAGACAGAGAGAAACCAGCAGATAGAGAGTGAGAGAGAATGGGTACCCCAGGGCCTTCAGCCATTGCAAAAAAAAAAAAAAAAAAACTCCAGATGCAGGTGCCACCTTTTGCATCTGGCACATGTGGGTCCTGGAGAATTGAACCTGGGTCCTTTGGCTTCATAGGCAAGTGCCTTAACCACTAAGCAATTTCTCCAGTACCAATTTTATCTATCTATCTAATCTATCTATCTATCTATCTATCTATCTATCTATCTATCTATGAATGGGACAGAGAAAGAGGCAGAAAGAAAGAGAGAGAATGGGCATGCCAGAACCTCTGGCCACTGCAAACAAACTCCAGACATGTGCACTCCCTTGTGCATCTGGCTTCCGTGGGTCCTGGGGAATCAAACCTGAGTCCTTTGGCTTTGCTGGCAAGTACCTTAACTGCTAAGCCATATCTCCAGCCCCAAATATTTTTTTAAAGGAACATTACCTTTGGGAATAGAAAATCTTGTACGGAAGCTGGGTGTGGTGGCACATGCCTATAATCCCAGCACTTGGGAGGCAGAGGTAGGAGGATTGCCATGAGTTCAAGGCCACCCTGAGACTACTTAGTTAATTCCAGGTC
Organism: Orientallactaga sibirica; assembly: GCA_036365145.1. Taxonomy (NCBI): domain Eukaryota; kingdom Metazoa; phylum Chordata; class Mammalia; order Rodentia; family Dipodidae; genus Orientallactaga; species Orientallactaga sibirica. The sequence continues at coordinate 7,523,608 of JAEOAD010000044.1, read as the reverse complement.
AGTCTGGACCAGAGTGAAACCATGCCTCAAAAAAAAAAAAGAAAGAAAGAAAAAAGAAAATCTTGTAGGATGTTATCAACATGATTACATGATTAGTCTAAGGACAGCAGTCCTATATATATATATATTTATTCTTCCAGCATCTAGCCTGACCTTGTTATAGAACTGGACAAGAAAAACTGAGAGAACTTGTGCTGTTGTTTCCTGGGGAGGCATGAACACATATCTATTCATTTCATATGACAGCAAACAAAGAGATGGTTCCACCAAGTCCAATTTAGTGAACCTGTAAGTGTTTGGACATTGCATACAGGAGTATGACTGCGGGGTATGGTGGATGCCTCACAGATATCTGCGGCAGTAGAACGACCACCCCAGTATGAATGAGTGCTCAGGGAGCTGTGTCCCTGGGCCTGTCTGCCATGGCTTACAGTCAGCCGCTCCTCTGGGTCTGTTCTTACTCCTGATACAATTCTGAGCCTTGTGAATTTCAGAAACTTCTTGATTCTTGTAAAATGTTTACTTACTGAAATTAAGGACCATATGTTTCAATTTGCAACATCCAAAGGCGCCTCCTTCCAGGATGAAATGTTTCATTGCAGAGGAAGTTGTTTTACAAGGATCTGTAACTCACACAGTACGCCAACATATGACTTAGCATCCCAGTAAAGCAGGTGTTATCACACTGTACTTATTTTAGACACATCAAACATGACACCTGTCCTGGGTTTGTGTGTAATCAAATTGAAGTGGTAACAACGTCTCACGAAGAGGGACTTCAAAAGAAAGAGCTCCTTTGATTTTCCCTTTACTTACTATAGTAGCCTGAATGATGGACCCCCAATCAAAGAAAAAGATGCTCTTCAAACCTCCAGAGCCTATGAGCAAATGTTACCTTGAGTTTTGAAAAAAAAAAAATTGCACATATAGTCAATTAATGATATTGAGATAAGGACACCATCCTGGCTTACCTGAGCGGTCTTAAATAAAATTGTCAGTGTACTCATACGATTAATGCAGGGAGAAAAATGTGACATACAGAAAAGGCTTCAGTCAGACATGGAGGAGACAAGATGACCACAAAGGCAGAGATTAAAGTGATGCAGCCACATGTGAAGGAGTGCCAGCAGCCACAAGAAGCCAGGATGGGTGGAGAATTGATTTTCCCTAGTGGCCCTACAGGGAGCTCCATGCTGCCAACACTTTGAATTTGGACTTCTGGCCTCCAGAAGTGTGAAGGAATATGTTTGTGTTGTTTTAAGCCACACAGTTTGTGGTAACTTTTCACAGTGGCCACAGGAACCTAATGCACTTGGGTTCAGTCTCTGGCTTTCCCTGACAGAGAAGCCAGTGCATTCCTACCCTCACAGAGTGGCTCCATAAGTCTATCTCATGTGTGTGTGTGTGTGTGTGTGTGTGTGTGTACTATATTCACTAAGGCCTTTCATTCTCAGAGAGTTCTAAGTTAGTTTTACTTAGCCTTGTTTAGTTATGAAATTCATGTTCGGCTACAAGAGCCCTGTAAAGCCCTCAGCAGGTAACGCTAACTACACTGTATAAAAACTCTTGGGTTTTGCTGACTCCAGGACTGCTTTAGTATGTTCACATTGACACCCATGCCTCCTCATTCACGTGCGTATGCACAGAGTTCTGAGCAACTCTGGCACATTCTTACTGAGTACATCTTTCCTCAATGTTTTGTTTGTTTTAATCAAAGGAAATGTATAGTAGGAGTTATAATCTACAATAATAAACATTCTGCTTAATCTAAAATGAATGAATGAAACGTGTGTGTGTGTGTGTGTGTGTTGTGTGTTCCAAGGACAACCTTGTGATGTTGGTTCACTCTTTCCACCTTCTTTGAGACAGGATCTCTCTTGTTTTGCTGTGGAGAAGGCCAGTCTAGCTTACCCTCAGTCTTCAGAGTTCTCCTGGCACCTCCTTCATTGCTACAGGTGCATTGGGATTACAGACATGTGTACCTCTGTTTATTTGACTTTATGTAGACACTAGGAACTAAACTTTGGTTGTAAGCTTGCAAAGTAAGCATTTTAAACCACTTAACTACCTTTCCAGCCCCAAGAATGCCATCGTTAATACTCCTCTATGAAAGACAACTTCAATTACATGTTAAGACAGTGATCTCTTTTTACTGCCCATCTACTGTGCAGCATTGCATGTATCACTTCAACTCTCTTTGACTCAGTTTACCATTTGAGAAAATGCTATCATAAGAGCAACACTGTAAGGAACGAAAGTATAAGTGTATGCAGGGACTTAACTAGTATCTGGCAGCACACTAGCCTTGAAAATACAATGGTATATTTAAGAATTTATTGATACTTCTATTGTAGCCATATTGTGCCTGTGTGTGTGTTTTGCATTTTCAAAGATATGAGTACATGTGTGTGGATATACTTGGGCATATGTATACATGCTTGTGCAGACCTTGGGTGTCATACATGGTCCACTGTTGTTGTTTTCTTTTGTTTTTAATTTTATTTTGGATATAATATAACAGGTTACACTATGTTATCCCCTGGCCCTGGTTCCCATTGCTCTGGGGCTCACCTCAGTGGTGTTATGGTATTCACTGTGGGGTACAAGGGCCTCAGTTATCCCTGTGGGAGTAGCAGGGGGACCATGTCTCAAGATATTTCTATCCACTTTGTGACTCTTAATGAACCCACAGAGGAATTAGGGAAATGAACAAAAGTGCTGCTTTCTCGGTGAACCTGATATCAGCACAAGGGTGAAGGAGACAGATATTGAGGACACTCAACACCTACCAAACCAGAGATCCAGAGGCTCCTAAGAGCACATCACTGAAGTACACTCAAAAAAAAAAAAAAAAAAACATGGTTCAGGTAGTTTTGAGAAAGAGGCAGAAAGATTGTTAGAGCCAGAAGTTGGGAGACTATGCACAGAGACACTGCCTCTTCCCCATAACTGATGGCTATCCCCACAATGCACAAGCCCCAGGATGACCTGCAACCCCAAAGAGGAGGAAAAGGGGAAGGGATGAGGGAAAGGATGGTACCAACATATGCTATTACATATGGCCATACTAAGTATGTCTATAAATAATTTAAAAATTATCTTTCATCTCCTCTTCCATAATGTTCCCTGAGCCATGAGGAGCCTGTCGGCAGTCTGATATAGTGTTGACTTCTTTGTAGCCTGTGAGTTTCTGTCTTGATAGACTTTGGTTGATTACACTGTCTGTCACCATCACTGTGGAGCTGGTTGTCAGACTGGCAGTAAGAGTCATGTTTGTGTGGCCTCTTCTGCAATTTCTTCCTGGCTTTGGTAGATGTGGCACAGGTGGTAAGTCTCATGGTGGGCAGTCAACCATCTTCTTGTCTGATTGATGAACCTTGGCTCTCCTCTCTTTTTCTGACAGATCTACTGTTTTTTGACTCAGAATTCTAACTGGGATCAAACCCCCAAAGCTGTCTAGACTGGCCAGTAAGCTTCATGGATACACCGATGTCTGCCACCCCAGTGCTGGAATTCCAAGTATATTGCAGTTTAGCTGCCTTTTATAATGTGGATACTGAGGTTCAAACTCAAGTCATCATTCCTGCTAGGCATGCGCTTCACCAACTAACCTTTCCTTTCTTTCTTTCTTTTTTCTTTTTTCAGCGCCTCCAATTTAGATATGTGATGTCACACAATCTGTGACCATGGAAGTGTGTAGCTGTGCAGGCTCAGAGCTTGGGAACCCCTCATTTTTCCTTCAGTAATGAGTTCTCACCCTCTGTCTCTGATCAGCTTGCTGGTTACATCACTTGAGAGGAAATGTTTCTTTGAGAAGTAATGTTTGTTTTGTTTCCTAAAAATTTATTTTTATTTCTCTTAACAGGATGCGTCCATGTCACCAGTTACATTTTAAAGGTATAGCTCAAAACAGAGAGCTTAATCAGATTAATCCTTCTAGAAAAAAAAATAAAATGCTCTTAGTAATGTCCAGGAACTAATTATAACTTTCTGGGCTTTCTAGAGAGAGGAGCCAGAGTGGTGAGTGGTAATGATGGCTGTGTTTGCCAAGTTCAGTTCTTGCCTATGCACCAAAAATGTGAGCCAGGGCCAGCATGGAAATACTTTAAAGTGACACTGAATGGCTTGGAGACCATGATTAAAGAGAACTTGTTTACAAAACAAACTTCAAGATTATAGGACAACTTCCTCCATGACTTTTTTTTGGGAGGTCTTTGATTCAATGAATCAGATCTTTCTTTCTCCCATGGGGTTGAAGCTGACCTAGACCACAATAGAGAATGCGTCTCTCAGATAAGCTTGCCAACTCCATGCAGGATGCAATTAGTGGGAAACAAATTGTGCTCTTTAAAGAGCAGGTGGGGGAAGGCTCAAAAACATCACTTTGTGCTGTATCTCCTTTTGCACTGGTCATTCATGACTTTTACAAACATCTAATTAAGGAAGACTTTTTATTTTGCTTCCAAGAGCTTTAAAAACGGCACTACCAATCACAGAGAATGTTGGGGCAGGTGATGAAATGGAAGTGTAATGGAGAAGGAAGGCCTTATAGAGTGTGGTATCATTTCAGGATTTCTGGCTCTCAGTTGTGTGATTTCCGCGTTGGCTTGGCTTTACACTCTGTCTGCTTTCTATCAGGGAAGATACTCATCTCCAAACCACACTCCCTATCCCGGAGCATCACTGATGCTCCTGCACTTCTCTGCCAGTACGAAGGCTGCTTTTGTGTTTCCAGACTCCAGCCCTCAGAAGAGGCATCCTACATGCTCTGTAATGACAGAGGCTTGTCAGTTGGTTAGGAACCATTTGCTTGTCTTTAAATGTGATCTGGTTTTGTCACTTCCTTTTCATAGGATACTTGAATGAGCTATGAATAAATAAATAGGCAGATTTACCTATGTACATGTAATTATTTTGGTGATGTCATGATACTGGCTCACCCATTTGTAAATCTTGTGAGTAAGCCATAAACTTTGACTACCCAACACAGTAGTGTTCACACCATTCCATCTATGCTACATCACATCAATGATGTTCTTGTCCTCATCACAATGCCGTTGACAATGGAATGTTTAGAGCCCATGACCATTTTCTTGTCTAGACTGCAAGTCTCCAGGTCTCGATGCACAAGGACTTAGTCTGGCTCTGCACTCTGTAACCAGATCCTAGGCCAGGACAAAGGTTACACCAGGTGCTTTACAAGTATTTAAAATTACATTAAATCAGAACAAAATGAGAGTCAAATTTAGTGCTGTTTAGCGATCATGCTTTAACCTTAGTACAATTTTTGAATTTTTACTTATAACCACATATTTAAGGTGTTTAACAACTTAATATAATTTAAATAATTTAAAGAAACATTGTTTTTTCATGTAAACTTACATACTTAATTTTGAACTTTTGGTTATTTCAATACATAAGATTTATCTTTTTACATGCATAATTTAAAGATCATACTGTTTTTCAAAACTAAAATTTTGAACTTTTGGTTGCCATAAAATTTTATTATTTTAATGCATGCAATATCTAGGTAAAAATATTATCATATTTAATGGCAATATCTACTTATCATTATTCTCACATAATTCCTCTAAGTAAGGATCTTTAAATTTTTGTTGAAAGAATATGGATTGAGGGCTAGAAAGATGGCTTAGCAGTTAAGGTGCTTGTCTACAAAGCCAAAGGACACAGGTTTGATTCCCCAGGCCCCACAAAAGCCAGATGCACAAGGTGATGCATGTGTCTGGACTTCATTTGCAGCAGTAGGAGACCATGGCACACCCACTTTTTCTCCTCTCTCTCTCTCTCTCTCTGTCTCTTTCTCTCTGTGTATCTCTCTCTTTCTCGAAATAAATAAAAATTTGAAAAGAAATATGGATTGAAATTATAAATTCAAAGAAGTTGCACAAAAAATCAGAAGTGAGGTTAACAAGATACAAACACACACACATATATGCACATCGTTATATAATACACATATGTTTGGCTTTCTGCAAGTTTTGTCCATATGTTAGTCTTTTGGAGTTTCTATAACTGAGCATTATAGGTTACATGACTTAGGAACAACATAACCTTATTTATCATAGTCCTGGAAGTCAAAAGATTCCAAAGTCAAGGCATCAATATATTTTGTGTTTAGCAAGGATCAAGTTCAAGGTTCATACTTGGTGGAAAACCCAAGGGAGGTCCCTGGTATTATTTCACTAGTGCACAAATCAATCAAACTTCCTACCAAATGCCCCCCTTCCAAACACCATCACTTTGAGGGGTTTAGATCTGAATATATGAATTCTAGAAGAATGATACAGATTTCAGTTTATAGAATCTCATCGCATACCCTCCCTCAATTTATTTTTCTCACATTGCAAATACATTTACTATGTTCTAATAAACCCAACAGTCAGGTTCAACATCAAGATCTGAATCCAATGCTTCATTTAAATATTGCCCAACTCAGATATGACTAAGTCCCCAGAACTGATTCACCTTGTGACAAATTCCTCCCAGCTGCAAATCTGTGACATGAAATATTTTCTCCAAAATGTAATGACTAGAAAGGCACAGGACAGACATTTCCATTTCAAAGTGGAGAAATAGGAAAGAAGGAAGGAGTCAGGCATCTCAAGTAAGTCCACACTATAAATCCCACTCTATGTGGAATTTATGTAAAATAACCCCACTTCCATCGTCTGTACTCTGCCCATTGCTCCTACTGAGGTGGAGGTATGACAAGATGTCTGTAGTCCTATTCCTGTAGATTTTCAGGACAGACATTGAACTCCCATGGCTTTAAGCAGACACCATCTGGCTCATTGAAAGAACAGACTATTTGAATGTAGCTGTTGTAACTGAGAAAAATAATTTTTAATTTTATTAATTTAGATTTAAATTGATACATGTGGCTAGTTGCTACCATATCAAACAGTTCAGTCATTGATTATAGATTAGAAATATCTTCCCTGATTTTCCCTTGTAAACTCACCAAAGATAAATTTCAATGGCCAGGAGAGTGATACTTTTGCTTCACAAGTACCTCTGGGACAAAGATGAAACGATCTAGTACCAAATGGTATTTCAAACCACACAAAATTTCCCACCCAAATTTTCCCAGGGTCTTTTATGTTCTTTGTTTTGGTTGGACATGGAACCCATAGGGTCAAAGTAGTGCTTTATTGGGGTTACAGGTGGAAGTGTAAATGACTATTATATGTGTGACAAGTATAAAGTAGCCAGCATGCCTGAGGTCCACAGCCAGATTGACCAGATAAGATAGTGAGAGAAGAGAAATCAGACCAAAAATATAGCTTCATTAGGTAGTTCTGAAAGAATTGACTTTATTAGTGTTAATGTAATACTTCAACCTGTGTAGAAATCGTACCACAAGGTAAACAGCTATTTTTGTAGCAAGAGAGATGAGTATTTTATATAAGAAGAAAATAGTATCAGAAATTCTGTATTTTCAATGATGTGGGGAAAATACTAGTGAGTATTTTTTTCAGCAGATGTATCCATTACACTAGCCTGCTCTACGTCACTAGGGTTGGAGCACATTAAATTTGAAACCTGAACAACATGAATGCCTAACAACCTTTTACCCTTGATAGCATTCATTATCCATTTACTCTACCCTTGAATCTGAAACATAAAAAATTAAATTTGTGAACCCCTATAAGTTCAAAACCAAAATGATTGTGAAAGAGCTTGATTCACTGAAGACGTTGTCAAGGCTTTGGTGTACTACGTTGCATTAACCTGTGTCCTTGTCTCAGCAGACACGCCCTAACACCATGTTTAACGTGTGCTATGTAACAAAGAAACATTGTTTGTAAAAATAAAACACTGCTGAAGGCCATACTTGCATACTTGGGCTGTGGAAATGATTTTAGAAATAGAGTGCTTTGTAGCAAATTTATTGCTATCCATTTTCTATGTTGCCTCCCACAGCTGATTTTTTTGAAAAAATCTTGGGATAAAATTGTGTGTGTGTGTTTTGCTGAAAGCATTTTCCAATAAACTTTCTTGAAGCTCATCTCTGTCTCTCAGAGTCTGTTGTCAAGAAAAACGTCGTCTTCCAATGTTAGGTTGCTGACATGACTACTAGGCAAGAGTGATATTAATAGCTCACTTGCTTTGAGTACTCACTATATGTTTGGCTCTGCTCTATGAGCTTGGGTCTTTCTAGACACTTCTGTGGGATTTACTATTTTAATATCTCTATAATCCTATAATACTGGCACTATTATTTTCCCTATTATACAGGTGGGGAACAGAGCTACAGAGATCTTCTGATTGTTCAGTTTCACAGATTGAGGAAGTAAGTTCCTGGGGTTAATTATATTATTCTACAAATTAAACTCTTGATTTTGATGATTCACTTGGTTCCTTCAGTGGACAATGTTTAAAGTTAGATGGAAATCTACATTATGTATGACACAGTGCTAGAAGATAGTAGTTAATACCTACTCATCTTCTCTAACGTGGTGTTCTCAGTGCTGAAGGGATCTGATATTTGGCAGAGGACTAAAGGATCATCAACAACTATGTGTCCAGTACTGATTTTCTAATGTTTAGAGAGGGTCTCATGATAAGAACTAATGGGAGAGTGCTGCTATTGGAGCCAATCTCCTACCTGCTACTTCTGTATTCAGAGCATCAAGTTTGTTTGTTTTATTTTAAAATCTATCTATTTCAAAGAAAATAATTTTATTTGTCCTATGGCCCATCTATGGCTCAGTGGTGTTTGCTTATCATGGGAGGCCCTGGATTTATTTCCAACCCACAAAAACCAGTATTATAGCCGGGTGTGGTGGCACACACCTTTAATCCCAGCACCAGGGAGGCTGAGATAGGAGACTCACTGTAAGTTCAATGCCGCCCTGAGATTACATAGTGAATTCTGGGTTAGGGTAGGCTAGAGTAAGACCCTACTTTGAAAAGCCAAAAAAAAATCAGTATTATTTGTTCTTTTATATTAACTATATTTAATGTGATGAATATCAAATTAATTATTAAATATTATCTACTATCTGACCCATCACAAAACTTGAATAAATATTAGTTAGTATGGTGATCATTTGACATTTGCAGTGACATGTGGCTTCTTACTAGGTTAGGTTTGTCTTGGCACAGATTTTAAAATGATGGCTTAATAACATGAGCCTTTTTTCTTTCTGATGAAATAATCAGAGATGAATAATCCACTGCAGAGGTCCTTTCAGCAATGGGGACCACCTTCTCTGTTCTGACTTCACGACCCACAGTTACTTCTGGTACTCCAACACTCACGTTTACACTCCAAACTAAAATATACAAAGAAGCAAAGAAGGGACTTAGCCTTGTCCATGGAAAGTTTCCTACCAAAAATATTACCCATAAATAATATGGCCACATACCAGGCATATGCAAATGTAATCTAATCTACCATGCTATTCTGAGCTATGTGGACTTGTTCCAGGCATGGGCGTGTTGGATGACGTCAGTGTGTTATGGAGGAAACGTAGCACACATAGATTGAATGGTCTCTACCAGAGCTGCAGAACCCTCCAGACACCCATTCAATCCATTTTAATACTCTTCTGGTTGCATTCAGTGGAAAAGGTCAAACCATTATTAACATATTAAAATATTCAATGTTAGTTAATTTATAGGTTTAAGTTTTTAAAATTCTTAACTTAAACTATTCAATTTATTTACATAATGACTTACAGAATGACTTCTTGTTTGGTCAACAGGATTTGTTATAAGTAATACACTATAAATTATGAATTGTTAACTCATGCTGGTTCCTTTAAGTTTCTTGTACTTAAAACATAAAACAAATAAAATGTTGCTTAAGAAAAATAAAGCTGGGCTGGAGCGATGGTGTAGTGGTTAAGGTGCATGCCTGCAAAGCCAAAGAACCCAGGTTTGATTCCCCAAGACCCACATAAGCCAGATGCAAAAGGTGGCACATATGTCTGAAGTTTGCCCATTATCTTTCTATATATCTGCCTATTTTCTCTCTCTCTCTCTCTCTCTCTCTTGTGAGGTAGGGTCTCACTTTAGCTCAGGCTGACCTGGAATTCACTATGTAGTCTCTGGGTGGCCTGGAACTCATGGCAATACTCCTACCTCTGCCTCCCTAGTGCTGGGATTAAAAAACACACCAGGCTATTTCTCTCTATTTTTCATATGAATTAAATTTAAAAAAAGAAAGCTTAAAATTATTAAAATTTTATACAAATATATTGATATGAATTTCAGTGGTAACTGTCCATGTAGAAAATGTATATGTAAGTCTTTTGATTGTGCAGGGACACCCACTTAACTTCCAGAATTAGGTGAACAAGGGATGAATGTTTGCCAGAAAGATCCTCCTTATGTGCTGACAATAAGACATAATGGGTTTGAAATCATTTAAAAAATTTGAAATAATAAAATGTATTCCTGGGGGCTGGAGAGATGGCTTAGCAGTTAAGGTGCTTGCTGCAAAGTAAAAGGACATTGTTTGATTCTCCAGGACGCACGTAAGCCAGATGCATAGGGTGGCGTATGCATCTGGAATTCGTTTGCAGTGGCTGGAGGCCCTGGCGTGGCCATTCTCTCTTCCTCTGCCTCTCTCTTCCTCTGCCTCTCTCTCTCTCTGCATCTTTCTCTCTCAGAAATAAAGAAAGAGAAAGAAAGAAAGAAAGAAAGAAAGAAAGAAAGAAAGAAAGAAAGAAAGAAAGAAAGAAAGAAAGAAGGAAGGAAAGAAAGAAAGGAAATGTATTCCTACTCTTAACTCAGATTAATTTCCCTCCTTATCACAAATACCATGACATTTCATTAAAACAAAGATGTTTATACCCTAATTTCATATCACATGTGTTCTAATCTCCTCTCCCCAACACATGCTTAACACCTGTTTCCCCATGTCATGATCCCCTTTCTAGTTTTCTGTCTAATACCTACACTCATTCCCACACATATACCCATACATAAAAATCAAAATCTGGGATCCACAGATGAGAGAGTATCTTTGTAGTTTTCTTTTTGAACCTGAGTTACCCTGGTTCACACAATAATTTCCAGATCTATCTACTTACCTGAAAATTTCTTTATTTTTCATTTTTTTAACTGGTAAAAGGAAGAGGTGATGAAGGAGAAAGGGAGAAGGATCAATACAAACAAATTAAGTTTTAAAATGAATGCCTTAATGACTGTTATTATTCTATATGATAATTTTAAAATACAAAGGCAATGTTCATAGAAAATTCAATAAAGCTTCCTAAGTGTCATAAGGAAGAAATCATTACATGGGAAGGAACATACCCCTGTAATGTGAGCACTTGAGAACTCGCCTATTCTGAATGTGCTAGAGAGAAACCACCCACAGTTTTCCACAATGTTTTGAACCTGACTTCACTGTGAAGCTGGCCAGTCAAAACACACATTTACAGAAATATGATTTTCAGAAAAACCACAAACCTAGAAAAAACAACTGTTTTTAAGAACGTAAAGTCTCGTCCCAGACAAGGAACTCCAAACAAGAATCAGCTGAGTGATCAGTTCTATTGTCCACAAGGCTCTCACATGAGGGGTGTAGTTTACTAAGTGTGCCCTCAGCTCAGTGTCAAACTGTGTTCTCATTCCTCCATTAGATCCCAAAGAAAACAGTTTGGGTGACCCCGTCACTCTGAACCACTGCTGCAAACTTTGGAATTAGAATATTTAAAATTATAATGAACAAGTACCTGATGGACTTTCTGACTTTTGAGGAACAGTAGCCTTGATACTCCATGAAGATGAGTGGTTACCAAGACCTGACTGTCCTCCCTTGGAGCTAAAAGACATGGAGCGTAAGATGCAGCGTAGCTCCTCTGGTTTCCATGTGTTTTACTCATTATGATGCAAGAACTGGGTAGCAATTAGTCATCTAACTTGACAATCAACTCAGGCAAAGGTGATTAGTTTCTCTAACACTGTGAAACGCCAGCAGCTTTTTTTTTTTTCCTTTTCTTTAATTTTATTATTCTAGTAAATATGCCTGAGTAGATTTTTACTATTTTTTTTTTTTTTTTTATTATTATTATTTTTATTGACAACTTCTATACTTACATACAAAAAGTGCATGATATTTCCCTCACCTCCCCCATTCCCCTTTAGAACTCCAATCTCCATCATATCCCCTCCCTCTCTCTATTAGTCTCTCTTTTAATTTGATGTCATCATCTTTTACTTCTACTATGAGGGTCTTGCGAAGGTATTGCTAGGCACTACAAGGTCATGGATATCAAGGCCAGTTTCTGTCTGGACAGTTGCATTGTAAGAAGTCATACCCTTCCTTTGGCTCTTCCATTCTATCCATCCCCTCTTCCGCAATGGTCCCTGAGCCTTGGAGGGTATGACAGAGATGTTTCAGTGCTGGGCACTCCTCCATCCCTTGTTCTCAGCACTATGTTGCCTTTTGGGTCATCTCAGTGGTCATCGCCATCTGAAAAGAGAAGCTTCTCTAACCAGAAGTGAGAGTAGCATTAATATGTGAATATGAACATTAAGTGTAGTGCTTTCAGGGCAGTTTTTATTGTTTTTAACTTCAGTTAAAATTTAAGAGGTAGAAAAGGTGGAATGGTGTTCTAGTACATCTTCCAAATAAAATAAAATTGTTCATATATTAAATGTTACAGAGAACTCCAGATGAAAGGTTCAAACATAAATCTCCCTTTCTTTTCTATCCTCCCTCCCCCCTCCCTCTCTCCTTTGCCTGTTTCTCTCTCTCTTTCTTTCTTTCTTTCTTTCTTTCTTTCTTTTTCTTTCTTTCTTTCTCTCTTTCACTCTCTATCTCTCTCTCTCTGGGTAAGAGAGAATGTGGAATAAAAGTTAAATAAATATCACAAGCATTGTAATTACTAGAATATAATATAGAATATAATAGTAAATTCTCATATTGAAACCTGTGCAATCTACATATTTCAAAATGGAAGCATTGGAAATGTTTTCACCAAAATATCATAGCTTGGGTATCTTCATCAACAAAAATTATTTTGCACAGTTTATAGGCTGGGAAATGCAAGATCAAGTTGATGGTTAATTCAGTGTCTGATGAACATCTACCTTTTTGTTCACAGATATTTTTTTCTTGCTGTGTCTTCCCATGACAAAGGGAGGAGGACGTTCTTTGTGGTCTTTATGAAAAGATTACCAGTCCACAGTGACCTAATCATCTCCCCAAAGCCTGTCTTTCAAATACAACAGCAAGCTGGGCATGGGAGCGCACGCCTTTAATCCTAGCACTCGGGAGGCAGAGGTAGGAGGATCGCCAAGAATTCAAGGTCACCCTGAGACTACATAGTGAAGTCCAGGTCAGCCTGAGCCAGAGTGAGACCCTACCTCGAAAAACAAAAAACAAAATCAAATACCACAGCATTGGAAATTGGACCCAACATGAATTTGAGGAGGACATAAATATTCACCTTCTAGCAAGCACTGAAACTCCCTTGATCCTCTGCTTCTGCAACTGATAAATGAGGGGTATGAAGCCTGTATTAGTCAAAATCCTCCAGGGAAATAGAACCAGTGGGACATAGAGAGATACATGCATTTATTATGGGAATTGGCTTATGTGATTATGGAATCTGAGACTTCCCATAATGAACAGTGTCTACAGCCTGGAGAGGGCATGATATACTTCATTGTATGTAGTTCCGTCTGGGAGCCAATGACTTGGCTTTTAATCAGAAGTGAAAGGCCTGGGAGTAGTCTCTCCCTCTTCTTCACTCTCTCCCTATTCTCCCCTGTGTCTTGCAGTTCATGCATTCATTCTGAAAGCTGATAGTCCAAGAGCCAGAACATCATTAATCAAGAGCAGATGAAGAATGAGCCTTCCTTGAGTGAAAGAAATCCACCATCTTCTCATTCTATTTAGATTCTCAAAGGATGAGAAGGTAGATGCCCATCCTGGTGAACGTAGGCTCATCTTTTCCACAAAAACCCTCACAGACACCAGATGCTGTGCCAGCTCTCGGGTCAGCCTTAGTTGAGTAAAGTTGACATCCACAGAACCTATTTTGAAATTAAGTCATAAAGTGAAAAGTCAACAACATGAACTTGATGGTCAGAAAGTCTCTAGTTACTGTCTGACACTGGCTTTGTTGATCTTCCTTTGTGACCCCATGTGACCTATTTCCTAAAGCAGAAATGAGACAATAGTAAAACATCTGGCACCATATTGTGCTCATATTTCCTCTACTATTTAGTAAATTGCTGAAGCTTTCAGTGTTTTGTTATGGAACTAATATGCATAGGCTTTAGGCAAGTCTTTGCTGCCCCTAAAAGTTAGTCTCAGAGGCAGTTAAGGAGCACCCACAACCCTCACGCTAGGCTTTCCACCTCCTTAATAATACAGCTTTCTTCCTCTGGGACTTCACAATATCCTCTGATCTCAAATTCTGGCTTCTCCCCTGATGGGAGTTAAATTTTTAGTTTCTAACAGTAAAGGCTTGGTCAAAATTCTAACTCTATTTGATAAGCACCCCAATATTTCATGGAATTAATCTTTCTTCTTTTCTTTGTACATATACAGAATTTCTAAAACTATCCTTTCCTGTATTTTCCCTCTATTTTAACATGATTTGTCTTAGTCCAGGTTTGTTTTAATCCAAGTTTGATTTATTGCTGAAATCTGACAGAAGCATCATTTATCTTATCTTCTATAATAATAAAATAAATGAGATATATATACAGAATTCATAATCAAGGAGAAGAGAGAGGGTTCTTTTTCATGGATTTTGTGTGTGTGTGATTCAAGGTCCATACATGAGAGAAAAATGTGTATATTTGAACTTTTTTCATTTATTATCATCCCTTGTTCCTGTGTCCCCTCTCTTTAGACCCCCTTCCTACAAAATATTTCCCCTTTTGCTTTCATGTCTCATGTATATATTTAAGTTTAGATTCCACATATGAGAAAAACTTGTGATATTTGTTTTTGAAGTTTAACCTATTCTTCTTAACATGATCATCTGTAATTTCATCTATTTCCCTATAAATGACAGAATTTCATTCTTGTTTATGACTCAGTATAACATCAATGGTGTATTTACCACACATTTCCCCTATGCGTTGGGGACTCTCCAATCACCTTAAAGAAGTCATTCCAATGCTTCTTTGGAAAAATTCCTCAAACCTCTTTGTCCAGCTAATGTTTATTTTGCTATTTCAGCCCTTCCTTAAAGCAAAACTACACACACACACACAAACACCCACACACATCCACACATGTATGTATATGTGAAAAGAACTATTTGATATGCAGGGGTAGGAAGGGGTCTGACAGTAAGCAGAGAGGGAAAGAAGAGGGTAATGTAGGGGTGTTTTGGTTTGAATATAAAATGCCCCCCACAGGGCTGGAGAGGTAGATTAATGGTCAAGGCATTTGCCTGCAAAACCAAAGGACCCATGTTCAATTCCCCAGGACCCATGTAAGCCAGACGTACAAGGTGACACATCTGCAGTTTATTTGCAGCAGCTGGAGGCCCTGGGATAACCATATTCATATTCTCTCTATATATCTCTTGCTCTCTCTCAAATAAATAAATAAAAATAAATTTTTAATGCCCCCAGAGGCTTATATATTTGAATACTTTATTCCTAGGGATGCTGCAATTTGGGAAGATTATGGATACTGTGGGATATGGAGGCTAGACAGCAGACCTGAGCACTAGCAGCAGGCCTTGGAAGGTTATTCAGACCTCTGGTTCTGGTTTAGTTTCACATCCGATTCTGGCCACCATGGAAGTATGCTCTGTTACATGCTTCTACCACGATAAGCCCCACTATGCTCAACACAATGATGTACTGAACAATCTGAAAGCATGAACCCAAACACATTTTTCCTCTCTTAAGTTGCTTCCATCATGTATATTTTTCTAGTGATGAGAAAAGTTGACTAACACATAGAGTGAACACAAGCAAGGACAATAATATGCATGTATAAAAATGTCAGAATGAAAATCAATATTTTATACATTAATAAAAAAGAGAAGAGTAACCATCCAAGGGAATGGATGTGCGGCAGGATGTAATCAATCCAGATGAGAGATGAAGTCAGAGGAATAGTGCATTTAACACAGCAGAATATGTGTTGGTAGATGGGTGTGGGCTATAAGAGTGATGAGGGGTGGTAGATGAAAACCTCAAACAGAAAAACAATGCACAAAGGCCAAGTGGTAGGAGGAAAACATGAGTATGGAATCCAGGGAAAGCGAAGTTCAACACACAACTACCAAAACACTTATGCTTCTTTCTTGGGTAAAAATACAAGTTCATTTGCTAGGAAAGATATAGGTGGAAAGAACATCTTTGTGGACCCTGGTCAAGAAAGGTACTCTATTTTGTCAAAATAACTCATAATTTATACCTCAATATATTTCCTTTTGTACTCTTCCATAATATTCATTGCGATGCTTAAGTTAATGCTTCTTGAAATCTCATACCTAAATGAATAATGTAGAAATCATAACTGAAAAACAATGAATGCTACAAGTTCAGTTACTGAGTGAAAACTTGTGTAATGTGCCTTATATTATTTCCTGTAAAGTTGTAAATGACTCACCTTTATTTATGACTCATGCACCCTTTCTCCTGGCATCACTGTTCCCCCAAACTTTGGGGGAATATTAGATAATGAAAGAAAGAAAATATACCTCCATTCACTGAGTAAGTAATGGGTCTCCTTAAAAATCCTAAGAAAATGTAATAGATCTTCCACCTCTCCTTCATAGCCCCATGATCTCTTATTATGACATTAATTGCCTGGAAGTTTGCAATCAGATCAAAGTTTAATCATTCTACCACCACCAAAAGAAATTTGATTTTTAAAAAAATATTTTTTAATTATGAGAGAGAGAAAAAAGCAGACACAGAGGGAGTGAGTATGGGCATGCCAGGGCCTTCTGCCACTGTAAACTAATTCTAGATGCATGGGTCACATTATGCATCTGGCTTTACATGGGTACTAGGAAATAGAACCCAGGCCTTAAGACTTTGCTAGAAAGCACCTTTGTTAACTGCTGAGTTATCTCCCTAGCCAATGAATTTTGTTTTATAATTGTCTATCCTAGCACTTAATTCAAAGCATTGACTTAGGTGCCCTCAAGAACTGTGTAGTAAACCTTTTGTATCCATTACGTGTCTTTGAGAGTAAGTTCACCAAAGCTCCAAAGGGCAATTATCATAAATCTACTTCAACAGAGCTTTCATCAGAGAGTAAAGTTAATTCTCAGAGTTTATTCAGAGATAAAAGCAGCCTTGCTGAATAAAACAACCATAGTGAAAATGGTCAGTGCCCGAATTATAGCCAACTTCCTCTGCACCCTGAAACCATGGTTATCCCTGAACATGTTTTACCTGGGTCCCTCACATAACTGCTGTACTCACTATGTGCTAGGTACCAGAAAAATATTTCATGTATGGAGGCATCAAAATTTGAGTAAATTAAAAATCATCTAAGCTGGGCATGGTGGTGCACGCCTTTAATCTCAGCACTTGGGAGGCTGAGATAGGAGGATCACCATGAGACTACATACTTACCAGAGTGAGACCCTACCTCAAAAACTGAAAGAAAAAAGAAAGAAAGAAAAAAAAAAAAAGAATTGTCTACACAATGATTATTGAAGTAGATTTAAAGATGAAAAATAGATGCGGAGACATTAGGGGCACAACTGAAACAAGGACAGATGCCATCTTCTAACTTGACTTTAGTCTGCCTCAACTTACTAAAATATCAGTGGTGAAGGAATATCGACTTCGTCTGGTAAAGAGTTAGCTCATTACACACCTAACTTTAGCAGAAAAGAGAATCACCTAGTTAGCTAATTAAAGACTCGCATTATTGCTTTCAAGTCAGCCAGGTACTTTTATTAACTTTTATTAACTTTTATTAATATACCAAGTAATTTTGATGCACATGGACTTGACCACATGCTGAGCAATAATAGAAAAGATACATTTGCTAAACCGAACAAATGACGATCCTTAATTCTTGTGAGTTCCATGTCTACATCATTAGCAATATTATGCAGCTTTGTTGGGGAGACTGATGTGCTTGTATGATTAAGACTGTTACACACAGAACCTTCTTGCAAGGCTGTGTGAATAGCTTTAAGCAGTTCATCAAGGCATCGATGGTAATTTTGCACTGAGCAGTTCTAAACGAAATCATTTTCTGCATAACCTAATATCCTTGCAATGTTCCCAGTGACTTTTCACTGTAATAAATCTTGAGTGAGGCTTGCCAGGCATAGGAAACTCTTGAGATAAATTGGAAAGGAGAATGTATCATTTGAAAGACCGTCACTGTTGATTCTACTGCCCATTAAAATTTTACTGGAATTTTTGTTCTGGATTCAAATTTAGCATATGCTTTTAATATTTAGAGGAATTCTCTTTCTTAAGGTTTTCTACTCTCTTCAATGTTTATCCCTCTTCTGTGAAGTCTTATTTCTTATTCATAGCCCTGAAAGTATTCTATCCACTTAAACTTTGCAACGCTTTGCTCAAAAGCGTATAACAGTATGAAGTGAATTTGTATTTTATAAGTACACTTCTTCATACACTGGGGCAGAAGGCTGGCTGTACTCATCTTTGTATCATCAGCTTTTAGTGCATGGCCTCGCCCAGAACAGGCTGTCATAAATATTCACAGAGAAGGGTAAAGCAGGCAGGTGAGAACATGCACATGTCTTATACTGACATTGAGAACTCTGTGAAATGAGAATAACTAGATGGAAATTCTACTGACTTTAGTGATCAAGCAGTTTGCCATTTGCTAAGCTTAAGCATGAACATGTCTTTTACATGTGCCCAATTCAAACTCAGTATTTTATAAAATCATTATACCTTTAAGTTGTTGTAAAATGTAACTTGGATAAATTATATACTTTTAAATAATATAAACCATCTACCACACGATAACATTTGTAAAGGTATGTAATCTTACAATTTTACTTTAAAATGTCAGTATCTGGAAACTCTATGAGTGTAGTGTCACATCCAGGTCCTTACTTATGCTAAGCACACTGTCTACCATTGAGCTACATCCTTGATTCAAAGAATTTTTTTTTTCAAGGTAGGGTCTCACTCTAGATCATGCTGACCTGGAATTCACTATGTAGTCTCAGGGTGGCCTCAAACTCAGGATGATCCTCCTGCCTCTGCCTCCCTAGTGATGGAATTAAAGGCATGTGTCACCATGCTCAGCATCAAAGAAACAGTTTTAAAATAGCATTTTAGAACAAAAATCTTTCTCAAACTCAGGCAATTATTGGTAATGTACTCTTCTTCATTTAAGAGGTGTGTAAATCACTTCGTATTGATTAAGGTCTCCAAAGAAAACACATTTCTTTAGAATGATTCGTGAAACTGGCACCAGGAATGGAATACTATACTGTTGGTTTCACTGTTGGGCTCCACAATCAATTTCAGGACATGGAGGTCATTTATTTTCCTTTTGTAGGGGCTGAAGAATTGCTCAGTGGTTAACGTACTTGACTGCAAGTCTAACAACCTGAGTTTGATTCCCCAGTACACACATTTAGCCAGATGAACAAAGTGGCACATGCATCTGGAGTTTGTTTGCAGTGGCAGGAGACCCTGGCACACCCATTCTCATTCTTTCTTTCTCTCTTTCTCCTTACAAATAAATCAATGAAAATATGTTTTCCTCCCTTGAACAAAGGTTCTTTTAATTTCCCACTATGTTACAGATGAGGGAAAAGAACATTTCATTTTAAAAGTATGACAGCATTTACCATTTTGATTAGCTGAAAGCCATAAAATTAATGTTGGCTTCTCATTCTGAATATTCCAGTTATGCTTATTTCAGGAGAAAAACAAACACAAGCCCTATGTTTACAATGGCACTAACTTAGATGCCAGTCTTAAAATAAAAGCTGATCTAAAGCCATTTCAAAGAAAATTAAAATTCTGTGAAATACCTTAGGCCAAATGGCTTAGCCATAGGCAGACTCTTCACCCATGTGTGTTGCTTGGCTGAGTAGAAAAATGTCATGGTTTCGGGAATTTCTCGTTTTAGTCTCTCACAGTCTGACCAACCTTCAATCACACAGGTTTCAATGGTACATACGAGTTTCTTTCAAAACAGCATTGCTTTTTCTGGAAAGATCATTTATAATTATACCTAGGGAACAATGCTTGGAGTTTATTTTCAAAGAGGAAGTGGAGGTCAAGATTAAAGCTTATAAGTACCATGCACATTCCACTCAGAAGGGATCCTGTTCAGCTTTTCTATTATACGTCCTCAGAAGGTCATTTGGACTCTAATTTCTCTATCACAAAGAAAAAAGAATGAAGGGAAATTCATAGCAGAATTAGGCTGGAAATTAAAACATTAACTCTTTAAATTCTAGGGAAATATATCCTGAGTATTATTGATTTCATTAATGCTTCAAAACCTTCCAAAAATCAGTGTTATCTATAAGGAGTAGTTAATCTACATGTTGAAGCTAAATACAAAATGTGTAATAATGGATAACAGGGACTACAGTTCTCAATAGTAGCTGAGATGTTCTTTAATTCATGAATTGGCATATATGACAGTATTATATCACATTCACACATGAAGCACCTGCAATTATACAGAGACTAATCTCGCACAAGGTGTTGCATATTAGTTTAACACTGTCTATATGACACAGGTGGGATGTTAAGTCATGCAATTTCTCATTGATAATTGGTAAGCACATAAAAATATACTTGTTTAGGGCTCAAGAGATTGTTTATTGGTTGAGGTGCAGGCCTGCAAAGCCAAAGAACCCATGTTAGATTTCCAAGGAACCACGTAATCTAGACGCACAAGGTGGCACATGTGTCTGTAGTTCATTTGCAGAAGTTAAATGTCCTGATGTACCCATTCTCTCTTCTCTCTCTCTGTTTAATTTACAAAAAAATTAAAATGCTTGTTTAGCACACTAGGGAATACTGAGACTTTTTGTGAAATGAGATCATAAACTTCACTGACAGAGGCATACAGTCACGCTGAGGAGTGATATGTGCAATATGTATTGTATACACACACACACACACACACACACACACACAGAGGCAAACATATATGCAATACATATTTTATATACACTGTGATGGTTAAGTTTGTGTCAACTTGATCTCTTTAGGAATCCAAAAACATTCCTCATAAGTGGGTCTCTGAGGTTGCTTCTAGAAAGGATTAACTAAAGGAGGAATCCTTTTCCCAGGGTGAGCCCTTCCCCCAGAGTGGGTGACCCCACTAGACTGTGGCTTTATCTAAAGAAGCTCTGGGAAGGAAAGTATCCCCTCCTTCCACCTGGCTGCCGGTGCTGCTTGGTGTTTGCTGCTTTCCAGTGTGGACCGAAGACCAGCGTAGACGGAAGAGCAGTGTCTCTCCAGGACGCCTCCAGGCCTTCAGTGCCAGATTGGGACTGCTGAGGCATCCAGCCTTGTGGACTGAGCAGCTACTGGGTTCCTTGACTCTCCGGCCTGCAACCTGCTATTGTTGGACTGTCATAAGCTAATCCAATAAATTCCCTTTTAATACAATTCATCCTATCGGTTCTGTTCCTCTAGAGAACCCTGACTGATAAACACACAAGGCATACTAGCATGCTACAGTCACTGTCAACAAGGAAATTTTATTCTTAGTGACTGAGTTATAATTAGAAGACAGGGAAAATGCATACATAAGCACATATATGTATACACTGTATCTACTACACATGGACACATAGTCTGTATATTAGAACTAGAATGACTCCATTTTTGGGCTCGGACTTACATTTCATTGTAACTCTGTTTCTTAAGAGGGACCACCCACCTCTCCCAATTATCACATTCCTGGAATGATCCAGACCACCCATCCCCATTATCACTTTCCTGTAGTGGGTCAATCCCCAGAGGCAAGGTAGACTGCTCTGTAACCAAGATTTTCCCATGACCCTCACAGCCCCGTACATCTGCCCTATCCTGCAATGGAAGGGACTTCTGACCTTGCCTGGTCAGAGCCCTTCTCAGACTTTCCCAGAATAAAGCCTGTTTCTGCTGTTGAGCTGGGTCTTCCACATATTTCTTTCCTGCTTTTCCTAACATATGGAGCCAAAACCTGGTCAGACACTGGGAGTGGGGACCTTCTTGCAATCCAGAGATCAATGGGCAGTAATAACTCCTCTCAGGCTAACCCCTGGATCCTGAGGTATATTTGATCTCCAGCCTGTGCTCTCTCTCTCTCTCTCTCTCTCTCTCTCTCTCTCTCTCTCCTTTTTCACCATGGCCAATTGCATGAGAATTGCAATTCCCCTGAGCAAGACTGCAAGGCCAATACCACAGCTAGTCTTTGGTGGGTTCTCAAAACTCCCAGGTGGATGGGGCGAATCTCCAAAAGCCCTGAATGGTAATTCACCTGCCCTCAAGCTTTCCGTTCTCCCCTCTTCTGGCTCCATCCATAGAAAGGCTATTCACAGTATCCATTGGATCAACTATCCCCAGACTATCTTTAGCACCAGAAGGTGGTGAGTCAGCCTCGGCCACTTGTCTTTCCAAAGTACTGAGGAAAGACAGACCTGGCTTCCTTGTCTTGTCCACAGAGGACTGCCCTGGAGACTCGGGTCAGAAGCAATTGCTTGGGGACAACTGCTTTCCTTCTGAACCCCTGTCCTTCACCTTGAGAAGGTGTCTGGACTCCGTTTTCAGATCAGGAATGCTTAATCCTCAGACAGATACCCCAGCATTTGACACCCCTCTATCAGTTCCCAGTTTGGTCACAATTTTCTTAGTGACCTAAAATGGCACCTTTGACTTCCAAACTCTTTTTTTTAAATTTTTAAATTATTATTATTATTTTTATTTTTGGAGAGAGAGACAGTGAGAGATAGGGAGAGGGAGACAGAGATGGGCACGCCAGCAGTGTCTCAGCTGCTGTGAAAGAAATCCAGATGCGTGCACCCCCTTGTGGGCAAGTGGGGTATTGTGCCCTTGCCTCACTTTGCATGTGGCTAAATGTGGGACCTGGAGATTGGAACCACTGGACATTGGAACCAGCGTTCTTAGGCTTAGCAGGCAGGTGCCTTAGCTGCTAAGCCATCTCTCAGCAAACTTCCAAACTCTTAAAGCCCTTGATTACTTACTTCATAAACCAGAATGGCCACTGGTGAGAAGTCACCCATATAAAGGCATTACCTCGAGCTCTCATCTCTTCCCTCTGTCTGCTCTGCTTTCCAGTGCAGATCCTCCTTCTGGGGGAACAACCTTCTCTCCACCCCATTACACAGTTCCAATTAACCACCCACCTTGCTCAAGCCCAAAAGATAACCACAGCCCTCCTTTACTGTGCCATTACAAATTGCATTCTCCCTCCCTCCCTCCCTCCCTCCCTCTCTCTCTCTACCCCCCGCCCTGGCACAGTCCTTAATCTGTTTCTGTTCAGAGTGCAACTGTAAAACTGGCAGATTCCACTGGTTTCCTCTTTTACGCCTCTTGTTCTACCTTCAAGATACTTAACATAATTTGATCTCCCAGAGATATCTCCCTAAGATCAACAGCCACATGGTGAGGTGGGGACTCGGTTCTCTCCTATGTAGGCATTTCATTTACTGGTAATAAACACTGGCCATATAGGTTGTTCTCTATGGCTCCAATTAGAATCAACAGGACCCACTCACCAATTCCATGTCTTCCCAGCGGACATGCAGGCCACTCCCACATGTTAGAATCTTCCCAGCGGCAAAGAAAAAAGTGTCAGTTTTAAATTTAAACTGCAAGCAGCTGTTACTCTGTCTTTAAACTTAATGCTTTAAAGAAAATAATCAGGATAACAATTTGACTATAAAATATTGTCTATATTGCTGATATGAGAACATTGGCTCATAAGTGAGTATTCATAAATTTAAAAAATATCAAATTAACTTAAGTACTTACCAATTTAAAGTATAACTACAACCTTAAGAAAAAGGTTGTCCCTTTCTAATCAAGTTTCATGTTCTTTGTCATGTCTAATGCTGACCAGCCATGTTATGTCATGTGTTCTATGTTTCGTGTAGTCTGTCTTTATGTGTGACTAAATTTATGGTCTGGTGCTTATGGTAATTAAGTATTTCGATGTTTATAGGCATATTTTAAGATAATGTTAAATTGCTAAACACAAGTTTATAATGTATTTAAAATAACTCATATCTGTACTTTTGATTTGATTTTTGTTCATGTTTAATTCAACTATAGGCATCTAGCATTGCCTTCTGAATGTGTATTATAAATTAAATCTGTAAGAAGTGATGAATTTGGATTTATTGAAAAAACACAAAAAATTTTGAAATGTTTTGCTTACATTTATAATTGTTATGATAAAATATACATGTTTTTGTTAAGCTACACCTTCCTGGGTTTTAAGGTTAATTTCTAAATTTTTATAACAATGGTAATAATAAACTACAGAAAAGGAATGTGAAAATTATAACTATAAGGGAATGGAGAGAGAGCTTAGTGTTTAAGGCTCTTGCCTCCAAAACCAAAGGACCCAGGTTCAATTTCCCACGACCCACATAAGCCAGACGCACAAGGTGGCACATGCATCTGGAGTTAGTTTGCAGTGGCTGAAGGTCCTGGGCACCCATTCTCTCTCTCTGTCTTTCTGTCTCTCTCTTCCTCTCTCTGTCTCTCTCTCTGCCTTTCTTTTTCAAATAAAATAAATTTAAAAATTTTTAAATATTATAATTATAAAATGTGTTTTCAGGTAAGATAAAAATGGGTTAGCCTGGCATGGTGGCGCATGCCTTTAATCCCAGCACTCAGAAGGCAGAGGTAAGATTGCCATGAGTTCAAGGCCATCCTGAGACCACATGTGAATTTCAAGCCATCCTGGGCTAAAGTGAGACACTACCTCAAAAAAAAAAAAGGTTTTTTCTCTGTATTTTTTTCTCACCTTAGTGGTTATATAATTCAGAATTAACTCTTTATAATAAGCTGGCAAATTTATTTGTATTGTCATGCCTCATATCAAGGTTAAAATTCAATAGGAGTAGAGACCCATCCATTTGTGTGTGTGTGTGTTATCTCTTCACCATACTTCATCTTGAAGACATCAGATTTATCTTCTATTTCCCAAAAGAAGTTGGGGTCTCTGGTTTCTCTCTGCTTTTAAAAGAAAGACAGGCTTGAAAGTCATTAAAATACAGATTAAATATCCTTTGTCCCTGATAATATTGAAAGGGGGGGGACACTGCCTTCTAACTGGAGGTCTGCTCCTAAATAGAGATACAGAATATATGTGTGTTAATAAGTTAAAAGGTTTGTAAAAAGTTATAAAATTTCTGACTAAGATATATTTGAAAGTTTAACAGAAAGATAACATGGGTATATTATTAAATTTTGTTAAAGTTCTAAGGTCAAAATTCAAGTTTTCTTAAATATTTTCTACTCTTAAAAGTTTTTACAAAAAGTGTCAGGTTCTGTTACAATAAGCCTCATAGATCAGTTATATCCATACACTAAGTTATATGGTTTCCATCTGATAAAGTCTTTGTTTTGTTTGATAAAACAGCTGTTTATAATAGTATATTTCTTAAAATATTCTGCTCTTACATGGTTTTCCATTGGGTAAAACTTCTATTTGTCTCCTAATTTTTCTTTGGGCTTATAAATAGCTAAACTTCAAAATAAAAACAATTATATTTCAAATATTACTTCAAAACTAGCTTCTTATACTTCCCACCTCCTACCTTACCTAAACCAAGTCTTTATATTTCCAGAAACTTTAATTAATTCTCTATCCAAATTAACAATTCCTTCTTCCTTACTTTTGCAGATATCAGCCCTTGTTTTTTACATGCCCCATATGTTGTTATTTTCACCTGTAAATGTCATGTCATATTCAAGAAAATTCATATATAGATAATGATCAGATCATAATGGCTAATAGATTTTACATGATGTAGAAGTTTCTTTCCCAATGGCTCTTATAAGTATCACTCTCCTAAAGAGCTGCCTCCTTGCCTTTTCATAAGAGTCATGTGAAACATCAGCTTACCTTGTGCACAAAGTGCAAAATGAAGTTTGGCAGGTGGGGAACCAAAATATGAGGATCCCAAAAGCCACACCTGTGTGAGTAGAACTTCAGTGATGGACTGCAGTAGTTGTGGAGAAGTAAATGTTAAATCCGTTACCAAATCAGCCAGACTATCTTTTTTTTTTTTAATATTTTATTTATTTATTTATTTATTTATTTATTTATTTATTTATTAGGGCTATAGAAATAGGCAGGTAGAGAGAGAGAGAGAGAATGGGCAGCCTTTGCAAACTAAAGATCATGCATCTGCTTACTGGAAATCAAGCCTCGAACCGGGATTTTACTGTATGACTTGACCACATCTCTCCAGCCCAACTATCTTTTACTGTATGACTTGACATCTCTGTGACCAGTTAACTGAGACATCTGTTGCTCTAGGTTGTAGTCTTTATAGACATATATCTTTATTAAGATAGATCTACATGAGACCTTGCTTATTTCCCCCAAGGTAAAACTGATTCTCTTGTGTGCCAGGGCTCCCTTTCATTTACTGAGATGTTTTCTCTTTCCAGTGTCAGGGGTCAATCTTTTATGTGCCTACTTACACAGTTTGTTCCAGCAGAGCCAGATCCAAATGGTTTCTGAAGTACCTGTCACTATTGGGACTCTGAGACTTCCTCCCAGTATGATTTGAATCCCAAAGCCACTTCTACATGCTTCTGCTGAGGTCCCACCAGGTCACACATCTACCTCAACCAACCTCCATGATCAGAACCAGTTCCAGTAACAAACATCCCTACCTTTTTATATAATGACAGAGGTGGGAATGTTAGAACCAGAATGAATCCATTGTAACTCTGAAGAGTGACCCAACCACCCCTTGCAATTATCACATTCCTAAAAAGATCCAGATCACCCATCCCCATTATCACTTTCCTAGAGCTGCCACAGCCATGGGACAAAGCAAACTTCTCTGTAACTGAGGAATTTTAATGGCTCCCACAACCCTGAAAATATCTGCTAGTCTTAAGGGAAGTGGCTTCTGGCCTCATATATAGCCTAAGTGAGAATGCACAGGGGATGTGTTTATCAAGTTATGGCACATGAGTTAACTTTCTTATTTTATTTTATTAAATATTTTTTGTTTATATTTTTGAGACAGAGAGAGAGAAAGAGAGAGAAAGGCAGATAGAGAGAAAGAGAATGGACATTCTAGGCCTCCAGCTGCTGCAAACAAACTCCAGACTCATGTGCCACCTTGTGCATCTGGCTTACATGGGTCCTGGGGAATCAAAGCAGAATCCCTTGGCTTTGCAGGCAAGCACCTTAACCACTAAGCAATCTCTCCAGCCCTGCAATTTGTTAATTTATTGTCAAGTTATAAACTTTCTCAAATTCTTTCATCAAATAAAGTAAGGTACACATTTGATTTTTAAAATAATAGCTTTAGCTTCTGTTTTTAGGGTAGATGACGAGTTACTAGATACAGCTATAATTTTACACTTACATACAGAACAGGTATGTGTCATGTGAGTCGGTGTACCTATGACTTTAGAGTTATATACAGAACAGATGTGTGCTATGTTACTAGGTATAGCTACAAACCATATACTTTACATACAGTACAGATGTACACCTTTAAAAGGCAGAGACAAAGCAGGGAAGCAAAAGACTTTGACACCCAAAGATCACCCAGTGATGAGTTCCCTGTATATTCCTTTAGCCCCATACTTAACAAATTTGGAACAAAAGAAGCACATAATCCATAAACACCAATAGGAGACAGGAAAGAGAGAGTGTGAGAGAGAGGGAGAACAATAGCAAAATGGCAAGAAAATGAGCAGCTCAAGACTAAACTTTTAGGAAGCAGCTGCTCTACCCCAGCAAAACATGAAGCACAGCAGCTGGAGAGAGATGGCTTAGTGGTTAAGGCATTTGCCTGGAAAGCCAAAGGACCCTGGTTTGATTCCCCAGAACTCACATAAGCAAGATGCACAAGGGGACACATGCATCTGGAGTTCCTTTGCAGTGGCTGGAAGTCCTGGTGTGCCCATTCTCTCTCTCTCTCTCTCTCTCTCTCTCTCTCTCTCTCTCTGCCTCTTTTTCTCTCTCTCAAATAAATAAATAAATAAATAAATAATTTTTTTTTAATTGAAAAAAAAAAAAAAAAAAAAACATGAAGCCCAAAGCACAATGTGAGCACAAACTGAGCATGGGAGAAGTGGGTCCTCTTCAATGCCAAGGCTGTATTGGAGCTCTAGACCCTCTATCCAGTGTCAGACAAGACCAGGTAGGGAGCTGGTATGTTCAGCCCATAGCTCAGGACTAAGAGCACCACCAAACCTAGGTCCTACCTTTAGTGTCCAGGAACATCCAGAGAGGACACTCTTCACATTTACCTTTGTGAGATCTAAGAAATTAACATATTGTCTTTAGCTTCTGTAACTCCACTTGTTAGCGCTCCAGCTTGACAGTAGTACTGCCATTTTTAAGCAGGTAGCCATTATAGTAAAACAGACTGCCATCTGAAATAAAAAAGCCCAGGCCTGACTCAGATGAGGAACTTGCGGGCTAATGTACTGACCTTTGCTTCTTTCCCAACCCCCTTCCTCTCTCTTATTGTTCATTCCTGGGAAGTCTTAAGACATCCCGGAGGTAATAAATCACAGAGGCCTCCAATTTCGTACAAAGAAAGGATCTGCAAACAAGCGGCTGATCCTAGATAAGCAGCTCAGAATGTTCCCGCGCACGCGTGCTTTTTGAACCAACCATTTCAAATGTTGCAATATGATGTAACTGCTGTATCCCTTCTCTATATAAACCCTTTCCCCCAAGAGTGGGGGCTCTCTCTCACACTCCCACTGCGTTGGTTTGTGTGGACAGAGTCCCAGTCTAGGCTTGGTAATAAAGAATTCCATGTAATCGCAGTCGAGCTTCTCTGTCTTGTTGTCTCACTGGGTGACTCCCAAGGACCCCAACCCACATTTGGGGGTCCTGGCACTACACCTTGTCATAGAGAAATTGAAAAAAAGTTAACTAAATATCTACCAATAATCTCAGAGTATATTAAGAAAATATCCACATTTCAATGAAAAACTATTCACCATAAGAGAGAAAGAAATACATGTACTTAAAACACTGCAGTTGATAGGTGGCAATACCAATCAAAATAGCAAAATATGTGAAGAATTTTAAGTCACTTGTAATTTTTTTTAATTTTCTCCAAAGAATTTATGGATATACATGCGGGAAATGAAAAAAAAAGTAGCTTTATTAAAAAATCTTAAAGAGCAAATTAACATAGAGAATCAAGTAAGAAATTTTGAACCAAGTCAAAATAATTATAATTAAAATCTCAATAGTAGACTGAAGAAATGGGAAATTAAAGAGAAATTATCCAAACTAATAAAAGATAAGATAGATTAAAGAAAAAATTAACAGAAATTGCTGAGAAAATGCTGAGAATATAATTAAATATCTACCATTTTAGTTCAGTGACAATAGAGAAAAACAAGGGAAAGAAATATATTGGGGAAAATGGCATTTCAGCAATATTTCAATTCTAAATTCTGTAAGACATTCATACCTATAGATTAAGAATTTGAACATCAGAGCCGGGCGTGGTGGTGCACGCCTTTAATCCCAGCACTCGGGAGGCAGAGGTAGGAGGATCGCCGAGAGTTCGAGGCCACCCTGAGACTACATAGTGAATTCCAGGTCAGCCTGGACCAGAGCAAGACCCTACCTCGCAAAACCAAAAAAAAAAAAAAAAAAAAAAAATTTGAACATCAAAGAGGATGAATATTATTGCTAAGGTGACAACTGGGAAGGCTCAAAACTCATCAAATATCTTAGAATAAGTGACTATTGAGTGGTCAATACCCAATGAGACATCTCCACAAAGGCTCACAGAATTTTGAAGAGGGGGCAGAAATAATTAAAGAGCTAGAGGTGAGAGAGGAATGATTTAGAATATTGTCTTCCAGACATGCATGACCCTTCCATTCAAGCCCATTATGTTATCTGAATAAGATTTGCACAATATTCATCCCATCAACATTCTGACATGATTGATAGAAGAGAGCAAAAAATCAAACATAAAAATAGAAAAGTGATTGCTTGGAATGAAGACAGGATCCAATGGAAGGAGCATGAGAAAAGGGGGGCAAAAGGAGGTAATGGGACGGGGTTATGATCAAAATATATTATGTACATGCATGAAAATTGCTAATAAAATGTTTATTCTTCACTTTCTGGAAAAAAGCACAAATGAAAAAGTCATCAAAAATAGGATGGAAATAGTATTTTGCCTGAACTTTAAATTTATAGGCTTAAAATGTTCTATTACAGAAAATCATAGAGGCTAAAGAAAGAATCACGATAATTTTCAAGTAATTATATGCAAAAATATCTAATTTTGGTTACTATAAGTAGCAAAATTATCCTTTAAAATAAAAAGGAACTGGGCACTTGGAAGGCTGAGGTAGGAGAACCTCTGTGAGTTCAAGGCCAGCCTGAATAAATTCCAGGTCATCTCGGGCTAGAACAAGACCATACCTCAACAAAGAGAGAAATGGCTGGGGAGATCGTTTAGTAGTTAAGGCACTTGCCTGCAAAGCCTAATGACCCAGGTAGATTCCCCACCATCTATGTACTCCAGATGCACAAGGTGGCACATGTATCCAGAGTTCCTTTGAAAGGGCTGGAGGCCAAATAAAATAAATATCATATATATATATATATATATATATATATATATATATATATATATATATATATATATATATCAAACATTAAATAATTAATATTTATTTTTAAAAGTAAGTAAAAATATTGTGAGATAGAGAAGAAAGGGAATGAGTCTTCGGTAAGAATATTTGAGATAAATCTCTCGAGAGACTTCTTTAAACATAAAGAGATATTCATAGGCAAAAAAAAAAAATCAATCCTCAAATATCAGAAACAAAGATTAAACAAAATTTAAATATAGCATAGAATATTTTTGTTCAATTCTTTAAGTTGTGTGTATTGAATAAAAAAGAAGTTATGATACTCTCCAATGTGGTTAAAACATTTGTAAAGGAAATATTTGGCAGCTATATATGAGGTTGAATAAAATTAAAGTTAAGTGGTTTTCTACTTCATTAGAACTGGTAAAATGATTAATTCATACAGTGTAATAAGCTATGTATTTAAATTTAATATCTAGGGAAACCCCAAGATAGTATGAAAACATTTAATCTTAAACAATATAAATAAAAGTTAAATATTTAATTTAAAACATTAAGCAACCAACAAATGTTATAAAAAAAAAAAAAGGAGAATAAATGAAAATATAGAGAGCAAACAAAACTGTAATACTACATTTAAGCAATAACATATTACTGATTGTATTAAAGGTGGATTATACAAATAATCCAATTAAAAGATAGAGATTGACAATAAAAAAGATGAAAAAAAATTATGGCCCTAATATACAGTGGCTAAAAGAAAGTATTTTTATATGCAACTCTGAATCTCATTGATAGTACAAAGATAGATAAAAGCAAGTCATGAAAACATTAGTCTATTTAACCAGAAATATCCAAGTTACTATCAGGTGACCTGACTTCAGAGAAAATAAAAATCATCATAGAATCAGAAAGATGTTTAAAATATTCAGATTAACCCTCCCAAATACCCAGCAATGACAGTTGGGCTTATTCTCTGATCAAGCAGCAAAATACATAAAGCATAAATCTTAGAAGATAAATTTAAAATCAGTAAATTACACTCTTTAAAGAATAATCACCCTACCCCGAAAAATGATAGCCCAAGAAGCTCACATCAGATAGAAGAAAGGACATAGAAGAAAGGACATTAAAAGATTATTATAGAAAAAAATTGAAAATGAGATTAGAAAGCCAATATGGAAAACCACCAATATTCAAAAGTTTCTTTAAAAATATCAATAGCCAGGAGTGGTGGTACATACCTTTAATCCCAGCACTGGGGAGGAAGAGGTAGGAGGATCACCATGAGTTCAAGTGAATTCTACATAGTGAATCCTAAGTTAGCCTGGACTATAGTGAGACCTTACCTCAAAAAATAAAATAAAATAAAATAAAATAAAATAAAATAAAATAAAATAAAATAAAAAAATAAAATATACATAGAAAGATCAATAAAACTGGCCAACTACAGCAAGAGTAAAAAGAAAAATATAAGTTGCTAAGGAAGACAGACCTTATTTCTAAAGGTTTTCAATATCTAAATAAAATGAATATACTGGTTAACTGGCAGATATCCATTCAAGAGCTTTCTTAAACATAAAACTATGGCAAAATACCTAATGTAAAAAAAAAAAAAAAAAAAAAAAAGGTCTACAAAACAATGCTGGTCATTGCTAAAGCACTTGGTTACCCACTGGAGCTAAGAGGTTAAGACTCTTACTCAAGACACTATATGCTGATATAACAGGGCACTGAGAGACCTTTTCCTAACTGAGAGAAATCCAGCCTTCTCCTGACACACTCATGGCATGGAAAATTGCTACTGGAGCTGCTAGGGGATAAATAAAACCAATAGCATAAATAAGCAGGGATCTTTAAAGCTATGCAAAACAACATTTGGGCAAGAATTACCCAACTGTGGAATAGTAGCAAACAGTCTGTACTGGTAACCAACTATCCTCTGATTGGATATGATATGAGACCCACCCATTGGAAAGAACTTATACATGCTACTGAGAACCAAGTCAGAACCCCAGGGCCAAGAATCTCATAGACTCCAGAGAGAAGACCCCAGTACTCTCTGGTTAAGTAGAGTGGGCATACACATCAAGAAGTCTTTCAAATCACTATGAATATCCCTCAAAATCAAAGCTGCTCTCATTCTTGGAGAGATATTCTGTTTTATTTAACAAATAGCAGGGAATGAAAGGAAGATCTAAGATCAATATGACAAATAAAGATACCTGACTGCCTTCCAGAAAAATATGACACCCTTACCACAGTGTGGTAGTTTGAATGATATATGCCATAGATTAAGGCATTTTAGTTAAAACTGAGGTTGCATCTTCTGCCCCTAGCAGGCAGACCTCTGTTATGGGGTGGGAGAGCTATCACTGGTGTGGATATGAATTCAAGCCAAAGGGTATGCAGAGGGTTCTGAACTCTGGAGGTCCTTCTTGCTGCTGGTACATGTTTACTACTTTTTAGTGTT
This sequence comes from Orientallactaga sibirica, assembly GCA_036365145.1. Taxonomy (NCBI): domain Eukaryota; kingdom Metazoa; phylum Chordata; class Mammalia; order Rodentia; family Dipodidae; genus Orientallactaga; species Orientallactaga sibirica. Next base: position 7,490,400 of record JAEOAD010000044.1, on the reverse strand, counting down.
TTCTGGCTGCTTGTGGTCCTCTCTCTCCCTCTCTCTCTCCCTCCCTCCCTCCCTCCCTCCCTCCCTCCCTCTCTCTCCCTCTCATCTGCTTGGATTTATAAATGGGAGCCAGCTTCTTCTGCCATTAATGGAACCTACAGTGGATATATAAGATTGAAATAAATCCCTTCCTCCCATAAAGCTGTGTTTTGTTGCATGTTTTACCCAATATCATGGAGCAATCCCCAACAGAATATGTTACCAGGAGTGGGGTGTAGGTATGTGATGAATCTGACCATATGGATTGGATTTATTTGGAAATGTGTACTGGGTAAACATTGATGGAATAGGTACTTTGGACTGAAGATGCTTTCCAGAATGGTAATACAGATTTTATGGGTTATTCTGGTGAGAGTTTGAAAAAAAGCAAAATGCAGAAAGAAGGGTTCCTTATGAACTTTCAAAGGGAAATAGAAGATAGCAGAGAACTTTGTTGAAACTGAGTTACTGGCACAAAGGCTAGCAGTGTTCTGCTGTCTGTGTGTGTGTGTGTGTGTGTGTGTGTGTGTGTGTGTGTGTGTGTAGAGAGAGAGAAAGAGAGAAAGACACAGAGAGAGTTTTAGCACTTTTAAAAGCTAAATAAGATGTCATCCAATCTATAAGTCAATTTTTGAAATTAGTTCAGCTACATTTAATATACCCAAAGAATAGAGGAACTTGACTAAATACCCATAATCTAATTAAAAGGGAGACAGGTCTCATGGAAAAGAGAGGGAATGGGCATATCAGGGCCACTTGCCCCTGTAAACAGTCTCCAAAAGCATGCTGCATTATGTGTACCTGGCTTTACAAACAAACACCATTAACAGCTGAGCCAAAAAGAAATATTTTCAATCTACTCCAAATCAACTTTATAGAACTACAGTGAATTACAAACATACACAAAATTTCATGACACAATTTATAACTACTCAAACCCTAACCAACTCTATTATTTTGTCTGTGGCACTTTGGTAAACTTGCTGAGTAATGCTGTAATTTAAATCTAAAGTATTAAGACTGATTGTTAGAGGAATTGAGGAATTACATCTTAAATTGCAATATAACTTTGTTTAGATTTTTTTTTTTTTTACTTTTCACCATGAAGTAATAGTTTCCAAGTGTATTACAGATAAAATAATGTTCAGTGTCTCCAAATGTAGTCTATTTACCTTATAAAGTAGGGAAAAGAGAGTAGATACTTTCTCCAAGATTTTTATTTTGAGGCACAGTTTTAGATATAATAACCTTAGGAGAGAATTAAATATTAATGAGTGAATTTTAACCTTAAAATTTAGTTAAAAGGTTGACACATAGAGGAACTGAGCTAAATTGGTTGGGTACTCTAACTTCAGTCTTTCATGACCATTATTATGACCAGATTAACAGCAATGAGTTAAAGTTAATTTTACAACCTGAAAACCATAGCAACCTGCTACCAGCCAGGGCCATACTTTGTTATTCTGATGTAAACCTTAGGCTAATAGTCATTTTATATCTCAAGAAGTCTGTAACCTGATTAAAAACTTTGTCTTTAACTTTCTGTTTAAACTTACTCATACCTTCATCCACATTATTCATAACTTCATCTACATACTTTACAATCTATGTAACCACTCTGTAAAAGTCTTCTTCATCAAACATTTAACATTTAACATTTAAAATTCCCTTTAGAGTTTATCTTCTTTAGTCAGTTCATCTCATAACTATCAACAAAAACTTTTATTGTCCTTACCATAAGACTTTTAATAAAAGGCCTTTTGAAATAACTTTTTTTTTTTTTTTTTTTTTTTTTGCAAGGTAGGGTCTCACTCTGGTCCAGGCTGACCTGGAATTAACTTTGTAGTCTCAGGGTGGCCTCGAACTCTCGGCGATCCTCCTAACTCTCGGCGATCCTCCTACCTCTGCCTCCTAAGTGCTGGGATTAAAGGCGTGCGCCACCATGAAATAACTTTTTTAGTAAAAGAGTAAACCAGACTTGACTTATACTACTTATCCAGAATAAACATATCGATTTTTATCATTAATTGATTTTGGGAATTTGTTTCTTATAACTTCCTGGAACACAGTTTTTTTTTTTTTTTAAATATGAAAGCATATTTGAACATCATTAGAAATTTTAGAAATTTTCTTACAAAGTCAGTATTGAGTACTTCTAAATTTAAATATAAATTTTGAGACTGTTTTTCTGTTAGTAGTTTCATAGAAGTATAGAAAGATAAAATAAAAGCAAAAACAGTCACAATTTTGTTTTATAAGAAGTCCCCTTCTGTTCACAGTGACTTGGCACTCACCCATCTGGGGCCAGGATCCTGAGATTCCCTGTGCTTGCAGTCCCCTGGCTCTGTAAGGCAGGGAAGCTAAGAAAAAGCTATTAGGTATTTTCCTGGGACAGCATAAACACCAGAGAGATCTGTGTCTTGTCTCTCTGTCCAACAAAGAGATTTGTGTGTTAGGCTTCCCCTCTTAGTCCTAGGGCCACCTGGATATCTACAGATCAAGCCCTTCAGGGGAAAGCACTAAGTAACACATTACAGGTACATCTGCCTATACTGGCTCAGAATTTAAATTATTTTTTATCTACTTTTTGTTCCTGGGGAATACAGTGGGGCAGCATAACTCACCAATAACTTTCAGTGTTTCTTTTGGGGGACACTCAACAATAAAAGTTGGCCATGCTTTCGAGAATGGTGGGCTTGGTGGAGAACATCCCCCACAATGAAATGCACTGTTCAGAACAGAAATCATTCTACAGCCTTAAGGCTGTGAGCCATATATACTCTTACATACACACATTCATTTCAAGTGCACTTTTCATATAGACTCTAGACAACCATTTCCCCCTCATACATTCATTCATTCATTCAGAAGCTATGTATTTTCATTTTAAATTTCTGTTCTATTTACAGCTCTGGCAACAAAAACCAAACCTTGTTAGTGGGAGCATGATAGAGCAGAGAGAAGGCCATGCATGCAGTGTGAAAATGCTTGAATATAGGGTCTTTTGGACTGCTTGCCTGTACATTGGCAGTTTTCTACATCAGTGAGAATTTGGAAATCAAAAGTACTATTCTCAGGCCATTTGGACCCATTGTCCTGCTGATATTGTGGCCAGGCAGTTTCAGAGAAAGATCAGACAATGAAGTTTGATGTCGTTCAAGAGTCGTAGAGTCTTTAAGTTCTTAAGGAGACAGGGAAAGAGCAAAACAAGGGTGAAAGAAAGGAGCCAGGGCTTAATCTGGGTTTACATAAGATACCAATATGACCCCCTGGCCCATTAGGGTGAACAAGGCCTGCACCTCCCGCTTAGGCAGAGGCTGTACAAGTCACAACTGTTGGCTTTTTAGTCTGTTAGTGGGCAAGGCAGTCACCTGTGATTCTGATGGTGAAAGTGTCTGGCAGTGAAAGATGGGACCTCAGGAGAGAGACGGAGAGTCTAAGATGGTACAAATGAACGAAAAGGTGCCCCTTTGTGGGGCTCGTGCTCTGGGGTCTTGTTCCATTCCCGTTCCCCGGGGTCATTGGCCACCGATGTCCCAGGTGAGGGAGAGAGCAGCAGGGTCATTCTGGCTGGGCGGGTGAGTGTGACGTGAACATATGAACACATGATGGGGCAATGAGCACCCGGGAGACCGTCTGATGGACAGCACTCATTTATTGAAAGGAGGGGGGTGGGTTTATAAACACTTGGGGGAGGTTGAGACAGCACGTACAGACTATATGGCAATCGGATGCATAGTTTATGGGCTGTTATCTAGATAGAGGAAGGACTAGTAACTTCAAAGCTATGGGGGAAGGATAAGGGAAGGTAGGGGGAAGGGAGGAAGAGGAGATTAACAGGAGGCTGTGACTTCAAAACTGTGGGGGGTGAGAAGGCTACGTGACTTTAGCCACATGAGGGTCTCTTGGGCAGCTAGCCACAGGTCAGGAACTGTGGGGGGCAAAGTCTGACTTATGGAATGGTCATAGCCTTTTGGGGTCTGGGGAAAGCGCCTCGCCAGTTCTGCCCACTCCGGGCGATGACAGCTCAGTACACCCTACAACATAGGGAAGGCTATCACCGTCGCCAGGGAACCCTGACAGAGGGCCACCTGCGACCCCGCAGCCCAGGGCCCCTGGCCATGTCCAATACTTCAGGCCAGCCTCCTCACAGGTCCAGCCTGTTACTAGCAAGGCCCAACACCCCTTAGGGTGTGGTAGACCAGAGAGCTTCCACGAGTAGGGATTAAACCTGAGAGCAGGCCAACCCGAGAGGGACACTTACCGCGAGGGAGGGAAGAAGAGCAAGGCCAACTTGTGGTGGATGTGAAAGCCAGTATCAGGCAGAGATGGTCTGAAGCCTTCAGAGGGTAAATGGCAGCTAGGAGGTCTGGTCAGGGGAAAGGAGGTCTGGCCACCCAAGAGGGCAACTGGAAGCCTCCTATCTGAGTCAGGGCACCAGATGTAAGGTTTGTGACCAAGACCAAGCAAACCACTCTGAGGCAAAGATGAAAGCTTTTATTTGGGAAAAGCACAAGCTGCCAGGGCTGGCTCAAAAGAGAGGAGCACAGCCCACCTGAGTTTATCAGGCTTTATAGGGCTTTTCAGTTAGGGGAATGTGAGGAAGGGAAAAGAACTCCTTTGTTCTTCACATTAGCCATTTCAAATAGCTAGGGTGTGAGACCAGAACAGTGACCAGGGACTTATGAGATAAGGGGGCAGAAAACCATGACCCAGAGTCATTGTTAGGCAAGGAAGAGATAATGGCTGGGCAGTTTCTTGAGGAATGTGCATAATTCACTTCCTTATGTCTCTGTTGCCATCCTGCTGTCTTTGGTGACTGCAGTCTGGGAGCCTATCCAACCAAACAACAGGCATATAAAAAATAACTACAGTACAACATTCCTCCTGAATATAGATGTCTATTTCTAAAAAAACATCTCATATAGATTTTCCTAACATATTAGAATAACTGTAAGTCATGACAAAAGGAGGATATTCTAAAAATTAAAGATTGCTTCAAAATATACAAAGAAATCAATGTAATCAATTTAATAACAGGGAAAGGAAATATTACATATAATAATTACAAGAATACTGATAAATGCTAAAAATTCACAATTATACAGAGCAAATGAACAAGTTTATTCTCAATATTAGAATAGAGTTGCACTTCTTCAACCCAATAACCATCACTCGTAAAACATGTACAACAACTTTTCGAGCTAATATATTCAGCATAGTGTTAAGATAGAAGGTGACCACATAGAAATCATTTGCATGTTCTAGCAATGAACATATGGACACTGGAATTTAAAGTGAAGCATTGTTTGTATTCACTAAACACTGAAAAACAGTAGAAACCTAATAAAATACATTTGAGTTTATATGTTAAAATCACCTACACATAAAGAAATCAAAAAATGGGCTGGATGTGGTGGAGCACACCTTTAATCCGAGCACTTGAGAGTCAGAGGTAGGAGGATCACCATGAGTTCAAGGCCACCCTGAGACTACACAGTGAATTCCAGGTCAGTCTGAGCTAGAGTGAGACCCTGCCTTGAAAAACCGAAAAAATAAAAAAAAAATACAATAAAAAATATAATATGATACAAGTGACATACCATAATCCTAGACTAGAAGTGCAAATTGAGAGACTTAACAAAACACTCACGAAAACCTCAACATTTGTATGTGTGTGTATGTATGTATGTGTTTGTGTATATATACATACATACATACAATATGATTTTTAAACACATGTTCATATAGAAGTTAATGAATAGATATAGCTAATACTAAATAATTTAGAAGAAAAACCTAAAAGTATAAGGATAATTCTATCCCATTTCTAGATATAGTACATATTTACAGTATTAAGGGTGATGTGAAACTGGTGAACTATCCACAGAGAACAGTAGAAAGGAATATAAAAATCTCCCAAATACATACAGACAAATATTTCCAACTTGGTATTAGACAAACATAGCCAACTTTATTTTGACAAATCTACAAAAACAAGTCAAAAGAGGAAAGATAATATTTTTCAGAGATGTTAGGGAAGTATTTGCATATCCAGAGGGAAGCCATGTGAATTTCAATCAAAGACTCACCGTGCATACAAAACTTCATCATGGAGTGGATCATGGACTAGATTGTAAAACATAAAATTATAAAATGCTTAGAAAAATAATCAAATCTGTAGGAAACATTTTCAGAACTCAAGACTAAACAAGAGTTCTAAACTTGGGATGCAAAAATACAAAATTGGCATTAGGAGAATATGATAAATACACTTACTAAAATTGAAGAGTTTTCCTCATTAAAAGATACTTAAGAAATTATATGGATTTGTGGTTGGAAAATATTTCAATGCACATATACTATGAAGGTTATGACCTTGTATATATAAAGACAATACTCTGATTATAACATTGTAAATTGTCAAACAATCCAATTAGAGAATTTTCAAAGCCCAAGAAGAAACATTTCACTGAACAAAGTAAACAGATGGTGAATAAACACATGGAGGTTCCTGAACATCATTAATCATCAGGGAAATAAAGTGAACCAAATAACATATCAGCATATTCAAAACAGAATGGCTAAAAAGGAAACATGATAAAGCTAATGCAGGTGAAGACATGAAGAAATCAACCACTTCTACATCGTTGGTGGGGATGTCCAGTGAAACTGCAAGCTAGGAAAGCATTTTGTGTTTTCTTAAACATCTAAGTATGCAAGTACCATAAAATGGACCAATGGCATTCTAGAGCAGTTTGTCAGAAAAGATTTATACACCACACACACACACACACACACACACACACACACACACACACATTCATATAGCTTCATTAATAGCCCTAGAATGCAAATAGCCCATATTTCATCAAGAGTCAATGGGATAGTATACATCAATAAGAACAAAGAAAGAAACAATGGGCAAGAAGTAAATGAATAGAATACAAGAGGTTGGATGATCTTAGTAGGATCAGGAGAGGTGGATGGAGGAGAGAATGGCATGGGAAGAGGGTTAACCAAAACTGAAGAGGTTATGGATGAACCTTCTTAATACATATGTTCATGCAAACTTATGTTTACATTTATACTACTCTCACTTTGGGTTGAAGTTTCTCTTTTCAGAGAGCAGTGATGGCTAGGAAGAATCAAAACTCTTCAAAGCACTGAGAAGTGACAGCTGAGTCTTCAGCACTTAATGAGAAATCTCTATCATACCATTCAATGGCTCAGGAACTGTAACAGAGGAGGTGGCAGAAAAAAGTAAGAGCCTAAGGATGTGGAGGAGTGCCGTCATCTTCCAGACACAAAGTGGTCATTGTATCAATGACCTCACAGTGGCTGTTGTTACTTGCACAAGAACTTCAGAAAACTGGGCTAAGCAACAGGTCGTCTTGGATGATGTAAGAAGGCAAAGAAAGAATATGAATATATGAGGGAATAATAGGAAAGAAGAAGGAGTTTGGTATGAAAGCATGGAGAAAGGTGAGTGGTTGGACGAGATTATGTAATTTTAAATAAATATTTTTTGTTAAAAATATTAGAAAGCAGAAGGAACTAATGATAATTGCAGCACAATGGACAAACTTCCAGACAATGATAGTATGTAGTGAAAATAATCATCTTCCGAAAGCTTATATACAGTATGATTTCAGTTCTATAAATTCTTGAAATGATAAATGTCTAATAAAGCAGCAAGATTAGTAATTTCTAGAAATAAAGGAAGGGTAAAGAAACAATGGGGGCCGGGTGTGGTAGTGCATGCTTTTAATCCCAAAACTTGGGAGGCAGAGGTATTCCAGGTCAATCTGGGCTAGAGTGAGACCCTAGCTCAAAACACAAAAAAAAAAAAAAAAAAAGAAAGAAAGAAAGAAAGAAAGAAAGAAAGAAAGAAAGAAAGAAAGAAGGAAGGAAGGAAGGAAGGAAGGAAGGAAGGAAGGAAGGAAGAAAGAAAGAAAGAAAGAAAGAAAGAAACAATGGGCATGAATGCAACTGGGAAGCATCCTATATTTTGTGAGTATAGAAATGTTGCATATCTTGATTCTATAAATGTCAATATTCTTGCCATTATACTGATATCTAGTTTTTTTTTTAAAGAATTTTGCTTTTGGAGAAACTAGAGACAGTTATTGCTTTCAACTTCAGGCAAATGTGCAATAATATCAAAGATATTTATAATTTTATTAACATAAAAATTTAAGAGTAAGAATAAAAAAGACTACTTCAGTGATAGAGTGTGTACTTAACATATGACTGGTCCTATATTTGATCTCCAGAGATCACCAAAAACTAACTTAAATGAGTAAAACTTAAAAGACTTTGGTTGTACCTTAGCATTGTGTACAGAGTGGGTTTCCTCTTCCAATGGAAGAGCACGACTAAAACATGGAGAATGCAAAGAAGTGAGAGGAAATTCCAACGCCCATGTGGCTCTCTCCTTTTCCTGCTTGTATTCCATTCTGACCCACCACCCATGAGGACAGTGTCACCTACCTCACGGTGGTATGTTCAACTCATGACATCCTCTCTGGAAATAGACACCCTCAGAGACACACTCAGAAATGTGCCTCGCCAATTTCCTAGATGATTCTAAACGCAGTCTAGTTGACAATGAGGATTAACTATCACAACATATAAATATAATAAATAGTATATTTCACATATAAGTATTATAAACACAATTGATGTATTTGATGTTGAGGAAGCATACAGAACAGGAAAGTTACTTGTTACTTACCTCTACTGAAAGAATGAAAGAAATAGACTCAAGAGAATAATTCTCTAGTTTTGTCCAAAATTCTCTGTACACTCTGTTCATTGTAATATTTTATGGAAATATTTTAAGTTTTAGAAGTAGCTTCATTGTCATTTATATATAGTCCTAAACTTTCTGTACTTTTAAACCTTTTGTCATTCAACACAATTTGAAAATAAATAAAAGGAATAACTAGTTATAATCACATACTTCCATATTTATATAAAACATGCAAGTGTCATCTCACTTGCATAAGTTATACATGTGCTGTGTGGAAACAAAGCTGACATAGAATTCGTATTTCAACCTTTTAAGTGAATTACCTTCTTCATATATTTAATGTTAATATAAATGCATATCTATGTGTTGACAGATCTTATAAAATAATGTTTTTAGAAAAAGTTCCCCCAGTGTCAATTTGATTTAATGATTTTTAATTGATTTTGGAGCATGTCATTTCATTATTTTTATTGAAGATAAGAATGCCAGGCAGGTACTCATCCACTGTTTTCTCTAGTTTTGTAAGTATTTTCCAGGCCGCAGGTGTGATGCCCGTGTGAGCGGAGAGCATAGACGATAAAGGGCTGAGTGTGTACTGTTGCCAATTCGGCATCATGATGTAAGACTATGTTTTGATTGGCTTGATGATCCTGTCTGATTTTCAGTTTCTGCTTGGTCCCGCATTCAGTGGGATAGGGTCAAATCTCAGTGGGCTGATGGAATCTCTTTGGTTATTTTTCAAAGTTGGCATTACATGAATCTAGGGCTCCAACATTCACAGCAATGACATGGGGAGTTAGAAAAATCAGATTATTTACCTCTTACTGTAGATATTTAAACATTTGGTGTGACCCTTGTATTCCTGACATGGATAGACTTCAGACCACAACACATGTCAAAATAAGGAAGTCATGAGCCCACAAAAGGGAAGAACTATTCTCTTTTTTGATCCTGAAATCTTTTACAAGTCTCCCTGCCACACCAGTGTAGAATGGCTAGTTTTTAGTCCTCAAATTGTCAAAAAACAAACAAACAAACAAACAACAACAACAAAAACTCAGGCAAGTCAAATTGGTTTCTGAGGTCTGTCAGAACATGGTGCCAGAAACTAGGTGACTTTATTCTCTGAAAGTTCCAGAGGCTAGAAGCCTGAAGTTAAGTTGTAGGCAGCCACGCTAACTCTTCACCATCTATGGGTGGAAATTTCCCGCCCCTTCCAGCTTCTACTGGCTCCAGTGAACCCCTGGCGAGCGGTAACAAGACAGGAACATCTAGCTCAGGCGTCACACGCTGTCTTACCTCTCCATCCGTGTGTCTCAGTCCCTGTTCTTGCTTTTAAGTGGAAGCCAGTTATAGTAGATTAAAGAGCCACGCTTATTGAGTATGACCTCATCTTAACTAATTATATCTGCAGCAATCCCATTTCCAAATAAGGCTACATTCTGAGGTTCCTAGAAGGACCCAAAGTTTGGGAGGAAGCTGAGGCAAACTTAACATTTTTTAATTAGACATTATCTTGAGATAATGTAAATGTTCTCTTAACCAAAATGAGGAACCATCCTGCCCCTCCCCATTTTATTCCACTTCTCTAAGATGATCTTTAATTCCTGAGGTAATTCTTTTCTTTTTTACATTTGTTTCCCTCATCTGTCTGCCAGAGGACATGGCCATCATTTGTTTTAGAATTACCTCATTGTTATCTCTGCAAGACTTGGCAGGTTCTCAGAAAGCAGGGCTTGTTTCAATCACGTGTCTCTGTGTGCACACATGTTGGGAAAACAGAACTAGCGTTTTCTGGAGCGTCAACACTTCCTTAACCTCTGGTAGCCACGCAGAAGGATATTTATGGTGGGATGCTTGATGTCGCCCTCAGGGGCTTGAATAATAAAGTTTTGTAACCTTCATCAACCCTTCAAAGTTGATAAATACGGTTTATTACTTTTCACAGAGTAAAAGGGAAGCTTGAGTCATCACAACCGTGAAAGTGATGCTTGTTTTTGGTTTGTTTATTTGTTTGCAGGGCAGACAAGAAGGACATTTGAAATTTAAGGATACAAGTTTATTTCTCCACACAAAAGTTTGTCATAGTCACAAGGAGCTTTTGCTCCAAACATCTGGGTCTCAAAAGCAGTATTTTCAAGGTGGAGGGAGATGTCATAGTTAAAAACATTATAGAAATTACTCACAGGCCAGACTGTCTTTAGTCTCATCTTATCATCATATAACTCCGTCCACTTCATTTCTTTCAAACAGTGAAGATGATATTTTATTTACATGGAGGAACGCTTTTCACTGGTACTCTAATTCTGGCAAGCCAGGCGGAAGCCTCTGTGCTCAAGATCAGTGAAATCCTTAGGTTTTCAGCCAGGGAATCTTAGCAAGCACTGGGAATCTACCACCTCCAGGCTCTACAAAGCCACAGAAATCTGAAAGCTACCACAGAACCTGGCATGTTGGAGTTTCCAGGATAGTTCCGATTCTTTTGCCCTTAAAGGAGAGGGGAGACACAGGTAAACTTACACTCTGAAGCTTTCCCCTCATCATTGCTCATCTTTATAACTTAGAGACATGGACACTCAACTGTCCTTATTTTGCTTTCCAAGCAGTGTAAACCATGCCAATGCCAAATGGTTTAATGATCAAGGGTCTTAAAACTCATCTCTTTAGGGCTGGGCATGGTGGCGCACACCTTTAATCCCAGTACTTGGGAGGCAGATGAAAGAGGATCACTGTGAGTTCGAGGCCAGCCTCAGACTACAGTGAGTTCCAGGTCAGCTCTGGTCTAGAGCAAGACCCTTTCTTGAAAAATAAAAAGAAAGGGGCTGTAAAGATTGCTTAGAGGTTAAGCGCTTGCCTATGAAGCCTAAGGACCTCAGTTTGAGGCTCAATTTCCCAATACCCACCGTAAGCCATGGAGGAACATTTATTTGCAGGGGCAAGAGAACGTGGCATGCCTAAACACCACACACTTGCACACACACACACACACACACACACACACACACACACACACAGCACTCCAATAAATAAATTATTAAGTAATAATACCTTATCCCATTTATATGATTTTTTTGGAAGTGAAAAAGTTATTGGAACAAAGTATAGATGGCATGGTGTCCTGACCCCGGATTTTATCTAATTCAGTTGTAGAGGAACTCAGGCAAGTATACGGTGGTGGTTTGATTCAGGTGTCCCCCATAAATTTAGGTTTTCTGAGTGCTAGACTCCGCAGATGATGGCAATTGGAAATTAAAGCCTCCTGGAGGCAGTGTATTGTTGGGGGCGGGCTTATGGGTGTTATAGCCAATTTCCCCATGGCAGTGTTTGGCACACTCTCCTGTTGTTATTGTTCACTTTATGTTGGTCAGGGGGTGATGTCCACCCTCTGCTCATGCCATCATTTTCCCTGCCATTGTGGAGCTTCCCCCACAAGTTGCTCTTGGTTAAGTGTTTTCTGGGAGCAATGCGAACCAGACTGCAGCATGTACATTCTAGACTCTTCCTGGCTGAATTCAAAACAAAGTGGGTATAAACCACAACTTTGTGGTATGAATTTCCTAAGCACTAATCCATTTTGACAGGGGTATCAAAATTGTATCATTACATAACTTCATTAAAATCTTTGAGTTTGGGACCTGGGTAACTTAACAAAAGAGCAACATTACTTTGTACTTATTATGAAGAGATGTATTACTGGTGACATAAGCATCATCTCTTCTCACCAATTAGAAACACAGTGAAAGTACCTTTTTCAATGAACACACATTAACTGATGTGTGTTACAATTATGACCAAATGCAATACTGTGCTCTTATGATTTCTCTATGAATATCACTGTTGTTACTTAAATTCATTCATGATCATAGATAAATACTGGTCATGCCAATATAGTGCACAATGATACCAGACAACACCCATGGACTTTATGATAAAGCAATCTAAGTTTTATTGAGACTGAGATCCATGTATGAGTCGAGAATTTAATATAAACCAAATAGCTAAGAGAGATTCAGTTAGTAGGAAACAAAGGTGAGGATTCATTATTGAAAAGGCACTTCCGCTCCTGAGGGACTTGTACTATGAGAGATAGAGTGTGTTATTCAGATCTAGGACGCAGAGCAGGAATCAAGTGCTCCCAGCCATCTTCGTCGACAGGGAGAGAAGTCCCTAACCTCCCCATAATGCTTGCACTTGGCTTGCCTTCCTTCTGCATTTTCTGCATTAAATTCATCCCATTAATGCCAGACTGGATTTATGGGATGGTTAATCGCTAGTTGTCACTTCAACAAGATTTAAAATAAGCATGGAGACAAATGTCTGGTCATGTCAGTGAGGAAGTTTCTAGTTCGATTAGTTGATGTAGGAGAAGTTGGACTAACTGGGTGGCACCGCTCCTTGGGCTGGGCTTCTGGACTATATAAAAAGGAAGAAGCTAAGCCGGGCGTGGTGGAGCACGCCTTTAATCCCAGCACTCGGGAGGCAGAGGTAGGAGGATTGCTGTGAGTTCGAGCTCACCCTGAGACTACATAGTGAATTCCAGGTCAGCCTGAGCTAGAGTCAATCAAGACCTCGGAAAACCAAAAGCAAAAAAGAAAAGGAAGAAGCTACCTGGGCATTCAGCATTGCTGCTCTTTCTCTCTCTCCCTCCTCCAATACAGGAGGTGACAGAAGGTGGCCCTGGATTCCTGCTTCTGCCATGATTTCCCAGCCATGATGGTTTTTCCCTCTGGAACTACACACCAAAATGAAACCTTTCTTTCCCTAAGTTTCTTATATGCAGTAGTTTTTTTTTTTTTTTCTTTTTCCAGCACGAAATAACTGATACAGCTTCTTAATGTATAAATCTTCCCTATCTAAGGTCATTTAATGATGCTTCTTTGCCCATGTAGAAAGCACTTAAATTTCAAACATGGACCCCACCTCTTACAGTAGCTTTAGCCCACTGCAGCTCACTTTTCACTTCTTCAGTGGGCAAATCTCAGTGTCCCAGCCTAAGTCAATACTAAATAAGAAAAGGGTAGAGGAGAAGTCAAATGTGTGATGGTCATGATCCTTGCGTCTCAGTATGAGAAGTATGCTGAATATAAGGCCGATCTCTTTCTCTTAAAATAATTCATTTATTTGTAAACAGAAAAAGACATAAAAAGAGAGAAGAGAAGTAGAGACAGGGAGACAAGGTGCACCAGGGCCTCTAGCCACTGCAAATGAACTCCAGATGCATGTGTCCCTTTTGTGAATCTGGCTTTACTTGAGTCCTGGGGAATTGAACTCAGGAAGTTAGGTTTTGAAGGCAGGCACCTTAATCGCTGAGCCATCTCTCTAGCCTGAGGCTGATCTCTTGAGCCTGAAATCTGCTCACTAACCCTGGCTGCTGGTCTTGGGAGGGGTCTACCTTATTATTTCAGTGATGTCATAGAAAATATTAAAAATTTTATTAATTTTATCTTTGATTTGCATTTGGAAGTACCAAGACATAAAGTGTTCATAGGGAGAGGATTAAAAGGGCTCCATGTTCTCACATAGCAACTATGCAATAGCTGCTAGAATAGGTAGAAACATACATGGAAGTAGTGCTATATGCATGCTCAGACCCTGGACAGCCATGGACAACCCATTTTAGCTTTGGGTTCTCTCTCTAACCATACATATGCATGCTCCAAGATGCCTCTGTGCCATTTCTTCTTTGACAGCTCGCCTAAGTCAAACAAGAACCCAGTGCTTTCTCCTTTGAGCCATCTCTAGTCCTAGCACTAACATCTTCACCAGAATAGATCCAGAACATTACATAATTACTCAAAGATGTCTTAGGCATCACTCAGGTTGAGATCCGTGGATGGGAGAACTCAGGTGATTATGGACACTTAGCACAATGCTCAGCATGTCTTTCACTCCCACTATGTATCTAAACAAGCTGCTGATGCTCCCTAGGAAAATGTGATTCCTACAAGTGGACAATGATGTCCAGTCAAATGAGCATCTTTACAAAATGAAGTTAAAAGAAGAAGGTACTTGTATTTGCATAGTTCTAACTTTCCACACAACCAAACACCTCCCAATTTGATGAAACACAGTCATGGCTGCAACCCGGAACCTTTAAGTCTCAACCACAGTGCTCTCCTGGCTTGCCACTTATCGACAGTCAGTTTTATGGGAAATTTAACAATCTCATGTCTCCTGGGGAGCAGGTGGCTTCCAGCGGATAGAGTATAATATTACCATGTTTACTTCCTGGCTTTTGGCTGAGAGTTTAAATCCAGGTGTTTACATTATGGGTTTCTTCTTCAGTAATTTCTGTTTTTCCTGAACAGATTCCCTGCAGCAACTGGTGGTGCATATGTAAACAAAACCAAAATATTTAAATTTTTCTAGGATTTTTGAGTTTACTGGACTTGGTAACAGAAATGTTGATTTTAAAATTGACTGTGAATATTGTAATCAAGACTGTTATTCCCTGGGAAACAAAACACAATTGAAATGGTAGTTTCTAAATAGCATTAACGAGTAGGGTGTGCTGGTATACTTATTGAAATAATTACTGGGATAGTGGGTGAATAGACCTGAAAAGGCACCGAGAATTATTGTTATATGTGGCACATTTTATTAAGAACCTATTATGTATTGCATAGCTCATTGGAACCAACTGCTACACTATGTGCTGTTGGGAACTGTAAAAGCAAGCACACATTTGAAGGCCAAATTATAAACTCATTAATTATTTAAGCATAGGTGATCTACTATATTCTTTTTTGTTGTTGTTGTTTTGTTTTGTTTTTCAAGGTAGGGTCTTGCTCTAGCACAGGCTGACCTGGAATTCACTCTGTAGTCTCAGGGTGACCTCGAACTCATGGCGATCCTCCCACCTCTGCCTCCCAAGTGCTGGGATTAAAGGCATGCGCCACCAAGCCCGGCTCTTAAATATTGCCTTGTCATCATGAGTAATTTGTTAAAACTTTATAATCCAATCTTTCATCAAGAAAAATGTTGAACTTAGTAGAAGGATATGGATGAAACAGACAAAGAAAGGATCTACCAGGTTGGAGGTGGCCATGGGGTTATTTTTCTTGCAGAGATCTGAACTCAGTACACTCATTAGCTATATGTGCTTTGCACAGCAGAAGTCCATTGTGGAATGAGGGGCAGGATTCTGGCTAGATGCCCGTGATACAGGATTCTATGGAAAAATGGCACCTAAAACAACGTTTTGAGGGAGAATTCTACAATGAGCTGAAAACTTGTGATGAGAGGAGATTCTGTAATCTGGAGACCAAAAAGAGGAAGGCAGATGAAGAGAAAACTGTCCAAAGAATAGCTGGGGTAAGCATTGGGATTAGATCAAAGGGAGGGCTAGTATGAGATGGGGCTGCCTAGGAAGGCTGAGGGCCCACAAACGTGAAGGAAATTTCAGCTTTTATGTAAAAATTCATAGAAAACCTTCAATGTGCAGCAGAAAATCAAGCTATTCTTCTAATTAGACAAAAAAAAAAAAAAAGTATGGCCAGAGAACGGACAAAGACGGGGAGAAAGAGCACCAGAGATATCGACCACACTCTCTTTGTAGACTCTCACCTCAACCTGGCATCTCAATGTAATGGGCAGTGGGCAGGATCAACATACAACACATAGTATTGTGTGCGCATAGAGTATTCATATTTCCCTTCTAAATAACTAGAAGTGATTACACCCATTTGGCAATTGTGGGATAACAAGGCCAAGGCTTTGTAAGGTCACACAGCTGTACAGCAGAAGGTCTCTATTCTTTAGGCCACTGCCCTAGTATAAAACCAAAAAAAAAAAAAAAAAAAAAAAAAAAAAAAAAAACACCTCTGGATGTCTTCCATTAGCCTTGTGGAATCAAGCAGCAATGTACAAGGGTCAGCCAAGAGGGTTCAAGAAGCATCTGTGTATGTCAAGGATATGTAGAAATGTAATCCAGCTAAGTTTGTGAGTAGGCTTTGAAGGTTCTGACTGTGGGAGAACTTAACTGTGGGACTGCATATTTCTGCTTCTTGCTAATCACATGCACCTGAGTGGGAGAAACACAGAAGTCACTTTCTAATTGGAAACAGTTTAAGAATCTAAGTCTGGATTTGGTCCACTCTCAGCCTTCCTGATGAGTTTTGTGGAGCTTTCCCAGCATATAGGATAACGAATAGATGTGTGATAACGATCTGATGAGCTAACCATCAACTCTGGTGGTCAGGAAGAATGCAGTTCACCCCTTATGCTGGTCTGTGCAGATGTAAAATATGACTGGGATTAATTACTTACTTAAAATAATTAATTACCAAAATCGCTGACAATTTCAACATTAGAAATCTTACCACAGTGTGATGGAGTTTTGAGATAATAATGACCAATATTGGCAAAATAATGTGGGGTTTATTGTGTGTATTCATGCAAACTAAATCCCTTTGTGCATCAAAAACCACATCCTGTGCTAAGTGCTGGAGACACAAAGGCAAACGACCCAGATCTGGTCTCTAAGGAGCTTCTCTAAATGAAAGATAGAGACAAATTGGTAAACAAGTAGGAAATTTGATAGAAGACCTGTGATAGAGATTGATGCTCGGAGGCATGGTGGCTCTGCACCATGTGAACATGGTTGGCTTCCAATGTCTTCAGTTCTTAGTATCTTCTTCCCTCGGACAAATGGCCAAATTTCTAGTGGCTAACCTGGCCTTTCAGCAGGGCTCTGCTTGCAAGAATTCTGAAAGAACAAAATACACACTTGCATTCTTATAGGCAATCCCACTCTGATGTATATACCTTCTCTCCTACCATCCCCAAGATCCAAGAATGGTATGCATTATTAGAAAAGGATGTGAAAACATGCCAACAGTAAATAAATTTACAGCATCCTCTTCATACCTTATGAGCTGCAAATCTTTGGCTCACCAATGAATGCCTAATTCTTACCTTCTAATTTAATTACTTATGTAATTACAGATGTGTGTTGTGTCTTTTTATTTATTGCTTTGTACATAAAAGAAAATGAAAGATAACTACATAATTACATTAATAATCACATTAACAGGCACATAAACATGATTGCAAATGAACTCACTTAAACAGTGAATAAAATGTTTAAAAATGTTATAAACATTTCTTGGAAATAAAATACATATATTTTATTTCATATAAAATATGAATATCCTTGATGTAGAAGAATCAACAATAATATAATGTCTATGTGTGTGAATGATATATAAAATGTTCTGTTTTCCTATGAATGCCTCAGAACGTATTATATTTGCAATCACATCTGTAAAACATTAAGAATAAGATTTCTTTCTAAATTCTTTCTTCTGGCCCATATTCATTGTACTACACACTGTTTTTCATTATTCCTTCAATGCTCTTGATATTTTACTTTATATGACCACTGGTCCACATAAACATATAAATCCCTATTTCTTCAATTGTTCATTCTACCCCTCCATCTTAAACATTGGTTCTGTTTAATCAACTTGAAACTTCACCTGGATCTTCAGCACCCTCTGAAAATTTACAACTCTCAAATAGCCTGCTCTGGATCCTTTCATGTCACTCTGACTTGACTGAACAAATGAACTTTCTTGTGTCTAAGCTTTGTCATTTTATAACACTTCATTCATGGAACCAGCTTCTTCCTTTCTATTTCCTCTTTGCTTTTGTCAGCTGAGTCCTGTCTTGTTTATCTTCAGGACTGGTGATCTAGACAGTTCTTTTCACCTCAGTTTTCACTTGGTGGCCCCCTGAGAAGATGGAGATGACTGTGTGGGGACCTGCTTGGGGTTAGCTGGGGTGTAATGCTCATGGAAAGAAAGGGAGTAGAGGGACCTATCATAGATTCCCTAGCTTGGAGTGAGAGTGTCAGCTGGACTTTGTATATTCTTCGTCAGTCAGCAGATGCTTACTATCCTTGGAAAAACTGATGTGGAGAGAGGCCGGTCTCTCTGGCAGAGGCAAAGAAAGAGAGCAACATCTCAGAAGTTGGATCATGAAATCTGAGCAGTGGGTCCCATCGCTGTAACTGTCCTTTGGAACATACACACTCACGTGCTCCCAAGCACACAGACCAGGTTACCTACTGTTTTTACCGCATATTTGAAGCTGATCTATTATTTCTTTATTAATTTTGGAGCCTACATGTAAAGATGCAAGGTTTAGCTGAAGGTTTTCTTCTTTTCTTTCTCTTAGGAAAAGGAAATCTTGTACACACTCTCTCTCTCTTCCTCAGCTCATCAAGCAGTTCTTCTGATGCGAGCCTACAAGGAATCCTGACTAGTGCAGATGACCAAAAGCAAAGCTAAATCTGACCCTGGAGGGATGCTGTGCCCTTTAGGTTAAACAACATGTGCCAAGAAATCTGTCTTGTTTTGTGTAATGTATGGCTGACTTGTGCCAACATGATTAATCCCCACTAAATTCTGTCTATCGCCACACTTTCTTTCCGTTAATTTTTAATATGCTAGGTTCACACAAGGATGCATCTACATTTCTTATTAAGGTGACTAGATGATTCTTCCTGGAAATGTATATGCCTCTTTTATCAGAAAGAAAAGAAGGCTTTGAAATTACATTTTGAAATGACCTCTCTTTCCACTCTCAACATTTAATTGTTCAATAATACTCTGAAATAACTACTCAGAAACACAATTGTTTCAGCAGAAGTAAGAGGAGCACATCTTCCTCATCCTTAATAGGGGAAGAATTAAGGTACTAAAGGAAGCATGTGTCTGTATCTGCTTCTGAAAGAGAGAGAGAGAGAGGGAGAGAAGGAGCTGGCACAAGATATGCCAGGTCCTGGTTCTATAACCCATTTAGTATGAACTCAACTTTGACATAATTTATAGTTAGCATCTTATGATCAAATCACATTTTATAACATTAGCAGCAGGGAAATTTACATATATATATATATATATATATATATATATATATATATATATATATATATATGGTGTGTGTGTGTGTGTGTTTGTGTGTGTGCTTTCTGAGGGGATAGTTAATGTGCAACCTATAACAACAATCCAATTTAGAGTCCGTTTCCAACTATAACATAACATTGCAATAAAACTTTATAGTTTTCATTGGGTATTTTGCTATGTTCTTTATGCTTTTCTATGGTATATTTTGATAAGTAATTTTTAACTTCCCTAGGACAAAAATCTCAAAATTAACTCCAAGGGGGATCAAAAGCAATGATATTAATCATATCACTAGGGCAAAAAAGAGTTAATATACATGGGGATTTATTTATTTATTTATTTTTATAATTTATTTTTTATTTATATTATTCTAATTTTACATTCATAATGGTGACTCCATTATCCTCCTCCCTGTCCTCCCTCTTCCAAAGGGACCCTCATCCATGGGGAAGGTGGGTCATGCATTATGGGGGTAGTCAAGAGTTATGGGGGATAGGCCAAGTCTCTGTGCATAATGCTCCAACTTGTGGCTCTAACATTCTTTCCACCCCCTCTTCCGCGAATTTCCCTGAGCCACATTGGGGTCATTTTAGCTCTACTTCAGTGATGAGGTTTTGGGAGCATCTGTGTCTCTGGATCTCTGGCTTAGTAGGAGTTGGATGTTCTCTGTGTTTATCTCCTTCAGCCTTTTTCTGGTGTTGTGATCACCATGAATGCTGTACTCTTGCCCTTCCCCAGCATTACTCTATGGTTTCAGCTGGGGCCTTGGTGAGGTGTGATTGGCTGATCCTCCCTTCAGGTTCTGAAGGAAAAATAATTCCTGGAAAAGAACACGAAAGCAAACAAAGAAGAGATGAGGTCCTCTAAAATGCTTTGGATCCACACAAGCCCATGAGAAATTCACTCACCTGAGCATAAAAAGAAATCTTTTTCTAGGGAAAGAACCAATGATCATATAGACCCCACATGCTGAACATTTTTTTCCTCTTCATATACTACTGACTATATCATTGAAGAGTATTGTTGGGGTCCCCCCTAGGGCCAGCCCAGGAGGGACAGCAGGGTCTCTGCTGAGTTGGGGTGAGAGGCGCGGAGTCATGACACAGACTCTGGGAGTTGGGTGGAAGCAGCAGAGGACAAGCTGCCGCAAACTAGTTTATTGAGGAAGTACACGGAGTTTTAAGGGGCTTGACTGGCCAGTCATTGTATAGGGTGGTCCCCTTTTTGTGACCAATGACAGCCTGTCTCCAGACAGATCATCTCGTAGCAGGTTTCTCGTGAGCATGGGACTGTAGCTGTTATCATGCCAGGCCTGCGCAGAATGCCATGTTCACAGAAGCTACTTCCTGGTTTCTCTGCCATGCGGTCTGGCTAGGGCCAGGCCTGCATTGTGCCATACAAAATATGACTTCCTTTCCCCAGTAACCATTCACTACCAATAGCTCATCAAAGAGAGATGGGACTCATAATCCCCTCCTCCCTCCATGATGAGGTGGTGATGGGCCCTATCTCCTGTAGGTTTTCTACAACCAACCACTGATGCAGTGACTACATGAGTGCAATGGCCATGCCGTGTCCAGGTAAGAGAGTTGCACAGCATTCTTCCCATCCTCCACCTCTTCCCTACTATTAGTCTCCACATCCTCCATGTTCCCTAAGCCTTGATCGAAGATGATGCAGATGTCGCATTAAGGGTTGAGCAAGCTTGACGTGGTGGTGGTGAGTTCAAGGCCACCCTGAAAGTACATAGTGAATTCTGGGTCAGCTTGGGCTAGTGAGAGACCCTACCTCGAAAAACCAAAAATAAAATAAAATAAAATAAAATAAAATAAATAAAATAAAATAAAATAAAATAAAATAAAGGGGGGGATGAGCAGTCATCAGTCACTTATTTCCATCACTTTGACTACTTAGGAGATTCTTCATTAGCCATGGGCCACTGAAAACAGCACATATTTCTGACCAAGTTTGGGAACAGCATTAATATGTAGGTATACACAAAAATATTTAGAAGCAGTTTAACAATGCAACTCTTTAGCAAAACAATAGTAGTGAATATTAGTAGATATATGACCTCCCTATCCATGGACTTTTGTCCTGATTTGCAGCAGTATCAGGCATGAATTTTGTCTTATAGAGTGAGTCATAAATCCAATCAGAAAGTGGTCAGTTACCTCTATAGTAGTCAAGCCAGTATTGTACCAGTGGGCATATCTTTCCTGGCAGGTCAGTATTGATCAGGTTGTGTCCACTGCTGGGCAATTCTATTGATGACTTTTCTCTCCCATCAGCCTTCACAGCATGTGCCAGCACTTTGAGAGCCATCTTGTAGGAAGGAAAAATGTCAGTTCAGTTCTGGCTTGATTTTTCTACCTCATGAAACATCAAGGTGTGGAGAAATTGCAAAGAACAAATTAAATGAAGTAAAAGAGCTAGAATATAATCAGGTAGTCACAGATCAATAATGATCAATAATGGTATGGCCAAGGTAAGAGTTATTCAAGAACCTGTCATACTCTTCTGTGAAGTAAATATTGTATGGAAGGAAATCTTTGGAAAATGGCAAAACCCCAAGTGCTTTCAGTCTATATTTGAAACTTTAACTTTATCAACAGACTTACTTTGATGTTCATTGAGACCCTAGGATAAATGTGTTCTAGAAGTTCAAGGAAATAAAATACTGTAAGTAGAAAGAGTCATTTTTAAAGAAAACTGGATAGGATTATTGACATTCCCAAATAAATTTTTACTTTACTGTAAAAAAATAAAAATAAAAGAGCTGATGTTATTCAACTCCAAAGTTGCCTGAAACCTCACTGTGTATCTGGTTTATTGTGCTGATGCCCCAAAACCTTGAGCTGTCTCTTTGGATGGCTTTTGGTAAAGCTGAAACCAGAAACTATTTGCTCAGAAAACCCTGGGGATTCTGTAAAAATGACTTTGGGTCAAAATTCAAGGAAATGATTGAAGGAATATGTACTTTTAATGTTACTCTTCCAGGTAGTAAATCTTGAAGCTTCTGATTTTCAGATATTATATCTGCAAATAGTTTGAATTTATCTTTTCCTTACTTTTAGTATATACAGATAACTATTATCAGAAAAATGCAACTCACTGTCTCCTATGATTTGCTTTGAAACATTTTCATTCAAATCAACCCTCTCTAAACCAATAAAATGATATGAACTGGTACTTAGAAACTGCTTTGTAAACACAGGCAATATCTGGCTGTATTTGTTGATAAATCTGTGAGGGTGGCCCAACTGGAAGCTATTTTGCTTTTTCTTTTTGTTCTTTTCTTTTGGCAGCAATCCCATCAGTTTTTCTGACTAAACATTGAGCCTACATTTTAATGACTCATATTTTCCGACTGTGTCCTGTGAATTGCTTCTAAGACTTTCTGCTGATGTGGAGCATCACGTGAGAAGGGGCAGGCACTTGTCTGTGTGTGAGTATATTTTCAGATGAGAAGATACAAATGTCAGGACTCTTTGCGCTTTTGCAGACCTGTTTGAATGACCACACTTGGTAATGTCTTCAATTTAATATCATAGCCTGATTTTCATACTCTTTGATATCAACTTTAACCTTTGAAATCTCAGCAGAAAGAAACAATCTAGTGTAAAGGATAGACAGGCCACTAAGATGATAAAAATGTGACATATGCATGTGTCACAGAAAGACAAGGGGACTTGCTGTCTAGCTCATGGCTAGCTCCTATTGTTTGATCTGTGGCCTCTCCTCTGAAAATCTGTTGTCTTGGGCATGAATCCTTCTCAAAGGTCCATGTAAGGAATTCAAGGCAAAAAACTTCAATCAAGAACTCATTCATCATTATTATTATTTATTTTTTGGAGAGAGACATAGAGAAAGGGAGAGAAAGACAGATAGAAATGGGCGCACCAGCAGCCTCTCAGCCGCTGCGAATGAAATCCAGATGTGTGCACCCCCTTGTGGTCAAGTGCGGCATTGCGCCCTTGCATCACTTTGCATCTGGCTAAACGTGGGACCTGGAGATTGGAACTGCTGGAGATTGGAACCAGCGTTCTTAGGCTTAGGAGGCAGACGCCTTAACCACTAAGCCATCTCTCCAGCCCAAGAACTCACTCATTATTCATTATTAAGGTTAATTATAAACAAATCAGAGACAGAAGTGCTAAAGTATTTAGTATTTTTTAATTAGTGTTAATAATCTTTAAGTCCTGTATTTGAAATCTAAAAGAGTGTCTTCTTCCTACACTGGATTTACACCATTATGCTCTTCCACGAGCAAGAAAAATACAAAAGAAGAACTGTTTCCAGACACAGGATGCTCAATCTTCTGAATCTTTTAGTGCTGTGTGTGTGTTAACTTGTGCTTGCCACTCTGTGCATGTAGAATTCAGAGGACAACTTTAGAGAGTTGTTCTTTACCTTCTGCCTTGATTGACAAAGGTTCTATCCTGTTGATTTGAAGCCAGTAACACTAGACTAGCTGGGATGCAATCTTCTGGATTTTCTTGACTCTGCCTCCCATTGCTGTAGGGATTACAGAAGCACGCACTAACATTTTACCCAGCTGTACATGGATTTTGAGGATATAAACTCTGGTCACCAGACTTGAATTAACCACTAAGTCATCTTTCCTTCCTGAGTATGCTGACTCTTTGGACCATGAAGAATAAAGTTTTTAAAGTTCTGTGAGGAATGCCAGGGATTTAAATTGTGGTCATTGAAAATGGGTATGTTTCTGTCAGGGTTTCTTAACCTCGGCACTACTGCCATTGGAGACAGGAATTTTTGTTGTAGAGTCTGTCCTGTGCTTTGTAGAAGATATCAATGATTCCTTCCCCACAATAACAACAAATACTATCTCAATAAAGTGATGAGTGTTCCATGGGAGACAAAAATCCCAGGATTGACTGGGCTGGGACTATTACATGGGTGACACTTCCTTTGTGAGATGGCTCCTAGCTTCTGCACAGCATGTCTCACCTAAGTGGTACCTGCTACCCACTTTACCACTGTCAGTTTAGTCTTACTGCTGCTGGGCTCCAGCTGAACCATCTTCATGATATTATTTGTTATAAGAAAAACGTATTACTTAAAGAATGGCACTGAGGAAGTTGTTGCTATGTCTCAGCCCAATAGAGGAAGAAATCAATAAAGAATACCTTACATGTAATTTAAGTAAATATACTGAATAACAAGAAGAAAGCTGAGGATGGGCATTCATTCTTTCTGCTTCCTGCCTGATGATTGAATGTGATTAGCCATGCTACAATGGACTGCAAGTTGAAATACAACCTTCGTAGTTTCTTGACAATCAAACTCAGAACAAGGCCTTAGAACCATACTTAGGCTGTAGTAGAACAGAATAGATTAACTTGCTGGGTTGAAGTACATTGTCTGAACTTGAAGTAAACTGATTCATCACTCTCCAAATTTTACTTTTAGCATCGTTTTATTGAGTAATATGAAACCCCTCCCTTTCCTAATTAGGGAGTTATTTCTGGAATCACGCCAACAACTTTATATTACACCCAGTATATCAGAGTCATTTCTAGTGCTTTCTTCAAATGTTTAAGAACTAAGTTATAATTGGCAGTCTCAACAACATACATGACTAACTCAATGAAATGTTAAGGGTATTGGATCATTTTGATATTGCCTATAATAAATCCAGAATGTCACACCCATTTTAACTGGGTTTAATATCATTACTCAGGTTTTATGGCATCTTAGATATGACTTCATTTCAAATACTATAGGTTCTGACTGGAAGAACTTTCTATGCCTCAAAGAATAAAATGCATCCACCATGTCAGTCACAGAAGGAAGAATTAGACCAGGATGTGCAAGGGATTCAGTTCAGCTTTGCAGGGATATGTCAGAGTTCAATTTATATCTCATGCTTATTTATTGTCCCATCAGGGGATTAAGATTATCCCACTTGTGTCCCTATGGTTTAGAATTTTGAACTCTCAGTTGTTACCACGTATGCATTAAACAGGATCAAAACTATATTTGGGAGAATATCACAAGCTTTATCACAAAAGAACTCACATCAGCCATATATTGTAAACACACATACCCCATATATGTGTTTTATACTTACATATTTGTCATGTATAAAAAATGACAAAAGAACCTTCACTCATATATGTGTGTGTGCGTCTGTGTTTGTGTGTGTGTGTGTGTGTGTGTGTGTCTGTGTGTGTGTGTGTGTGTGTGTGTCTGTGTGTGTGTGTGTGTCTGTGTGTGTGTGTGTGTGTGTCTGTGTGTGTCTGTGTGTGTGTAGTGCTTTGAATGAATTTGGCAGAACAAATGGCACCCATCCAAATCCTGTACTGTATAGAATCCTCATGGAAATAATCTATATCCATCATTGTGTTGTTGGAGTTATGATCTCAAATGTCAATGTAATACCTAACAAAGGAGTCTAGAATGTTCTGAACCTACTAACCCTAAAAAAAAAAAAATTCTTTGGGCAAAGAGTAACTTTATTTATTTATTTATTTATTTATTTATTTATTTATTTTAGTTGTTTTGGTTTTTCAAGGTAGGCTTTCACTCTATTCCAGGCTGACCTGGAATTCACTATGTAGTCTCCATGTGGCCTCAAACTCACTGCAATCCTCCTACCTCTGCCTCTCAAGTGCTGGGATTCAAGGCATGCTCCACCACACCCTCCTGGATACCAAAGAGTAACCTTAAAACATTTGAGCACTGAAGGCTTTCCTTTGCTGCCCCCACCAGTCCTTTTCTGACGCTAGCCCATTTCTTTACCTTTATGTCAGAAGTCAAGCTCTCTAACTCCTCCTTTTATCCCGCATCCACCTTGCATATTCCATGTTCTAAGAACATTAGATATTGACAAAGATAATTCAAGCTGAAGCCTCCCTTCCTCAAAATAGACTTTGCACATCCCTCTGCTGGCAGCATCTCCCTGTCTGGACACACCAGTCACAACGTGAACTGTCTGGAGATCTTTCTCACTGTGCTTCACTTCCTTCAATGCTCATCACCAGCAGTTAATGAGGTTCCATCATGGTTATTTGTACATAATTTGTTTGATGAAATAATGAGTAAAATAATGTACTCTTGAAACAAGGGGTTCAGAAAAGTCCTTGAACCCCAAACTAGGTTTGTGTCTAATTTTAAATCAAAGAAGTGAACAAAATCAGATTGAGAATGCTAATTATTAAATGATATTTACTTAGGGAAGAACAGAACCTAAGGAAGAAAAAAGAATATACCCCATGTGGCTCAAGAGCCCACGTGGTACACCTGGAAGAACCATAGAGAAGACAGAAAAGTAAGTTCGAAGAGCTCCTGCCATGTGGAGAGATCAGGAGGGGTCAAGAGCCCGTGTGGAAAAGAAGGACTGGGAGGTTCTCCCCTCACTTCAGCCTAACTGGGGACAAGATGATGAGAAACTCACCAGAATCTGGAGGTTCCCCAATGGTCAGGCAGCCCAGAGAGAGCATTCCCTCTCCTCACAATGGTATTTATCATCTTAGGTGGTGGATTTCACCTTCTGTCTCAGGTGATTCAGAGAAAGAAGCCATTGATTGGTCTGAGCTAGAGGCTGGCTCAGGAAAAGGCTAGCTATAACACCAAGTTCTTGAGGCTAAACTTGACCAACCACAATGTCATGACTCTAGAAAAAAACAAAAAAACAAAAAAACAAAAAACAACTTCCTTCCCAAGGAGGGGCTCCGGTATGGAAAAACAGGTCTAGAGAATTGGTCGCAGGATAAGAAGTCAGATCATCCTCTGATCTCTAGCAAGTGTGGACCTTCCTGCCTTGCTTTTTACTTTCAGGGGCCACCCAAACTGCCTAACCAAGCTACCTGACTCCCTCTCACTCCTGACACTATCCTGGAAAATTTACTAGTGCATCCTTCCCCTAAAGGTAGCTTTCTTGCCAAAATATAAATTGCTACTTCAGGTTTTCTTCAAATTGATCTTCAACCCATCTTCTATGTGAAAATACCTGTCAAAAACAACGAGCATGTA
Organism: Orientallactaga sibirica; assembly: GCA_036365145.1. Lineage (NCBI taxonomy): Eukaryota > Metazoa > Chordata > Mammalia > Rodentia > Dipodidae > Orientallactaga > Orientallactaga sibirica. The sequence continues at coordinate 7,462,716 of JAEOAD010000044.1, read as the reverse complement.
TCATTCCACTTATTAAATATCTAAATGGGTTGAAAGTCTTATTTTTGCTACTAACTCTAACAGAAAAGCACATAGCTACTTCTTTGGTTCATACAGCCACAGTACTACAAAGGTTATAGAAGAGATGGCTTGACATGGCTTCAAAGAGCAGAAATGCCCTCATTTCCTCTAGTCTGCCTTGTATGTCAACCTCCACACCTCATGCCACTCAACTGACCTTCTATAGGAGTGTTTAGCTCATATTTCCTCTTAAGTTAAATCACATGCTTAACGTTCATTATGTCTCAACATATGCATTTATTGTACTATATTAAAATTTCAAGCATATATATATATATATATATATATATATGCATATAACATGAATATATATGTAACTTTTTTATGTAGACATAAAAAAGTTAGTGTTAGCTTACCTTCTTGGTCATCAGAGTCTGATAGCAGGGATATTTTCCTTCACTCAAATCTTACCCTCTCTCAAGATTCATTGATAATGCAAGTCGTGGCAAGGAGAAACTTCATGTGTTCCTCCATTGGTAGCCATTCTGTACCTGACACGTAGCATCCTGAGATGCTCACATTATACTTGGAAATCTGCCCAGAAAAAACTCGAAACTGGCTTTTTGCCACTCCAGCTTTATCTGGTTTCTGGAATATGATTTAAATCTTTTGACATTTTAAAAATGTGAAAATGCAGCTTTGAAATGCATAAATTCTGTGACTTCAAGGAAGTATTTGCTCTCTCAAGCATCTATAGTCAGGACTTTGGCTCAGACAGTCCATGAATCTGACAACTGAGCTGTGTTAAAGATTAATTAAAACTTAGGTTTTAATCATAATGACTTGTTTTGAGGCAGGGTCTCACTCTAGCCCAGGGTGACCTGAATGAAACTCACCATGTAGCCCATGCTGGCCTCAAACTCACGGGGAGCCTGAACTTACACAGGCCTTCCTATTTCACGTACTTTAGGCAAGAGCCACCATGCTCAGCTTCACAGTGATTTTATTCTTGAAACTTGTGGAAGAAAATATTTTTGAACTTTGTTAAAACCTGGTCCTGACACAATGGGTTGTGTTTTTTGCAAGTTCACTTTATTAACCTTGTCCACTAAGATAACTTGACTTTTAGTCAAATCCCATAGTAAATGCTCATATCCCTTCTTGTGCAATGAATTTTTACTGAAAGAAGGGTCTCTTTAATCCTGATCAAAGCCAAATTCCTATATTATCCATTGCCTCATGCTTATATTAATAACTACAGAGTAAATGTAAAATATTGGAACATGATTCAAATGGAGAATTATTGGAATAAAATATAGTGATTATATAAAAACAGGAAGCAAGAATGATGTTGTGACTCTGCAGTGATTCCTGAACACAAGTTTTGAGGGTTTTTCAGGAAAGTCTTGATAAAGGTACAAGTGAAGTGTGACCTTTTGTTCACGGAACCCCCTTCTTACTTCTTGCCTGAGTACTTTGAAGTGTGATGATGAAGAAAACGGATAGGACTCATATTCCCATGAATGCTTGGAGAAGGAAATCAAGACCTCATGAGTGAAAGCATGAAAATAAATACAGGGATTATACATCATGAAACAGAAAATAGGTTATTTTATCATTCAGATCTGAAAGAGAAAAAACAAAGTTTGTAAAAAGTGTGTTAGAAAGGGAGTAAGTATAAATACAGTAAGATAAATAAATGTCAGAAAGAGGGACAATAGGACTAAAACTTCATTGCCAGGAATAGAGAATTATGAATTTAAAAAAATTGGGCTGGAGAGATGGCTTAGGGGTTAAGGCGCCTGCCTCCTAACCCTAAGAACACTGGTTCCAATCTCCAGCGGTTCCAATCTCCAGGTCCCACGTTTAGCCAGATGCAGTGACACAAGGGCGCAATGCCACACTTGGCCACAAGGGGGCGTGCACATCTGGATTTCGTTTGCAGCAGCTGAGACAATGCTCGCACGCCCATCTCTGTCTTCCTCCCTCTCCCTCCCTCCCTCTCTCTCTCCTCTCTCTCTCTCTCTCTCTCTGTCTCTCTCTGTGTCTCTCTCCAAAAAAAAAAGATAAAAAAAAAAAATTGAGTTGTATGCCAAAGACAAGAATGTATAAATGAATTTTAAATCATAAGATGATAGAATCTTATTTATATTCTTGAAAACATTGTTTTGTTGATCAAGATACAACCAGAATATGTAAAATAACTGTATTTTTCTTTCTGAATGGCTACTTTACTAATTTATGCAGATAATTATCAACCTTACCTTTGGTATAATTTCCAAGAGCTATGTTTATTATATCTTGTTGCTGTTTTCATTTCTTATTAGAATCATTATTGTCATGCATAATTGTATAATTTTAAGGAATTCAATATATGCATCAAAAGAGTGAATCATAAACAAGTAGCCTTATTTTACTTTTATAGTAAAGCCCAGAATATGAGCCTTAATATTTTAACCATAGAGAAGCACTTTCTATATGTTTTGGGATGGGAGACTATCAATGGGCATTTACTGTGTTCACTTTTCTATGTACTAGGACATCTGTATTCAAGTTGCTAATGGACACAAAATATATTATAAAATGCTTTAGTAAGGTCTGGTACAAGAAAAGTTAATTTACCAAGACCCAAAGCTCATATAAATCAATGTTTTAAGTCAATTAAAATAACTGAAATTTAATATGTTATATGTGAACATGAAGAAATATTAATTTGTTTCTGTTTTGACCAGAATTATCTAAAAAAGTGTTACTTCTCTGAATTTTTTGTGTTTAGTTAACTTAAAAAAAAACTTCAAACTTATTATTAGAAAAAGTCAATAGCTAGAAAGAGGTACATGTATGAAGAAACATAAAATTATTAAATTAAAGATTCTTATATTAAAATCTTAATCACCTAGATCACTATAATATACCTAAAACAGAAAAAAAGAATACAGAAAGAGACTATTATAAAGCCAAACAGACAAATATTCCTTTTTTTTTTTATTGTGTATATGTATGTACATGTTCCCATGTGTGTAGGTGCAAGTGTGGGTGGATGCACATATGTGCACATGCATGTGGAGTTCCGAGGTTGATACAAGATACCTTCCTCAATCCTTCTTCACTGTATTTACTGAAGCAGGATCCCTCATATGAATCCAGAGCTTGCCAATTCACTGTCTAACTTTCCAGCTTGCCCAAGCCTGGAATCTGCTGTCTCTTCCAAGCAGGCCACCATACCTGCCTTGCATTTGCATTTATCTGGGGGCCTGGGATCTGAGTTCAGGTCATTATGCTCATGCACCAAGCACTTTATTCACTGAGCCATGTTCCTAGGCCCCTGCTTAGGTTGCTTGGACCTAAAACTGCTGCATTTATCAGCATACTCTAGGGAAAGAGACTTTCTATCAAGCATTCACTTAAGGTGAATTCTACTGAAGGTGGGCTGGAGATGTGTAAGCAGCGATAGTGTAGCTGAAGAAGCCAATGTGGAAATCCAGCAATAACTTCTCTTTCAATGGGAATACAAAAGCAGGGAATCAAAAAGATTTTTCAGCTTAAAGGAAATAAACGAGGAGGGTTTTCTCCTCCTTCAGGGAAGGTTCAGCTCTTTTATTCTATTCAGCCCTCCAGCAGATTAGGGGATCCTCACTCACCCTAAGGTCAGCCACCACATGCTTTAGTCAGTCTATCACTGAAACGTTAAATGCATCCCAGAACAACCTTAGAGAAACATCCAGAAAAATGTTTAATCAAATAAGTGGGCATCGTGTGGCCCAATAAAATTGAAACATTGACTATCAGAAGAAGAAAACTAATTCTTAAAGTTTAGGCCAAGAGCCCTGCACTCACATATTCAACCAGCATCTACTGATATTCTAGTGAACAGCAAATCTATTTTAGGTGGTGGGATTCTGTGAGAGGTAAGATATGATCTCTGCCTTCAAAGGATTTATGGTCCTTGGAAAACAGGAAAATGCAATAAAGCATGATAGTTACTGTGGGGCTTTGATTCAGGTGTCCCCCATAAACTTAGGTCTTCTGAATGGTAGTCTCCCCAGCTGATGGCAATTGAGAATTAACGCCTCCTGGAGGTGGTGTATTGTTGTGGGTGGGCTTATGGGTGTTATAGCCAGTTTCTCCTTACCAGTGTTTGCCACACTCTCCTGTTCCCGTTATCCACCTGATATTGGCCAGGGGGGATGTCCACCCTCTGCTCATGCCATCATTTTCCCTGCCATCATGGAGCTTCCCCCTCAAGCCTGTAAGCCTAAACAAACCTCTTTTTTTTCACACAAGCTGATCTTGGTTGGGTGATTTCTACCAGCAATGCGAACCTGACTGCAACACTTACCAAAAAGAATGGAATAGAAAGAGTGAAGTCACAATGCAAAGAGAGGGTGTTCAGGGGGGTGCTTTAACTCCTGAAAATTAGAGAACAGAAGAGCATTCAAAGAAAAAGGGTTTCTTTTCTTAATAAATAAAAAGCATTAAGGAGGACACTGCTTCTTGGCAGATGGTTCAGCCACTAAAGCCCTTGCTTTCAAAGCCTCTTGGCCTGGGTGTGATTCCCCAGTACCCTAAAGCCATATTCACAAAGTGACATATTCAACTGGACTTTGTTTGCACTTGTAAGAGACTTTGGCATGGCCATTCACTGTGAGTCATGGAAGTAGCTAGGGACCTGAAAGCCTGATGATAGGCGAGGCCAGAGTAGCAGTGTACTCATTCTGCCAAGCATTCTCATGCACTCTACAACACAGTGCCACTGCCTGCGAGCAGGATCTTCACATAGGACTTAGTTTTCACTATGTTCAAAAGGGAGCTAAGACAAATTGACACAGAACTTTAATCTATTTTGGGAAATTTGAGTTGTTTTTTTTTTTTCTCAACTTTAGCCAAAATTCTTTTGGAGATTTTCTAATGATACTTATTCTTTTATCTACTTACCATTTATGTCCAATAATAGACTTCTGAGTTCATATCATTCCTCTTTAATTTAGTATCTATTATTTATTTGTTAATTCAAACACTATGTTATGTGATAGTAGTTTACAGTATACATAATACCTGTCTCCTTTCTCAAAAACAGAGTACAAAAGACTATATATGATTGAATGTGAATATACAATGAATGTACTTAGCTTATTAAGACTGAAGTCAAAATTATGTCCAGATTAAAGAATCCCACCAATGCCTCAGAAACATCTGTCTGTTTCTTATTACAAAACCAGTGACTGTTGTTAAAGTTTAAACAAATGGATAGACCCATTCTAAGGTGAAGCCATCACTGGGTTTCTATAGATGTGGTTCCAGTACCTGACATACACAGCAAAATCTGCACAGACTCAATCCCTTATATATGACAGTAGTATTTGCTAATAACATGCATAAATCCTTCAATATACATTTAATCACCTCTGGATTGTGCATAATACATAAGATTTAAATATGCAAGTAGTTTCCATAGTAAAATGACAAGAAAAATCTGTGCATGGTCAGAAGAGAGACAATTTTATTTTCTAAATAATTTCATCCATAATTGATAGAACACATGGATGTAAAAATCCATGAGTCTGGAGAACCAACTTTACACATAAACTCATGGACTCACCCAGGATTAGACCTACAATTTAAGCTGTCATCTTCCCGTGTCACAGTCCGCTCTATGCTGCTGGGATGAATTTCCAAACCAGATATAGCATATGGGAGGAATGGGATTTACTGAAGCTTATAGAACCAGGGGAAGTTTCATAATGATGAAAAAGAGAAAAGCCACCAGTTTTACAAGAGCAAAAACTGGCAGCCAAACAGCCGGCAACCCAGGCAGAGCTCAAGCACTCTCTGCGAACACAAAGTAGATCTACCCACCATGACATCCCCTCCAGCCAGGTGTCTGGAAATCCAAGCTTGAGTAAAACTCCTTAATCTAACACGAGAAATGGCTCAGCAGTTAAGGCACTTGCCTGCAAAACATAATGACCTGAGTTCAATTCCTTAGCACTCATGTAAAGCTGGTGTATGCATCTGGAGGCCCAGGTACACCCATTCTCTGTCTGTCTTTCTGTCTCTCTTTGCTTGCAAAAAAATAAATAAAATATTTTTTTTAATTCCTGTAACTATTGGAGGACAGCCATTTAAACTACCGACCCCATGGAAAGAACAAATAAATGAATATAAATTCCTTTGGACCTCTTGTGCACTTCCTTTTCATCAGTAATCTTTTTGTGTTGCTTAGAAATCATACCTGGAGCCTGTGCTGTTAAAATTCAAGAAGTGATATAGCAAATAATATAAAGTTTGTCACAGTCTTCTGATTAGACAATTAAAATTTTATATCTTCTTATGAGTAAATGAGAGACATAAACCCTATAATTAAAATGCAATAAACTCATTTGCTCACCTAAAGTACATGCTGTTGTTTATCATGTCAACATCTTTCAGGAGCTCCAACACACTCCACTGCAAGCTGGAACAAACAGAACTACCCCTCCAGACTTCAGTGAATTATCACCAGAATGATTTTGATATTGAAAGGGCAAGGAGAAATACAGCAAAACTGGAGGCTGAAAACTGGATCAGATACAGTAAGCTTTGGTCCAATGCTCCCAGGTTGGCCCTGTAAATATAAACCAATAGTGTACTGAGGTCTTTCTTTGTCTGCCTTTTACACAGCCAGGTCTTTCCACTAAGCTTCTGCCTTTGATATGTTGGATTCCAGCCACAACCATTCACCGCACCACATCAATCACACATTTTCTTTAAGTGACCAGGCACCGGCTCACTATACTTTAGAATGACCTGCCTTCATAGCATTTCTGCTTGGCAGGGAGGGGTGATGGCCTTTCACAGTGCTGGTGATCTGGGATTCCCTGTATCATTTCCGTTGCAAGAACATGAGACTTATAAAGAAGATTAGTGTTTTGGAGTGAATATATTTAACAAAGTAATGGAGCTGGAAAGCTTTTGCATAGTGAATTATGGTGAATAAAACATTGAGTACCCCCCCCTTTATTTGGCTCCAATTTTGCACTTAAATATCATCAATTTAAAGATAGCTAGACATTTAACTATAGTAGGACCTATATTTTTTAATTCTAAAATGAGAAAACTCAAGTGCCACTGATAATTAAAATCAATTGTATGTGTTTAATAGGAGTTAATAAGCATGGAATGAACACACATTAATCCATTTATCCTTTTACCCATTCATCTATTAACTCACTCTACAAATATGTATTAGTGACGACTCTGGCTAAAATTACATTTTAGGCAGTGCTCCAAACATGTAGGAAAATGTTGCTTTTCATTAAGTGAATATTTGATTCACATAGAAAAAAGAACATAGTTTTTTTATTATTCAAGAATAAAAATGTTATCTATTTCTAGATTCAAGCAAAATATTGTCTTATAATCTCATGATTTCACTTCTGCAAATACTCAATAATTTTTAAATATGTACTGAAGTTGAACTATCTATATTAATCCAAGTTCTACAAAAGGAATAAACTAGACTACCTAAATGAACACAAGATTTAACATGACTTGTGAGATTATAATGGTGAGGTAAAATACATGTATTGCTCTGCCAAAAAGTGGAAACTTCCTCCTTAGGTAACTGAGAGCTATTGATAGCATTTATGGGGAAGTGAGGATTTGGTAAGTAAAATCTACTGAAGAAAGAGTAGTGGGTGAAATAGATGTCAGATAACTCACTTCCTTTTCTCTCCTCTCTTTTGCCTCCCCCTTCCCTCCCCTCTCCTCCTCTTTCTTTTCCTTTCCATTCCTTTCCTTTCCTTTTCTGTCTTTCCTAATCTCATAAGATTGGCAGTAGACAGGCATTTTTTTAGGGATGATCACCTATAATAAAATAATTGTTAAGGCTTACTGAGAGCTATTTTACATAGTACAGATAAAGCATCAAAAAGCACATTTATATAGAACAAACCCAAATCATCTAGTCCCTGTGACTCACTCTTTTTAAGCTTTCTACATATAATTAGGTAATATACATATTAATATACAAGACTCATCATCAGATGTAGTTGTGGACGAACTTCTGAGCATGTTTGGTTTGAGATCAGGTTTGCATGTCAAAAAAATGGCAGAAAGATGAGTGGTTGATATTATAATGAATGAACAAAGTAATTATAACCTAAAAATATAGCACCTGCAAAGTATGTATATAATAAATTTTGATAGAATAGAAAAAAGCCAACAAGGAGGAAAATATTAAATTAATTTTGTCTGTGTAAAAATCATGTCAATTTCATTCATTCATATGATGTATTATTTATAATCTATAAAATGTATCTTGTGCAAATTAAGAGTCATCTTTATTAAAAAAATATTGCAACTTATAATTCACACTGTTCCACCGTTTCACATTTTAAGCATACTATAAATTCTATTTGTCATATATATTAGCATGACAACCTAAAATCTCTCTCCCTTCCATCTTCTCAACCTTTCTCCCTCCCTTCTTTTCATTTGTGCTTACAATTAGTGGGTACGAATTATCTGCATCAACTTTAAAAAAATATTTACTTACTTATTTGAGAGAGAGAGAGAGGAAGAGGCAGATAGAGAGAGAGATAATGGGCAAGCCAGGGTCTCCAGCCATCATTACAAATGAACTCCAGATGCATTCACCCCCTTGTGCATCTGGCTTACATGGGTCCTGAGGTATCAAACCGAGGTCCTTAGGCTTCGTACTCAAACACCTTAACCGCTAAGCCATTTCCCCAGCCCTATCTGTATCAACTTTTAATGCAGATCTAGGCATTACTACAGCAACTACAGAAAGGATATGTAGAAACACACAGGCTACTGAACTGCTTCTTCAAAACACCACCTATAACTGAGGACATATAGAAGAGAATTCTCTTACTTTCCAAGTAAAATATAATGTTTATCAAAAGTGTCGAATATGTGCTGGAGAGTTGACTGAGAAATTAAGATGCTTGCCTGTGAAGCCTAAGGATTCAGGTTCAATTCCCCAGTACCCATGTAAGCCAGATGCACAAGGTGACACAGGTGTCTGGAGTGTGTTTGCAGTGGCTAATTGCCCTGGAGTGCCCATTCTTCCTTTCTTTCTCTCTCTCTCTCCCTGTCTTTCTCTGTCTCTCTTTAAAATAAGTAAAACAAAATATATTAAAAAATGCATCTTAGGTGATCTTTAAGAATGAAATCAAATAAAAAAGTGTTTAATATAAATGTAGATAGCTAATTTAAATTTTACATATACACTATTGTTATTCATCAACACTGCCTACAACTATTGTTCACAACTTATGTATCACATAGACACCCCACATGATGATAAAAAGTAGAATGGTTGGTAGGTTATAATATTGCTCAAAATTCTCTGCAGATAATTCATACATAAACCCTATTTCTAGCTTCCAAGCACCATTGCACAGTCTTGACATGGGAACATTTATGTTATATGTAATTTACTGTCAGACACTTTGGCAAGGACAGTGGCATCTTTGTGTTTTCTTTAATCTGTATCCTAGAGATGATGAATTAGTACTGGATTTGTGCTAATAAAACAGCTGTTCCACATGGAGTTGCTTTTGCTGACTGTAATCAGAAACCCACATTCCAGAGGTGGCCATGGGGAGTTTACCAGCCAGAAGGATCTCCATCAGCTTCAGAGCTTGATAGCACAGCAAAATGAGTTTAGAAGTAATGCTCAGTGCATGAGCACTAACTAGCCACTCCTTGCTGGCATGAACTGGATCTCAGCAAGCCCAGAAACCCAAATGTTAGAATACCTGCTTGGTTAAGGATCACTGTTTCTAACCCTGTGTCTAGCCACATGGCTTCATTGGGCCATCTTACTTCACTCTGTGAACTTTCGTCATACTTCTCTTCATTGTGACTAAAAGACAGAGATGCCCAGCCTTCTGAGAGCTCACAGCATGTTGTTCTACTCTACCTAGATATCCTCATTGATAGCTATTTGTAAGTATAGAGGACATCTATTTTCTTTATTTTTATTTATTTATTTATTTATTTATTTATTTATTTATTTATTTATTTATTTTTGGAGAGAGACAGAGACAGAGAGAGAGGAAGACAGATAGAGATGGTCACGCTAGCAGCCTCTCAGCTGCTGCAAATGAAATCCAGATGAGTGCGCTCCCTTGTGGTCAAGTGTGGATTGCGCCCTTGAGTCACTTTGCATCTGGCTAAATGTGGGACCTGGAGATTGGAACCTCTGGAGATTGGAACCAGCGTTCTTAGGCTTAGGAGGCAGGCGCCTTAACAGCTAAGCCATCTCTCCAGCACTATTTTCTTTAATATTTTTAAATTATTCAACAAGAAGAGAAAGAGAATGGGTGTGACAGGACCTTTAGCCACTATGACCAAACTCCAAATGAGTGTGCCAATTTGTGCATCTAGCTTTATGTGGGTACTGCAGCATCAAACTCCAGTCATCAGGTTCTGAAGGCAAGTGCCATAACCACTTAGCAGTATCTCCAGCCACATAAATGCAATCTAGAAATTTGTTTCAGTTACAAAAGACCATTCAATAGTAAGGGTGTGATCTTGGATCTCTCACCTGATTCCAGATACAGGAAAATTATAAGAACTATAAAAACAATATATGATTATCGAAAGCCAGATTTCCTTAGAATAGTTAACTTCTGAGTGTGTGTGTATATGTGCACATGCACACGCATGCAAGCACACGTGTGTGTTGTGTGTAGTGATTACTATTGAGGAGAAGGACCAGTATTTTTTTACTAAAATAATTATTTTTGTATTTTTTATTATTGACAACTTCCATAATTATAGACAATAAAACATGGTAATTCCCTACACCCCGCTCCATCATATCCCTTCCCCCTCTTAATCATTCTTTCTTTTATTTTGATCATTTTTTACTCTTATTATGATGATATTGTGCAGGTAGTGTCAGGCACTGTGAGGTTGTGGATATCCAGGCAATTTTGTGTCTGAAAGAGCACATTGTAAGGAGTTCTGCCCTTCCTTTGGCTCTTACATTCTTTCTGCCACCTCTTCCACAATGGACCCTGAGCACTGGAAGATGTAATAGAGATGTTTCAGTGCTGATCTCCTCTGTCCCTTATTCTCAGCACTGTGGTTTCTTCTGAGTCATCCAAGGTCACCATCATCTGAAAAGAGAAGGTTTTCTAACCAGAAGTAAGAGTAGCATTAATGTATGGGTATGACCATTAAGAGAAGTGCTTACTGGGTAGCTTGGTGAGCACAGTATATACATTTAGCCAGACACTAGCAGACGTTATACCCCTAGGGCTTATGATTCCCCCTGTTGTAGGTTTTCAGTATCAGGCATGTATTCCCTCCTGTGGAGTAGACCTCCAGTCCAATTAGAGAGTGGTTGGTTTCCCCTATAACAGACATGCCACTCTTGCACCCATTGGCTCATTTGGCTTAGCTGGCCAAACTTAAGGCTTGCAGTGTCCACTGTTGTTTATCTCCACTGATGACTTCTCTCTCTCCCCCATAGAACTGCATGCAGTGCAGCTGTGTCCAGTTTTCTGCCAGCTAGTCTACATGGATTTCATATTATGTCCACCAGGATTTCTCAGAGAGCTTGCAGCCCAAGTATGTGGAGTCTTCAGCAATAGGGTCTTACCATCTATTCCTGGTGGGAAACCAAGAGCCTCTGCAATGCCCTGTAATGTTTTGAGGGTCATCAGGGACCACCCTGGCCAACAACTCACTGAAATATATCCTATCTCTGGCACTGAAAATATTCTAGTAACAATCTATGGCTTCTGGGTGAGCCATTGTCCAAAAAAGTAGGTTTCCATATGACTTATTCATACCCTCTTAGATTTTGATAAGCCCTCCTCCCATCTTTCCTTTATTCAGTCTCTTCCCCTGTCCTTACTTAGGTTTTTCCACCCCGAGTAAGCTATACTTCTACTTACATATATGCAACACCATCCTCTTAAGTTTCCCCCACCCTTTCCCTCCTTTTCTATTCCCTTTATATCCCCTTTCTAGCTTATTAGCCTTTGCTTTTGAGTTTTATTCCAAGTCACATAAAAATCCAAACATTTGTAGCTATGATCCACATATGAGAGAGAACATGTAATGTTTGGCTTTCTGGGCCTGGGTTACCTCACTAAGTATAATCCTTTCAAGGTCCATCCATTTCCCTACAAATTTCATTTTTCTTTATCACTGAATAGAACTCCATTGTAAAAATGTACCACATCTTCATTATCTACTCATCAGTTGAGGGACACCTAGGTTGGTTCCATTTTGTAGCTATTGTGAATAGAGCAGCAATAAACATGGTTGAGCAAGTATCTCTAAGCTAGTGAGATGAGTCCTTGGGATATATGCCTAGGAGTGAGTTGTATAGCTGGGTCATATGGTAAATCTATTTTTAGCTGTCTTGGGAATCTCCACACTGATTTCCACAATGGCTGTACCAGATTGCATGCCCACCAATAATGTAGAAGAATTCTTCTTTTTCTGCATCCTCGCCAGCATTTATTGTCATTTGTTTTTTTGATGGCAGCCATTCTGACAGGAGTGAGATGGAATCTCAAAATAGTTTTAATTTGCATTTCCTAATGGCTAAGTATCTAGAACATTTTTTAGATGTTTATATGCCCTCTGTATTTCTTCATTTGAGAACTCTCTATTTAGGTCTATAATCCATTTTTAAATGGATCAAAGACCTTAATAATAGACCCCAAATTTTTGAAACTGCTAGAGGAAAAAAATAGGGGGAACATTTCAACATATTGGCATAGGCAGTGACTCAGTTGCTCAGGAAATAAAGCCACAGATCAACCACCAGGACCTAATGAAATTACAAAGCTTTTGTACAACAAAGGACACTGTCAATAAAGCAAAGAGACAACTTACAGAATGGGAGAAAATCGTTGCCAGCTATACACATGACAGAGGATTAATATCCATGATATACAAAGCACTCAAAAAAAAAAAAACTAAATAATAAGAAATCAAAAAACCCAATTAAAAAAATCAACTACAGAACTAATTCTTTGCTTTCTTAAGAGAAAGGCCAGAGAACTAAAACTCCCAATTAAAATATATCTTCATCTGATAAAAAAATGAATATTTCTTGGTCCATATAAAATATATATAGTAAGTCCATACAAAAAGTTCTTAGGGGCTGGAGAGATGGCCTAGTGGTTAAGTGCTTGCCTGTGAAGCCTAAGGACCCTGGTTTGAGGCTTGATTCCCCAATACCCATGTAAGCCAGATGCAAAAGCTGGCATATGCATCTGGAGTTCATTTGCAGTGGCTGGAGACCTTGGTGTGAGCATTCTCTCTCCTTCCCTTTCTCAATCTCTCTCTCTGTCTCTCTCTCTCTCTCTCTGCCTCTTTCTCTGTCTGTTACTATCAAATAAATAAATAAAAATAAACAAAAAATTTCTTAGGACACACAAGATTTAGATAATAAGTGTTTACTTTTCTAGTTTACCTATTGACAAAATTTTCCTCCATCCAAAAAAAATGGAAAATGATTAAAGAATTTGGGTGTTTTTTTAAAAATCATTTTAAAATCAAATAAAGAATGTATTCATTCATTTTACAGTTACATCTTTTGAATGTAAAGTCCATTATAGCACATTAAGAAAAAATATATATAAACGTGACCCATCATTATGCCCACAATGTGCAACAGTCTTCTTGTTAAGAGCTTGACTTTGTCATTTCAAACCCTTATCTACTTGCCTGTAATATACACAAATGGTTTCAAAGTACCAGTACCATTTTTTAAAAGCAGTAGAACCAGATGCATAGGCGTATTTATCTCCTTTGTTCTTTCAGGTTGGTGACTTTATATGACATGGGGTGGGGCACAGTTCCTTCTGCAGCTTGCAGTACTCCTGAAGGTGGGTGACTGAGGCATGAATTGTGTTCAGGTGGGAGCTCTCAGAACTGGCTTCAAGCCACCACACACTCTCTCCTGCTGGAGACAGCATATAATTCTCTAGATTGATATCTCTGTTAGTTGCCTTTCTTATTTCTGGGACAACAAACAAACAAGCAAACAAACTGGCAAACACCATTGTCAGGGAAAAGGGTTTATTTCAGCTTACAGTTGGAAGGATACAGTCTATCATGGTGGGGAAGATGTCATGGAAGGACCTTGAGGCAGCTGCTCACATGTTGCTGCTGAAGTGGCTTTCTCCTTCTAACAGGACTCCAGCCCAGGGGATGGTGTCACCCACATTTAAAGTACATGTTCTCCCCTCAACATCAACAAGATCAAAGATCATCCTTCAACTGCAGGCCCAGCAGCTAACCGAATCTCCATCATCCCCCACAGGTGGTTCAAGGTCCTGTCAAGTTGAGAATCACTATAACCCATCACAGTACAACTGCTTGAATTGTGGACGAGAGTGCCAGGAGGCTCTCAGCTGACCTGAGAGGCTATGTGTGAGCAAGAAGAAACTACTTTGTGTTTTAATTAATTTAGATTGTGGGTCATATTTTACAGTGATATGCTTGAAAATGGCCAACATCTGTCCAAACAACTTGTAGTCTAAGCTACCCAGCAGGAAACAACATGATGTAATGCTCAAACAAGTGCAGTAGTGGCACACAGCCATGGTGAGTTACCAACTGCTCTTGATTTGGCTAATAGATCCACTCATTTCTCAACTCATATAAATATTTTGATGTGTAAATTTCAGTGTGATCATCACTATAAGTCACTTCCAATTTTTAAAAATATTTTATTTATTTTGTGTGTGTGAGAGAGAGAGGCACAGAGAGAGAGAGAGAGAGAGGAGAGAGGGGGAGAGAGAGGGAGGGAGAATGGGCACCCCAGGGCCTCCAGCCACTGCAAACAAACTCCAGATGCATGTACCACCTTGTGCATCTGGCTTATGCGGGTCCTGGGGAATCGAAGATATCCCACTTGCAATTTTTCACACATTAAAAACACTGACAGGCTGAAGAAATGGCTTAGTGGTTAAGGAACTTGCCTGCAAAGCCAAAGGACCTCATTTCTATTCCCCAGGACCCACTTAAGCCAGATGCTCAGTGGCGCATGCATCTGGAGTTTGTTTGCAGTGGCTGAAAGCCCTGGTGTGCCCATTTTCTCCCTCTCTCTCTCTCTCTCTCTCTCTCTCTCTCCCCCCTCCCTCCCTCCTTCCCTCCCTCCTTCTTGCTCTCTCAAATAAATAATTAAAAATAAAATCTTAAAAACACACTGATCATAAACAGACTTACATGTATCATTTACATTTTCGCACCTGGGGGCAGAGTAGTGCCAGTTTTCACAAATACCATAAAAGCTCCCCTGCAAACAATTGTATCAATGTGTACATTCCATTAGAAATAATTGTTTTTGAGGAATAAGTCTTTCCCCGGCTCACTATCATACTCCCCTTCTCAGGAGTGGCTTTCTCCTTCTTTGTAAACTTCGATTTATATAAACTTGAAAAAAGAAATAATCGTGTGAATACACATTAAATATAAGAATAGCTAACATCAGATATAACTATCACCCATTTTAAGTGTGCAAAATGTAAAGATTAAAAAGTATCTACAACTAACATTTTGCATTTTCTCATCATTTATTTGTCTCTATGTTTTCATGTTTTCGATTTGTGTTTACTGTGCATTGTCTGGTTTTGTACTTTCACTCAAATTTCTACTATTATACTTTATAATATTGAAATTGTTTTTGAGATATGATTTAGGGAAGCCCAGGATGGCTTCAAATTCACTATGTAGCTAAGGCTGACTTTGAACTTCTGATCTTCCTGTCTCCACCTCTTGAATGCTGAGATTACATTCACATGCCAGCATGCCCAACTTTTCATATTGATATTTTTTGAGGCAAGTCCAACAGACTGACCTTTTCTTTATGTGAGAGAATGAGAACAAGAGTGAGAGTGACAGTGTGAGAGAGAGACCGAGAGAGAGAATTGGCACACCAGGTTCTCAAGCCACTGTAATCAAACTCCAGATATGTGCACCACTTTGTGCACATGTGGGACCTTTCACGCTTGCATCATCTTATGCATTTGGCTTATGTGGGACCTGAAGAGTAGACCATGGGTCCTTGGGCTTCATAGGCAAACACCTTACCTACTAAGCCATCTCTCCTTCATTTTTATTTCTAGGGATTTTTACATATTAAATGTCCTTATAACAGGTATATTATACTAGTCTTTTTATTTTTATTCATTTTTTTCTTTTGTTGCAGTTTGCAGCTTCTTTAGTAAAAATCTATCAGTCTTCTTGGTAGGTTTGGAAGCTGGAGTTTACTACATTAAATTATTCTTTGTGCAAAGCATTATAAAATGAGTTATACTTTATTATAATTTAACTTATTCATAAAATGCTTTAATAGAATTGGGGGTACTTTATGTTTATTTTTTGGTTGAACTAGAACTTATTTCAGTGACTAGCATAAAATCAGGACAATACCAAATTTTTTGTTTGAATGAATGAGCAACTATGCCCCATGTGATTTTGCTGAGCAATCTTTTTCTCCTACTAATTTGATAGCCACTTTCATCCCACATTTATTCTTCATGTATATTTTTATTTCTCTGCTGTGTATTCTGTTCTTTTGCTCTTAATATATTCTTTCCTTCAATAAGACAGGATCTTAAAAATGAGGTTACTATTGCATATTTTATCATCAATCTGGACAAGCATTCCTGTATTATAACTTCAATATTATTTCACCTTTTCTCACACAATTTTTAGGAAGAATTCTCATGTATGTGTCTTGTGTTTCAAATTTATTCAGAATGTTATTGAGTATTGATACTTGAGATTAATGTGAATAGCATAGACAATGGAATGTTCCCTTCCACAGAGAATTTAGCCTAGATGTAAGAACTAATAAGGGCAGTGGGCCTCCAGCCATCCACCTCTAAGGATCTATTCTACAGCTACACTGAGTGAACTATGGACTACCAGGGGGGTTCCCTTCCTGAATTGGTCAAGATCTTATTTGCCCACACCACTTCCAGCTTTGTATGTAGCCAAATTCTGCTTCATATTTGTCTACCTTAGAAAATATATCTGGAATTTGGTCTCTGAGCCTAGTTTAGGAAGAAGTCAGAATTCATGAAAAATGGAAGAAAAACAGCTTATGGATTTACATTATCATCTTTGAATTACTGATGAGTGCATATCATTTTGGGGGATAGATAATCATTAATCCTCATAAAAATGAGCTCTAGTGTCTGAACTTCTGAGCCATCTCTCTAGCCCCCATGGGTGTTCTCTTTAAGAGTTCCACAGGTCTTGAACAGTGGAAACTTAGAGACTACCATGATATGATCTGTGTAGCATCTATTTCATCCAGATCCTGTCTCTCTCCAGAATATCATCTTGACTTTATGCATGCAGCTATGGTTGCTCAGTACTTGAAGTTCACTATATACCATCCTCTCTAGCCCTTCACACATCCCCACAGGTATTTCTTTGTATATATCAGACCTCACCTGCTTAGGTTTGGTGAGTAATACATTTTTGAAGCAGAAAGCAAAAGTCCCTGAGAAGTCATCAGGAAATATCAAAGGCAGCAATGTTTTCATATCTTTCCTTGCTTCTCGGAGCTGAAGTCCTTCACATTGGTGTCTTTACTTGATTGCTAGTAAAAGTGCTCTAATAAAATCTTGATATCAATTCAAAAGTCCAGGCATTCAAGTAGAAAGAGTGTCAGCATCATGCAAATATTCCATGTAACAGTCTTTGAAATGACTTATACTTCTCTCCAAATTAGCTCGTTCAAATATTATTCTTCATTTTCAAAATTTCCCTGACTCATGCCTTTCCCTCCCAAATCCTGCCTTCCTCAAATGCAAGCGTCTGTTGCAGATCAACATCATTCCCTTCTTCCACAGTTTTTCCAGTCATACCTTCAGTACTTCCTGTGTCAGCATTTGAGATCTCTGAGTATAATGCTGAAGTCTGGAAGGACATGAGAACTTGCCGAACTTCCATGAAAGGTACTGGGTTAGGCTGGGTTGGTAGCCCACACCTGTACTCTTAGAATTTGGGAGGCTGAGACAGGAGAATTGAAATAGGTTAAAGACAAACCTGAGCTATATAAGCAGTGTGAGTCCAGTCTGCACTATATTGTGAGCCACTGTCTCAAAATCAATAGATAATAATATTATTATTAATAATAAAGACAGATATAAAAATGATACTAAGTTGATTAGTTTCTGTAAACAAGTGGAACTGTTTGAAACATGTATAGTGAAATTAGTATTACAGGTCATGAGAAGTGAAAGACATTTTAGCGTGGTCAGATATTTAATGTCAGTATCAGAAAAAGTCTCCAGAGTCCTTAGGCAAGCAGATCATTTTGAGAGATTTACAGGCAAGGGAGTCTCATGATTTCCAAAGTGTTTTCAGTGGTCTGTGTACTTATCTTTAGTCTTTCCACTAGAAAAATGATATGTGTGTCTAACAAGGAACTAGTGTGGATGTGTGTGTAATTTCTAAATGATGTGTCAAAACCCAGAGCATGAGGCCAACTGCTATAGGAAGCCCACAGTGGCAGAAGCCATGCACAATCTTCTGGTCCCAGAAAGGGTTCCTTTCAGCACTTGAATACTGGCTAATTTTACTGCATCAGCATATGACTTGAACACCACACCCTCTAATCCTGAAATTATTTTAAGATTTATTTTTATTTACTTATTAAAGACAGAAAGAGAGAGAGAGAGATAGAGAGAAAAAGTGAGAATGGGTGAGCCAGGGCCTCTAGCCACTGCAAACAAACTCCAGATGCATGTGCCACCTTGTGCATCTGGCTTATGTGGGACCTGGAGATTCAAACCTGGATCCTTAGGCTTCACAGGCATGTATCTTAACCACTAAGCCATCTCTCCAGTCTCTGAAGATTCTTTTTAAAATACTCTATATATTTGTAAGCAGAGAGAGAGAGAGAGAGAAGATGGGCATGCCAAGGTGTCTTGACAGTTGGACACTTCAAATGAAGTCTAAATGCATGCACCACTTTGTGCATCTGTACTTTGGCTTTGTAGGCAAGCACCTTAACTACTGATTCATCTCTCCAGCCCTGATACTGAAGATTTGAATCAGGTAGTATAATTTGGTGTTACCCTTTCCTACCTCAGCATGAAACATAATATATGTTATGTAATTTCTGAGAGGAGTGGGGTTACAACCTCTGGGTTCTGATCTAACCTCCATCACTGACACTTTTGATGAGCTATAAATTCATTCATTTTAACTAAAGTTATGCATTTTGTAAACTAAAAATCATCCCTACTTGTTTAAATCCTAGTACCTAACTTTGTTTTTCATTATTGATACAGTTCTTATGCATTTCTAATATATGTTCCTTTGTTATAATCAATCCACTTGAATTCATTATAATGACAAGGCAAGGATATATAGATGCATAAACAGAGATATGCAACTTCCTAAATGATACACATGTTTATACAATAGTTGGACTGCAAATTTCAAAGCATCACAGAGGACTCATACAATATTTGTTTTATATAATGAAGGAAAAAGTAGAAAATTCAACTGGAAGATCAATAGGCATTTAAATGTTATAAGTACACTGATTATGTTCAGTCTGTTACAGTGTTTGGCTTATTTCATTATTTGTTACATAAATAAGTTAAGTCAATGAAAACTATGTAGTATACATTTGCAGAGCAATTGATTAGGTACTTCATTTGATGTGAGATTAACAACAAACATACCAGGCTCCTCTTTCTGAAACTTACCATATAATACAGAAGACAAGTATTTGTGTTTAATAGCTATTATAAGGCCAGTAGCAATTGGTGGAGACTCAAGTGGGATTCTGGGGAAGGGGACAGGAGTCATTAAGTGGTAGGCATCAATTACAACAGTGGGGAATCTGACAAAAATCCTAATACCATTATCAGTACTTAACATTACTTACTAAATACTAGTTGACAAGTAATATATAGAATATTTTAAAATGCTAACCTGTTCTCATTAATTATTCATCTCCTCAAATGTCATATGAATGACCAATCAAAAATAATTAATTTAACTTATGAAACATTGTACTCCTTCAGATATCTCTGCTATGAGGCACCCTGAGTAATTTTGGCAAAGAGGAATATGAAAATATGAGCTCTTACATTTTGAGGTATTAAGATATTATTTCTGGGAGAACTAGCACGATTTCTAATTTAATGTGTAGAATTGATTCTCTGATTGGTTCTCTCAGTAGATTTAACCTATGAGTGGTTCTGGGAAGAAAAAAAAAAGAGATGCAATGGAAGGAGGAGTAAAAAGATTTTTGGTTCTGACCCTAACCCTATTATAAGCTTAGAATCTCTGAAGATAGAAAACAGAAACAAGCCCTTAAAAATATGTCACACAAGGTAACCACAATGTCAGTCCAAGACAATGTTTCAAGACTTTTCTGGATATGCAGGTTGGCAGAAAAGGCTCATGAAGCATATCTATAGTCTTCCGCTCCCACTACTAGGGATGGAGCTCGTGGCATTTCCAATAACTCCCAGGGTCATGCTACTGAGCATGGCACCTTGGAGCATCACTCAGGGCTGCACTGCTGGGGGGTGGGGGGAGGTGGTTCTCAGTTCTCACTAGTCATCATCAGAGAGTCAGTTGCCTTATCTAATAGATGCCACGTCTTAGAATTAACTATATTGAATCACCATGCTAATGAGGCCCCAGGTAATAAAAATGTATGTTAAAGTATGAGCACCATTCTTATGCTCAAACATGTCTGCATATTGGATTTATCTGAGGATATTTCTTTTAAAAGTTTTTTTTTTAATTTTTTAAATTTTTTTTTTGGAGAGAGAGACACAGAGAGAAACAGAGAGGGAGAGGAAGACAGATAGATTGGGCGTGCCAGCAGTCTCTCAGCTGCTGTGAACGAAATCCAGATGTGTGCGCCCCCTTGTGGGCAAGTGCAGCATTGCGCCCTTGCGTCACTTTGCATCTAGCTAAACGTGGGACCTGGAGATTGGAACTGCTGGGGATTGGAACCAGCGTTCTTAGGCTTAGGAGGCAGGCACCTTAGCCGCTAAGCCATCTCTCCAGCCCGATATTTCTTTTTAAATTACATGCAGATGCCTATATACTTACCCCAGATGGCTTCTTGATACTGGAAGTTTGAACAAATTGTGTGGATGATTTTCTGTGCACAAATTTTGAGAAGCACTTCTCTTGAGAACATAAATCGATGTTACACAAAATTTTCTCTAAACTTGTTTTTTTTTTTTTTAGTCTCCAGGTCAGTCACATTCCAAATCTCTGAATATATCCATGTGCTGATAAGGTAAGGGTCCCTTCAAATACAAATCACCATAAAAAGATGAGCATTGCTTTAGCAGTTACTTACCTCTTCTTGTTAATATAATTGTATTAGACTCTGAGATCACAAAGCCCCGGGGAAAGGATAAAAATGAGTTAGGGGATGATAAAGAACAATAGTTTAAAATATCAGCTTCTTTCCATAAATGGACTGAGATGGGTAAATTCTGGAGTGATTGTATGATGGACATGTGAATGGCATGCTTTGTTCAATGAAAAACAAGAGTCCCATATTGAGGATTTAAAAGAGCTGGAGGAGTAGGGTAAAATAGTTGCCAAATATTCTATTCTGCTAAGAAATGAAGATTATTTATTGGAGAATTATGAAGTTATAATCAGTTACATGCAAATTGAATATATGGGAGATAAGTGGTTGGTGAAATCATTACAGGCCGTCAAGGGATATTGCACACACTCTTGTATTACAGCTGCATTGCAGAACCTTCTCATATCTTTCAAACACTCAATAACATTCTATCAATATCTAAACAATATTAAATTCTTAGTCTTTTCTATTTCATTCAGGTTAACTCTGTAAGTATAATTGAGGTATGACATAGCACTCAGTATGCATCTAATAAATCAGACTTTTTTTTTTTTTTTTTGAGGTATCTTGCTTTCTAGCCCAGGCTGACCTGGAATTCACTATGCAGTCTCAGGTGGCCTAGAACTCACAGCGATCCTCCTACCTCTGCCTCCTGAAGGTTGGGATTAAAGTTGTATACCACCAAGCTAGGCCTAATACATCTTTATCTGGACACATAAGCCTGGGAGTTTAAAAGCTGATTTTTTAATTCTCCCAGCACATCATATATACTCTGGGTTACATGGCTGAGATTAGATGGTAATGGAAAAATAGGAAATGTCAAAGTGCCTCTTCTACTTCAGTACATGGAGGCAGAAGCCTAGTGGTGATTAAAGGTAATAGAGAGTTATATAACTGAAGAATCCACACCTTTAATACTCATCAATATTAATCTTCCTCAAAACATATAGTCTTATGGAAAACTATAGAAGATAACATGGGTATATTTTTCTTTAAATGTTATTTATTTTGTTTTTATTAGTGTATATTAATTGTACAAAAAAACATATAATTTTATACTTGTATATAATATGCAGTAATCAAATTAACCCCATTACCCTTTAATCTTGCTTTTTAATGACTAAATAGAAGAACAACAGTCAAGTAATTTAAACTATTGCTTTTATTTTAATTACACGGGAGCACAAATAAATAAGCACAAAATATTGTAAAATATTATCAATGCACTAGAGAAATCAATTTGTTTCCAAACAACATCTGGTTACTTCAGTAGTATCAAAGTACATATAGAATTACATGTTACCTAAAAAATCAAGTACAAAAATTAAGAGACATTAAAACATCAGTGTTTATATTATTATGCATATAGAAATGGCTAATAACACATGAATAGAGAAATGTTACCTAATGCTTATTTGCACAATTTCCAGGCACAGACCTGACATTTGGATGATTTATGAAAAATGCAATATGACATTCAATTTTTTATATATGGTAAACATGTGTTGTTGGAATGGTTGTTAAATGGTTTTCTTAAAAACCCTGTCTTTTAAAAATGTAGTGCCATTATCCACTAAAAACATATTAATTCATACCATTTTTCATAGCTATTTGTTTCAATAATTTGAAAAATCAAGGAAGTAAACATATATTTGCTAAGTACGTAAACACGCTTTTAGTGCAAGATAACAGAACTGTGACTTTACTGTGCTTTGATTTTTTTATAATCACAGTGCACATGACACAAACTGCTACACTATCAATGTTAAGTATTTCCAAACAAAAGAAGTGCATACTAAACATTTTCATATATATTATATACAGTATGTATTCTGTATGTGAGTGTGTATATGTGTATATACTTCCCTTTAGGGTGGGCAAACCCAGTTATATTTGGGAACAATTGAACACTTTCAAGGATTTTCACACATTTGCCTGGATAAATTGATAATATATCTTTAAAAATGTTTCCCCTTAAATTGGAAACCTTATAACATTTAAAGAGAAATGTAATCAGACATTTTCCCACATGATACACGTTTTGTGGTACAATATAATTTACCCAAATATCAAAGGGCTTTGACTTATCCAAACCCTAAGCCAAAACGTTCACATTTAACATGGTGAAACAGTGTTATCCATATTGATTTACATTGACAGCAATAAATGTTGTATGTTTACATGTGTGTTACGCTTAAACATGTTTTATATTTAGACATTCAATTTAGATTGTTTTAGCCTTTTTAACTGTACACTTGACTGACAAATCAGGAGAATGCCCTACATAAGCATGTAAGAGCGGTCAAACATGTAATTGTGTCTTCTTCAAAACAAGTGGCTATATTTTGAAAATTTTAATAGTCACATAATTAAATCACCTGAATAAAAAGACCACATCTATTTTAATATTTACCAAGTACTTCAGGAACTTTTTAAAAAAGAAATGAGACACAAGTTGCTAAATAAATGAACTGTTAAAAGCCATGAGTTGATGACTATGTGTCCACGTTGTACAATTTGCTTCCTAATCTTCCACACGAGGAAGATATAATGAGTTACAATATGTTCCATATGTGCCATTTTTCTTTTATTTCTGTTTAAATTCAGGGCACAACAAATAGTAAATTAAACATCCATCCTATCTATATTCCTTTTCATCTCAGATCACTTAGTCACTTAGGTCATTGGAATCTTTTCAAGTTCACCTGTAAACATATTTAACTTACAAGCTCTACTGTAGAAAAGCGACAGTTGAATGTGTAAGTGATGTAAACATTGTGTCTCTATGTCTGTTCATTGTCTTGGATGTCTTGGTTGGTTAAAACAATAACCTGCTGGTGCAGTTCGTGGTTATTGAGTTGGTCACTTAACTTGGTCAAAAGAATCAAAATAAATTCTGTGTGTAGACAAGACCTACACCTATGCCACAATGTGCTAAGTGAACAGTTTCTCTGTTGCCTAGAAGCATACACAGAAGACTGTGTCACCTGTCAGTCATTCAAAAGTGTCACTATTTTGAAAAGTGATATTTTATCTAGAAAATTGTTGTTTCTAAAACAACACATTACCATCTTTTCAAGTTTTGTTTTACTTTCTCGATTATTTTATAAGTGAAGGTTATCCTTGATGTCCACAAATCCCTCAGTTTCCATGACAAATTTGTTCTAATAGCATGAACGAGGAGGGCTTTGGCAAGTGCCTCTGAGAAGTTCTATTGCAGTTCTACCAGAATGCTGGCTTCTGTGATGTGGAACAATGCAGTATTTTATTCTTTCTTATGTTGTTTTGAAAGAAATGTGTTTCTTCTCTACTAAGAGTATTTCAAATATAAAAACATCTTGCTGATAGTCAGTAAAATTCTGTTTCTATAGCATTTCCTGTGAAAAGACCATTTTTTCATAGGCGTGAGCTCTTTCAGCCTGATAATCATGCTGCAATCTGATTTGTTTTTTTGGCACTGCTAGAAATACGAGCTCCATCATGACACGGTGTTCTGGCTACAGGTTACCTGCTGACCAAGTTCACAGAGTGAGGTGCCCAGATTTATTACTCCAGAGCGCCAGCCTGTTTTTCTTTCTGTACTATCGACTTCAATTTCTCTACACAGAGAAACACTTTACACAGGGAAAATTGCCTCTAGAATGGCTGTTGTCACAGTGGACACATATTTTTTATAGGTACAGAGCAACAATTCTTGAGTCAAATCTAAGTGTAGCCACTATTCCAGATATTTCAACTACTTCCCGTGTAGGGAAAAATCTGGAGAAATAAAGAGAAATGAGTTCCTTTGTTCAAATTTTCAAACAAGGTACCACTTCAGAAAGTAGGACATTTGAAAAGAGAGTTCATGAAACATGGCAAAAGCATAAATTTGACACAGAAATAGGAATGGCTAAGTTCCATACAAGTCATTTTAGTACCTGTGTTTCCTCCTAAATACATGACCAGTTTAAAAAAAAAAAAAAAGTTATCTTCTGCCTAATTCAGAGTGATACAGACAATATCAATACATGAGAACACACGTGCTACATACGCTACATAGGAAGATACCAGCTAAGCATAAATTTAAAGAGAGTGATAATCCTTACTGTACTAGCTGGGATGTATGTGTACCAAGATCATAAAGATACCAAGAAATGATGCCTTGTGTTCTATTGATTGCCTCTGATTATAATAACTTAAATCAGGATAACAATTTGGGCCATAAACACATTTGATTTCAATTATGATTTTATCTTCAAATTTTTCATCACTCTTAGATTTGTGCTCCATTGATTGCTAGGCTTCAAATATAATCTATAGCTGGTGAAACATGGTATTCACTTGAACTACTTAATATCTCACTTTGATTCCTGTACTTACGATTTTTCTTTTTGCCACCACCTCATTTATACAAGCAAAACCTAAAACTCCAGTAAGTATTTTATATATACAGTTCTCCTACTGAATACACACACACACACACACACACACACACACACACACACACATAACACTCGCTCCCACTTACCTTTACCTTTATTCTTTCAGATTTATAATTGGACATCAAAATATACATTAATTATAAAACATTAAAAAATTATGTTATACCATTTCCAAGGCTCTTCAAAGAAGTACCACTGATAAAGTATTACTAGTTTTTTTTTTATTAATATAGATTACAAAAGTTCCCTAACTCCTGTTATATTTGGTTTTATTGAGCAGCACACGGCTATTGCTGTCAATACCTTTACAAGGAAAACTACTATGACAGTAACTTCAAACACATACTTTTTTCCTCTCAGAAATATAATACTAAATTGATTGTTAATGGAGAAGCACATACTGTCAATTTAGGAAGTATAAATAGTAATTTAAATATACAAAATATATGTGATAGTTTCCTTTTTATTTATCTGTGGCAACATTTGTATCCAACTAACAAGTTACTTTTAAAAGATATATACCATTTTTTTAAAACTTAAAGTTTCACCACTACATAAAATGGAATCCATCCCATCCTCTATCAATCCCCTGCATTTCCTGTTTCTTCATTGAAACAAAAAAAATAAAGACGTGGTCAAAATTCTTTGGTTATGGTGCCATAATCAGTAAGAATGAGTATGATGGTAATGTGTGAAAAATTAAAACCCCCAGCATGTGAGAGCTTGCTTGAAAAGCTTTACATGTAATATTTTTCCATTAATGGACATAAATTTTTTATACTTAATTTTATTTTATTTTAGAGAGAGAGAGAAAGAGAGCGAGAAAGAAAGAAAGAGAGCAGAAGAAAGGCAGATAGAGAGAAAAAATGGGCATGCTAGGGCCTTCAGCCACTGCAAACGAACTTCAGATGCATGTGCCACCTTGTGCATCTAGCATATGTGGGTCCTTTGCCTTTGCAGACAAGAGCCTGATCTCTAAGCCATCTCTCCAGCCCAATGGACATAAATTTTGATGAAGACTTGCACATAGTGTACTAAATAAAATACGTAGTCTATTTGAATGTTTAGTTCTCAGTCTTTAAGGGGAAACTCATGCCCATGAAATGTTACTCAGATGTAATGACAATATGGCTACCGTGACCCTGGTCCTACTCCTTTTAAAGCAGTCATGTGCTTAAGCTTCTGGTTCCTTCTTCCTTTCATTGTCACAGTGAACCCTGGTCTCCTCCAGTCAGATCAACAATGCAAGAACACATGTCTCTAAAGTCTTTTCTGAAGGAAATGTTTTCTACTGGGATGTCCAAATATATCCTACTAACTACCTCTGGAGTCTTACTACCCATTTCTTAGCACAAACACGAGGCTACACAAGAAAAATCCTTGCGGAGTCACTGTAGCAGCAACGCTGGTGTCAGTGTAACATGAACACCCAATTCAATATCATGTTTGCATTCATTTCCCATCAGACCACTAAATACTTAAAAGCTGCAGATGTTCATGACAAATATGATGTTCACCTTTTATGTTACTAGCACCAGATCATATATCGTGTGGTTGAATATTATTGAAAACGGTGAGCTGTTATACAGAAGCCAATTATGAGCAGGAGAAAAAAGAAGACATTTTAAATGCAAAAAATTAATAATAAAAGGCATCTGGGATTACATATAAAAGAGATAACAAACCAGTTAATACCAAATTATATCTTATAATAAACTCTTTCTGTAATTTAAATAGGTATAGCATTATTATCTCAGGTGTCACCCATAAACTAGTAAAATATTTACAATTTAATATATTTTGGATTCAAAATAATCCGGGATAAGTAATTGTGCCTTAATTGCAAGGACAAACATTTCTTCTTGAACTTGCCACATAGTATGCACAGCTTCTTGTGACATTCCATTTCTACAGAGACGATATGTAACAATTATTACCAAACCAAGTCGTCTTCCCTCGTATTAAGCAGTGTGGAGCTCGTGCCATTGTGCACACACTCATATGGCAGTATCCCAGAATACCGTTTGCTGTGTGGAATAGGGCGGAGGACTGTACTTCTTTGCACCCGCATTCTTCTTCCAGCTGGGTAGAATTGGCATGCTATCCTGCTTGCAAAGTCCCTTTTCCGTTTTCTGTCTAGCCTTTATCTCCTTGCACAAGCAACGCTTTTTCTCAATCATCTCAAGCATTGTATGGTCCCCATGAAACCACTGCATGCATGCCACCTGGCGGAAAACAAAGAGTGAATAAACAAGGAAAAATAAAATGAAAGCATATTCTTTTTCACTGTGCTAGTAGCTACTTGGGAAAATGTCAGCTATTGCTTTGCCTACTTTGAAAACTCATAAAATGAATTGAAAAATAAAATAATACAAAAGCAATATGACAGCATGGAAACTATAAATAAACTTTTAACTTAAATCAGTAAACATTATAACATTATCATATAATAACTTGAGTATAAATGTTTTCCAGTACGTTTTAAAAGCCTACAATAAGGAAACAAAAATTATTCAAATTTGCCAAAACTTTACTTATGTCTCTTATGTTGATTCCATTGATTTTTGCCTAATTTGTATAAATTCAAATATTGGGATTAATTTTCAGTTATGTTTAACATCAATGTAATATGTTTTAAAGATATAAATGATCATTTTCAGTCTTGATATATGTTTTAAATACTTGAGTTCATTCCTAAATAGAATCTTAAAAACACATTTTTCATAATTCCTCCTGCTAAAGTGATTTTGTATATGGCTTGTGTGCTTGGAATGTAAGTGATCAAATTATTTTACTAAAAAAAGATGATTTGTTATAGTTTTTGAGGCTTCAACATGTGTCTGTCATTGCCCTCTAAAAACACAAGATCCAATACACTGATAGATCTTGGAACTTTGAGGAAAAGATGCATCCAATCAGCAGGGATAACAGGAGAAGGTTCAGTGTAAAGTATATAATTTTCTTATCAATTTATTTTCAGATATGTTGAACATTGCTCCAAGATTATGTGGTACCATGTCTGTTTGATAATATTCTTTCATTCATTCTGTCACACAAAAAATGCAATGGGGTTTCTTTATCACCATAAGATAGGGACTCTTGCTTTTAATTATCTAAACAATTATAATCAATAATTGAAAGATTTAAGATAAATCTCATGAAATCAGTACACTTAGGGTTATGATAACCCCATCAGCTACTTATTGATTCTTATTCTGTAAAAGTTTCATTCATTAATTTTTCAATAAAGTTTGGAAATACTGTCCCATGACCCATGGATAATGAATGACTAGATAACATAAAGAAGTATGGTAATTTGCCTAAATTTACAGAAACAGCAAATGGCAGAATTGAGATCGGAACCTGCACTCATGCCCCACACTCAGGCATCTAGGAAATATACTCTGTTGGCTCTGGGTGTGTATATAGGCTTGAAAGGATGAGGAAAACAAATTATTACAACATCCTGAATGTACAGATTAAAAAGCTAGTACTTCAACCATTTATTTATCATTCCCAAAGCCAGGGGAGTAGACTCTGCTAACGAGAATTAGCAGGATTCCTAATACTTTAAGGAGGGACCAGAGCTTAAAGATGGATGAATTTAAATCTTGGTGGTGTTGAATTCTATTAAGTACACAGTTTCATGTATTGTTTATCTGAATAACTGAATCAATAATACCTTACTTTCAGCAGTTCCTGTAAGGGTTAAATGGGAAAATGAAGGTCAGCTCATTATATAAGCAATGCAATATTGCCTAGATTTATGATTCTGATAATGTCAGATGCCCACTTTCAGTCAGTTATGTGTAAAGAGCTCTAGTTGGTGCCACTGACTACACCTAGGTGTATTAACAATATTTACCTGCCTATTACACTTAGAAAACTGAGTATCAGAAACTTTTAGGAACTCTGTTAAGGTCAAAGCCACTAAGTCATAATAAGGACTGCTTGACTTAAAGGTGATATAATTTCTATGACCACACACTGCTGCAGAATTTTATTTAGAAATTGAAGAATAATTACTGTACTATGATTAATATGGGCTACTAAAATGAGTATGCATTTAAGTCTTTATAAATGAAAAAAAAAAAGTGCTTACCAAGTCAAAAATCAGTGAGTGGACACAGATCCAAAAGATGGTGTCTTAGGTGTGAATTCATGGGCCTACCTTGAAACAAAGTTTCCTGAAATGTTGGGCAATATTAGCATTTCATAATTGCTAGTCTTTGTCCTAGGACATTGTCCATGGACATTGGCATTTTAAATTAAATACTACATACTTGTTGACATTACACAATGAACATATTTTTGTCCAAATAGTAATTTGTCATTGTGGTCCGAATGTTTTTAAAGGACAATATTTTATAACATGATAACCTAAGTCATAAAAATACAGTGGCTCAATTTAAGTGAAACACATAATTTATTGAGTGATTTATAATAGTATAAACCATCATAATGGAATTTAGAACACAGAGTTCCAAGAGGGCAGGCTTTAATCTGATTCATCTCAAGAGTTCCAGCATGCAGAACAGAGCTCTAGGCTTTCAATAAAGCTTTATGAATTGAAGCTACTTTCATTGAAAAACTTTTGTTGTTTCTCAAAAAAAAAAAAAAAAAAAAAAAAAAAAAAAAAAAAAACTAACTAACACCACAGATAATCTTTTTCTTGGTAAAATGTTGGTAAAAATTGTAATTGAGAATATCTAAACTTCTTTAAGACATAACTTGCATCATCACTTATAAATTTGCATTTTATTTACTTCAGTATGTAAACATTAAATCATTTATTGCTTAACTTTATTTGGTGTTTTAATGGTGTGAATCAGTGTGTGATTGCAAAATAATTTTTAGGGTTGCTTCAACAAGAGTACCAACAATATGATTCATAGTTGCTGTAACATTCTCTGTATTACCTATAATGCATCTGTGGTTATGATTTTATTAGAAATTTTGCCTGGAGAGATAAATAGATATTTTAAGAATAATAAATTATTTTGTGACTAATAGAAATATAAGAATGGCCTGGAGAGATGGCTTAGTGGTTAAACTTGCCTGTGAAGCCTAAGGACCCTGGTTCAAGGCTTAATTCTCCAGGACCCACATAAGCCAGATGCACAAGAGGGCACATGCATCTGGAGTTCGTTTGCAGTGGCTAGAGGCCCTGGTGCGCCCATACTCTCTCTACCTTCCTATTTCTGTATCTCTCTGTCTCTCTCAAATAAATAAATAAATATAAAATATTTAAGAATGAAGAATTAAACTGCTTATTTATATCTTCATTTTCACTTTATTTTAAAATAGGTAAATGTTCACTTTATTGAAGACTGGACTATAATATTGATTGAAGAAAATCACTGTTTTTTTAGACTTGCTCCATATTGTGTAACCATCCTCTTGGTAACTAGATATTCTCATTAGTAGTAAATAATTGCAGAATATGAATGTGCACAGGAAAGCATGTTCAGACACACAAAGAAAAGTGAGGTAGTTGGAGATAACTCAACTGCAGTTTGTTGAAATATTGCTGATTCCAAGTAAAATTGGGTCTCAAAATACTTTGCCTACAATCAGATCTGCTGTCAAATAACTTTCATACTTTTAAAAAATCCAGGAGAATAATATCAGGATCAGATGAATGAATATAGAATATGATTCATCTGTAAAGATAGATCCATGACTTATATAGATATTAAATGGTATATGTTTTGAAAGATGATTTTTAATACTCAAATTGAATTCTGGCATCAGTATTATGCCTATTTACATGTTCAAATACTCCTTTGCATGCGAATATGTTTTTACCCTAATAGAATAATGATGCCATGCATACATTTGTTATTTTGGACATAAGAGATATTGCTTTGTTAGAATTGATGTGTGTTAAAAATGCTATCCACATGGGCTGGAGAGAGGGCCTAGTGGTTAAGGTGCCTGCCTTCTAAGCCTAAGAACTCCGGTTCCAATCTCCAGTGGTTCCAATCTCCAGGTCCCACGTTTAGCCAGATGCAAAGTGACGCAAGGGCGTAATGCCACACTTGACTACAAGGGGGCGCACACATCTGGATTTTGTTTGCAGTAGCTGAGAGGCTGCTTGCAAGCCCATCTCTATCTATCTTCCTCTCCCTTTCTCTCTGTCTCTCTGTGTGTCTTTCTCCAAAAAAAAAAAAAAAAAAAATGCTATCCACAAATGATTTCATCACTCTTCTGCTATTTTCCTTTGGTGTTTGACAATTTTACACATATATGCAATGCATTTTGACCCTTCTATAACCCTCTTCTCCTTCCTTCTAAACTTTTTTTTCCCATTAGACCCTATCCTACTTCCAGGCCTTGTTTCTTTTTAGCCACTGATTTAAATTTGGGTTGTTTGAATAATCATGGGTGGGAGCTAATTGCTGGGAGTAGGAAGTCTTCCAGCTGGCTACACCACAAAAAGATATGACCTCCCTCTCTCAGTAATCATCAGTTTCCACTTTACTCTGGGTGGTGAGGGACTCGTGGACCCCTCCTTCATCTATGACATGTTTCTTCACTCACAGGAAGCCCCACCTCTGCTGTGATTCCATGAGTGTCATGTATTTATCACATGCAGATGACAACATTCTTCAGCCCCACATCCTCCTGCTCTTACATCCTTCCCAACCCTCTTTAGCACAAAGAAAACTCCGTATCTTGTTAAAATATACCTCTTAAGTTCCATTCCTTCTTTCCCTGCAGTTGAAATAAATGTGAGGATAGACTGTTCCAAGTAATGTAAAACCAATCTTCTAGTTTGCTTAAATAACCTTATTTTTTATCTTTAATCCAAATGTGGAGAATAAAGTAACAACCATAGACACAAGACAATAATTACACATTGAGAAATAATTATAGCATCATTGCTCAATTATTATGAATACCTGGCTGGCTCTTGGACAAGTTCTTTATCTTAACATGACTCAGCACAGACCATATTCTAGTGTAATATATTCATGGAAATAAAATCAAGTGAAATTTCCCATCAAGGAGAGGAGACAAAAATCCACACCTTTGTGTGTGTGAGAGAGAAATACACAGTAACTTCCACATAATACAGTGTAGCCAGGTGGGGATGATAACTTGATGATGGAAGTATTTGGTTCTATGGCTTGAACATGAGTGTCCTTACAAGCTCTTAATCTGGGTTCCTAGCCACCACTTAGGTGGTACTAAATATGAAAACTGCAGGCAGGATGTAGTACTGAAAGGGATCAATGTCTTATAAAGGATGGCTAAAATAGCTTTCTTTTCCTTCTATCACTGAACACACAGAAAGAAGTTGGCAAGTTGCTGCTTGGAAGTAGGTCTTACAAAACGCAGCCATGGTGACACCCTTGGTGACCGCCCTCACCTTGATATTCCCAGCCTCCAGAATAACAATAATAACCGTTTCCTTTATAAGCAATCTAGTTTACAGAATTTAGTTACAGTAGTCCAAACAGGGCATTTGGCAAATAGCACCTTCTCCAAGCGATCAGCAATGGTTCTTAATGTTACAGTATGTGTGCATCACGGTGGCACTGTGGCATGTGTCACTTTACCTCTGTTTCTTTCTCTAAAACTTTCTCAACTCTCCCATCCAAGTACTAACCTGGCCTGACCTTGCTTAGCTTCTGAGATCAGATATGTTCAAGGTGTTATGGTCAGAGACAACTCTTAACTCTCTTAATGAGAAAAACATCAGAGGAACTCAAATTGAGAGATATTCTACAAAATACCAGAGCAGGACTCCTCAAAGCTGCCAAGGTCATCCAGCATGAGTGAAGTTCACAGAAAAGCTGCCAGAGTTTTAGAAGGGACTGGGAGTGGGAGAAAAAGTATAAAATGAAAACAAAGAAAATTAGAATGAAGTGTGATATTTGCTCATTTTAATGTGTCAATATTGACTCATTAATTGTGACAAATGAACTAAAGTACTGTGAGATATTAACAATCTGGTAAACAAATGGGTGTAGGTTAATCTCCAGCTCTCACACTCTTTGAAAATGCTATTGCTTTGCCTACTTTGAAAACTCATAAAATGAATTGAAAAATAAAATAATACAAAAGCAATATGACAGCATGGAAACTATAAATAAACTTTTAACTTAAATCAGTAAACATTATAACATTATCATATAATAACTTGAGTATAAATGTTTTCCAGTACGTTTTAAAAGCCTACAATAAGGAAACAAAAATTATTCAAATTTGCCAAAACTTTACTTATGTCTCTTATGTTGATTCCATTGATTTTTGCCTAATTTGTATAAATTCAAATATTGGGATTAATTTTCAGTTATGTTTAACATCAATGTAATATGTTTTAAAGATATAAATGATCATTTTCAGTCTTGATATATGTTTTAAATACTTGAGTTCATTCCTAAATAGAATCTTAAAAACACATTTTTCATAATTCCTCCTGCTAAAGTGATTTTGTATATGGCTTGTGTGCTTGGAATGTAAGTGATCAAATTATTTTACTAAAAAAAGATGATTTGTTATAGTTTTTGAGGCTTCAACATGTGTCTGTCATTGCCCTCTAAAAACACAAGATCCAATACACTGATAGATCTTGGAACTTTGAGGAAAAGATGCATCCAATCAGCAGGGATAACAGGAGAAGGTTCAGTGTAAAGTATATAATTTTCTTATCAATTTATTTTCAGATATGTTGAACATTGCTCCAAGATTATGTGGTACCATGTCTGTTTGATAATATTCTTTCATTCATTCTGTCACACAAAAATGCAATGGGGTTTCTTTATCACCATAAGATAGGGACTCTTGCTTTTAATTATCTAAACAATTATAATCAATAATTGAAAGATTTAAGATAAATCTCATGAAATCAGTACACTTAGGGTTATGATAACCCCATCAGCTACTTATTGATTCTTATTCTGTAAAAGTTTCATTCATTAATTTTTCAATAAAGTTTGGAAATACTGTCCCATGACCCATGGATAATGAATGACTAGATAACATAAAGAAGTATGGTAATTTGCCTAAATTTACAGAAACAGCAAATGGCAGAATTGAGATCGAACCTGCACTCATGCCCCACACTCAGGCATCTAGGAAATATACTCTGTTGGCTCTGGGTGTGTATATAGGCTTGAAAGGATGAGGAAAACAAATTATTACAACATCCTGAATGTACAGATTAAAAAGCTAGTACTTCAACCATTTATTTATCATTCCCAAAGCCAGGGGAGTAGACTCTGCTAACGAGAATTAGCAGGATTCCTAATACTTTAAGGAGGGACCAGAGCTTAAAGATGGATGAATTTAAATCTTGGTGGTGTTGAATTCTATTAAGTACACAGTTTCATGTATTGTTTATCTGAATAACTGAATCAATAATACCTTACTTTCAGCAGTTCCTGTAAGGGTTAAATGGGAAAATGAAGGTCAGCTCATTATATAAGCAATGCAATATTGCCTAGATTTATGATTCTGATAATGTCAGATGCCCACTTTCAGTCAGTTATGTGTAAAGAGCTCTAGTTGGTGCCACTGACTACACCTAGGTGTATTAACAATATTTACCTGCCTATTACACTTAGAAAACTGAGTATCAGAAACTTTTAGGAACTCTGTTAAGGTCAAAGCCACTAAGTCATAATAAGGACTGCTTGACTTAAAGGTGATATAATTTCTATGACCACACACTGCTGCAGAATTTTATTTAGAAATTGAAGAATAATTACTGTACTATGATTAATATGGGCTACTAAAATGAGTATGCATTTAAGTCTTTATAAATGAAAAAAAAAAGTGCTTACCAAGTCAAAAATCAGTGAGTGGACACAGATCCAAAAGATGGTGTCTTAGGTGTGAATTCATGGGCCTACCTTGAAACAAAGTTTCCTGAAATGTTGGGCAATATTAGCATTTCATAATTGCTAGTCTTTGTCCTAGGACATTGTCCATGGACATTGGCATTTTAAATTAAATACTACATACTTGTTGACATTACACAATGAACATATTTTTGTCCAAATAGTAATTTGTCATTGTGGTCCGAATGTTTTTAAAGGACAATATTTTATAACATGATAACCTAAGTCATAAAAATACAGTGGCTCAATTTAAGTGAAACACATAATTTATTGAGTGATTTATAATAGTATAAACCATCATAATGGAATTTAGAACACAGAGTTCCAAGAGGGCAGGCTTTAATCTGATTCATCTCAAGAGTTCCAGCATGCAGAACAGAGCTCTAGGCTTTCAATAAAGCTTTATGAATTGAAGCTACTTTCATTGAAAAACTTTTGTTGTTTCTCAAAAAAAAAAAAAAAAAAAAAAAAAAACTAACACCACAGATAATAATTTTTTCTTGGTAAAATGTTGGTAAAAATTGTAATTGAGAATATCTAAACTTCTTTAAGACATAACTTGCATCATCACTTATAAATTTGCATTTTATTTACTTCAGTATGTAAACATTAAATCATTTATTGCTTAACTTTATTTGGTGTTTTAATGGTGTGAATCAGTGTGTGATTGCAAAATAATTTTTAGGGTTGCTTCAACAAGAGTACCAACAATATGATTCATAGTTGCTGTAACATTCTCTGTATTACCTATAATGCATCTGTGGTTATGATTTTATTAGAAATTTTGCCTGGAGAGATAAATAGATATTTTAAGAATAATAAATTATTTTGTGACTAATAGAAATATAAGAATGGCCTGGAGAGATGGCTTAGTGGTTAAACTTGCCTGTGAAGCCTAAGGACCCTGGTTCAAGGCTTAATTCTCCAGGACCCACATAAGCCAGATGCACAAGAGGGCACATGCATCTGGAGTTCGTTTGCAGTGGCTAGAGGCCCTGGTGCGCCCATACTCTCTCTACCTTCCTATTTCTGTATCTCTCTGTCTCTCTCAAATAAATAAATAAATATAAAATATTTAAGAATGAAGAATTAAACTGCTTATTTATATCTTCATTTTCACTTTATTTTAAAATAGGTAAATGTTCACTTTATTGAAGACTGGACTATAATATTGATTGAAGAAAATCACTGTTTTTTTAGACTTGCTCCATATTGTGTAACCATCCTCTTGGTAACTAGATATTCTCATTAGTAGTAAATAATTGCAGAATATGAATGTGCACAGGAAAGCATGTTCAGACACACAAAGAAAAGTGAGGTAGTTGGAGATAACTCAACTGCAGTTTGTTGAAATATTGCTGATTCCAAGTAAAATTGGGTCTCAAAATACTTTGCCTACAATCAGATCTGCTGTCAAATAACTTTCATACTTTTAAAAAAATCCAGGAGAATAATATCAGGATCAGATGAATGAATATAGAATATGATTCATCTGTAAAGATAGATCCATGACTTATATAGATATTAAATGGTATATGTTTTGAAAGATGATTTTTAATACTCAAATTGAATTCTGGCATCAGTATTATGCCTATTTACATGTTCAAATACTCCTTTGCATGCGAATATGTTTTTACCCTAATAGAATAATGATGCCATGCATACATTTGTTATTTTGGACATAAGAGATATTGCTTTGTTAGAATTGATGTGTGTTAAAAATGCTATCCACATGGGCTGGAGAGAGGGCCTAGTGGTTAAGGTGCCTGCCTTCTAAGCCTAAGAACTCCGGTTCCAATCTCCAGTGGTTCCAATCTCCAGGTCCCACGTTTAGCCAGATGCAAAGTGACGCAAGGGCGTAATGCCACACTTGACTACAAGGGGGCGCACACATCTGGATTTTGTTTGCAGTAGCTGAGAGGCTGCTTGCAAGCCCATCTCTATCTATCTTCCTCTCCCTTTCTCTCTGTCTCTCTGTGTGTCTTTCTCCAAAAAAAAAAAAAAAAAAAAAAAAAAAATGCTATCCACAAATGATTTCATCACTCTTCTGCTATTTTCCTTTGGTGTTTGACAATTTTACACATATATGCAATGCATTTTGACCCTTCTATAACCCTCTTCTCCTTCCTTCTAAACTTTTTTTTCCCATTAGACCCTATCCTACTTCCAGGCCTTGTTTCTTTTTAGCCACTGATTTAAATTTGGGTTGTTTGAATAATCATGGGTGGGAGCTAATTGCTGGGAGTAGGAAGTCTTCCAGCTGGCTACACCACAAAAGATATGACCTCCTCTCTCAGTAATCATCAGTTTCCACTTTACTCTGGGTGGTGAGGACTCGTGGACCCCTCCTTCATCTATGACATGTTTCTTCACTCAGGAAGCCCCACCTCTGCTGTGATTCCATGAGTGTCATGTATTTATCACATGCAGATGACAACATTCTTCAGCCCCACATCCTCCTGCTCTTACATCCTTCCCAACCCTCTTTAGCACAAAGAAAACTCCGTATCTTGTTAAAATATACCTCTTAAGTTCCATTCCTTCTTTCCCTGCAGTTGAAATAAATGTGAGGATAGACTGTTCCAAGTAATGTAAAACCAATCTTCTAGTTTGCTTAAATAACCTTATTTTTATCTTTAATCCAAATGTGGAGAATAAAGTAACAACCATAGACACAAGACAATAATTACACATTGAGAAATAATTATAGCATCATTGCTCAATTATTATGAATACCTGGCTGGCTCTTGGACAAGTTCTTTATCTTAACATGACTCAGCACAGACCATATTCTAGTGTAATATATTCATGGAAATAAAATCAAGTGAAATTTCCCATCAAGGAGAGGAGACAAAAATCCACACCTTTGTGTGTGTGAGAGAGAAATACACAGTAACTTCCACATAATACAGTGTAGCCAGGTGGGGATGATAACTTGATGATGGAAGTATTTGGTTCTATGGCTTGAACATGAGTGTCCTTACAAGCTCTTAATCTGGGTTCCTAGCCACCACTTAGGTGGTACTAAATATGAAAACTGCAGGCAGGATGTAGTACTGAAAGGGATCAATGTCTTATAAAGGATGGCTAAAATAGCTTTCTTTTCCTTCTATCACTGAACACACAGAAAGAAGTTGGCAAGTTGCTGCTTGGAAGTAGGTCTTACCAAAACGCAGCCATGGTGACACCCTTGGTGACCGCCCTCACCTTGATATTCCCAGCCTCCAGAATAACAATAATAACCGTTTCCTTTATAAGCAATCTAGTTTACAGAATTTAGTTACAGTAGTCCAAACAGGGCATTTGGCAAATAGCACCTTCTCCAAGCGATCAGCAATGGTTCTTAATGTTACAGTATGTGTGCATCACGGTGGCACTGTGGCATGTGTCACTTTACCTCTGTTTCTTTCTCTAAAACTTTCTCAACTCTCCCATCCAAGTACTAACCTGGCCTGACCTTGCTTAGCTTCTGAGATCAGATATGTTCAAGGTGTTATGGTCAGAGACAACTTTCTTAACTCTCTTAATGAGAAAAACATCAGAGGAACTCAAATTGAGAGATATTCTACAAAATACCAGAGCAGGACTCCTCAAAGCTGCCAAGGTCATCCAGCATGAGTGAAGTTCACAGAAAAGCTGCCAGAGTTTTAGAAGGGACTGGGAGTGGGAGAAAAAGTATAAAATGAAAACAAAGAAAATTAGAATGAAGTGTGATATTTGCTCATTTTAATGTGTCAATATTGACTCATTAATTGTGACAAATGAACTAAAGTACTGTGAGATATTAACAATCTGGTAAACAAATGGGTGTAGGTTAATCTCCAGCTCTCACACTCTTTGAAAATCCACTAAATCAAAAATTCTGAAGACACATTTTTTAAATGCAAATGAAAAGAGACTCTTTCGAAAATTCTAGTTTTAATTATATTTTTTAATTTTTAAAAGAAAGCAACATAGTATAAAGCAAATGATATGATTTGATAGAAATCTTGAAAGTTGTATGACATTGAAAAGTCCATGAACTTTTTATATGGATTATAGAAAAAGTGGTACAAAATCTACATATGCTAACTTGTACATTTGTATATACTTCACATATGATTTCATGTGCACTATTCCTAAATTATGAGTCTATGTATGGAAATACACATTGTTGTTTATATGGCTGGGGGAACATGGAACAATTCCTTAGTACATCATTTCTGGCATAGATGAGATGGAAAGTTAGTTCACTTTAATAATTAGTTTCTTTTGGAAATAAAAGTGAGTGCTTCCTGACACTGAGTATATTTTCCTCAAATATCAAATAACAATGCAACATATTGATAAATCTCATATATTTTCTTTCCCCAAAATACCTTAAAAACATTGAAGGAAATGCAACTAGTCTGGGCGTCTGGGAAGATGGCTCAGTAGGTAAGAGCACTTGCCATTTAAGCATGAATGCTGAGTGCCTGAGACCACAGCAACACACATGCAAAAGCTGGAAATGGCCATGCACATGTGTAACCCAACCCTGTGTTGGTAGGGGGAAGAGAAAGAGGACCACTAGAGTCTGTGTACCAAAAATAGCTGAATGAGAGACTCGGACTAAGGAAAATGCAGATCATCAACTGAGGAAGCTACCAAGGCCTTCCTCATCCTCATGCATATGAGACATGCACATGTGCCTCCATATATGCATATACCATAGATATATCACATCATACACTACATCGCACATACTCTACTCACACTCACTTGTAAAGGTACAAAATTACAAAGGAAATAAAACTACTCTGAAACAAGTATTTGGAGCATTTCAACATTAAAAACAACATGAGGATACTTGATATATGTATACAGATATTTTTGTTTTAAATTTTATGTCTTAGCATATGAAAAGGAACACATTGCCAAAGACTTAGGAGACAGATCCAATGTTAACCAAGTGCTGCCTTAATTTTGAAAGTGAGTTCAACCTTGAGATTTATGAATAATATTTAACTTCTTAAATAATACTCAATGGCTTGATTTTACAAAGCCTATTAACAAGATTTTTGTGATCTTTTTGAAAGGTTAAAAAAGGAAAAGCATAGTGTTTGATGATACATGGGCATTTTCAAATGGTATGTATAAATATATTTTTTGACATTTATATTTTATTTATTTATTTATTTGAGAGAGAGATAAAATGGCTATGTCAAGGCCTCTAGCCACTGTAAACAAACTCCAAATGCATGTGCCACTGTATGTATCTGGCTTTCATGGGTACTGGGGAATCAAACCTGGGTCCTTAGGCATCACAGGCAAAGCATCTTAACCACTAAACCATCTTTCAAGGCCCATATAAATACATTTCTTTTAGCACATAAACATACTAGCCTATTGACATACTGTTTATAGAGTTAGGTTATTTTGACTGAGATAATGTAGACAACAAAGTTTAAAACACTTACAACCTGGCCTTTTATAGCAAGAAACAATTGGTAATATTAAACTGTCATGTAAAATTAAATCTATAACTAATTAAATAAATAATAGTTAACCAGTATAGCATGATGAGTGCAGCATATAAAACATTAAATTCATGCCATACACGACCTAAATGATTAGAAAAGTTTTTCTTAATAATGAAGACAATAAAACTTACATATTCACTTATTTCCCCATAATAAATGGTAAAGTGCAATTGCTCTGTGATTCCCATTCTTGCTTAAAGATGCTTTCAACTAAGTAAATGATTAGTTGACCTTTAACATAAACATTTAATAGAATTATCTGATAGTAGATGCAAGGGGATAATATCAATAATGCTATAGAAAGAGCTATAAAAGAAAGTGAGAAAAAATTTATTCACTCCAGCTCCTAATAGTTTTCATATCAATTTTGATCCATTAAATAAACCAGGAATGATGAAAGCTTGATTTGAAATTACTTTAGAGAAACTTTTGAGGAGTTGGTTATATATTTTGCAATTAT
The DNA here is from genome assembly GCA_036365145.1 of Orientallactaga sibirica. Lineage (NCBI taxonomy): Eukaryota > Metazoa > Chordata > Mammalia > Rodentia > Dipodidae > Orientallactaga > Orientallactaga sibirica. Next base: position 7,421,122 of record JAEOAD010000044.1, on the reverse strand, counting down.
ATCATTATAAGAAAAGTTGAGTGTTGAAATTATAAGGAAGGTAACCTGCTTTAAATTCACTACATGAAAGATTCAGTCCTAAATAAACCCTGTTTTTGTGAACCATCACTTATTACCAGTTGATTCTGATATGTCACTCTTGTGATCTGACCTGAAAACAAAAGATTATTTGAGAATTTTTCCCTCCAATTGTAGTGAATTACATTTCTTGTATCTATTCCCAGCTATATTTTGGAAGGAAGTAATCAACTTTTGAAAATATAGACAGTAACACAGCCCTCAATAAAACTCAAAAATGACAGTAACGGGAACTGAAGTGTTGTAAGTCCCTGCACTTGTCAACATTTTTACTGGTATTTCTTTTTTCATTTCTTAGTTATCAAAACACAAGTCTTTCAATTGATCATCATATAAAATTTTTTGAAGAAAATGTGACGTGCTTTGTATATCGCCTAAAAATAATTTAAATTTGAAGTTTGTTTTTATGTAAATATTTGAAAGGGAATCAAATTAAACCATAGGACTACAATTATTTATGTGACTTTTGAAAGTAAAAATTCAAGGCAAGGAATCTCTATGAAAATTTTCTTTCTCTCTTTTTTATGAAGGCCAAAAGAAAGCTTTTTTTATTATGCTTTTTTAAAATTTCTATATATTTTTTTTATTTATATCATTCTAATTTTACATTCATAGTATTGGTTCCATTGTCCTCCTCCCTGTCCTCCCTTTTCCAAAGGGACCCTCATCAATGGGGAATGTGGGTCATGCATTGTGGAGGTAGTCAAGAGTTCTGGTGGGCAGGCCCCAGTCTCTATGGATAATGCCCCAACTTGTGACTCTAACAATCTTTCCGCCCCCTCTTCCGCAAGTTTCCCTAAGCCACATTGGGGAAGACAAACTACCAAGCAAACAGAAGCCACAAATAAGTGGAGTGGCTATTCTCATATCAAAGTAGACTAAAATGGAAACTAAGAAGGAATGACAAAAAGAAAGGCATTTCATTTCAATAAAGGGAACAATTCATCAAGAAGATCTCAGAGTGGTAAAATATTTATTCAGTAAGTTTTGGGGCTCCTATCTTCATACGAAGGACCTAACAGACCATATGCATCCAGGCACAATAATAGTGGAAGGCTTCAATACTCTACTCTCACACTTACAGAGGTCATCTGGACAAAAAGTCAGCAAAGAAACTTCAGATTTAAACCACACAATTGATTCACCAAACCTAACAGACATGAACGAAGTATTTTACCCAACATAATGGGTATGAATATTCTCAGCAGTTAATGAAACCTTCACCAAAATTGCTCAAATAATTGGCCACAAATCAAACCTCAACAAGAGAATGAAAAATAGAAATCAGTAAAAAGAGACAGTACAGAAACTTCACAAATTTCTGGATAACCAATAGCACATTTTTGACTGAACAAGGAACTGCTGAAGAAATCAAGGAAAATTTGAAAAATTCTTAGAAACAAAGAAAAATGATGACAAAACCTATCAGGTTTTGACAGCCAAAGCTGTCCTGAAAGGAAACTTTACAATCATAAGTGCACTTATCAAAAAATTAGAAAGATCTTGAATGAACAATCTAATAATCCAACACAAGGCTCTGGAAAACCTGCAACAAGCCAACCCAAACCAAGCCCAATAGATAGAAGAAATCATTAAAATCAGAGAATAAATTAATTTTATAGAAAAATCAGTAAGACGGATAAACCCTTAACCAAACTAACAAAAAGGAGAGAGGAGACGCAAATGAACAAATTTAGAGACAAAAAGGGAACTCTTACAGGCGAGCCCAGTAAAATTTTGAAAAGTTATGTTTGTTTTGAAAAGTTATATTTCAAAAATCTGGAAAACCTAGAAGAAATGGATATGTATGTATGTATGCATGTATGTATGTATGTATATATCTCGTCCCAAAGTTAACAGAGGAGGCCATCAATAACTTAAACAGACCCAGAATAGGAGCTCTATATTAAAACCCTCTCTACAAAGAAAAGCCCTGGACCAGGTAGATGACTGTGGAATTCCATCAAATACTAAGGATGACATAAGAACAACTCTTCGTGAAATGTTCCACCATGTAGACATAGAAAGAAAACTTCCAGATTCATTCTACAAAGCCAGCATTATCCTAATATCTAAGCTGGGTAACACAAGCAAATAAGAAAAAATGTACAGATCAATGTCCCTGATAAGCATAGATACCAAAATTCTCAGCCAGATTCTTGCAAACTGAATTCAAGTATACATCAAGCAGATTATCCATCATGACCCAATGGGATTAATTCCAGGGATGCCAGTCTGGTTCAGTATATGTAAGTCAATAATGTAGACTACAACATAAATAAACTTCAAATATAAATAACGTGATCTTCTCAAATGATGTAGAAAGGCATTTGACAGAGTCTAACATGCCTTCTTGATAAAAGTTCCGGAAATAGAATAGATGGAACATACTTCAAAATAATAAAGATCATATTTGACAACACCATGGCTAACATTATATTAAATGAAGATAAACGTTGATAATTTCCTCTGAAAACAGAATTAAGACAAGGATGTCCATTCTCACCACTTCTGCTCAATATTGTGCTGGAAGTCCTAGGCAAGAGTATTAAGGCATAATTATATAAAAGAATTAAAAATAGAGAAGGAAGAAGTCAAGCTAGCCCTATTTGTATATGACATGATTACACACTTGAAAATTCCAATAGCATCTACAAAAAACACCCTAGAGTTAATAAACAATTTCTATAATGTTAAGGCCACATACCCAGCACACAAAAATCAGTAGTTTTTATATACACTAACAATGAACTTGCAGAGAAATAAATCAAGGAAAATGCTCAATTCACAATAGTTACCAAACAAATTAAATACTTGGGAATAGCCATAACCCAAAGTGTGAAAGATATCTACAATAAAAACTTCAGGACACTGAGAAAGAAATAGAAGAGGACACTTCATGATGAAAAAAATAACACCTTCCAAGACTAAGATTGATAGAATTAACTATGAAAATGACTATATTACCAAAAGTAATCTACAAATGCAACACAACTCCCATCAAAAGTCCAATGCTATTCCTAATGAAGCTAGAAAAAATAATCTAAGAATTCATATGGTACCACAAAAGACCACAAGTATCCAAAGCAATCCTAAAGAGAAAGGACAAAGCCAGAGGTAATGTAGCCCCGGATCTCAATTTACATTCTAGTGCCATAGTGATAAAGATACCATGGTGTGGTGGTGTATGGCTTTAATTCCAACACTTGGGAGGCAGAGGTAGGAGGATCGCCATGAATTTGAGGCCACCCTGAGAATACAGAGTGAATTCTAGGTCAGCTGGGCTAGAGTGAGAACCTACCGCAAAAAAAAAAAAAAGAAAAAAAAGATACAATGGAATTGACATCAAAACAGGCATATGTCATAAGTGGAACTGAATAAAGGACCCATAATTAAATACACAATGGTTTTGGCCACCTGATCTTTGATAAATGAGACAAAATTTTTCAGTAAAAATGAGACCCTATTTTTAAAAAAAAAATGGTGCTGGCAAAACTGTAGATCTATCCACAGAAAAGGAAAATTAGATTCATCTCTCTCAACTTTTACCATATCAAGTCATAATGAATGAGAGACCTCAGTCTAAAACCTGACACATAGAAAGCACTCGAGAAAAATAATAATAAAATAAGCAGGCCACACTTTCATGGATATAGGTATAGGCAAAAACTTTTTGAACAAGATTCCAATAGCACAGAAAATAGCCCAAAGAATCAACAAATGGGACTACATAAAATTAAAGTTTTTTCTGCACAGCAAAAGAAACATTCAACATACCGAACAGAAGTACCTACAGAATGGAGAAAATCTTGGACATCTATATTTCAGCCAGGGGGCTAAATACTAGAATTTTCTAGTACAAATTAAACACCAAATACATAAACCTACCAATCACCAAAGGGCTAAGGAAATAAACAGACAGTTCACGAAAGATGATGCCTAAATAGTCAACAAGTACTTAAAACAAAGTTCAGCATCCCTAGCCATCAAGGAAATGGAAAGTAAAACAAATAAGTGCCGTCTGGATCCACACAGAATGGCTGTCATTAAGAAAACAGACAACAAAATGCTGGTGAGGAACATCCACTGCTGGAGGGAGTGCAAACTACTATAGCCCTAATAGAAATCAGTACGGAGGTGTATCCCACAGGTAGAAGCGGACCTCCCGTATGACCAGGTATACAACTAAGTACTCCCCACTCTGCTGCTGGCACTTGCACATGCATGTTTATTGTGGCTTTATTTACAATAGCTAAGAACTGGAATCAAACAAGATGGCCATTGATAGATGGGCACTTAATGAAAATGGAATAGAATTTGACGTAGCAGTATGGAAAAAAAAACATGACATTTGAAGGAAAGTGGATGAATTTGGAAAGAATCATATTAAGTGAAGTCAGTCACACTGTAAAAGCCCCAGACTACATGTTCTCTATTTCATATGCTGATCTTAGCATGTAACATATATAAGTATGTATACATACGAGGGTAAAGGAGAAATAAATCTATCAAAATAGAACTATAACCAAAAAGGAATACAAATAGACAGCTGAAAGAAAGTGGAGGGAAGGGAAAAAAATTACATGTGCTCTAGGAGAGAGGGTAATTGTACTTGAAAATGATAAAATGAGTGATACATAAACCTACATATGCCAATTAAAATACAATTAAATCACAAAAAGCTTAATAACTCTTAAGTATGCTTCTTTGCAATTTTATATGATAAAGTAAGACCTAAAATTATTAAATAATAATGTGTCCTATGCCTGATAAAGAACAGGATTGGAATTTGAATTCACAAGACAATTGCAACAAATGCTAAAGTCTGTGTCCTTCTTTTCACAGTGAATTGTCATAATGCACTAAATTAAGTAAAATCAGTAAAGTTTTTTTTTTTTTTTTTTTTTTGCTGGAAGTTCACAAACATTTTAAAACTATCAGCACTTTAGCAGAGAGTTGGCAATTCATATCATTTCTTATCATTGCCATCTCTCCCCTCCCTTTCTTCATAATAATCAAGGTCATGACACAGTCACCATAACAATTCTTCATAGTGGAAAGAGCACTGTGGAGGTACTGTGCCTGCCCACTTCATTTCAGATTGACCAGAAACCCATGATCACCGTGTGCTAGGTAGGAAAGAGTTCAGTAGATAATAAAAGCTTCCAGCCTCTGAGAGACAGCCCACCTTGTCTGTGAAAAGGATGGTACGCAGAAACCTCTATCACCAGACTGGGAGGTTTGGGGTCTCACTCTTCTCCTGCAGCTTGCTTTCCTGTCCTCTGCCCCACAAGAATATGTCTGTAAGGCCTAAGAGACTTTTGTTGGTTGTTTTTAATATCCACAGGTTGAATTACAGAAGCAATTGGTCTCAGATTGTTAGTGAAACTCACTTCTGGCTCCCTACTTAAAGAAGCTGTTACTCAAACACGTATTGAATAAAGTATTCCAACAGAAGTCCTATTCATATAGTAAATAATAATAATTACTAAGAAGGATGACTCTTTACTTGCTATAGAAGATTAATTTCCCTCCCTTCTCACCCCTAAATGGCTCTCATTGTTATTGAAGGCAGATTTCCTGCCACTAGGTACTGCATCACTTGAAGTCCCTCTGAAGGATTTTTTTTTTTAATTTTCTTATTAGTAACATTGCAGTTCATTTCAATAAATCTTTTACTTCATTGCATGGTAGTGAAAAAAAAACAGATATTTATGTTTCTTCATGCCTGATCACATTTACGTTGTGAAGTTCGTGCCTCTTGACTGAATTGTAGAGTTAGCTGATGTAGAATTTCATCAGGAGAAAACGCCCAAGGAGTAGTTTCATGAGTAAAAAAGCCAGAAAATTCATGTCACCTTGAAGGAAAATGCTGATTGCACTAAAACATCATCTTATAAACCCTTTTCCATAGGAGAGTTTTAGGAACTAGAGAGAAGCAAGGAGAAAGGGATAAGGGAATATAAATCAATAGGTGTTAAGTGTGGTTAGCGAGGCATAAGAGGTTCTAGTATGCTGTTACATAATAGGGTGACTATAGATAGTGGTTGTATACTATAGATTTGAAAAGCTAGAAGAAAGAATATTGGAGATGTTTCCACAAAGAAATGTTAGATAAGTCAGGACACACATTTACCTTTATTTAAACATGATGTAGAATGTTATATATTGAAACATCACATGGTTCCGGTTATTATGCACTTTTGAAGTTTAATTGTCAGTTTAAAACTTAGATTTAATTTTTGGGGGGAAATTTTAGGAAGCAAGCAGTATTCACATCTATTTAGGTAATTTTAGGAAGCAATTTTCCAAACCTAGTAAAATATATAACATTTTCATATAACAAGATTACATCTAAATGCAAAGCCAGTTAACATCCTTTTGAATGTTTATTTGTATCTCTTAGAAATAAGTGCAAGTGATTATCCATAAGTTTACATGACTTCAAATGATTTAACACATGTTCTCTAGACTACACTCAAACATAAAGGAACTAATCAAATTAATAATGAATATACAGGTGTCAGTTATATAATATTTGCAAAGTTTTACATTTACAAAGGGCAAGCATGCATGCATAAGAAGTGAAATATCCCTTATCAATGAATAGAAAATGCAATGACCTTGAGAAATAATAAAATGGCATGAGAAATAACTTACTTGTGATTTAATTTTATTCTTAAAATTAACTTAAATTTTGACTGCATTAAAATTTGTATAACATTGTGAAAGACATTTATTATGAATATAAGTAATATGTGATAGAAGGAACTCAACATAACTATATGAGAGACTTTCAGAGAAAAATTAATTCATATTTAAATATTTAAAAATAATGCTATGCCTGTTTCCACAGACAGAACCATAGTAATTAACTTAAAAGAAACTATATAATTCCTGATTTAATTTTTATTATTTTATGATTGCAAAGTTTTGCCCTTAGAATATAAAAATGGCTATACTCACAATACAATGTATTTTTATAACAAAGAAAACACAACTGGCTTCTCAGTAATTAATCCTGATAATGACTACCAAAATAATTTCAGCTATTAATTGATTAAGCTAATTGCTTGTAGAAAAGAAAAGAAATCTCTGAGAAGGTCTCCGAATTAATTCATATGTTTTTAAATGAGCAGGACATTTATCAGTCGAAAACCTTAAGAAGACATTCCCTGAAGAAATAAGAAGTATTAAAAGATAAAACTCAATTACAGCAAGTGTATTGATGTTTTTCACTAATTTTATGCTCTTAATCACTTACATTAGCATTAATTTAGTTTAAAATTTGATTCCATTATAAAATACTCATTTCAATGATGGATATGGACTTGAACACAGATGTGTGAGGGAGAGTTACACCCATATCAACAGTTGCTTTTCTAGCAAGATAAGAGGTTCATAAATAAACCATATGCTAATCCTCACATAATGGAATAGTAATAACTGGTGAAATGGCTACAAGCCATTTCCAGTTCTTAAAGTTTGGAATTTTCACTGGGGAAGCACATGTGCATGTTGATACACTAGAGTGTCTTGACTGACATGGGCATGGTTATGCTATAAAAGGAGAAGCAACCATGATAGCTCTGTTGTGGAGACTGATTTTACTATCTTATTGGCTCTCAGCAAGTCACTCCATGTGTCTGTGCCTCAGGGTCAAAGAAACACAGCCCCAACTGTGGCATGCAAAGCTTCTTTAGTCTCATAGTTGTGTTTTATAAAAACTGAATACTGCACCAGGCGTGGTGGCACACGCTTTTAATCCCAGCACTCAGGAGGCAGAAGTAGAATGATAGCCATGAGTTCGAGGTCACCCTGAGACTACAAAGTGAGTTCCAGGTCAGGTTGGGCTAGAGTGAGACCCTACCTCGAAAGACAAAAAAAAAAAAAAAAAAAAAAACCAAAAAAACCTAAATACTATTCAAAAAATATCAGTAAATTAAATATTCAAAAGAGAAGAGTAAAGACGGTAGGGAGGATCAAATACCAAACGAAGATTGCGTGATATTGGAGTCTCTTGGGAATCAGAGAAACATGGCAACAATTGGCACGAGCCTGGTTTTCCTGTCATTTGTCCAAAGGCTTGTTATTCCAATATGACCTCACCCCATTGTAATCTCAGTCTCAGTACCTGGACAAAATGTAGGCTGCCATTTTTCATTTTTTTCTGTAATAATACATCAGTTTGGGAGAAAAATGTTGTTGCATTTTTTAATTCATCAAAGTTAGAAGTATTTACTCCAATTGTCTGGCCAGCTGGAGGCATGTTTCGCTGGACATACCATTGAATACACTTTTATTTTGTTATTTTGCTATTTCATGTCTGACTAACACTGATCAGAATTCTAAGGTCTTTATCTCAAAACCAAGATTCACTTCCCAAGTAATACAACTATAAAAAATGTGATTTTGTTTTATATCAATTGGACTTCCTCAAGAGGTTAATCATTTTTCTTTCTGACCATATTGATCTGTATTTTTATGAAGTCATCAGGAGAAGGCAAGAAAGAAGGTAAAACAAAGCTTTGTGGTATGATGGATCCAAAAACAGTGTAAGACCAAGAAGATGTCCTGCAGCCCATGATCTTCCAGCCAAGAGTTCAGGAGAACCTAGGCTGCCTTTCTTGCCTTGTCCCTATCTACCTTCCTTTTTCTGCTTGCTGTGGCTTCCCATGTTATTTACTCACTACCAAGAAGTCCTCAGGAGCAGATAAAAATGAAATGTACAGACCTATCTCCCTGTCTAGAAGAGAGACCATGCATGAAGTATCCTGGATGCAGATGGAAGCTTCTACTCCAATCTTAATTGAAAGCCTTTTACTTCAACTTCTTGAATTGAAGCCTCTTATCTTCTATCAACCTACCTTTCATTAGGATAATTTGATGTTGTTTTTCAAAGTACAAATAAGCAGACTGAATTTTTTTAACTAAAAATAACTTTTTAATATTAGTACTCAGGGGCTGGAGAGATGGCTTAGCGGTTAAGGTGCCTGCCTGCTAAGCCTAAGAACCCAGTTCCAATCTCCAGATCCCACGTTTAGCCAGATGCAAAGTGACGCAAGGGCGCAATGCTGCACTTGCCCACAACGGGGCGCACACATCTGGATTTCGTTCACAGCAGCTGAGAGACTGCTGGCGTGCCCATCTCTAACTGTCTCCCTCTCCCCCTCTCTCTATCTCTCTCTGTGTCTCTCTCCAAAAATAAAAAAATAAAAAATAAAATAAAATAAAATTAGTACTCAGAAAAAACATCTGTAGTTGACAGACAGATATTCTTTTAGACTGACAGTGAAGTCTTTTTTTTTTTTTTTTTTTTAAATGTAGAAACTGATTCTACCATCCCAGGTCTTCACAGTGTCTACCATTTAGAAGGCTTTCCAAGGTCTATGATTTCATTCCCTTTGGCAAATATGGACCAGCTTATAGGCAAAAGTGAAATCACAGCTAAGAAGTAATACAGAAAAGTTTCTCTCAGCTCATTCTTCCAGGAGAAAAGAAAGCTTCTTTAATAAACACTACCAGGAAAACTGGATATCCACAGGCAGAAGAATGAAGCTAGATCCTTATCTCTCACTCTGCAGAAATTAAGGGATCAAAGATCTTAATGTGAGACCAAAAACTCTGAAACTGCTAGAGAAAAATATAGGGGAAACTCTTCAAGATGCAAGGATGGGTAAGGACTTTCTAAATAGGACTTTAACCACCCAGGAAATGAAGTGAACAATTGATAAATGGGAACTCATGTAATTTAAAGTTAATTTAATTTAATTTGCTTTGTACAGCAAAGCAAACAATTAATTGAGTGAAGAGACAGCCTACAGAAAGTGGGAAAATCTTTGGTACCTATACATTTCACCAAAGAGTAATATCAAGCATATGCAAAATACTCAGAAATCTAAGCAATGCCAAAAAAAAGTAGGCCAATCCAAAATGGGCTAAAAAACTAAACAGAGCTCTCAAAAGAAGAAACACAAGTGGCCAATAAATGTATTTTAAGTATTCAACATCCTTAGTCATCAGAGAAATGCAAAATAATATTCTTGTAAGATTTCATCTCACCTCTGTCACAATGGTTTTCATGAAGAAAACAATATAACAAGTGGTGCTGGCGAGGGTTTGTGGATGTAAACTGGTGTGGCCATAATGGAAAGTAATGTGGTTTCTCAAAAATCTAGAAATTGTGCTATTGTATGACCCAACTATACAACTCCTACATATATTCCCAAAAGACTCTACAAACTACTACAGAGGTAATCTTCCATTAATGTTTATTGCTGTGCTATTTCATAATAGCTAGGAAGTGGTATAAGCCTAGATGTCCAACTACTAAAAAATGAATGGGTAATGAAAATGTGGTGTGCACACACACACACATATATACATACATACATGTATGCATATACATACATACAATAGAATTCAATTTAGCCATGAAGAAAGATAACATGAAATTTTCTTGGAAATATATGGAAGGAAAATATTATTAATTGAGTTAACTCAGGTACAGAAAGACAAATACCACATGTTCTTTCTCCTGTGGGGATCTTGTCTTAAACTCTCTCTCTCTCTCTCTCTCTCTCTCTCTCTCTCTCTCTGTGTGTGTGTGTGTGTGTGTGTGTGTGTGTGTGAAGAAGAAAGGTGTGTATATAATTGCCTGAAACTGGCAAGGAGCCCACAGGGGTAAAATGAGGTTTCAAGGGAGAAGGGTATGGGAGATAGGAGATCTTAAATGATATAAAAGTAAAAAACAGAGGACAAGGAAATGGAGGAGCAATGGGGAAAGATTTGGGAAGGGATAGGATTGAATTAAACTCATTAAAAGAAAATAAGAAAAATCCTTTTTGATAGCTGATTAGCCCAATTTCTAAAACCTGTAAGTGACTAATGTAACTTTATAAAATCACGTTTTCATAAACACTATAATGGCAAACCCTTCCTTCCAGAGTTTACCAGAAATCAGACCTATGGATCCAAGATCAAATGCAAGGAGGGGAAAGTGAAAATCAGGTCATGGGACAAGCAAGAGGACGTGAGTATTTTGTAATGGTTTACAGCTCATACAAGGATTCAATTATCGAGAGCATCCCACTGCTCTTGTATTATTTAATCTTCTCTTCCCCATCTCACCTCATCTTCCAACCAATATATCACCACACCTACCAGAATACAGATAGGGTCAAAAGATTTCTTACATTCTGGTAACACAATCTATACCTTGCTTAAAAGAAAAATCTTACAATTTTTCATGACTGTACTTGGTACCCCAGAGAAAATCAATTCAAAAAATCCTACATCTTTTAAATAGTCATACTTTTCATAGACTAAGACCAATGAACTTCCACTAACACTATAGATGTAATTTACTTTGCAAGTTGTTAAAGGAAGAATAGTCAATCCAAGGTCCACAACCTACAGTGATTGGGTGGCTTGTTTCTTTCAAAACAAAGGATGGCTAGAGTATATTTCTCTATGATGATAAAGACAATTGGAATGATTTAAAAAAAGTACAATTCTTACCATAAATTAAGCAGATACAATGTCTCAGATGCTTTTCCAAATGCTTTATGCATGCTAATTTCATTCATTACTCTCCATGTCAGACCAATATCTTTGACATTATGATGCCCACTGTATAAACAAAGAGATGCAAAAAAAGAAAACGAGGGCTGGAGAGATGACTTAGCGGTTAAGGCGCCTGCCTTCTAAGCCTAAGAACCCTGGTTCCAGTCTCCAGCGGTTCCAATCTCCAGGTCCCACGTTTAGCCAGATGCAAAGTGACGCAAGGGCACAATGCCGCACTTGACCACAAGGAGGCGCACACATCTGGATTTCATTCACAGCAGCTGAGAGGCTACTGGCGTGCCCATCTCTGTCTTCCTCTCCCTCTCTCTCTGTCTCTCTCTCAAAAAAAAAAAAAAAAAAAAAAAAAAAAAAGATATGTAGCAAACAAAGGCAACTAACTCCACAGGTCCCTCCTGTCAATCTAATACTGTGTCTCTGCCTGGAAAAAGTTGTGTGAGGGCAGAGATGATAATATGCTTGTATTATGCGATCAACCACTGGAAAACAGTAGATTATTAGCAGGTGTGGATTTTCTTTCTCTTACTCCTTCACAAGTTAAGAAACTGAGGCTTGGACCATCGCATCACTTGCTAAAGCAATAGCCAGATCCAACTCCAGAGTCCGCAAAGCCACATGCTTCTCTCGAATGCTGGAGCCCATAAGTGAGACTTAAGATTTTAGGCATCTAGGCACGGTCCTCTCTCTTGGCACCACTGTTGTCACCATAACAATAATTGCCTTGAAGTTATGACCTCATGACAATTCTGACTGCATCCATCTCAGGACAGACAAGGCAAAAATCTTGTATATGCAGTTTTCTATCCCCTGCCCTCCTCTTTCAACTCTATCTAATGCTTTTATATAACTATAGCCAGATCTAGAGTAAAGTGGCTTAGATAATTTTATTAATTTACATTCTGTTTTAAAAAGACACGTGTGAATGGATAATTACTGAATGTGGGTAATTCCATACAATGCATGTAATAAGATATCTATCTAACATCTATTATCTATCTATCTATCTATCCATCATCTAATCTATCATTTATTTAACTTCATATATGTATAAACATAATAAATGTCTGGGTTCAGAAATATTAAAGAAACTTTATTCCATTGGCAGGGAATAGTTCATTTTCAATATTAGTTTCCAGGAAATAGAACTCTAAGGGAACATGTGTTGAAAAGATTATAGGTTAGTTCATCTAGCCGCTTTATTAAGTAAAAATGTGTGTTTCCTTATATAGATTCTATAAAATATGTCACCTCCTCGGCTAGGGATAGAGCTCAATGATAAAGCACTTAGCAAGCTCAAGCAAAGCCCTGGAATCTCTCCCTAGTACTACAAAATAAATATGTATATATTTATATATCACACTTATAATAAACTTGCATAAATATAAGGTGTCATGTCTATCATTTTAAGATTTATGCTTACTATAAAATTCCTTAAATTAAAAAAACATCTCATGAAAATTAGCAACCAGAATGTGAAAAAAAATGAATATAATTCAGCTAAGGGGATGTTACTCAGTGGTAGAGAGCAGGAGTCATTAAAAAATCAATTATTGGGGCTGGAGAGATGGCTTAGCAGTTAAGGTGTTTGCATGTGAAGCCTAAGGTTTGATTCCCTAGCACCCACATAAGCCAGATGCATATGATGGCACATGAGTCTGGAGCATGTTTGCAGTGGCCACAGACACTTGTGCGCCTATTCTTTCTCTTAAATAAATAAATATTTACAAATGAAATTATTGCCAATAGAAGAATGCAGAAAGCAGTCCCCCACTTGGCATTCACGGTAGGGCAGAATTTACTTCGTGAATTTGTCGTACACTGTGTTCGGTACACTCCTCCATAGCCTACCACAGTTTCATACCTGATTAGAACTCTCTCACTAGGTAGACCATTCAAGGCCTGATAGTTTTATCCATATTTTTAAACTTGAGCCAAATATTTCTTCCACCCAGAGATCTTTTTGCTTAATAAGCAAAAGACTTCTTTTGTGAAAGTGGGTAAAAACGACTTTGTGAGTTTCTGTTGGCATTCTGGAAACATAAGAGCAATGTATAGCTCATCCTGATGAATCAAACGTTGTATGAGAAGTTACCCAGGGACCTCCAGGAAGCAAACTGGCTCTCAGAGTGTATTGTATATGGTGCTAGCTGCTTCATAGATCCTTGCATTTTGTTGTTTTATATTCAGATAATGAAATCTACTAAGCTAGTCTCATTCAACTTGAGTTTAGTCAAAAAAAATAAAAAAATAAAAAAATTCTACTACTCTCCTACTTTAAGGTACTTAAGAATATGTCCCTGAAAAGAGAAAAAAAAAAAAAAAGAAGAAGAAGAAGAAGAATATGTCCCTGCTTATAAATGAGGAAACTGGAATTCCAGCGGTGATTGGTCCCAAAAAAAAAAAAAAAAAAAAAAAGAAGAAAAGAAAAAAAGAAAAGAAACTGATTGATTCTAAAAGATGCCATCTTTCTACACGCTAAGTCATTATTTTCAAAGGAGAAATATTAAATTTTCTTGTTTTATTTATTTATTTGAGAGAGAAAGAGGCAGAGAGAGAGAAAGAGAGAGAGAGACATAAGGGCACGCCAGGGCATCTAGCCACTGCAAATGATCTTCAGCCACAGACACATGTGCCATCTTTTGTATCTGATTTACATGGGTGCTGGGAATCAAACTTGGGTCCTTTGGCTTTGCAGACAAGCACCTTAACCTCTAAGTCATCTCTCTAGGCCAAGAAGAAATATGAAAGTCAATAAAGCAAAATATTTTTAAAAGAAACTTAACCCACTAGAACTACCATTCTGAAGTGAAAATATATTACAAATGTGTTTGATTTTGGAACTATTTAAATGTTTTTCAACATATATTTGATGATAAGAAATATTACTTGAAGGTAGAACACTTATCAAACACTTCTTGAACATTGTAGACATTTGAAAATATGTAAAGACACTTTCTTTTTCATGACATTATAATTGATTGAGAACAGCTCACTTAAATTTTTCCAGGGTCAGGGTTTTGAATTATATTGTGTCATGCATATCTCCTTTTTAACATATTTTTCTCTGAAATAGAGTAATTGTCATACAGCAGACCTGAAAAGTGAGACCATCTCTAGAAAGCAATTGTAATCATGTCCATACTTGTTAGGCTGTATTTTTCCCTCAACAAAACTTGCCAAGTTTCTTATAGAATACATTTGTTATCTTTCTCTTAGCCGGAACAGGCACACGATAATACATTCATTGCCCTTGGAGGATTGGGCAATGATGTCAATCCGTGTTATCATAAGTTACCAACCATTATCCTATCCTCTTTAGGCCTGTAATTACAGCTCCTCTTAATTACTACCATTTTTCAGATAAGGCACCTGAGTCAGAGAGGTTAAATAATTTGTCCATGGAACTCAGCAAGGGGATAATTGAGCCAGGATTAAGCCCAGAGACACTGCACATCTGCACATTAACATCTAATCCTGCCACTTGACAAGCAATGCCTTTCATAAATTAGAACATTCCAGCTGGGGTGCCTCTGGGCTTCTCAAGCTCCCATTTCACACCTATCATGAGATTCAAATATAATATAACATTCAGGAAATAAACTAATTTTACATTTACTCTTTATGCAACTCTAGATATTGAAGGAAAAGGTGTTTCCTTCCTAGATACTTTTAGAAAATAACCAGAAGGAATTTGACCTCTGATGATATAGCCACTGATATGATCTAAAAAACACCAATACTCAACAGTGATTTGTGAAAAAGTACTGCTGTAATCTGTATGTGTTGTGGAAGAATTCAAATCTTTTGAAAAGGTAAGAGATGGTGGTATGGATTTAGCATTCATTTTGTTACAGAAGTAATCCTATTATTTTGCACCTGCTAACACATGAAACTGGCATTGCGGTGCCCACTTGTCTGACACACTGTCAGTTCTACAATCAGAATGTTACGAGATATATAGCTTCCGAATTATGACTCATTTTGAATTTCCTGAATTCTGATGACCCCCATGCACTTGGCAAACATCAACGAATCTTCCCACGGTGAACAAATTTAACCTCCTGCTCGCTCTCAACATGCTGCTCCCAGGAGAATCTGCCAAGAGAGCAGATTTGGGACATGCAATGTAATGTGTGTCCCACTTTTCAACTGACTAATGGCAAATACTGAGGGGCTCTCAGATAACCAAAGGAGAAAAATCCCACAGAGGTCATGGTCACGGGTGGTGCTTCCGGACTGCAGACACCTGGTGCTGATTTACTTTGAACACCTCTTGTTTCCAAGTCAATCAGTGTCACACAGTGACACACGGGCTCCCCTGAGCATGCAACTCAGTCACAGCTCCAAGGGACACAAATATTTCCTGTCAATTATTCCCAGGGCACTGACCCTTCTCACACCCCAACAAAGCTTTAGATAAATGGAAAATAAACTCTTGTGTCAGGGACTAATAAACTCTCGGGCTATTTTTATTTAACTCCATAAAGCATCTCATTTGCAAACACCAGGATGTATATGCCTTCTTAACATTGCACTTCAGAGCACATTCAATCACCACAAACATATTTCTTCACAGCCTCAGATTGTGTAAGTCAGCCTCTTTTCACGAGTTGCAGTCTCC
Source organism: Orientallactaga sibirica (assembly GCA_036365145.1). Taxonomy (NCBI): domain Eukaryota; kingdom Metazoa; phylum Chordata; class Mammalia; order Rodentia; family Dipodidae; genus Orientallactaga; species Orientallactaga sibirica. The sequence continues at coordinate 7,404,840 of JAEOAD010000044.1, read as the reverse complement.
TCATCAAAGCCTTGCTAGGAGAAAGAGAGGTTTTCGTTTACGTTTATTTCTCCTACCCACCACCTCTAAGAGCAGAAACCTAATTACTGGAACTCTCTTGAACCTAACTGTGGAGACTTAGACGCTCAGCTTTATGGCTTCATCTGGCTTTCACAGCTGTGAATGCGATCGCTACTTTTGAAGGACAAGTCGGGGAGCTTGACTTGTGCAGCCCAGCTGAGCCAGGGAAGAGGGTCTGCTTGTCATTATACCCAGCACAAAAGGGAAACACAACTGTTGGTAGTGACTACAGAGAGTCCTAAAGATTCCTTTGGCCTATTTATCCTCCCACCAGGGGAGAGTGGAGGACAGGCCGTGTAGGCTGGAGAGCCAGCCTCTTCTTCATTTCTCAAAGGACACTTAGCTTTCTGACCATGCTGTACGTCTAATAATTGCTCATTAGAACTGGAATCCTATTACCAAAAAGGTTACATGACCATTAATTTGATTCACAAGAGACCAAGGCAAGGACCTTGCTGCCTGTCACTGCCTGGGGAGAAAGTGTATTTGTCATCCACAGATGGTAATGATCCCCCACCGATTGCATCCATCTTACTAAAGAATACCTATAAATAGACAGAAGAAATTGTAGGAGTGTTGGTCTCAATCCAGATCTCTATCACTCTGAAACAAATGATAGCGAATATATTACTGCTCAGTGATTCCAAAATGAGTGCTAAAACATCTATTATGGAAAAACATCTGACGATTTTCTTTTCCCCCAGGAAGGAGTAAAACTGAGGTAATAGCACCCCTTTGTGGAATATAATGGTATTTAAATGCTGGTAAGAAACGAGTAAACTCTAACAGTTTCCTACAGAATCATGATTGAAAAGCCTAAAGACCCTTACCACACCTCTTTCCTCTGCCTGCCGCAACCCCACTCATGTCAACACCATGAACATGATTTTTAAATGTCCTCAGAGGAGGGTTCTATGACTTCTCCTTATAAAACAATCCAAGCTTTTACTTTCATATCTAGTAAAAGTACTTTGTACATCTCCTGCTCTCATTTCCTCTACTTAAACCTGAGAGGAGAAGGAAACAGTTTCTATTGTCTCAAATCCTTGAAGTCTGTGAAGGCCGTGAGCTGGAACCACAGCAAAACTTGCTGTGGAGTAGAGGAACTGACTGTGGCCTGTACCGTCAAACATCCTCCTGAAAGACCAACCAGCAGGGAGCGTATGCAGATTCTGATCCATTCAAATGCTTTCTGCCCCATTGGAATGGATCAGAATGTGCAAAGCCAATTCCTTCTAAAGGTGGTGCCATCCTGCCTCCCCAAAGGCAGATTCTTTCTCTTAAGCTGTTAGCAGGGGGTTTCAGGGTATGGATAATATCATCCTTTATTTAGCCCTTTACTTTCTGAGTGCCATATGACTACTAGACAAGAATGAAGTAAAATGTTTCATCTTTCTCTTTACTTTGGAGACATATATATATATATATATATATATATATATATATATATATATATATATAGGACCATGTAACATTTTCCACTTTTGTACACTAAATATCAATGAAGTTTTCATTTGTTATTCACATTAGTAATCCCCAATGGTTTTCAAATTACAGAGTAAATTGAATATTCCCCAGCACATCCAACATACTGACTCTCATGAGGTTGTACTTTCTTCTGCTCTGCACCTCCACTGAAAGATCGTTTCTTATAATTCATGGTTTAAATGACTAAAATGTAAGATTCTAGGTTGGAATGATCATTACTTATAATTCATGGTTTAAATGAATAAAATGTAAGTGTCTAGGTTTATCTCGATAGGATTTTATTCTTCACAATTGTAGATACGTGTAAATATTAGCTTTAACCCATATGGGTCCAAGGGAGAGCCTTTAAGAAAAGAAACAAATTAAAAAAAAAAAAACAATGCTTTACTCATGGTAAGTAAAAATGTAATATGCAGAGACTCATTTGGGAGACATTAACGTAACACTGTGTAATAATGTTAGCTAAATTGGCTTCTCATACTGACTTGAGCTTTTCTTTAAATAGAGTAACTATTATGAAAATCCATGCGTCGCATGTTTTATTTCTGCACGTAGATAGTGTAGGATGGTATATACTGTGCAGTTGTCAACTTCACGTTTGTGTCACTATGGCTTGAACACTGGCCATGCAATCATTTTGTTGGGTGTTGGTGCTGCTCATGTTTATGATCTTGTTGCATTTTATCAACAGCTCATGTATACTCTATCTGTTTTAAATAAAAATTAGCAAACATAACAGGGGACACTAATAGGGAGTCATTCATCTATTTTTTTTTTTTTACTGCATTCCTGTGAAATTCTTAAGCTACATTAAATTTATATCTAGTCCAAGGGTAGCCATGTTAACTTTGGAGGGATTTCCCCCTCTAGTGGCGAGGAACTGTACAGGAAATCTGCAGAATCATAGAACTGTTTCCTGGCCTCTGCTACCTATTTTTGGCTCCAGCTCATACACCAGTCTATACATTTGTACCTAGGATCCATATATGAGAGGGAACATGTGATGTTTGGCTTTCTGGGTCTGGGTTACCTCACTTAGTATAATGCTTTCCAGATCCATCCATTTCCCTGCAAATTTCATAATTTCATTTTTCTTTACCTCTGAATAGAACTCCATTGTGTAAATGTACCACATCTCTATTATCCATGCATCTGTGGAGGGACATTGAGGCTGGTTCAATTTCCTAGCTATTGTGAATAGAGCAGCAATATATATATGTAGAAGTGCTATAGCTGGATCATATGGTAAATCTATTTTTAGCTGTCTCAAGAACCTCCACACTGATTTCCACAATGGCTGGACCATATTACATTTCCACCAACAGTGTAGAAGTGTTCCTCTTTTTCCACATCCCCACCAACACTTGTTGTCATTTGTTTTCTTGATGGTAGCCATTCTGACAGGAGTGAGATAGAATCTGAAAAAAGGCTATAAGGGAGGGAGGAGAGGGAAGGACTTAAGGGGATGGTATTGTGTGTGTATGTGTGTGTGTGTGTGTATATATATGTGTGTGTGTGTGTGTGTGTGTGTGTGTGTGTGTGTGTGTAGAAGAACATATTACAGAGAGGGGAAAAGCCTAAGTGAGGTGAGGGAATGCTTAAAAGAAGGAAGAAGGGCAGGGGAGGCTCAATCAAAATGCAAGATATTCTGAATAAGACTTATGTAAACCTACTTTTTTGAATAATGGCACATCCAGAAGCTATAGATGGTTACCAGAAAGTTTTCAGTGCCTGGGATGGGATACCTTCCAGTGAGTTATTGGCAGGGAAGTCCCTGTAGTCTTCAAAACATTAAAGGCTATTGCCAAGGCCCTTGGTTTCCCTTGAGAAACAGATGATAAGACCCTATTGCTGAAGACATCTCTTGCCTGAGTGGCAAGGTCACTGAGAAAGCAAGCTGGTGCTGAGCAGAAAACCTTCTCCCTGTAGACCAGCCAACTGAAAGCTGGAAAAAGCTGCACTGCATGCAGCCATGGGAGACACAAATCATCAGCGGTAAAAACAGTGGACACTGCAAACCTCAAGTTTGGCCAGACAGGCCCAATGACTGAACGGGTGCAATAGTGGCATGTCTGCTCTTGGGGAAACCAACTGCTCCCTAATTGGACTGAAGGCCCTCTCTATGGGAGGGAATACATGCCAAGTACTGAAAAAACTAATCAAAAGTCTATGGCAGGGGAGGTCATGAGCCTTAGGGATATAAAGCCTGCTCTTGTCTGGCTAAATATATGTATTATTCCCACCAAACTTTCCTGAAAGCACTACACTTAATGTTCATATTCACATATTAACACTACTCTCACTTCTGGTTAGAGAAACTTCTCTTTTTTGATAGCGATGACCACAGGGATAACCCAAAAGGCAACATAGTGCTAAGAAGAAGGGATGGAGGAGTGTCCAGCACCGAAACATATCTGTCACACCCTCCAAAGCTCAGGGCCCATTGTAGAAGAGATGGCAAACAGAATATAAGAGCCAAAGGAAGGGTAGGACTCCTTACAATGCAACTGTCCACACAGAAATTGGCCTCTATATCCATGTCCTTGCAATGCCTAGCAATACCTTCACATGACCCTCATAATAGGGGGAAAAGATGATGACATCAAGTTAAAAGACAGATTAATGGAGAGAGGGAGGGGATATGATTGAGAGCAGAGATCTGAAGGGGAATGAGGAGGAGAGGAGGGAAATATCATGGTTTATTGTCTGTAAGTATAGAAGTTGTCAATAAAAAATTAAAACTTAAATTAAAAAAAAAAAAGGATTCCCACAGGGAAAAAAAATCATAGAACTTTGATCTGGGATAGCAGCTAATTGCATACAGGACAGAGCACTACAGGGAATGAGGAGATAGGAATTCAAGTCCAGGTTCTGCCACCACACACTATGTAAACTTGAGATGTTATTTGATCTTATCTTGTTCAGTTTTCTTATTATATACAGCGGTGATTTGCAGGGCTACTGTGATTATTACAAGAGAATATACTAATCCTAACCAGTTTATGTAGACTTTATTAAAGAAAATTAAATTCTCTGTATTTTTCGTTAGCAATGTCAAGAGACACAGTTAATTGAAGTACAGCTTTGATTCTGTGGTGACAGATTCTCAGGTACTCCTTGGTCCTTAATCCTGGGTACAGAGTATGAGAGAAGGGCATGTTGAGAAGCAACCTTAAAGCATAGCTCAGAGAGCAATTCCCAAGGACGAAGGAAGTGGGAATAAGGTGCCTGTGACCTGCAGATCTCTGAGAAAATCACCATAGCCTTCTTGTAAACTGAGGTTGGCTCAAACCTAATTGTCATTAAAAAAAAAAAAAAAAAAAACTTCTGTGATGTAGATATCAAGCAGGTCTAATGTATGGGGACAAATATAGATGTTTAGAGCAGTTTGACATGATGTCTGTTTAGCATAAACACACTGGTATGTTCCCACCTAGGGCCTATGACCATAGCCACAGTGTTTTGGCCAGGCTTATAGTACCAGACATGAATTTCCTCTGATGGAGAAGGCCTGAAATCCAATTAGAAAGCAGCTTGTTATTTCCACAGCATTCCTGACAGTAGTGCACCAGTGGGCATATCTTGGCAAGTCAGTTGTGGAATGCAAAGGGTCCACAGCTGGGTAGGGATGTTGGCTTTTCTCACTCAGCAGCTTGAAAATGAGCAGCGGCTAATGCAGAGATATAAAGCTGGCAAAAGTGCTGAGAATAAGTGACTACTGTGTGCTCAACCTTAAACACAACACACTCTCCAAAGCTCAGGAAACCTTCAGAAGAGGCAACAGACAAATTGTAAGAGCAGGACAATGGGGAGGAAGGCTTGGAAATGCTGCCTTCTGGATACAGCATGGTCATTGCAGGCATGAATTCATAGCGGCTTTTCTCTACTTGAATAAGCCTATTGGAACCTCACTGTCATTGGGGGAAAGACATAGGACACCCCACACCACCCAGAGTAACTAATAGCAGCTAACGGTTGCTGAGAGCGGGAATAAGGCTCATCAGGGATGTAGCTCATGCCATGTTGCTTATTCCACCACAAATAACCTTCCACCCATGACCATGTAAGGCACTCTAATTGAATACAATGTGGATTTTAAAAAGGCATGAAAGTAACATGAGGATTAATGGGAAAGAACAGCATTAATGGGAGGGGAATGAAATAAAAATGTATGTAGATGTCAAAAATTGGGAAATTAGAAATCTAATTTAATGGAGTTGGCAGATGACATTCTGGAAAACAAGACAACTTTCTTGCACCCTGAAAATGGTATGCTACTGCAAGATTAAGAGAGCTGGAAAATCTTCATGTTTAAAAGAGATCTGGGGCTGGAGAGATGGTCTACTGGTTAAGGTGCTTGCTTAAAAGAGATCTGAATAAAAGAAAAACAAGCTGTGATAATGAAAAGTAATGTACTCTTGATTTGATCTTGAATTCAAGGGAGTTTTTTATAATGGGCCACTTGTGAAATCTGAAAATGAGTTTTATTTATAGCGATTCATAGAACTGAATCATCCATTTCTTGATTACTTTTTTGAGGCTGATTTAAAAGAATGTCCTTGGAGCCAGTGAAATGGCTGAGCAGGTAGAGTGACTTCTGTGTTGAAAGGGCTTGAGGAGGAGGGCAGCCAGTGTCATCCTCCTGTCTTCACACACATGCATTGTGGACCTGCACCCTGTGCACTCACACATATGAAAATGCACACACAAGTGCATGAACCACACACAAAGAAAATTATTGATTTTAGGAGATAAATGCTTCATTATTGGGAGAGGAAGCTGCATACTAAACTTGTGCTGTGTTTAATAGCATAGCCTTCCTGGTTTTCTTTCACTGGAAAATTATCAAAATTATGTTTTAAAAGTTAAGCAATCAAATGAAATGCCCTTAGGAATTCTATCCCTTTTAGATTCTTTTGAGCAAACCTTTTTTCCCCTTTTGTAATTCTAATTGTCTAGGGAAGGGCTCTCTGCTACAATCATCCTGTCACCCCATTCTTAAAGGTGATGTCTCAGCTGGGTTATAGGGAAGCAGCACTCAGCAAATTCCTGCTGAATATCTTAAGTGAATGACTGGGAGGGGAGGGGGATGGGATGTCAAAATGGTCCAAGGTGCAAAGGAAGGCAGGGTAGAGAGTATGGAACATAGGAAGTAGATAATTGTGCATAAAATGGGTGATTTTAGATTATGGAAGTTTGGAATAACATGAAACAAATGAATATAATGCCCCCCCATTGGTTTCTTTTCCTGACTCTTATGTCAAGAGCCTAGATGGTTATTTTCAGAGCTATGAGTACAAGGCTGCTCGTGTATCGTTAGAACATTTGCAGCTTGCAGCACTCGACAGACACTTGTGTTTCCTCAGGTGCAGCTCCTCCATCCTCAACTCCAGACTTCCTAAAAGTAGCTGAGAAGGAGAAGGAGAGAGAACAGGCAAGGGTGGAAGAAGGAAAAGATTTCTCCCTCTGTAGACCATCCCTGGACCTCACTCCTCCCCTCATTTTCCCCTCAAACCTCTGTGAGGGATACTGAAGTCTGTCACTCCTTCTGAAACTCACAGGGCCCATTCTGCTTCTGCAAGAGGCAGGGAAAGAAAGGCCACTTCTGTGAGTCACACCGAACAGTCAGACCACACAGCACCTCGCGGCCTTCTTCCGGTTCAGAGCTGACAGGTGCCAGTCACTGGGTCACTGAGAATTTCCACTAATTTTTTGAACTTTTTGCCTTCATATTTTAATTTGGCTGTAGGAATATTTCCAGATCTTCTACTCTAAATATCACAAATACTAAATAAGTCACCCAACAGACAAGTGCTCATGCATTCCTGGTACCTGCCCTGCATTGTGAGAAAGACCCAAAAGAGAAATGAAAGAAGTTTTTTCAAAACCTCATCACTGAAACAGAACTAAAATGACCCCAAAGTGGCTCAGGGAAACTCGCGGAAGAGGGGGCAGAAAGATTGTTGGAGTCACGAGTTGGGGCATTATGCACAGAGACTGGGGCCTACACCCCAGAACTCTTGACTAACCTCACAATGCACGACCCACAGTCCCCATTGATGAGGGTCCCTTTGAAAGTGGGAGGACAGGGAGGAGGACAATGGAACCAATACTATGAATGTAAAATCAGAATAATATAAATAAATAAATAAATAAATCAACAAACACACTTACTTTTAGAAATAAATTGAAATCTGATACTGAATTACGTCTGAGGAAAAGTATTCATAGTTGTCCTATTCTCAGGGACTATACCAGTCCTAATTCACTTTAAACTGAAAGTAATGTTATATTCTAAATATAAAATTGTATTTTTTCAGGTATACATTATATTTTTTATAATGATTCCCATGACATACTATTTCACCCTTTTGTTGACAAAGCTATTTAAAGAAATAAGCATGGTATGTAGGAAAGGGTTTGATAGAGACTTCTTTTTCTACATGAATTGTAACGTAGTGTCATCTCTCAATGATGCTTGCCTTTCTCTTTTCTAATTTTTCTTGTCTTTTCTCAGAAAACAAGTAAATCCTTTTAATTTGCTAGCTGGTGAGGGTCCATGTGATGACTATGAGAAGAACTTACCATTGTGAGTTCCAAAGCTTCTGAAAATTATTGTAATAGTTCTACAATAACAGTATTTAATTCCTTCAGTTTGTATTAATACAGATCTATAACTGCCACTATTAAAAAGTACTCTTCCCTGGCCTCCAAGAACCTGGCATTCAAATGCAATTTTCATAAGAGTGGCTCCTTGGAAAAATGAAAACACAGAGCAATGGTAAAACATACCAGAAAAAATATTTCTTTTTTTTAAAATTTCTGTTGCATATCTGCAAACTAAAAATTCTGATAGCTAAGATACTTAACTAGACTCTTCTAAAGGTTCTTCTTTGTGTCAGTAATAGGTCATCTCTTTCATATAAAAGTCTGAGCTGGGCATGATGGTGCACGCCTTTAATCCCAGCACTCAGGAGGCAGAGGTTAGAGGATCACCATGAGTTCAAGGCCACCCTGAGACTACATAGTGAAGTCCAGGTCAGCCTGAGCCAGAGTGAGACCCTACCTCAAAAAAACAAAAACAAAACAAAACAAAAGTCTGGTGTTTTTAGGATTATGTTTGCTAAGTACAAGACAGAAAATAGAGAAATAGGGACAGCCTCACAGATGATTGAAGGGTGAATCTTTACTGACCCCAGCATTAGGGAAGAAGTTCCAATGAGGACAGCTCTGGGAAGTAGCCCCTGAGTCTTAGAACCGGAACCACTGGTGGAGTGTGTGCTGGTGGGCATAGGGCATAGTGGATGGATAAGGGTGACTGGTGGATGTTCAACTAGGTGAGGGCTAGCTCACCAAGGGCCAGCTCACCAAGGGCCTTAAAATCCCTGAGGAGACATTGATCTTCAACTCTGTAGACAAAGGAGAGTCTTTATGGAAATTTGTACAGGGAAATGAGTCACAATCACTCTCTACCTGTGAAGCACAGATCTGGGAAAGAAAGTGATCCTAGAGACTAGAGTTGGGAAATGTAGACTGAGAAGAACTAGTCAGGTAACTTTATTTTTAGGTAACCAGCTAGGAGAGGGCCCAAAGAGGGAACCTAAAGAGAGGTCACACTGCCTGCTTCCCCAGATCCAGGGTTCAACATCTGATCCAGTCTAATCCAAGCAGTGCTCCCTCTTTCATCCCCAGCTCAAGTGTGCTGACCTCTTCCTGAGCCAGCCCTCTGAATCTAGACCAATCAGACCTCTCTCAGAACTTACCTGAAGCTGAGTGTGAAGCCCATTGGAATAGATTATAAATATGTGCTTCCCAGGTGGGCAAAGTTTTAGCCTGTACATTTTCCCTGATGCCTGAACCTCCAAGTCCCTGCTCGGGTAAGACCCTTCATCTCAGCTTGGCTGATCTAGGATGATGGGGGGCCCCTTACTCCCACATGGATTCTGTACCTCCTTTTACGTTCCACATGGCAGGAGCCCTCTGAACTTCCTCTTTTTACCTTCTCTTAATCTGATAAAGTCTCTCTAAACCTTACACTCTGGACTATAAATTTTAAATTCATAAAACAAGGATCTGGGGAGACCTCAAATGTATTGGTTCATTGGTATATTTTGGCATATTGGTAAGAAACCTCAAGACACCTGTCACAAAAACATTTGGTAATTCCACAGGTGTGGAGACATCTGGATGGGGTGTTAGTGTCTGACCTCTCCAAGGACTTTTTGACTCATTCTTCAGGCTTATGTTGGCAAAGACTAGGGTCCTACCCAGACTGCTCTCAGATGACAAACCACTCTGGCCCCAGGACTCTTCCTGCAAAGCTTCTTACTCTTTCATATGCAAAGTTCATTGTGTCAGGTAGGATTACTCCTGACACCTTTTCCTCCTTCACATGGCTTCCGCATTTCCTGGGAACCACGTCATTAAATGCAGCATTCCAAATGCCAAATACCATCCCTGTCAAATAGATGACAACCAGGGATTACAAACTAGCTCTAATGTAGTCTTTTCTTTAGAAAACAAATGCTTTGAACTGACAGTATGGTTATTTTTCTTCCCCTTTAAAGTGTTTGCTTATGGGAGTGCAGTGGAAATCCAGAAGTCAGATAAACCTTGGCAAACACAATCTTGATGTTGTCAATAGCACGGTGTTGGTTAAAACTACACCAACCCTCCAGCAACCAGCATGGCCAAGTCCAGATGTGGGAAGGATGCATTTTCTTTTCAGAATGTGCAAAGTATTCGGTGTTGTCAGGGACATCTTGTCAGACGCAGACAGTCATTCACAACAGTAAGGTTTAACTTTTCTCTTTATACAAGAGAATGGTTCAAGTTAGGAGAGACATTTGGCTCTCTTCTAGTTGTTAGGCAGCTTGGAGATCATTAGGCATGGACCTCATCCTAATAATGATCAATTTGTAAAACCAAACCCAGCAAATACAGGGCTTTGGTTACTGGCCAATAGAATGGGAGGTGAGTAATATCCCTCACCGGGAAGGTTTGACATTATGAACTTCCTAGAAGGTTATTAATAGATAACTACCTCAAATTTAGGAGATTACTACTGAACACACACTTTCTGATGAAGATCTAGGATACAGTATTGTTTTCTCCCAGAAGAGCCAAACCAAATGAGACAGTAAACACCCAGATAGGAAAAATGGACTGTTCTAGAAACTATAGAAGTAATATTAAGCCTGTTTAAAATGTAGATCAAGACAGTAATGTTTTTAAAATGTTTATTTAATTGAGAAAGACATAAAGAGCCAGATATATTGAGAGAATAGGCACACCAGGGCCTCTAGCCACTGCAAGTGAACTCAGATCTATGCACTACCTTATGCATCTGGCTTAAGTGGGTACTGGGGAATCAAACCTGGGTCCTTAGGCTTTACAGGCAATTGCCTTAAATGCTAAGCCATCTCTCCGGCCTGAGACAGTGGTATTTTTGACTATCACCCATTCTTAATTCTTGAGAGTGGACTCCCCTTTACTTTGCAGTAAACTCTGTCTTCTGCACTACTCTTTGTGTGCCTCCTCTAAGTTCTTGCCACTGATGTCACAAGAACTGGGGAACAGAGTGGAAACCAGAGCTAGATAGGGTGATAGTTACATCCTCAACTGCATCTCACCCTGCGTATTTTATTCAGAGATGGCGTCTTGCTTAATTGAAGTACTAGTCAAATTTATTCTCTCCTAAGAAACTTTCAATTTAGAAAAGTTAAAAGGCAAGACCTGGAAAATCAGCATAATTAAATAAGTGAATGAATGAAAGAGAAGGCACAGAGAAATTCAGAGAAGAAGGTATAAGGAAGGCAGCAGTGGCTTAACAGAAGGAGCTGGGTTTACATCTTATATGTATACAGCCACTTACTAATAATCTTTGGATAGTCAACAACTTATAGAAACCTTCTAGTCTCTTTCCTCATTAACAAGAATACCATACCTACTTCATAGGTATGCTATAAGAACACAGTACATAATAAAGACATGAATATAGATACAATAATACAGATTTCTGAAGACTGTGACAAGTACAGAAAAAGCAAGCCCTGTATAATTCCTATTTAGGGGTCTGCAGAGATGGCTTAGTGGTTAACGGTGCTTGTTTTCAAATCCTAATGGCCCAGGTTCAGTTCCCCAGTGCCTCATAAAGCCAAATGCACAAGGTGGCACATGCATCTGAGTTCATTTGCAGCAGCTGGAGGCCCTGGCACACCCACTCTCTCCCTCTCTGTCTCTTGTACTAAACTTAATAAATAAATAGATAAAGAAAGAAACAAATAAATATTTTAAATGCTGTTTTAGATATCTGCGTTTTTTGGAGAGGTGCATCAACCCAGAAAGATAAGGTTCCTTTGCATCACAGCATACACAACAAAGAGAGAAGCTGAATGGAAAACTTAGAATCCCTGATGTTTCTTGAGGAAGGCACTTGCTGTGAGAATGCATTTATTATCCTGAGTATGGTAGTTTGCATCAGATGTCCCCATGAACTCATGTTTTGAATGCTTGGTTTCCAGCTGGTGACAATTTGGGAAGTAGGCTTAGGGACTAGAGGAGGTGTGTTACTGGGGGTGAGCTTAGAGGTGTTATAGCCAGCTCCCCCTTTCCAGAGCTTAGTTTTCTCTTTTGTTGCTATTTTGCATCTACTGTGGCAAAATCACGATGGGTAGCCTCTGCTGAAGCTTCCCACAAATAAACCCTTTCCTCCCATCAGCTCTTTTTACCTGGCTTCTCTGTCCCAGCAACATGATGGTAAGTACAATACTAAGCAAAGTCCATATGATTATTATTATATTCCTTGTCCACATGCCACTTAAGCTGGAAGTAAATTTACCCACTAGTGAGAAAGATACTCTTGTTAAGGAATCTTAGGTTATAAACTTCAAAGATGCCAATGCACAGAAAAGGAAATCCAGAAATTATTCTTCCATTTATACAATTAAGAATTTTCTGCTCTTTTAAATTTTATTTTATTTTTACTTATTTATTTGAGAGAGGGAAAGAGGCAGGGATAGAGAGAGAGAGAGACAGACACACACACACACACACACAGAGAGAGAGAGAGAGAGAGAGAGAGAGAGAGAGAGAGAGAGAGAATGGGCATGCCAGGGCTTCCAGCCACTGCAAACGAACTCCAGATGCATGCGCCACCCTGTGCATCTGGCTTACATGGGTCCTGGGGAATTGAACCAAGGTCCTTTGACTTTGCAGGCAAGCGCCTTAACCACTAAGTCATCTCTCCAGCCTTCTGCTCTTTTTTTAAGTCCAGTCTGCAAACGAAGGGTCATGATTTTCTTGGACACTCAGGTTCAATTAAGGAAATTACAGAGCCTGGAAGATATCATAAATTCTAATGAAATTGGCTAAATTCATTCATAAATGTGTGTAGAACTCAAAAAACACTATACGTTATTCATTTATTTCTCTTCCCAAACAGATCAGAAGGACATATCCGCACAACACATCTCTGTCATAAACAACGGAAGCATAAGTTGCAATATGCACTTCCGTTGCTAGAGGGCGCCATAGGATCACTTAACACACTGCTTTCCCCGTCTTAAGCTCAGTTTCCCTCTGAAGCCTGACATTCAACAGTTAGATGTATTTTACCACATGCCGATGGAGTTAAAAAAAAAAAAAAAAAAAAATTTAAAATTTGGTATTGGTAATCTTTAAGTAAATTCTGACATTAGCAAAAAAAAATTTATTCCATATCTGCATCTTCTCTGACCCCAAGCTATGCTAGCCTCCCAGGTTGCCTTGTCACTTCCATTGCATTTACAAAAAATTAATTCAAATGTGGAAGTAATATGTATAAGAGATCAAGTTAGCTGGGATATATGGAATGATACCTCTAGTCAGTTTCTACTTACTCAGCATCCTGACCACGCGTGACAGTTCTAAGATAATAAAAAATGCCCGACATAGAATTCCTAATATATGGTGAAATACTAAGTATCTAATGTCTACTTTGTGAGAAAAATAATGAACGTCAATGAACAAGTTGTGTACCAAGGACAAGGTGGGAGAAAGTGCAGTGTAGGGAACTATAAAGGATACGTCTTTTTCTAGCAAGTGATGTCTGCCTACGCCCTTTTCACACATATGTTAGCTACTACAATTAATGCTGCCTCTACTTTAAAGATAAGAAAACAGATGGAGAAAAGCTGAGCCATACATATAAGTAGTTCAGATCATAGACACTGACATGTAATAAGCGCAAAAGCTTGGACAGGGTGTGTAAGCTGGTTCTGGAATTCTCAGTTACCATGTGGGATAAAAGCACCTCTCAGACGGTGGATGATCCTGGTTGTTCTGAGCACGCCTGTGAATCCTTTGCACATGAAGCACACCAGAAATGATAATGAGTAGCACATGACTGCTATTCTAAAGACTTGGCCCAAGAACCCTGGCTGAAGTTTGCTCCTTTGCACTTAGTTATAGAGCATACTGCAGCGTCTCTAGGCCTTCCCTGCAGCCTGCATCATACTGACATTCTGGCTTTACACGCTACAGATGTGAAGAGCAAACCAGTACGGGGGTAAGTAAAGTCAGCTGCAGAGTCTCTCAGAGGCCTCAAGCCCAAATCTCAGCCCTAATTTGTCACTGGGATCAAGTCTTCCTAGAGAAGGTACTACTAAGTCCTATTCTGATAAAGTCTATTCTGAAGCAGGGCATGGGGTGGTAAATAAGTCAATATGTAGCTTCTGAAAGGCCAGTTATGACCCCTGAATATTCTGCCACTTAAAAAATACAAATTTAATAAGCATAAGATACTAAATATTAAGTCAAAATTTCTCATCCCACACTGCAGTTGTTTGTAAACTGTAATATGAATTGAAGCCATCTGAATCCCCTGTATGAATGCTGAGACCAAATAATTCCAACATTTCATTGCTAGATTCAGCTACTAGTTATGGTAATTACACATCTTTTTTACTTCTTTAACTATGACATTAATTAAACCTCAGAGGAAGCTCTATAAAAGACTGGAGCCTCACAGTTTTCATAAAGCAGGCAGGCAGGACTGTGGGGAGGGCATGGACTTAACAAGGTGGGAGTTCTGTATGTGCACTGCTGCAAAATTCAGCAATAGATCAATGCAGTCATTGTCATTCTTATTCTAAAGGAATTTATTCCATATATCACAGGGCTAAATCCAATCATCAGTAAATGTCATTTCTATAATAAACACTATTTTGTAACATAATCTTTGTTAATATAACAGTTTATTTTACAGTTTTTGGTTAGTACACATAAACACTTCCCAAACATGATGCTGCCTTTGAGTTGTGAACTTAGTAGGGTTTTTCCACGTCCCCTTATTAACTTTTCCATTTTATAAACACACATTGGGTTGACCCGGGGGCAGAATAGAGTGAATGACAGGAGCTGTTGGTGAAATCTATTGCATGCCCTAGATGAAGCCCTGTATCCGGAAGCTATATATTCACAGAATGTGTTTTGCTTCTGCTGGTCAGCTGTGTGTTCTGTCTCTGATGTTCTCTGATGTAAACCATGTGATATAAACCCTCAATGAAATTAGCTGTGTAAAGGTACAAACAGGCTATGGGACACTCTCTGAGTTTATGGCTGAAAGGACAAATTGGCGTACAGTAGACTCTTAAAAAAGTTTTTCCAACATTTGACTTAAGGGTTGCAGAAAAGGGATTCCTTTGCCATGTGGAATCTGAGTGGCGTGCACTCCACAACCATCTATCTTTTGATTCCCCACCATACTTTTGGCACCACTTTCTCCTGTGTACCACAGACCCCAGGCACTGTTCTGAAAGAGAAGCACTTGGACATGGACCCTGCTGGGTGAAGGAAGCCTCAAAACACATACGTCTTGCATCTGTCATTCCTGGACTAAACTAAATGAGACACAGCTTTGACCAAGAAGGAGATGTGGTAGAAGGTTCTCTGTCTTTAGATTTTTGAGGTTTTTATGTTTGCTTGTTTTATTATCTTTGTTTTTATCACAGCATATTTAAGACCATAGCAAACATGAGAGGGTGGTGCCATGATGCCCTGTGTTGTACTTTTTGTAGTTCTTTCTACTTGAGCCTGTTGAGAGGGCAACTGAAAGAAGACACATTCATTAGGTAGTGGAGGTATGATATGCTTTGGGGAATGAATAGGATCCTTTTTCTAGATTCTCACCTAGCATATTCCCAGCATAGTCTTCTAGCTGGCATTCCTTTGCCTCCAGCCTTCTTCCTTCTCTCCTGGGTCCTCTGCATGCTTTATGTACAAACACCCTGAATGTCTGAAAAGTTCACTGAAGGACCAAAGTCACACACGTGCTAAGATAACAGGGATCTTCTCAAAGCTTTAAGGCAAAGCATTGTGGGTGCCTTGGGAAAAGGCAAACTCTTCCATGGCTCTGAAGCTATTCAGGATAAAACATATACAAAACTGGATATGAGAGAAAAAAAAATTCAAAGACATCAAGTGACAAGATGGTGGTCTATAATATTGCTTTGCTGTGTACTTGACCAGATGTGGAATTGATAAACAAAAAAAAAAAAAACATGGCATGGAGGTTTAGGAGAAGTTCAGAAAGGAAATGGTGATTAAAATGGAAAAAATCAGACCTTTGAGAAAAGATAAGAGGAGCTGGGTTTATACAGCCTGAAAAGCAAGCAGCAGAGGCATCATGTACTATTTTTTCAAACTGACAGGGAAACTTTTGGTTCATAATGTAAACAAGGGTTCCCTGTGTCATGAAGCTTATCCAGAAAATGAAGCTTTTGTAATCAGCGGGGTATAGGTCCCTCACAGTGACCCTTGGCCAGTGTGGTACAGTCTTGGCTGGCTAAAACACTATACTTCACAGCCTTATCTGAGCTACCTCCCCAACCCCCAATTCCAAGGTAAGTAAAGGGTTCCCTAGCACTCTGATATCATGACTATAGCAACTGTCTGCTTGCTGCGAATACCCCACAAGTTCCTCAGTGCAAGGAATCATATAACTTATTTTCATATATCAGTGACTGATAACTAGGAGAGGTGTAACAAGACATTTGCTAAATTGAATTGAATTGGGATCTGGAGTTTCTCTTGATATGTTGTAATGACAGTTCCCTAAATATCCTGAGCAATGGAGCTAAGTTATGAATGTGGGGCTCTACCTGGTCCTCATGAAAGAAGTTGGCATACAAATCACTGTTGAAGTATAACACTGATTTTAATTTTTTAATTATTTTATTTATTTTTGGAGAGAGACACACAGAGAGAAAGACAGAGAGAGAGAGTGAGGGAGAGATAGAGATGGGCACGCCAGCAGTCTCTCAGCTGCTGTGAAAGAAATCCAGATACGTGCTCCCCCTTGTGGGTAAGTGCAGAATTGCGCCCTTGCATCACTTGGCATCTGGCTAAACATGGGACCTGGAGATTGGAACCACTGGAGATTGGAACCAGCGTTCTTAGGCTTAGCAGGCAGGCGCCTTAACCGCTAAGCCATCTCTCCAGCTCTAACACTGATTTTATAACATTAACAGTGGGTGTTATTGGAGGGGGCATAATGTGATCAGAGAGAAAAGTTGAGACTGACTGCCTTATTGATGAGTTTCTTAGGTCTTGGCAGAGATAATGGAATACAAATCTGGAAAGCAGGAACATATTATAAAGAAAACAAGTTTAAAACTATGATATGTGGTCTGGGGAGATGGCTTAGAAGTTAAAGTACTTGCCTGCAAAGCCTAGTGACCCAGGTTTGATTGCCAGTACCCATGTAAAACCAGATGCACAAAGTGACACATGTATATGAAGTCCATTTGCAGTAGCTAGAGGCCCTGGTGCACCCATTCTCTCTCCCTCTCTCTCTCTTTCTCTGATTTAAATTAATGAATATTTTAACTAGGATAGTTATTATTTTTATAATTGTTATTAATTATAATTATTTATTAAAATTAAATTATTAAATATAATTATTTATTAATTATTTGTTAATTTTTAGGAAACAAAAGAGGAAATGAATATAGTTTGTAAAGAGACAAAGTAGGGGGGATACCCTACAAGATGACTAGAAGACCAGATTTCTCTTTGGATAAGCACCAAATGAAATTGTTCTTGAAGTTAGTGATAGATGTTGTTTAAATAGATCACATTTCTTTCTAGTGACTTCTGTCAACAGCAGTTTACCTCCTAGTAAAAATTCTGCATTTCATAATTCTGAGGTATCTGAGTATAGAAGAAACTTATCTATAAGTGATTTGGGTAACTGTTTCATATTGCTACATGCTCCCTAACATAGATGGTATTTGAGTATTTAATGACTAAGTACCTTCATCATCACCTAGTATTCCCTGGAAGAGGGCAATACCATCCCATTGGCAATTTAATGAGACATCTCTGTCAAGACAGTGGCACAGGCATAGACATTGGACTTAGAACTTGGTTATACACAGAGTCAACAGCATTTAGAGAAAAGTTCATCTGAGGAATATGTGTGTTATCACCACAGCTACTCCTGGGAAACAGAGAATTCTAGAATATTCCCTTCTAAACCATGGTGCTGAAAGCTCATCTATAATCTGGCTGTGCGCTAGATCCTCCTCTCTAGATAAGATAATTAACAGTACACAGATAGTGGGAGAATTTCATCAAGTTGTCATTTTGTGAGAATGAAGAACATCTCATTGTGTGAGCAAGTTGGTTACACAGTCATAGGTAGCATATTTGTTCTGTGTTCTGGAAGTTGGCTCTAATAGCCAGTTTCATTAAAAACTGGAGGATTCTTGGTGAAATAGCTTTAAAGGTAATCAAGAAAAAGAAAACACACACGCAACATACAAAAACTTTCTTTGATACAGCCAGGATCATATCCTTGGAAAACTAACTGTATCAGTGTAGTCTTCTGCCATTAGTTAGAATTCTCTCCTTTTAGTTCACAATGTTTTTACACTTTAGTTGCCTATAAATACAATTATTCTGGGATGATATTATAAACTAAGGTGGCAGTTTATTTTAATGAGTTTGTGTTATGTATATGACTACTCAGTGCACTAGTTTTTCTACTGTTTATATCTATAGTTACATATAAAGGACTTCACTTGTTTAAATTAAAACAAGAATCCCAAATGACACTTAAGCTGTCCTTGGGAGAAACAACTGTACTTGCAGATACTTCATGTATTCATAAAACATATACTGTGCCTAGCTCAGCCAGATGAAAATACTAAGAAGCACAATATCTGTCATAAAGTGCAATTACTCTGCTTAGTTATGTTTTTAAAATAACCTGACATTTAAAATAATTGATGAGTATGTAATTTGATCATCAGCAGTGGGCAGTTTCCTGGAAGGTGTCATCATTATGTTTATAAAAGACTGTATCCTGAATGCAGATATGAAAGCAGGGAAGCAGAGAAAATACCCTGAGATGACATTATCCTATTTAACACCCATACCACTTAACAGCAATGACAATTAAACTTCACAAATTAAGTCAGTGTATTGAATTCCTGTTGGCTGAGTGACAGGACATTTATGTGTAGTGATTTTCCCCATACTAATTCCCAGTTCACAGCCATGCACCCAAACAAACATCAGAGCAATATACTATACCATAAAGGATTAAATGCTATTTTAGCTTATGTCTTTATTTCTTGTCTGTTTTCTCTAAGTGATAATAAAGATCTCATTTTTCATGCATGCACAGTCACATTCCCTTTCTGAGAACACTTCTGATATTGTTGGTATAAGAGGGAAAAGCCATGTATTTAAAAGTTCCCTTACTAATCTAAAGCTTTTGGTAAATATCTAGATGACCTGGTCAGTCAATTTGTCTCTATGGCCTAAGAAAGAAGAAAGACTAGCTGCCATATTCAATTCAAAGGAGTTGGTATGTGAATATTTATAAGGACATCAATATTCACAGTGTTTTACAATCATGCTCCAAGCTAAATAAAAATAAAGTCTATTGCCATAAATATTACAGTGCAGTGAGATAAGAAATATCCTAAATAAAGATATGTACAAATTCAATCACAACATCAGAGCAAATATTGTGGACAAAACATTGAAAAAGAAATTTACATAAAACAAAGTAAATAAATTTATCAAAAGTTGATAAATTTTTAGAGACAGTATAAAAGTACACAAGACATGGAAAAAGAGAAAGAATTTTTAAAACTAGCCACTATGCTGGTACATATATTCATGTTTACTACATTCTTATTACAGAACGATGGAAACCAGAGACAAAAACGATTTGTAACAAACAGCGAAGAAAGTTTCAACAATCACAAGGAAGAAAGACATTTTTTTGGGGGGAGGGGTGAAAACACAGACTGCAAGAATTCATCCCCCCCACCCATAACACACAGAGAAAAATAAGAGCAGATGCAAAATTTGTCTACAGCAACACATGACAGACAAGTGGGAAGCATTTGGCATGTTGCATCACAGGAAGTCAATCACGATTGGCTAACGATGATGGTACCTGGCTCTGTTGAAGGTCACTGGATTGCCTGAGAGGAGCAACTGAAGGAGGAGGCACCCCTGATGTAGATGCAGACCGGCCTAATTTGCAGCTCACTTTAGGTTCTGTGAACAAGGAGGTAGGGAGACAAAACATTAGCTGAGAAATATCAGCAGTGAAAATGTTTCATTACTTTTCGTTTAGCCTCACTACATGTTCTGGGATTCTGAGGCTCAGTAATAATTAGCAGGTGATTGTATACTTCCATAACTATGATGCTTGGAAAGGAGTTTATTCAAAGAACAATTCCTGCGGAATATAGTAAGAACCCCTCAAGTACAAACATTACCTGCCCCCCTTACACATTTTATTTCATGCAGGGGGAGTTTCTGTAGAGTGATTACTGGAGGAAAATATACCCCAAAAGGCAGTGTGGCGGTTTGAATGAAATGTCCCTGTAGGCTCATGTGTTTGAAAAAGTCCAGCTGTTGGCAATCTGGGAAAGTTGCTGGGCCTCTATTAGGTGAATCCTTGCTAGAGGAGGTATGTCATTGTCAGCAGAACTTGAGGGTTATTAGTCAAGTCCACTGGGTGTTCAGAGAGAGCTCACTCTATTTCCTTCCTGTTGATATGGAGGCGTGGCACACCCTTCCTCCCTTCCATGCCATGCTTCCTCCACCATGAAGAGACAGCCCCTATGTTCTGTAAACTGAACTCAAACCTTCCCTCTCATAAGCAGCTTCTGGTTGTGGGCTTTGTTCTAGCAATGAAAAGGTAACTACTACAGGGGAAAAGCAAGTGGCCCAATCTGGTGCTTCATTTTCAGTTTTGGTCCATACCACTATCTAGTCCCAAACTGTCTTATCTACCTTCTTCAAACACCCCGCTCTCTCCTTCCTGCCTTATCTTCCTCCCTTCCTTACTTCATTCCCACCTGTAGTTCCTTCCTTATTTTTTTACAATTACTTGCATAATATGTCTCAGTTTTAAGTTTCATACCTATCTTCTAAAACCTTGCTTCCTTAAGGTATATCCACATTATACCTATCAAAGACAGTAACTTAGTAGAATGTTGTGACTGCAACCGCATTCTTGCCTGAAGAAGGCTCACAGTCTCTCCAGAAACTGCACAGTAAAGACAAATAAAACATTTGACTTCACAACAGTGGCTTGTGTGATAAAATCTCCAAGGGTCTATTGTGTGGACAACACAAGGCAGGGTGCAAAGGCCACTGTTGACGAAGGCACCAAGTGTCTGTACTGCAAAGGAGGCTTACAGCGTCTCAGAGGAGACAGTATACCCATTGTGGTTTGCTGGAACTTGGGAAATGCATTTGAAAAAATCATAGGATACCACAGTTGTCAAGTTTATCTTCTGTCTCATGGGGACTTTGGGGAAGTAAGGATCCAAAAGCACCTGAAAATCATGTGAAAAAGAATCTAAGGTGGGTAGGATTCTGGTTCCTACCATATATATATATATATATATATATATATATATATATATATATATATTATATGTAATACATATACTATATATAATATATGATATTAATATATAATATAATATATAATAATATAATATATATTTATTTTGCATGCTATTTACTTGTGCATGACAAGTGACTGCTAATGAGTTACCTACTATCCAGGGCAGAAAGAGAGAGTTGAGCTAACAACAGGTCAAAAGATGGTACTCATGGGCTGGAGAGGTGGCTTAGCGGCTAAGGCGCCTGCCTCCTAAGCCTAAGAATGCTGGTTCCAATCTCCAGCGGTTCCAGTCTCCAGGTCCCACCTTTAGCCAGATGCAAAGTGACACAAGGGCGCAATGCCGCACTTGCCCACAAGGGGGCGCATGCATCTGGATTTCGTTCTCAGCAGCTAAGACACTGCTGGTGTGCCCATCTCTGTCTTCCTCTCCCTGTCTCTCTCTGTGTCTCTCTGTGTCTCTCTCCAAAAAATAAAAATTAAAAAAAAGATGGTACTCATGACATTCAGAGAAATCTACCTGGAATGTTATTTATGCTTCGGATGACTGGTGGCATTTGTTTCCCCATAGACAAAAGTATACACATGCATGAATTTGCACAGAGATGTGCACAGTGACCCTCAACTCTATTCCCCTACTGCATGTGGTGAAACTGACTCTATTTATTTCAGCCTTTCTATTACCTTCACGTATCCACCTCTCTTCTCCCTGTCTTGTTTGCATTCTTCCTGTCTCTTTTTCCATTAATTGTGCTTTTCCCTCTGAATAGCATTACTTTAAAAATATTTTGTATATATTTATAGCAGGTTGTACTCTTTTATCCCCTTGCCCTGAATTGCCTTAATACCCTAGGGGCCCTCCTCAGTGGGCTTATGGTATTCATTGTGGGATCACGAAGGCCTTTGTTACTCTCTATGGGGTAGCAGGGGACTGTGCCTCAATGTATTCCCACCCACTTTATGGCTCCTACAATCTTTCCTTCCCTTTTTCCACAATTAAGCAGCATTCTCTTCTGATGTTATGTTTTCAAGTTTTATTTGTTTTTGGTTTGGTTTTTCAAGGTTGGTTATTGCTGTAGTCCAGATGAGTCTGGAATTCAGTCTGTAGTCTCAGGCTGGCCTGAAACTCACAGTGATCTTGGTACATCTGCCTTCTGAGTGCTGGGACTAAAGGTGTGTGCCACCACACCCGGCATGTTTTACTTTTTGGGTCATATGTACTATGATGGTCAATCTCCATTGTGAAAGTGATTAGATTTAGAAAAGCCTAGGAGACATATATCTGAACATGTCTCCGAAACAACTTCTAAATTTGGTTAATTGAGGAAGAAAGACCCACCTTAACTCTGGTGAATGACCAGGTAGATGACACAAATTCTCTCTCTCTCTTTTTTAAAAGATTTTTATTTTTATTTATTTATTTATCACACACAGAGAGAGTGAGAGAGAGAGAAATAGAATGGGCATGCCAGGGACTCTAGCCACTGCAAACGAACTCCAGATGCATGTGCCACCATGTGCATCTGGCTTACATGGGAACTGGAGAATTGATCAGGGTCCTTAGGCTTTGCAGGCATTCACCTTAACTGCTAAGCCATTTCTCCAGCCCCACCACAGGTATCTTTGATAAAATGATTGTACAAAACAACTCTGAAAATTCTAGGAAAGAATTCTAGTTGCAATTGTACCTCTTAAACTTTCTCTAAGCCTAAGATATCAAATGGAAATTGTTGAACTCACTGATCATATGAGGTGGAGTGCTCCCTGAGACTTTGACAGGGAAGTCTGGGCACATACTGTTAACTTTCACCCTGATCTCAATATTAAAATTTTCCAGGATTTTAGGGGTCCAAAAACCAATAGAACAATGTGAAAAAGGAAACTTAAAGCAGAGCTTTCCTACTCCAAGAAATTCTATTCCATTGAAAGGTTAATTATGAACCAGAAAGCACCTATTCTTCATATATGGTGAGGAAAAAAACTCGTCCTTGGAAAACTCTATGTAACCCATGCCAGAAGTAGAAACCAATGTCGCTTGTAATATTTCATTGAAGATTAGGTGTAAAGAGAATAATACAGAGAAGAATGATGTAGTCAACTAATAAGCAGAGACAGGTTAAGGAATAAACAGAGAGGGGCTGAGGGATGGAGGATAGGAGGGTTCCCCTCCAGGTCATCATAAAAAGGCATTTCCAGGTCATTGTAACCAATCTGCTTTCCAAAAGTATTGCATACTCATTGGACTATTTTAGGGATCAGTACTTTTTTTTTCCTTAATGAATGCCATCCTTGCATGCTTTGATTTTGAATTTTTGTTTATGAAAACAATAATTTCTCATCTTCCCCTTAAGGGGAACTGTGATTCTGTTTGATTCTCAGAGTGTCGCTTACAGGGAAGCCTTCTAGAGATGACAGCTGTTCTCTACCTGCAGAGAACAGAGACAAATGACTACGTGCAGAGGCATAAAGATGAGTGCATTTTCTCCAAAAACAAAAAAGCAAAGGATTCACTTTCATCTAGCATCAAAGAAAGAAAAACAATCAAATTTAAGGGAAGCACTTTTTCTCTATCTTGATGTTTCTTTTCAACACACCATTTCGTTTTTACAGTATCGACAAAGATTTATCATGATCCCCAAGTCACTAATGATGCTCAAGCTTGCTCATCCATGACTCTGGGTTACATGGACATAGTATGTGGCCTTTCCCACAATACACAAAAGTGTGATAATTATAGACTTTTATTTCTGTAAATATTATTATTTCTGTACTTTATTTGTGATTACTGGCACCTGAATACGAATGGGAAATTTTGTGTTATACTTAAATTGTTAAAGGTTGCAAACATTTAGTTTTAAAACTTCTATCACTCGTCATAGCCAACATATTAAGACATCTTCTATCCCTGTACAAAATGCAATTTCCTTGTGCATACTTTGAAGTAATTTTTACATTTTAGAATGTTGCTTTGAAATGATTGGATTATAAGTAATCCCATCAATATGAGATGAGCTATGACTACTAGACAGTAATCATGAACATGTAAGAATTGCTTTAACAGGATCTCTAAGTAGCTTACACTGGCCATAGACTCATGATCCCGCTGTCTCAACCTCCTGAGTCTAGGATTATATGTGTTTGCCACCAAGCCCACTCCAATATTCAGACTCATTGAAAGAAGTTTGTAACTGAAATGACATTGTTTTGTTACTAAATTAAAGAAGTTGACCCAATGTCATACTTTCTACTCATTTTAAAAATTTTATTAGTGGTAATATGTAGTTTCTTTTAGAATTTTGGATTACATTTTTTCTTAGTATTGAGTATTTTTATAGATTCCCCAAATACATGATAGGCATAGGTGTTTTGACTATGGTGCTGAAAGCAAGATACAAATCTGATAATATCTCTCATCATTTCATGATGGAAAAGAAGTGGAAATGACAAATCAAAATAGAAGGATACAGGATATGCCCTCTCCAGACTTTTATGGAGTTTTCCTCTGAGGAGGCAAAAATGACTTGTATAGCTTTCAAAAACAACCAGTGTCCTGCATCCGTGAACTGTAGTGCTAGCTGAGGAGTTTGATGATAAAACCACTGATTATAGATCAGTGTCAAAAAAAAAAAAATAACAAGAACTGTTTCACAGAAGAGAAAGTTGGGAATGCTCATTATGTTCCTTCTTTAATCTGTAGGCTGTAGTGTCCCTCATCTCCAACATTCTTCTGCAGACAGCCTATACTCACACTTCTTTCTACATGGTGGTACCCAAGATTGTGTGGTGCATGGCTGGCTTCTTACAAGACACTGGAATGTAATGTAGCAATAACACATTTTTATTTGATAGCTTCTTGCAGGCAATGCATAATGCCTAAAACACTCTAAGGATGTTTATTCCTTCAGCTGAATCTGAAAATGTACTTTTATTTTAAAAATAGTGTGTTTTGGGTTGGAGAGATTGCTTAGTGGTTAAGGCATTTGCCTGTGAAGCCTAAGGATCCCAGTTCAACTCTTCAGTTCCCACATGAGCCAAACACACAATGTGGCACATGTGTCTGGAGTTCCTTTGTAGTGGCTAGAGGCCCTGACAAACCCATTCTCACTCTCTGCCTCTCTCTTTTCTCTCAAAATAAATAAATATTTTTTAAAATAGTGTATTTTCTTAAATTCTTAAGCATATATGTACAAAATGTGATATGTCTTTGTAGCAAGTAAAATATGACCCACAATTACCTTTAAAAATACTACATAAGACAAATCTATCAACTGAGATATAAAACTCAATGATATGTGATTGATATCAGGATAGAATAAATACTACCATGGTGGTAGAAATTTCATTTTGTGTTGTGACATTAAACCTACAATAAATGGGGCTGGAGAGATGGCTTAGTGGTTAAGACACCTGCCTCCTAAGCCTAAGAACACTGGTTCCAATCTCCAGGTCCCACGTTTAGCCAGATGCAAAGTGGCGCAAGGGCGCAATGCCGCACTTGACCACAAGGGGGCGCATACATCTGGATTTCGTTCACAGCAGCTGAGAGGCTGCTGGCGCGCCCATTCTCTATTTGTCTCCCTCTCCCCCTCTCTTTATCTCTCTCTGTGTCTCTCTCTACAAAAAAATAGAATAAATGTGAGTTGGGTGATGGCTCAGTTGGTAAAGTGCTTGCTGGGCAACCATGAGGAGCTGAGTTCATATCCTCAGAACTCACATTAAAAAGCTGGTTATAGTGGTACCTGCCTGTATAATCACAAACTTGAGGCGATTAGGCAGGAGGATCTCCAGGTTCAGTAAGACATCCTGTCTCTAAACGTATACGGCTGAGAGCAACTGAGAAAGACACCCAATACCTACTTCTAGCCTTCACCTGCATACACACACATGCACATTTACTGCCCTCATTTGTGCAACCATACACATATGAACATGCATGCACACACTCATACCACACACACATATAAGAAATTTTAGTTAAAAAAGACAATGAATGAGCAACAGAAGCACATTCTTTTGATCTTCTTGGAAAGAGGAATGAACTCATGCTCAAGACTATTTCAACTACTTAAACTTTGGGATACATTGCTTCTAAGTAACAAAATAATAAGAAAGTACATGTCTTGAATTTAGCCTGTTACTCAGTTTGTTGATATGAAAATGATTCCCCATAACAGATTAACATCCAAACTTGTCACAATACTCAGCATGTTTCCTTTTCATTCAATTGCATTTTGTTACTGAGCAAACATCTTGCGTGTGAGTAGTCACTACAAATGTAATGTTCTGTTGGAACCACATGGATGCTACGACATATGGATGTGTCTATTTCTATTTCAATGACCATCTTACTTCAGCTGCTACCTTCAGCTACAATTATAAGCTATTATATACTATTATCAATGTAAACAAAAGAATGTGTACTAACCAGAGACCACATAGCCATTTCCTCAATAGCAGGAGCCTCAATTTTGTCCAATAAAATGGCTATTAATTTTTAAATTTTCTATTTATTTATTTGAGAGGGAGAGAGAAAGAGGAAGAGAGAATGGGTGCATCAGGACCCATAGCCACTGAAAATGAACTCCAGAGGAATGCCCCGCCTTGTCCATCTGGCTTAAGTAGGTCCTGGAGAATCAAACCTGAGCCCTTTGGCTTTGTAGGCAAGCACCTTAACTGCTAAGCCATCTCTCCAGCCCTAAAATGGTTATTCTTGTCCACTTTATAACAGAAATCCAGGGTCAAAACTATTTTTTAATTAAATAATAAGAACTCATTTGCAGCTTTTCAGTGTATTGACAAATGTATTGTTGAAACCTGCTATCACCTCAGTCATCAAAGCAGGAACACAGAGCTATGCCAGTCCTGTGGATATTCCATGCCCTGCAGACTTGGGTGGTTGGCAGTTTCTTCAAAATAGAAGCAGGGATTCTGTTGGTTCAAGGAAGATAACTCCACTCTGTTGACAATAATAAATTTGACTTTTTAAGCAAACGTTAATATTTTCAAAGGTTGGCATCTATCACTAATAGCATGGGAGCTTTCTAATACTTCAAAGCACTCCATAGTGATATTGATGTGTGTAATGCATTGATTTTTTTAAAAATGAAATGCCTTTAACATATGGCACAGCTACCTGATTAGTGAATGGAAATTTCTAAGAATGTGACCTTATAAATCATGGTTGTAACAATTGTACTTTACAGGTCAAGATAAATTTTAATGCAACTGATATTGCAACCAACCTTTAAGATACTGCTATTGAATTTTGGAATGATATGAAAGAAGAAGATACATAATTATGTCAAAAAGGTAATTTGTATATTATTTCCTTCTCAAGTAGAATATTTTTGTGGCTGGGTATGGAAGTACACACCTTTAATCCTAGCACACGCAGAGGAAGGAGGATCACTGTGAGTTCAAGGCCAGTCTGGGACTAAAGAGTGAATTACAAGTCAGCCTGGGCTAGAGGAAGACCCTACCACACATAAAAAAGAAATTGTGAGCCGGGTGTGGTGGCGCACGCCTTTAATCCCAGCACTCGGGAGGCAGAGTTAGGAGGATCACCGAGAGTTCAAGGCCACCCTGAGACTACATAGTTAATTCCAGGTCAGCCTGGACTAGAGTGAAACCCTACCTCGAAAAACCAAACAGAAAAAAGAAAGAAAGAAAGAAAGAAATTGTGGGGCTGGAGAGATGGCTTAGCAGTGAAGGCGCCTGCCTCCTAAGCCTAAGAACGCTGGTTCCAGTCTCCAGCAGTTCCAATCTCTAGGTCCCACGTTTAGCCAGATGCAAAGTGACGTAAGGGCACAATGCCGCACTTGACCACCAGGGGGCACACACATTTGGATTTCGTTCACAGCAGCTGAGAGGCTGCTGGCCCACCCATTTCTATCTGTCTTCCTCTCCTTCTCTCTCTCTGTCTCTCTCCAAACAAAAATAAAAAGAATAAACTTAAAAAAAAAAAAAAAAAGAAATTGTGGGGCTGGAGAGATGGCTTAGTGGTTAAGGTGCGGGCCTCCTAAGCCTAAGAACACCAGTTCCAATCTCCAGGTCCCACGTTTAGCCAGATGCAAAATGACGCAATGGTGCAATGCTGCACTTGACCACAAGGGGGCACACACATCTGGATTTCATTCACAGCAGCTGAGAGGCTGCTGACATGCCCATCTCTATCTGTCTTCCTCTCCCTCTCTGCGTCTCTCTCCAAAAAAAAATAATAATAATAAATAAATAAAAAAAAATTGTGGACATATAATTGGCTTTTAAATTTTAAATGTAGATAACTTTAAGCATTTTCAAATAAATTCAAATATGAATGATATATTGTTAGACTGACCTCAAAGAAATTTTTGTATTCTCAATAATTATAAAAATCAAGATCTGAGATCTGAGCTTGAGAACTGTTCTCAAGGCATTTCTATGGTAACTTTTGTATAATTAATTTGCCAGTTTAGTATTTTACATATAAAAATCAGAACAAAGGAAAATGTCATGCTTAAGCCAAAGACACCTGGGAAAACCTTTGAAAACTTCAAGGGTTTGGGGAACCACCAATTGGAAACACTACCATAGAAAACTTTCTCTAGCAAAATCTAAGAAAAGCTATCATCTTCCAGCAAGACAAGGACATTGAGATCACATTTAGAATGGCTTTTGATATATAAGATGCCAAGAATGTCTGCCTTCTTTATTATTTAAATGTATCTTTTTCTATCATTTTGCTTATAAGACTTAAATGCTCCCTTACATGGGCACACCTGGCTTCGCTTACTCAGGCACCTTTG
Source organism: Orientallactaga sibirica (assembly GCA_036365145.1). Taxonomy (NCBI): domain Eukaryota; kingdom Metazoa; phylum Chordata; class Mammalia; order Rodentia; family Dipodidae; genus Orientallactaga; species Orientallactaga sibirica. The sequence goes on along the minus strand of JAEOAD010000044.1, from coordinate 7,375,587 downwards.
CAGCACTGTACTGGGCTGTCCAAATATCTCTGTCTACATGTACTGTGGGGTTTTAAGGGTGCTGTTCCATAATGCCTGGAAACGGGCTCGTCCCTTCGCCTTCCTGTTCCTCGTTTACTAAACTCCGAGCTGTCAGGGACCATGGACTGTGCCCATCAATTTCCACCTATATTTCCTCTGATTAGTATGGCAACTACTGCTCTCTGATAAGCACTCATTATTTATGAATTGTTTCAAACAGTATTTTACAAAATAACATCAGTCTGGTGAATTCTGTTATAGTTCAAATTTATAATACAGAATTTTGTCCATTAGTTAATATTCCGTGTTTAATGAAAAGAAGAAAAAGAAGTTTTTTCATCTAATTTGGAGGTTGCAGTTCCTATCCTGAACAGCAGATAGCAGTGAAAACATGACTTGATACATAATGTGGTTTGTTACCAGGCTTTGAGAACTAGTCTCAGCGCTTGTCAAGTCTTCTATGATTTTTAACAGAAATGGAAAGAACTTTCTTCATGACAAGTGTTGGTGCAGTATACACGCAGGGCCTTTCTAGAGAAACCAACCACTGTCATGGCGAGGCTGCCACGGGGCGTGCTGTCCAAGTGGACAGCCCCAGAGAAGCCAGGGAGGAGCAACTCATCCTGCAGCCAGGCAGTGAGAGACTCAGTTCAGTCAAAACTGTCAGCACATTGGGATCTCGGTTCTCAGGCAGGATTAATCTTTCATTGAGACCAGAATGGAAAAGGTACTTTATCTGAACTGGTCATTCGTTTTCCTCAAGAAACTCAAATAAAGATTAGCTAGAAATTTAGCACTTCTCTGACAAGAATGACATTGTTATCTGGTTGTATTTTTTGTAGACGTGTTTAGAGCATCTCTATAGTAAACCTTATTTATATGTGTTTGAAAGAAGTGAAATGTAGGAGAATATATGCACTTGAAACACACACACATCTATGCATATATATATATATATATATGAATTGGTTTATAGTTCACATTTATAATATAGAAGTTTTATCGTTAATATTGACTATGATTCCAAAGAGATAGAAGAATGTACAAAGGAAGAGAGAGAGAGAAAAAAGAAAGGAAAGAGCTGGGTGTGGTGCATGCCTTTAGTCCCAGCACTTAGGAGGCAAAGGTAGGAGGATTACCATGAGTTCGAGGCCAGCCTGAGACAACAGAGTGCATTCTAGGTCAGCCTGGGCTAGAGCAAGACCCTACCTAGGAGAAGGAAGAGAATATGGTAGTAAGTGATTGCCTGACTTTCAAATCTGAGAAGACTCTACTTCAGGTTAAAACCATAAAATTTTAGTCCATTTCTAAAATTTTAGCCAAATAATTTCTTTTTCTTTTTTTCCTTTTTTTTTTTTTTTTTTTTGTTTTTGTTTTTGTTTTTGGTTTTTCGAGGTAGGAAAAAAGTGTGGATAAAAATACAAATGGTTTAGAATTAGGGGAAGTTCTACAAGCTACTGGAGAATAGCAGCAGCCTGCAGCCCGCTTTACTGAGTCAGGGGCAAGGTGCTTCTTGTCGTGAAAACCCCACTGAAATCCCAGGCCATGACAAGCGCCTGGAAGTTGGAGGTCAGCTTTTCCTCACCTCCTAGCCTGCTCTCCTCACAGGTCTGTTCAAAGGGTGCATGCTTTACTGAAGAAAAGCATTTTTATCATCTCCGCATTTTTTGAGAAAACAACAACCCACATGCATGTGCAGTATGTTTGCTCAGGTGCTCATGAGTTCATTTTTTTTGATACACTAATACAATCAGCTACAAACATCTTCCAATTAGCTATAGAGACAGAGGAATTTCATGGGTTGAAGAGCAAAGAGAAGGTTTCTTCTTTGGATTTATGATGCATGGTATTTGGGGCCATTTATTTATCTCCATAATTCTGTTTCCATTGGTTTAAGAGGATAATAAATTAGCTGCTTCTGTATATGGGATCACATAAACCCTGGCTATAAAATCCATGGCTTGTTGTCATTTTTAGGTAGGGCTCAAGTCACAGGTACAAAGCACTGAGTTTTTCTCTGTTCTCCTTTCAGTCCCTCGACCATGTGGGTCCTCACATCCCCAAGCCAGGACATTCGCCAGTCCTTGTGCCTAACTGTTCTCTCGTTCTGATACCTCGTTCTGCAGGTCATCAGGATGGCAGGTAATGTGCTCTGTGGAAATGCCATGCCCCTCTTCCCAGGGCCTTTCACAACAGATTAAGATTATATTTTAACTTTTGTCGTTGATAGCTGGCACATACTCTATGCTTAATAGTATTGTGTTGAATAAAGTATGTTAATGAATGACTATTTCCAGGGCATGGAGGCGGAAAAAGGGAAATCCAGCCCAATTAGGTCATGAAGCAGTAGCTACATATCAAATAATCCTACAATTTATTTAATTTCTCTTGAGCTTTAGTCTTGTCGATGAAAAACAAGAAACAGGTTATGATGACAGCCTGGCCATATACAGACCACTCAGATAATATGTACAAAATTATCTAAACAGCTAACTCATGACTTTCCCATACAGGTCATTATTTCAAGTGTCTTACAAAAATATCTACAGTTGTGATCAAATTCAATTCCATAATTTCGTTGAAAAATAATTTATACTAATGTTAGAGAAATTGTTCTGATTATAACAAATTCTATTTCCTTGAAGGTGGTTTATCTAAGAGTTTTGAATATGTAAAGTCTTATATACAAACAGAAAACTTTTTCATCCTTTTTTTCTGCCTACAAATGAGTTCCATCCAACCTTAGGGAGCTAGTTCTTTTTATATAAACTTGGTTTGAATATTAGGATTATTTTTCTTTTTTGCACTTTGACAATTGAAAATCACTCATTGTTTTCTTCAAGTTACAAAAAGTGGTGTTGAAGTTATAATTAAAATGCCTAGTTGCTTACATTAATCAAGGACTTGACCATTATATCCATGAATTCCTTCTGCCTGGCTCAGTTCAGGCATGCTCCTGACCCTTGTATTGCTCATGTCCCATTCTTACCCCAATGCCCAAAATGTGGCCCCACAATCTCTGCTTCCCTCAGAAGCAGGAGGGAGGAGATGAGATGACAGCTGATTCATCTAATGTGAGCTGGCCTTTCCCTCTGTGGCCACAGCAGGTGTTCAGAACTAAACATCTCTTCTTGGGGTGCTTTCAAATTCCCCTGGGAGCCTCCTGTGCTGGACTGTCCATCATATGGAGATATTTTTTTTAGAATCCTGAAGAGCAACTTGACACATATCTTGGAGCCCTTACTGAGCCTCTCTCCATGACAGTCTTGTCCATGGAAAAGACACTTATGGAACACTCCCCTCTGGGCATAAATGCCTTTATCATCTTAATCGAAACAGTGGTGACTACCTATAGGGGAATCTCAAGAAGTTTGGGCCTCTTAACAGTCGCTCTTAGAACATGGACAACATTAGAACTTCCACTTGAGATTCCAGAAATTCTTATATCTGCTGCCCCTAAATGTGCTCTTCCTGCCCCAGCCAATGTGTATGTAACCCTGCCCAGCTGTAAGTGGTCTTGGGAGGTGCTAACATGTATCGGAAGAGGAAGTGGAATGTTGAATGAAGGGCAGTCTCCATCTATGCAGCTTTCAGGAGGTCGACAACTATGTTTAGATGCAATTTTTCAGTGATGAACCTGGTTGTTGTTCACCCATGCTCCTTAAGGAATCCTTCAGCACTGCTCCTGTAGTAAGCCCAGTAAATTGATTCAGGTGTCCCCCATAAGCTTAGGCGTTCTGAATGCTAGGTCCCCAGCTGATGGAGATTTTGGAATTAACGCCTCCTGCAGGCAGTGTATTGTTGGGGTGGGCTTATGGGTTTTATAGCCAGCTTCCCCTTGTCAGTGTTTGGCACACTCTCCTGTTCCTGTTGTCCACCTGATGTTGGCCAGAATGTGATGTCCACCCTCTCTTCTCATGTCATCATTTTCCCCTGCCATCATGGAGCTTCCCCTGGAGTCTGTGAGCCAAAGTAAACTTTTTCTTTCCCCCACATGCTGCTCTTGGTCGGGTAATTTCTGCCAGCAATGCTAACCTGACTGCAACAGCCATTGCATTATATACCCTGCTTATTTACATTTAAACTCAACCAAGATACACTTACTACTAAAAATGGTTAACATACTCCAAGTTCTCCTTTTCTGGTTATTTCTCAAAGTTTTCTGACCATTATTAAGAGAAATGCAAACAATACTTTTCTGGTGGTGAACACAAATTCAGCAGCAAAAGTGATAGTTTTCCACAGAGAAATAAGTGGAGCCATTGGGGAGGTAGCTTATATGAATCTCCAAAGACTCTACAAATGAGGATTCAGTTATGTGTTTACAACTAGAATTCAAAAAGGGAGCGCTAAACTCTAAAGTGAGACAACTGTGGGCAGAATGAAGCAGCAGGATCCAGCAAATGTTCCCTGAGGAAGTAACCATGCACTTGATAAGAACTGGGAAGCTGAGCAGACGAGGAAAGTTAGCTTCCAGCTCATGAGCCCATGGTACAGAATGGCAGCCTGGAGGGTTGTACACACTGAAGCCAGCAGCTGCCTGCGGCTGGAGTTGAACCAGGCAGGAAGTGAGTCAACCTCTCACATCCTAGTCCAAATTATAGTGAGCACTGAGCTCTACCAATCTGTTTATTGTTCCTGTTGAACAATAAGAGGGGATGTAATGAAGAATTCAGAGCCTTTACTGATATGCAGACCCTAAACTCTGAAAATGTGGTAGCTAACCCCAATACGTGGAGGAATAAGATGGGGATGGAAAATGTAGGAGAATAGGGTTGGTCAATAACCATGTGCTGCATTGCTGTTATTAACCCATATTACTAGGCAATGATACTAAATCACTGATGTGGGGAAGAGTGAATTCAAAGAGACCATGATGTGGGTGAAAGCGACCACTGTCACACCTTGCTCAAACTCTGTGACCTGCTCTGCTCCTTTGTTTTGTTCATGGGTCAGCAAGTCAACTTGATAAGTTTTCTACTTGACTGGACTCTATTATATATTTACAGTCAAATGTGGGTGACCTCGATGATTCTGTTCCATGCTGTGTTTTCTCACATATTTTCAGGCTGGCTGCATGAAGGCTGGGGTCCTTGGCTTTCCTCCATGTGGGGTTACCCTCCAGCACACTGGCCCAGGGTTGCTCATATGTTGGGGCAGAGTTAGGAAACAGCAAGTAGGGGCTGGAGAGATGGCTTAGTGGTTAAAGCACATGCCTGTGAATTCTAAGGACCCAGGTTTGATTCTCCAGATCCCACGTAAGCCAGATACACATGGTGGCACATGCATCTGGAGTTCCTTTGCAGTGGCTATAGGCCCTGGTGTGCCCATTCTCACTCTCTGTCTCTCTCCCTCTCTCTGTCTCTAATAAATAAATAAAAATAAATTTTAAAAAAAGAAAAAGAAAACAGTGAGTGGAAGCTCTCACACCTCATGAGGCCAAGACACAGAACTCATGCACAGTTACTTCAGTCTTGTAATATTGGCTGACACGTGACACAGATCAAGGTTCCAGGGATGGAAAGTAGACCTCATTTCTTGTCAGCAAGCTAGAGAAACCTATTGTAAAATACCTAGATGCAGAGTGAAGGGTCACTTAGGGCAATTCCTATAGCCACAGCACCACAAGAAGAAGTTAGTAAAAAAGTGTAGCCTTTGGAAATTATGTAGATATATAAATAGTTAATCTTACTCAGCTTCTTTAAAAGGTAATGTCTTCAGGCTGGAGAGCTTGCTTAGTGGTCAAGGCATTTGGCTACTGTGGTGGTTGGATTCAGGTGTCCCCCATAAACTTAGTGTTCTGAATGCTAGGTTCCCAGATGATGGAGATTTGGGAATTAACACCTCCTGGTGGCAGTGTATTGTTGGGGGCTGGGTTATGGGTTTTATAGCCAGTTTTCCCTTGCCAGTGTTTGGCACACTCGCCTGTTTCTGTTGTCCACCTGATGTTGGCCAGGAGGTGATGTCCACTCTCTGCTCATGCTGTCATTTTCCTCTGACATCATGGAGCTTCCTTTGAGTATATAAACCAAAATAAACTTTTTTTTTTTTTTCCCCCACAAGCTGCTCTTGGTCGGGTGATTTCTGCCAGTGAGCAAACCTGATTGCAACAGCTGTGAAGCCTATGGACCTATGTTTGATTCCCCATTACCCATATAAGACAGATGTACAAGGTGGCCCATGAATCTGGAGTCCGTTTGCAGTCTCCAGAGGCTCTGACATGCCCATGTTCTCTCTCTCTCTCTCTCCCCCCACACTTCTACAAAAGAGATGCCCAAAGCAGTCTCGCTCCTCTGTAGATATTTGTCTGGCTACTACTTGCCATGCTGGTTTCAAATCTGACATCACAGGTTCCAGAAGCCACTGGAATTTACTTCTTCTTAGATAATACATTATGTAAGAGTGTTCGCTTTATTTACATTCCCTGTTTTTTTTTTCACCAGTAGTATTTAGAGACTTTTACTCAAGTCCTGTGTCCACCATATTCCTCTTACTCTTCCCTCAGTATCTAGAACTCACATTGTAGAGAGTAGATGTCAGATATTTTTTCAAGCCAGAAAAGATATCTTTCTTCCTGAGTTTACCTTCTTTGTCCCATATACCACATGCTCTATTTTTTGCTTCATTGATAATAAAAACACTGGTTTTTGAAAACATCTGTGTAATCCTGGGGTTAAGACTCAGTGTTTCCAATTAAGCCATCCATATTTTTTTTTTCAAGTCTGCACTGACCTTTTCTTCGTAGGAAATCATCTTAATGCAAAGAGCAGGTAATAATTATAATAACATATATGCATATCTAATTATTATTAATTAATATGCATGGCCAATAGTTCTGTGCCATACACAAATGGAGTTCGACCTTTGGTGTGTGAATGTGTGAGCATGTGTGCGTCCCCCAGAAGCAATTGCACTGTTGGATACAAGCTATGTGGAAACAACTTGTTAATTGGTTCAATGATAGAAATCTGAAGTTTTGTTAATACTATATTTACTTGTATAACTTCACCCATTTTCTCCCATTACTTTCATGAGTATTTGGGTCCCAGTTCTCCAGTGCTTTCAAGAATCACCCTCTGGGGAATTCCCTGATTTGCAAAACAGCAGTAACTTTAACAAACTATCACAGCAACCAGTGGCAGTGTTAATTAGTATTGAGATCTCCTGACATGTTTGCTTCACTCCAGCAACTCCTCCATTCCTCAACAGAGCTGTTTAGAGCAACCATTTCAAGTGGTAAAGTAATGGTCTGTGAAGAGCAGGCATTTTTGTATGTGGGGGGGGGAAAGAGAGAGAGAGAGAGAGAGATATTAAGAGAATATGAATCACCAGAGCACCAGAGGAAGAAACTTGATGAAGAGAGACTTTGTAGTTAGAACCCCCTTCCTCTGCATGTTAGGTTTGCTGTCTAGTAACTATCAGAAGGGGGAGAAGGGTTATTGATTATTGTTACAGTTTTTCTAGCTGGGGATTAGTTCAGTGGCTCAAAATCCAAGAGACAATGAAGAAGTATGAAAAAGAAGGAGAGACTGTTATACTGATGCATTCTCTTCCCTTCACAAACAACAATGCCCTCCTCATGTAGCTGCTTGACCTGTGTGGACAAAGGCCAGCTCGTGGGTGAATGAAATTCAGGCAGTGGTTGATTTGTTTACCACACCAAATATTTTCTTCTTTATACATTTTCAGTAGCAGAACTATCACATTTTCTACAACAAAACGGGAACATTTTAAATTCTTTCTTTCCAGAAAGGTTAAAAACTAACCACACTTGGCTTCCTATTTCTCAAATAGGTTGACTTAAAGACTCACCAATAATAAGGATCACTGAATTGCACTTTATCATGAGAGAAACTGGCTTGTGACATTAAGATTGTCACTTTACCCTTGTCTCTACATTTTATTTTATTTATTTTTATTTTTTGTTGTTTTGAGGTAGGGTCTCACTATAGCCCAGGATAACCTGGAATTCACTATGTAGTCTTAGGGTGGCTTCAAACTCACAGTGATCCTCCTACATCTGCCTCCCAAGTTCGGGGATTAAAGGTGTGCACTACCATGCCTGGTGAATGAGTAGCCCAGGCTGGCCTTGAATTCCTGATCCTCCTGCCTCCACTCTTCAGCAATTTCCTACCAGTGTGTGCCACCACAACTGGCTTTTTTTTTTTTTAAATATGAAATCAATTATTTTTAACAAACATTTCCTCTACTTTTGGCTAACTTTCCCAGAATCTAAAAGTGGAGAGCACGTGGGACCAAAAATATGTATGTCATTTTTCCTATTAAGTAGACAATTTAAACAATTTAACTGAGACAATTACAGATTCAGGAAAGCAGAGCGAAACGTCCTAATCCAAAGTGCGTGTTCCAGGACCTTGAGAGAGATCAAAGTAAAAGTGTGATAAAAACTCTTTTTACTTCTGAACTTCTTAGAAAATTCATGTCAATTTTTTAAAAAAATATAAAGTATATATTGGTTTATTTTCATGCAATTTGCTATTTAGTGACAGTTCAATTGTTGACCACAGAATCCTATGATTTCCATTTCTGCCCAGATCCTCTTCATTTGCCCACACTTTGTACTTTCCCTAGAGCCCCATAACTATTTCACTCTCATTTCAGGTTTCTTCTTGTCTTTCTTAGGCTCATCCCATCGAGGGTTCTAACCACTTTAAAGGTCTCTAGTTCTGTCCTGAAGTTCCACTAAATCTCATGAGCTGTATGTAATTCAAATGGTATGCTGGCTTCTCAATTAGATTCCCCAGAGCACTTCTAAGTAAACATAGTCAAAATTAAGTCCTGACTTTCTATCTTAAACCTTACGCCATATCTCTGATAGGCTTCTTCTTTCAGTAAATACCCAAGTTTAACGTCATGACTGGATCTTTCATAATACAAACCAAATTACATGATTTGTAACTTTAAAAAAAAAATGACAAACCAAATATTTACTCCATAATGCACAAACCCTAACTATGACACATGAAACATACTGCCCAAGGCATATGCAAATAGTATTGTCCTCTTATTTTGGGGCCAACAGACTGTTTTCCTTTTCTGAGTATAAAGAGGTCTCCCTGATTTAGGGGAAAGAAAGGTTTGTTATAAGCCCATGGAAGCCCCACTGCCCCTCATGTTGTGTTTGGAGCCAGAGGTGCATTTTGAAACTGTGACCAATTAAACGAAAGGGAGAAATTCTACCGGGCCATGATGCCCCAAACTGTGATAGTCAGTTCATTGTGCTGAAAAAAAAAAAAAAAAAATGAGAACAGAGCAAAGTATGAAATAGACAGTTTCTGGGACATTGATGACATCCCTGAACACTTGACAAACACCTCCAACTGCCTGCCTCCAGCCTCATCTTACAGGGACAAAATGAATTCATAAGTGGCTAAGACATTATTAACTTGTACTTTGTAGCCCAAATATTTCTAATGACACGCAAGATCATTTTGATCACTATGTACCTTTGTACTTCTCCTATTAATATTCCTCCATTTTTACAGTAAACATGTATTGCATCTCATAGACTTAGTGTTTTTGTTGTGTTTTTTCACCTAGATAGCAGATATTTTTCTTCCCCTGGTGAGCAACTTTTTTGTGTTTAAGTTCTAGCTCAATGTTATTCCAAAACTTATTAACTTCTTCACCAAAGCCCCACTCATTGTTCCTTCCCAAAACAAACTCTCCTGAGAAGAATTTATTGATTTCCTTTTCACATATTATTTTTATGTAACACATAATTTTTGTAGGTCATCTGGACCAGGCTAAGGGATCTTTACAGAACTGGTAAAGCATTATTGCCAGGGTGAGGGTATTTAATGGAAGTGATGAAATAGACCACATAAATAAAATCATACCCATCAATGTGAGAGTGCAGCTGGCAGTTAGTGAGGGCCTAAAGAGTGCCAAAGGAGGAGGAAGGACAAATTCTCTCTGCTAGAGCTCGAGTTTTCATTTTTCCCTACTCTTGGATGTGGACATTATGGTTTCAACCCTCTGAACAAAGATTGTGGCTCTCATCACTGACATTGATTTTGAATTAAAATACACCATGATCTTTCCTGGACCTTCAGCATGCAGACAGGAGAGCAGAGGGCTTCTAAACTTCCTTAATTATGTGAGCTTATCTGCCACACTAAATCTCCATGCACACGTGTGTGTGCACGCACAAACACACACACACACACACACCCCTTACTAGTTTTGTTTCTCTGGATAATCCTGACTGAAATCCACATTATATTGCATTTGTCCTCCTTCCACTAAACTTTTAGCACCTATGCAAGGATATTTTATTCATCAATAAGCTCTCAGAACCTAAAATGGTAGCTATTGCATCAGATGCACTCAGGTATATTTTTAGCTTCTATAAATAAATCTGTGATTAAAAGATATCATGCACACATAGAAGTATAAAAATTTAGATAATCCTATTATATACTTATAAGCAGCGCTTAGATGATAAGAAGATAAAGCACTAGATGATAAATTATGCCAATCAACTTTTGCTCGTAAATATTTTTCCTTTCCTTTTCAAACAAATATACAGATATCTCCACATACACCTATATGTTTCCTCCTTACTGTACAATGTATCTTAAAATTTCTTCTACACGCACATTACTGTTACTAGATTTGAACTTATGGTGTAAGTTTGCACTATACAATAGACACCATCCATGCAAACATGCATACACACATAAATACTCCACTACTAAGTCTTGCATTGCATAGCAAATCTAGAAAGCCATCGCTGGGTCTTTTTCAAGGAGCATCCTTTCCCAAGTTCAGAGATAATTCACCTGTTAAAGTCTGGACTAGTCTGTTTCAGGAAGACTGTGGGTTAAATTCATGCAAGTTGCCTTGTAAGATGAATATCAAAGTTGAAAAGAACATGAAAAGATTGGTCATTTCTTCAGAACCCTAAAGCTCTCAAAGAATACAGATTTGAAAACTACAGGAGGTTCCTTAATTATTCATTGTTTATTTCAATTGACAGCTCTCGGTGAGTCTGACAGCCAGATGGATTAGTTCAAAGTAAACATGTGCGGCATTTAAAAATTGATGTTTCATAATACTTATCTATTAACCGTGTAAATTTCATTGCATATTTTAATCTCAAGATGTGAAATTGGAAGTTGCATTAAATTTTCTCTTTTGATATAAATTTGGGAATTTTATACCATGGTTGATTGATGCCAAATGACTATTTGTTCACTTTATCATGCACATACTTAATAATAACTGCTCTGCCCACTACCTTCAGGTCATTCTTGCATTTCTAGCCTTGATTGTACTTTTGTTTAACTATTACTTATTGCATAAAATATTTTCCAAAAAAAATTCCTAAAACAAAAGACACAAAAAATAGACATAGACATTAAACCTCTCCCATTTCATAAATTAAACTGGTACTCTGGGAGATGGCTCAGCTGATGAAATGTTTGTCATATAAGCAAGTAGATCTACTTCCAGCATAAAAGAGATAGGCATGGCAGAGTTTATGGCAATAACTAGTGCTGGGAGACCATGGCAGGAGCACCCCCTGAGTTTGCCTAATTGGTGGACTCTAGGCCAATTAGAACCATATCTCATAAAAGGTGAATGATACCTAGGGAACAACACCCAGGGTTGTCCTCTCATCTCCACACTGATGCACATGGGCACTCACCCTACACACACGAACACACACACACACACACACATACACACACACATGTCTTATTACAGGGATCTAGATCTTTTTGAGGACCTTTAGAAGCAAATGATTCTAGCTGATAGCTTGCCGCTCTCCACAGCTCTAAGAACCACCATTGAACTCCTTGTCTTCTCTGAACCGTGGTACTGCATAGGGGTGTATTGTAGGGTCTTGCTCCTTATGTGAGGTCTGCATGGAAATAGACTTATGGTGATGTCAGTTCACGGAGTGGAGCTTGCAGATTGTAGAGTTATGAGGAATTGGCCTCTGGAATGTCAGGGTTCTGCTTACCTGAACCGTGGTTTCCTGCCAACAAGGTGGGGCTCACAGAGCATCTGCCCATTCTACTGGTGACCACTGGTGGACCCGGTGTTCCATCCCATTCCTGAGCTTTGACAGGCTCTCTGGAGGAAGACACCCCATGGTGCCCTCTCTCTTTGTTGTCCAACTTTGGTAATGGCTCCGTGCTGTGGCTTCGCACTTTCAGCTCTTCTGAGGATTCTAGGTATGAATCAAATTATCTTCTGTTATACAAAAGCCAGACACTCTTCAAATTCTTTTCTCAAAACTGGAGTGACTTTCACAAATGATTGTAATAAATTGTTAGAAACTTAGAATTGTGCTGGAGACTACAAAATTCAAATACAACAGAGACATGAATCCTAAGAGAACTTCTCTTTTTGACAATTTTTTTCTCGAGGTGGGTAGCTAAATATCACTAGTAGGAAAACTTTTTTATTCCTCTTTCACACAATGAATTTGAACCTTCTTTAACTCCCTTCTTATGTTCTCTGAAACAACACTTTCCATAAGATCTACTTCTCATTGTTAATTCACGTTATTACTCACCGTGACATGAATTCAGCCCATCTATTCTACTAGCGTTGCCTCTGCTAAGAAAATTTAGTGGCTTTTATTAATTCACACACTTAAGACATTTTTCAGCTACAGAAAACTCTTCCACAATTCATTTACTTCTATGTTTCATTTATTCTGTTTCAAAGACATTTCATTTTCCTGTGCATTATTCTATGTGTGACACCTCTCTGTGCTGCTTCCACCTTCTTTCCTACACTCATGCATTGCACATTGCTTGTCTGTACAGCCTGAGCTTAGACATTGAACTTCTCACTGTATATTCTCTTTGTGTGATTGATTAATCTGTATTCAGCTAGAAAACATTTGCTTTTTAATGATTTCCAAAATGTTTTTCAAAAAAAAAAAAAAAAAAAAGAAAGAAAAGAAAAGAAAAGAAAAGAAAAAATAACTGGTTGTTACCTGGTTGATCCACCACAGCTTTATATTCATTTCTCCCACGGATAGCCATATCAATAACATTTCTCACCTAACTAAGGATTGTCTCCTTACATTAAGCCAACCGTATTTCCAAAAGCTTAGTTGTCCCTTTTTGTAAGTACTCCTCCCTAAACCCATCAGAAAATCCTGCTCATATGAGTGTTCTGTTTTTTTTTTTTTCCTTCTTCTTCTACTTTGTATTCTGCCTATCTCAACTTTTCTGATTCAAACTCTCTTCTTGTTTGACTTCATTTTTAACACTTTAAGGTACAAGTGTCATAGGCTGTAGGGTCATCTAATTAAAATGGAAATGTGCTCAGAATGCAAACTACAAAAGCCTTTAAGGAGTCTTCTGTTAACACAGGATAACATGTAAGCTCCTTATAAGACTCAATACTCTATAGCTCTTCCCTTTCTCTCCTCCATTCCCAAGGAAAATAATGCTGTCTGCTACAAATACTAACTTCTATGTTCGGAGTACCATTATATTATCTTTGCTCAATTGAATCCACTCAACTCTGACTTCTCAATTTCAATGTCTTCCCAAGCTTCCTCTGTCCCTGCCACCTTGGCCTTATGTTACCTCTGCATTGATCCTGCCTTGCAGTATCTTTCTATGTGTCTCCTTTTCCTAAAGGCTGTGAGTTCTTAGAAGTCAGGTACCTTATTTTTCTTTTGTTACTTTAAAAAAAAAATGTAGTAGTCCTAGTACCCAGCATGTTTTCACTAAATAGTTCACTTAATTGAATGATTTTGGTTTATCAACTCCTCAACTATCTTTCTTATATGGGTAGGAAATATAATTTCCTAATGCAACCAAAGAATCAAGTGACAATAGATAGATATACTAAAGAGGCATTGACCTAACAGCCGTTCATGGATCTATTTATTGAACAGTAGCAAGCTGTAAAGTTCACTATATTAGGAGTTTAATTAGAATGATGATTATTTTGAAGAAAAAAATCCGCCTTAGAAAACCCATAGAAATGATCCCATGAGTCAGCATTTTGTCTTCTTTGTGTGAAGGTTCAAATGCTGATCAACCTTCAGCGGGTGATCACACAAATGCCATACTTTGTCTCTCCATTATGTCTCTCTAGGGGACAAAGAACAGATTTAATATATTGTGCAGTGTGGTCAAGGATCTGAGAGGCCTCACTGGGCCCCACTTGGCCACGTAAGCAGATTCTATTTATAGACAGAAAAAGGAAGTGCCATACAGAAACAGCCTACTTGGTTACTGCTTCTGCTTTGATAGTGTCTTCACAGTTGTAGCCTGGCATTGGCTGCTATGATTGGCCAAGGCTGTCATATTTGCTACAAGATGCTTTTAAGCTAAGCCTAAAACTAAGCTACATTGTAAGGAAGGAGCTTTAGACCAAATTTAATTTCACATTTTTTTCCCTCTGGCAATCATAATTCTGAATAGTCTTTAGGTGTTCGCATTTGTCTAGTTTTGTTTTATTTCCACATTGCTATTGTCCCTTTCAACTCCAACATACATGCATTGCATAAATATGTGGCATGAATAGCATTTTCTGAGATGAGCTTGAAGTAAGAGAGTAGTCCCACAGCAACCTCAGAAAGATTTCAGGTTTCTACATGGATCGGTTTATAAACTTAAGTTATAGTTTCACTAAAATCAAATAATAAGTGAAACCACTTTAGAGATGACACATTCAGGCATAGGTATTTGACAAAGAAAACTTAAACCAGCACTTGATTTTCATTACCTTAAGACACAGAGAATGAAAGCAACATGAGAAAAGCACAGCATCAGCTGTTCCCAAGATGCTTATTCATAATTCCAAAGAAAGTGTAACTCGGACTTCCAAATATCACAGCCTCAAAGCCTACGTACCCATCTATTTCTCTCAAACTTTCCTTCCATAGTTTAATAAAAACTGGGGTGCTAGCTTCATTCTCTAATTATCATATGTATTTCAGTCAATTACTAAAAGAAGAATCTTCCTCCCTCTCTCCAGCCCTCCCTCCTTCCCTTCCCAATCATCCCCTTCTCTCCCTTCCTCCCCCTCTTCCTCCTCGTCCTTCGTCCTCCTCTCTCACTCTCTCTGTCATCACAAACATGACACTTTCCCCCACTGGCACTGAAGATAAATCGATAAAATGCTCAATCTGAACACAGGGTTCAATGCTTTTTTTCTTTTTATCAGGTTCAGACATTTTTAAATAGGAGAGGTGGGGCCATGCGTCAGGGTACCTACACCCCAGTCAATGTCTTTGTTCTTATTCAAATTACTCCTCTGTACATATCAGGGGACTGTCATTTAGAGCTCAAACCCAACAAAATCAATCCTTGCAAACAAAAGGAAACATTGTTTTCTTCCTTATTTCTTTGTTTGCAAGTGCCTGGGGTTAGTTCCAGTGAATTTTGTCAGGTACATTTAGAGATTCTTGAACAAAAGGACTGGAGAGAGTTGTACCCTTGGACCCTCATGTCTGCCTCTGAGACAAAAGGCAGAGTAGAAGAATTAGGAAGAAAATTATAAAAGTAATTGCTGAACACCATAAATTGGTCTCTCCGTGCATGTATTCAAGAGCTACTTTCAAACCAAATGTATTTTCTAATTAAAATAAATATAAAAAATCCTCAAAATAACTATTGAGCAGAGACAAGTGGGAAGCAGACAGTAGAGCCAAGCACTGTGCTTTTACCACATATTGAAAGGTCAAAGAAAACGGTTTCAGGAGAATAAAAATATCATTGCACACACTCATATATTTCAGTGCTGTTTTACAGTCAATTGAAAACAAAATTGATTTTGACAATCTACACTGTCTGTAGTAAGATCAATCTTACATTCCATGGGAAAGCTGTCTGTGGAATCTAATCATCACTATTCCTCATTGAAGCCCCCACCAGCCGCAGATAACCTCCACCACAGGGAATGCATCCCCGTGCCTCCTTCCTCGAATAAATGACTTAGTCATTGTCAGCTACTGTGTGATCCGATTCTCACACTGACATCTGACTGAAAATATGGCTTTGGGTTTGACAATGTAGGTCATGTATTTTGCAGTCATTGTCCTTTAACTTCTCACAATGATTAAGTAGAAAAGGATTGTCGTAACAGGAGACCAGAGCTCCATCCTTCCAGAGCCAGGCATGCCTTTAAGATTCCCCTCTATCAAACCTCATGTAGCTAATTATGATTTTTTTTCTAGAAGTCCCTCTTCATTCTTTTTGATGTCCCCAGGTATATATTTGTCTCTTGGATTGTTTCTCTCATCTATTTTTTCCCCAGTATCTGTCCCACCTAGAACTGGGCTCTCCATGAAATTGAGATACAGAGATTGGCTAGGATCTCAGGTCTACTCTTCATCAGCGTTCACTCTCTTGAGCGTGAAGCAATTCTGAGGATTCCTACAAATCTCCATAACATGAGCTCATCCTCCGGTTGCACAGACAAATATGATGAAGGACCAACAGACTTTTACATATTGGATGGACTTTTATATATGGTAGTGATACAGTATAACGGTAAAACAGGAGTGTTGTTCTTTCTCCAAACTCACTCTTTTTCTAGCTAAAAAGGTTAAGATCTTCATAGTCAAGCTCATTTCAGTCATGCCATGTATTTTCCACTTATTCCCGAATCTCAATGTCCCAGGCATAGATGAAGATACTTAATGGTTATAATTGTAAGAAAAGACTGTTGATTTGCTGTTACTCTTGACATGATGGGTTCTTATTAGAGATCTCCTGTTTATAAAATCTAAACTGTAATTTTTCTTGGCAACACAGAGTCTATGGTGGTTTGAATTAAGTGTCTCCCATAGACTCGTGTTTTCAATGCTTGGTTTCAAGCTGCTGGCAACTGGGGAGGAGGATCCTGGCTGGAGCAGATGTGTCGCTGGGAGTGGACCTTGAGGTTTATTAACCCTAACTTGCCAGTGTTACTTTGACTCACTCCTCTGCTGCTGCTGTCCGTCTTAGGTTTTCTAGGAGGAGGTGTCCTGCCTCTGCCCTTTCATCTTTTTCTTGCCATTATTAAGCTTCCTCCGGAGATGGTAAGTAGTAGTAGTAATAATAATAATAATAATAATAATAATAATAATGAGCATCTGAACTTCCTTCAGACCTACAGAAAGCTTTACCCAGCCTTTCATACTGGTTTATCAGTAGGATCAAATTCAACCCATTCTTTTCCAACCACTGACCAACACAAAGAATGAAAGGTGATGGAGGCCGATTACTTTAGTATATAAAAACACTCATCAAATTCCCATGTGTTATTGGGTTATTCAGGCCTAACAGTTGAGAACTGAAAGGGACTCTCACAATCACCAGTTGCAATAACTCATTCAAAGTCTTTCTTCATGAAAGTACTGACTCTGCCCTCCTGCCTCTGGGAGGGTAGTTTCAGGGAGCAAGTATTCTCCCCTCATGGGAAATTTGACACAGCTATGGTATCTGTAATTGCTACAAAGCTTATGAAGAGCTAAAGTCAGCCCTTCTTCACCATCGTTTCTTGACTCGTGGTACTTGTGTTTCTCTGTTTGTGCTGCTATAACAAAAGACCTAAGGCTGGAAAATTTGGAAAGGATAGATTTTTTTTTTTTTCTTACAGTTCTCGAGGCTGGATATCCAATACTGAAGGACTCATATCTGGTGAGGGTCTTGGTGCTGCATCAAGCTCTGACAGAATGTGGAAGGAAAGAGAAAGGGACAAGAAAAACAGAGACTAAGTAAGGAAGAGGGAAGAATGCAAAGAGAGAGGGCCTCCTTTTCTGTGGCAATATTAATTCATAGATGAGGGCAGAGTTCTTGTGACCTAATGGCCTCTTAAAGAGCCCCAGACCATACTCTTATTAATTGGGGATTTAGTTGTCAATATATGAACTTTGACTCAAATGGAAATCATAGTAGTTCATCTGTTTGGGAGCTATGCAGATTGGCTCTGTTTCTCATTGTGAACGAACACTCTGGGGAATTCAGACTGAAGCCATCTCACCTTCGTAACAAAAATGAGCTCAGGGCCTGGCGTGGTGGTGCACACCTTTAATCCCAGCACTTGGGAGGCAGAGGTAGGAAGATCACTGTGAGTTTGACGCTTCCCTGAGACTACATAGTTAATTCCAGGTCAGCCTGGGCCAGAGTGAAACCCTACCTCGAAAAACCAAAAAAAAAAAAAAAAAAAAAAAAGAGCTCAGATTCTGTGACCCTAATGTGGGCTCTAAGTTCATGTTCTTGTGTCTTTTCCACTTGTGCTGTGTGTACTTACCAGCTCCAGGTGGAGAAGGCTTAACTGTGAGTCCAGGCAAGCACAATGTCCTTTCATTGCCTTCTGAAATCCTATCCCCTAAGTCATCAGAGGAAAGAGTACAAAAGCTCCTCTGTCTTCACAATGAAAGGGTAGTGGGGCCAGGGACAAATTTTCATTTTTTATTATTCCTTCTCTCTTCTGTGAATTCTGTCATTTGGGGTCAAGTATGCCAGGTTTTATATATAAGGGAGAGGTTCTCTTAAAATATTTTATATTTAGAGAGAACAATGGCTCAGCCACCTGCACAATTTTAAATAAATCAGAAACAGCATCCAAATCTGTCATAAGAATGTGTAAAGTGTGAGACCTTGGTACACAAGACAAAAAGTGTGAACTCTCAGTATACACAAGAAAAACAGTATGAAGGCTCGGTACACATGACAGGACACACTGGAACAGAGTAGAATAAACAAAACACTAATTATTTTTTAGCAGCAAGAGAAGCTGAAAGCTCTTATGTAACTTGCCCAAGGTCACAAAGGGCAATTGGCAAAGAAGTAATAGAGAAATGTGGCAGCAGTGGACCCCTCTCACCATAGTACTTTGTAATTCACATGTGGACTACAATCACTGGTTATGTTCTCATAGATGTGAATAAAAATAGTTTAACAATTATGCATATTTTCCAGGAAAATATTACTTATTCTTACACTCGGGGCCATGTTTGATCTTTAAAGACCCTCAATTTTACGTGTAAGTAACTTAACTATTTGCTTGGAAGTAAAGTATGTGAGAATTACAGAGATATCACCAAGTTACCTGTATCTAAAAATTCTTCATTGAGGTCTTCATACAAAACTCAGATATTAAAATATTTTATTGACACTTGCTTCAACAATTTTTAATATTTCGAGGCAGAGAGACAATTTTAGAGACTATTTACTTAAAGAACACGGTTTATGATTTTGCTTGTGCTCATTTTTCCCTTCTCCCCAGGCATCAGGTTAAAACACTTTTCTAGCAACCCTTAGAGCAAGGAAGATCCACGTAACAGCCTGGCCAATAGGAAGTGAGAGAAGGCGTGAGTGCTGCTTCCATCCTGGCCATGAAAGCCCTCACAGAGTCCTCGTGTTCCTGACCTTGAGTGGAATTCACTGAGCTCCTAAGAATTTTAAAACCTCTACCAGAAATCTTCCCACCAAGAGTGTCTCATCTTTCTCTGAGCCTACTAATGTACTTACCATTTCCACCTGTGACGAGATACTGTCCTATCACACGCATGATCCAAAGATCAGCTATGTTATACTAAACCTTGGATTTTTGGAGGTTTTTTTGTTTTGTTTTGTTTTTTTTTTTTTTTTTAGTAGTAGTAGTAGTAATTGAATGACTCCATCAGACATGTTTCCACATGATTTCAAAATTTCCCTGTCTATATAAATAATATTGGTATTCTCATGAAATGAGACAGAAATATTTGTTAGATTGTCAAATAATGTTCAAAGTCTCAATGTTTTCCTCAGTGTTAGGGGAAAACTTATTAAAATGATGCTCTTTATTAAGTATTTACTTACTATGGCTTTGGCACATTTATGCTGGACATATAATAGATAATGCCCTGGAATTGTCATTAAAATAATTTTTAAGTTTTATTTATCCCAATGTGGTTGAACCAGGTGATACTGAAAGTTTTTCAGATATTTTTTTTATCCCTAAATACCAAAGAAACACATTTATAAGAAGCAATAGGATTTTATACTACAAGAGATAGAAATAATAATCTTTAAAAATACTCAGAAAATCCTGAACATTTAACATAAACAGTATTTAGACATAATTTTTATAAATTGAACATAAGTTAAAATATTTTCACAGTCATACAAAAACTGTAGCCCATTCTGGAATGGCCTTGAGCTGATCTGCTATAGATATTCATTTTCATTATGAAGTTCCTCTGGAAGTGACACACACTGGGCTTTGGCTTTCTCAAATAAAATTATACACATAAAATAAATTCTATCTAAGGATCTATCTAATCCTTCTAAGTATCACATATTTATTTCTTGATGTTAACAAAGTTCTATTAAAAAAAAGACAAACTCATTGATTAGGCTTCAATACTATCTTTAGCTCTGCCCTAAAATATACCTGCACTTCCTGTTTTACCATACCTTGACCTTTCTCATGGTTGCTACATATAGTTTAACCTAGTTCTTCTTCATGCCTTTCCTGTCCCTTCAAGTACAGTAAATGAAGGAATGAACTGTTCTAAAACATTAAACCTTTATTTTGGATATCTGACAGATTTAAGAATAAATTTTTCTTTTTAAAAATATTTTTAATTTTTATTTCTCTATTTGAGAGAGAGTAAGAAAGAGGCAGATAGAAAGAGAATGGGTGGCCATGGTCTCTAGCCAGTGATGCACGCGCCACCTTGTACACTTGTCTTACATAGCTCCTGGGAGTTGAACCTGGGTCCTTTGGCTTTGCAAGCATGCACCTTAACCGCTAAGCCATATCTCCAGCTTAAAAATCAACTTTTCCTTCTGGAACCTAACTAGAAATCTAAGGGATTCTGGTTGAAAAATAATGTAGTACTATTGAGATCTGTATTTAAATAGAAAAGTTAATGCTTCACCATTACTGTTGCTGTCAGAGACGCCATTTCTAAACACTGATTTTATAGGGAAGGGGCAAGGCCCCAGTGAGTGGTAGACTGCTTTTCTAGCACAAGCAAGGACTCGGGTTGATTCCCTAGTTCTGCCAAACTAAGTAAAAGCACAATGGCACAGTTCTAGAAAGCAGTGGCAGCACTGCTGTGTGAGCTGTCAGGGAGGAAAAGTCTACTATAGGTCAGAAATTGCTCTTGTCTCCAGCAAATGTTGTTCTAATCCTCACATCAGCCTGTCAGGTATGTGTGGTGACTTTCTTTACTATTATAAAAAACTGAAAGCCCTATTGGTTAACAAGCTACACAAGGAAAATGTGTGGGGACTGTTGGTTGAGAAAACTTCTCACTGTCCAATGAGCAGATAGCACAGAATGGGAGAAATCTTTACCATCTTCAGCTCAGACAGGGGCAGAATAACTAGAATCTATAACAAACTCAAATGTTAAATACCAACAACTAAATCATTCAGTCAATAGTAGACTAATGAATTGAATAGACAGCTCTCAAAGGAAGAATTACAAATGGTCAATAGATATTTGAAATTGTTAAACCTTTCCTAGCCATCAAGGAAATTTAAGTTAAAACTAATTGGAGAATCCACCTGACCTCAGGCTCAGGGAACAATGAGCATAAATAGTGAAAGGATTGTAAGAGCCTCAGGGTGGGTGAAAATAGCCTGAGGCTCTGTCCCCATCCACCTCACAGAGACTGACTGAGGCCTTAGGACCCCACAATAAATGCCAATAACCCACACTCAGTAGATTGTTGGAGGGGGAGAGGATATAAGAGTATGACCTTTTGCCGGGCGTGGTGGCGCACGCCTTTAATCCCAGCACTCAGGAGGCAGAGGGAGGAGGATCGCCAAGAGTTCGAGACCACCCTGAGACTACATAGTTAATTCCAGGTCAGCCTGGACCAGAGTGAGACCCTACCTCGCAAAAAACTAAAAAAAAAAAAAAAAAAAAAAAAAGTATGACCTTTTTATAATATATAAGAAAATCAATTAATATTTTTTTTAGGAATAAAAAGAACCAAATGTAAAGGCTAAGTGATATCGTGAGAAAAGAGGAACCCCTATTTTCTGCTGGTGGGAGTGTAAACTTGTACAGCTGCTATGGAAATCATTATGGAAGTTCCTTAAAGAGTAAAACTAGAAGTACCAATGAGTTAAAGAAAGCATAGAGAATAGTTTAGCCATCCAGGACACAAGGGTAGGAAACGCATCCAGGTAATTTAGCCGTGCAATCTGGCATCCCCACCTGCACTGAGCTGCATGTGCATTCCACTTCGAACAGTGGGATATGCTTCTCCTCCCTTGACAACTTCTGGTAACTCCTTTGTTGTCTGATCCATCCTGCCCTGATGTTGAGTACATGGGCAGTGAGCGGAAACGTGTCCTCCAGGTGAACTTCTAGGGTAAATTCCTTATTGACAATTGTATTCATCCTGTGCCTATGCATAGCTGGGCATTATTATGATTGAAATAGAAGGCATTATAGGAAGGACACATGCAACACAGAAGAGCAGACAACTCCAATGGGAGAAGCATTATACAGCAACCTGCTCCCGAGCAACCTGGCTCCAGGAGTGCACTGCTCCTTTGCAGGATAATTCCTTCCCCTCCCTTTTCTGTACATCTTCTGTGCTCTTCATAAAACTTCATACTGCTTTTGCTTTTTGTGTGTAAGCCATTTCCAATTCTTTGAACAAGGTACCAAGAACTGGGAAACACCTAGACACATCTACCAGTAATACCACAATTTCTGCTATACCGCTGCTGGGAATAGACCCAGAGGACTCTAAAGCAGCATCCACAGAGATGCCTGCACATCCTTGCTTACTACTGTACTGGTCACAATAGGTCTGGATGTCTATCAACAGTTGAATGGAGAGGTGATATGGAGAGATGGCTTAGCAGTTAATGTGCTTGCCTGCAAAGCCTAAGGAGCCAGGTTCTATTCTCCAGGTCCCACATAAGCCAGATGCACAAGAAGCACAAGATGCATCTGGAGTTCACTTGCAGAGGCTAGAGGCCCTGGCACACCCATTCTCTCTCTCTCTCTCTCTAATAAAATAATAAAATAAATATGTTTAAAAATAATTAAGTTATGGTATTTATAAGAAAACCTATGAAACCAGAGATAATTACATTAAGTTAAATAAGCCTGACCCAACAAGACAAATACCACATGATTTATTTTATATAGAGAATTTATATATATATATAAATTAGGATGTAAAAGTAGTAAAGAAACCATACAGGGGAGGAAGAGGTCTAAAGAAGGGGGTGGGGGAAAGAGGAGAGAGTAATATATGTGTCATGAAAGCAGAACCAGAGGTAGACTTGGGGAAAGAGAGGAAGAGGAAAGATGGGAAAAAGCATTTTTAGAGGGGGGGTAAGAACAAAGTATAAAGACATTTACAAATGAAGAAGTCATAATAAAACCCATTTCTTTACACGCTAACCAAAATTTAATAGAAACAAAGAAAGCTTGCTGTTCTGAACTGAGTGTTTGAGTTCCCATTAATTTCTATGTTGAAGTGCTAAGTGGTGGCATAACACACATCCAGCACGATGCTCCACAGTGTGCTCTCAGGGAAGTAATTAGGTTTGGATAGGTCATGAGGACAGGGCACTGTGCAGGCAACTGACAACTTCATAAGATGAAGAAACACTAGAAAGCTCTGCCTTGTGAGGACACAGAGCAAAACAGCTGTAGGAGTCCCAAGAAAAGCCTTACCAAGAACTGAATCTCTTGCTAGCATAATTTTAGACTTTCTGCCTCCAGAGCAGTGCTACATAAATGTGTCCTGTTTAAGTTACCCAGTCCCCGACACGTTATTATGGTGGCCTGTGCTGACCAGAAAACTGATCAAGAAAAAGAAAAAATCAAAAAATCAGGATTATTTAACTTCCCAAAGCCAGTCAGAAGTAGGTAATTAAAGGAACTAAGACTTGAACTCCATTTTCTTTGGAAAAACTACCTCATTAAGTATTTACTCTGGCCTCCACATGCACACACACACACATTTCCCCACAGAAACACACACACACACACACACACCCTACATGCATGTACAACAAAAAGGACTTTTTTCAAGTATTTAATGAAGTTTTGTATATTGTTCCTGTGTAGGAGGAAGTTTATATAATCATCAATGTTTCGCGGACAACTCTCTAATATGATTGTTTTTCCTAATCCAACTACAATCTCAAGATATCTGCTGCCACACAGAGTGCATTTTACACCATGACAGGGCGGTTATTGAAAACACAACTTACTGTTGTTTGATTTCAGACTACATATCCCACTCAGTATTGCAGCACAGTTTTAAAGAAAAAAATATATTTATATAACCCTGATGTGTCACAAAAATGTCTAGTTATTTAGTATTCTCTCTTGACTATTCCTCTTATAAAATGAATGAGATCTCTATAAAACTCATATGATGGGGAATGGGGAGATGGCACAGCAGTTAAAGATACTTGCTTACAAAGCCTGCTGACCTGTGTTCACTCATCCCCACCATGTAAGTAAAGCCAGCTCAGAGTGGCATGTTCCTGTTCTCCTAACATTCCTATTGCAATGGGAAATAGAACTGAGAGAATCCAAATCTCATAGTCCAGCTAGACTGGCATTGCTTTACAGCAAAAACAGACCCTGTCTAAAAGCCGGTGAAAGAAGGGCACGGATGCCTCCTGGTTACCCTCTTACTTCACATGCACACAACATAAATACATACACACACAAATAGTTTATTTCAAAAACAAATATGTTGAAGACATAAGTCCCAGTATGACTGATTTTGACATGGAGTATCTATAAAAAATAATGAAAGGGCTGGAGAGATGGCTTAGCAGTTAAGGAGCTTGCCCAAGAAGCCAAAGAATCCAGGTTCAATTCTTCAGGTCCCACATAAGCTAGATGTACAAGGGGCATATGCGTCTGGAGTTTGTTTGCAGTAGCTGGAGGCCCTGGCACACCCATTCTATTTCTGTCTGTCTGTCTCTCTCTCTGCTTTCAAATAAATAAATACAATAAAATAAACTAATTTTAAAAAGTGAAGAAAGATGAGGTTTATAAGATCAGGGCCGTAACTCAATATTATTGGTGCCTTTATGAACAAAATACAAATATGTATATATATATATACGTATACAGCAAAAGTCATGTGGAAGGAGACCAAGCTTGATGAAACTGTGATCTTGAACTGATGAAATATGAGAAGCTACATATGGGTTTATTTGCAGGGCAACTCAAGCAATCTTATATGCAAGCTGTGTATGGAGGTAGTCTCAATCTGCCACAGTCTAGATTCTCTTTAATATTTAAGAAGTGAAAGAAAAAAGAATGGATTTCACTCCACAAGTACCTTGATGATAGAATCCTGACTTTACTGTCAGAAATCAATGTACAATGAAATTATATCACTTATCCAGAAACACACAGCTGGTGAGAAGCTAAGCTGAGATGTCACTCCCCATTTGTCTGATTCAGACTCTTCAAATACTGTATTGATTCTAGTTTACCCCATTTTATTTCTGGAATCCCATCCTCTCATTGTTAACATGTGCATCTAATGCCATGTTAAAGAACTTTGAAGGGCCTTCCCAAGTCTCTAGAGCTATGATGCTACTTACCCAACAACGTCACACTGGGTTTCATATACATGACTTCAGACCTGGGTAACCAACTTTCTTGTCCTTAGCATTGAATCTTAAAGATCCCCATTCTGGTTCTTTTTCTGCTTTTTCCTTCATAATGGAGTGAGGAGTTGATGAAACAAAGAGTCTGTCTATGCCCATCCAGAGCCTCCATCCTCTTTTCGCTAGAACTCTCTCTATATTGCACTGACCCCAGAAGTTCCTTCCTTGATGGTTCTGACCTAACTTCCAGATCCTTGGCTACCTTCTATCTCAGGGTCTGCCCTACAAGAAACTGATGCTAAAATGGACACGTGCACATCTAAGTCTAGAATGTGCAGGGAAACGGTGTTGGGCGTAATTTAAGAAAAGCAAAATCCTCCAAGCATATGAATGGCATGACTTTGGATGTAGTCTACTGTAATCTCTGGAGTCGTTCTATGTTTGGTTTATTCACCCAGATATAAATATGCATAATTCCTAGCATTTTCAAAGACAGTGACCTGACCATGTAAAGTTGTGCACCTCTTATTCTCTGATTTATTATCTAGTAGGGGAGGTGGCATATATACTTTGTAGGCACATTTTGAGGACAAACTATTTAAAAATTTGCAAGAAATTGAGGCATCAGTCTGTAGCATGCATTTCAGTACTTGATATTTGAAGTCCGGAGTGGCCTGTGATCCAGGACTTAGAAGGAAACAAGCGAGCAAGAGGTCAACACAGCAATGGGGCTAGAATGTAGAATGAGGCGTCAAGGTGATGGAGATTAGATTGAGGAGCAAGGCCACGCTGTGGCTGTCATTCTTCCTTCTCTAGTCACAATTCTGAACATGAATACCATTGATTCCTGGACTAAGAACAATGCAAATGACATGCGAAGCACAGAACCTCCTACCCAGAAAGTCACTGCCTCTAAAATGAGCCAAGACCTGGCCCACAGAAAACAGATACATCAAAACCTAGACAGGCCCTCCCTGCCCAAGCAGCACAGCACATACTTTGGAGAGAAGGGTACAGAGGACTGGGGTAATGTTTTATTAGGTAAGCCTCTTTCCACTCACACATGAGGATCTGAGTTTGGATTTCCTGCATCCACATAATGTCTGAACATGTATGCCTATATATAATCCCAGCATTTGGAAGGCAGAGACAGGAGGCTGCCTGAGACAAACTGGCTAGCTAGATTAGGCAAATTGGTGAATTCCAGGCTCAATGGGAGACGTTCTCTCAATAAATAAGTAAAGATCTATGAGGAAGACACCCAACTGCAACCTTTGGCCTACATGCTCACCTGCACACACACACACACACACACACACACACACACACACACACACACACACACACGTGTGTGCTCAAACATACAAACATGAATACACACACTATGTTCACTCCACATTTATGAACATATCAGCAAAAAAGAAAGATAGGCAGGAACAAGGGTTTAGGCTTCTTAAGAAGTTCAGCTTGTTGCTGAAAAGAAAGTTTAAATGAGAAGAAATAGTGCAAGATTTATATAGAAGAGAAAAGCTTCATTGTGGAGAAGCAATGTATAGTGATGACATCATTTTCAAGTGAAGATTCACTGAGAAAATACATATGCACTGGACCAAAATGATGGTGTCTGAAGTGCTATTTGTGCCACAAACTCATGATCCCCCTGCTTGGTCTGCAAAGCCCAAGGACCCGGGTTCAATTCTCCAGGTCCCACATAAGCCAGATGAGCATGGTGGCGCATCCATCTGGAGTTCATTTGCAGTGGCTAGAGGCCCTGGCATGCCTATTCTCACTCTTTCTCTCTCTCTCTCTCTCTCTAAATAAATAAATAAATAAATAAATAAATAAATAAATAAATAAAGTTACAAATCAAACAGAAGTTCAACAACCAATGATGTTTTTTTTAGCCAGTGTCATCATCTGCTCTCTGTCCTATGTTAAGAGTTGGTGAGGGCAGATCTGACGACATGGAGAACTTGTTAACTAACTACTCAGAACCCAGAGTCAGTTCTCTGTGTATTAAAAAAATTGAGCAGTTTTGTTCAACAATGCCTTTTTAGCTCAAAGTAGTGATAAATGCAAATGTCAGCTTATAATTTGCCATGTTACATATTTATATCCACTGTTCTCCAAGCCCCCTGTCATGACAATGGTGAGCTTTGAGTCCTTTTCTTCTCATTAAAAGACCTGACAGGGCCAGGCGTGATGGTGCACACCTTTAATCCCAGCACTCAGGAGACAGAGGTAGGAGGATTGATATGAGTTCAAGGATACCTTGAGACTACATAGTGAATTCCAGGACAGCCTGGGCTAGAGTGAGACTCTATCTCAAAAAAAAAAAACAGAAAGAAAGAAAGAAAGAAAGAAAAAGAAAGAAAGAAAGAAAGAAAGAAAGAAAGAAAGAAAGAAAGAGAAAGAAAGAAAGAAAGAAAGAAAGAAAAAGAAAGAAAGAAAGAAAGAAAGAGAGAGAAAGAAAGAAAAAAGACCTGAAGCTTAACTGAGTCCCTCAAGCTGCAGCCCTTCACATAGAGAAAATGATGGGGATCTGCAGAGAAAAATGCAGCCTGCATAATGGTACAAACAGGATTTTGGGTAGCAAAACTCATTAACCTGAATCTGATACAAGGGTTTACTGAGGATGTTTTGGTGTGTCTTTTGGCCAATTTCAAATCATATGCCAGAAGTAAGAGCAGATCTTGCGTGAAAAGAATGCTCTTGAAGACCAGAACCTAGAAGGACTCGAACTGAGTAAATGCAGATGGATTTTCCTCTCTACTCCAGTCTTTCAAGGCTGAGTTCACACTGGCATAGTGCAAAGATCTCTAGTTTGAATCATTTGGGAAACTTGAGCCAAGCTCATGGTTCCACCATTACCTGTAATGGCATTGAATACTTTTTCATTGTCTTTTAAATATATAATCTAGACCGTATCACCTCTAAGATAACTTATAGATCAGAAATTCTATGAAAGGACATGAAGAAGCCAATACTTAAACTCATAAACTTAGTTTTTTGTTAGCCTGAAGTAGAATAGGACATATAGGAGCTTAAACACATGAGAGAAATGATACTTCATGGGATTGTCCCCCAACTGTTGCTCAATGTCCTGAAAACGAAATGACACCACCACCAACAACAAAAAACTAGCTCATTTGCAAAAGGTTTTTTGAAACAATTAGTTCTTTCTAGAAAACAGAAAGAGGTGGGTTTATAACTATAGAACATTTCTAGGTGCTGCCAATAGCTGGGGCAATCCCACATCCAGAGTATTAAAAAAATATGCCCATAATTTGAGTTGTCCTTTTATGAGAGATTCTATAGACATTGCTTCATAGGCAGATATAAAACTGATATTAATATTACAATGTATGAAACCACAGTAGCTACTTGGAAATGGTGTGCAAAGGCTCCATACCTCTGGACACTTGGACCCCAGCCACAGCATGGAACAGTAACAGTGTTGCACTGAATTGTCTGTAGTTATATGGCCCTGGGTACCCGTTTCTACTTAGTTCTTAATTAACTCTGAGGCCTTGGGCAAAACACTTTCTCTTTATGAGCATACATTTGCTTATCTGTAATGAGGCATTCAGACTCAAGGACCTTCAGATCCAGTATTCTAATGATAGGTACCAGAGTGGATTCAATATTAGATGCTCCTATTTCTGACTGAGCATTAGAAAGCCTCGGAGAGCTTTCAAAAAAAAAAAAAAATACAAGAGGAGAAGGAGAAGGAGGAAGAGGAGAGGAGAAGAAAAATGAGGAAAGAAGGAGAAAAAAAGAAAGCAGAGAGAGAAGAGGATAAGGAAAGAAGAGCAAGGAAAAGAAAACACACATATGCATGCACACACACACACACACACACACACACACACACACACACACACACACACAGCCTCCAAGCCTGAGCCATGATTAAATTAATATTGCTAGGTTTGGGCCTGGATATTTGTAACTTCTAAAAGCTTCTGCTGTTTCTAAAATAAAGATTCAGAAATACTGTTAAGTACTATGGAAAAGTTTTCACACTGCTTAATATAATTTAGATTATTAACTTTGTTGATTGGCTAAAGTCCTTTACTTCCATGGTTTTCCCTATCTTTAGATGAAATTATCTTCATTTTCCATTTTCCTTAGGAATAAGTAAAAAAAAAAAAAGTATTATAGAGGAAAATCTACTTTGTATTTTTAGAATTTGTTGGAAAAGTGTTATAGGAAAGGGAAAATATTTGACTGCTTCAAGTTTGGAAATGATCTCAGTGATTTATTCACCTTTGTTATGGTAATTCTCCAAATTCAGCAATAAGGAAAGATAAGGCAGCCAAGTCTGCAACAGAGAGCGGGAAGTGATTTCTGAAGTCTTCCCTTGGTCTCCTTGTATAGGAGAACTTATGAAGAGGAGAGCAGCGGAGTGAGCACGTTCTTATCAAGGGTAAGTAGCCCTCAGGAGATAAGAAGCACCAACCCTGGGAGAGCAAGAGACAGCTTACTCAGGATTGCCCAGTGCTCCCACTTGCATACTGGTGACTTTTTGTAAAAGGTCGTAATACCCTTTTAATTTTGAAGAAAAGATAAATTTTTCCCCCCAGGTGGGAGGTGTGTGGGTTGTTAAATGTATGCGCAGGTGCAATAAAATTTAATTAATTCTCAAATAATTTTAACAGACAGATGGAAAAATGCTTAAATCTTTAAAAGAATCAGAAGCATTCAGGCACTAAAAATATTAATACATGAAAAATATCATTTCCATTCTTCCCGCTTCTTAAAATACATAAATGTTTGCATCTGAAGCAAACACTAGATACAAAAATAATTCTTTCATTACAAAGGGTAATAAGAATATTTAATTGCAGGGATTGGTGTTGTGGCTCAGCTCTTCACTAGCCTGTATGAGGTCATGACTTATCCCTAGAACAGAAAAAAAAAATTCTACAAAAGCAAATGTACTCTCTATATGTATTTACAATTTCCCAAGTTGTGTGTGTGTGTGGGGGGTGGTGGCTGGAGATGACTCATGTAATACACTTGCTAGCAAAGCCTAATGACCAAGGTTTGATACCCCAGTACCCACATAAAGCCAGATCACAAAGTGGCACAAGCATGTGGATTCATTTGCAGCTACTGGAGGCCCAGGTATACCTCTCTCTCTCTCTCTCTTTCTCTCTCTTCTTGCAAATAAATAAATATTTAAAACACAAGACATTTTTTAAAATTAAAAATAAAATAAAAACAATTTTCCCAGGAGCACATACTGTGGTATGATGTCATGGTATCTGATTCAATAACTACTACAGTCTTTTCTGGTGTTAGAATTATAAAGAAGGAAGAGAAGCAGGGAGGAAGAGAAGGGAAGAAAAGGAAAGGGGAAGTGAGAGGAGAGAGGAAAAGAGAGAGGATGGCTGTGAGAGAGGGGAGAGAGAAGGACTGAGGAGAGAGAAAGAAAGAAAAGAAAAGAAAGAAAGAAAGAAAGAAAGAAAGAAAGAAAGAAAAAGAAAGAAAGAAAGAAAGAAAGAAAAGAAAGAAAAGAAAGAAAAAGAAAGAAAGAAAGAAAGAAAGAAAGAAAGAAAGAAAGAAAAAGAAAGGAAGAGGGGGGGGAGGGAGGAGGGAGGGGGGAAGGAAGGAAGGAAGGAAGGAAGGAAGGAAGGAAGGAAGGAAGGAAGGAAGGAAGGAAGGAAGGAAGGAAGGAAGGGCAATGAAGAGAAGATAGGAAGATAGGAACAAGACCAGGAGGGAGGAAGAAAGAAAGAAATATTGAAGCCCAGGGAAGCAAATTTGACACAGATGAGTTGACTTCCTTAAATGTCAGCTACTCAACAGCCTTTGAAATTCTCCATTGATTTAACAAGAAAGTAGGTCAAGACGGCTTTCAACCGGAGAAGCCTCATGCTGCAGGTTGCATTTAACTGTGTGGAATGAATATTAAAAATTGATGTGTAAAACAAACCTTTGCTTAATTAGCATCTGGGTAAAGACTTCACTAGGAAAGCCATCGAAGTTAGTATGAAAATGAGAAAAATGACAATGAAGTGGTTTTACTGTTTCCACAATGGCTTCTCTGATGTAGTACTTCTCTTAAGAATAGTATTTGGGGGCTAGAGAGATGGCCCAGTGGTTAAGGCACTTGCCTGCACAGCCTAAGTACCTGAGTCCAGTTCCCCAGGTCCCACATAAAACCAGATGCACAAGGTGGCACATGTGTCTGGGGTTTGTTTGCAGTAGCTGGAGGCCCTCTGGTGCCCATTCTTTCTCTCTCTCTCTCCCACTTTCTCTCACTCCTTCTCAAATAAATAAATACTTAATTTTTTTTTTTAAAGAATAGTATTTGGAAGGTGTCAAACAGTGTACTGGATGTTACTTGATCTATGTTTAAGGATTTAGCATGTTTTACAATAATATTAGAAAGTTTACTATTTGTTTAGATTGCTCCATTTTTTTTCAGTTTTAAGGTTATTTTTTGAACATATAAAGTAATTAATTTAAAAGGACATAATATTTATTTGAATTTGTTTAAAATAATACTTCACTAATAATACTTTTAAATCAAGATTCTAATCATACACTTTTTTTTTTTGTTTGTTTGTTTGTTTTTGTTTTTCGAGATAGGGTTTCACTCTACTCTAGCTCAGGCTGACCTGGAATTCACTCTGTAGTCTCAGTATGGCCTCGAACTCACAGCAATCCTCCTACCTCTGCCTCCCGAGTGCTGGGATTAAAGGCGTGCGCCACCACGCCCGGCTCACTGTTTTTTTTTATATTAAGCACTCAAGACTTCAGAATTTCCACCTAATTAGTTTGATAATACAAATATCTTTGTAAAAACAAAACATTTTATTACCATTATTGTTTAGAGATGGGCTTCCCCAAGTTATTTAGGAACATACCTATGTGCTGAAAGTACATGAATGTGCCTCCATGGCTGGCAAAAGCAAGGTTTTGACTATAAAGGTCAGCTATTTTAAACCAGAAAAACCAAGTAAGCATGATATTTGAAAAGTGTATCAACAATTGGGTGATAATGAATAGTATTCTTTCTTGAAAATCATTTTTTTAAAGAGTGGTTTATTTACTTATTTGAGAATAAGAGAGAAAGAGGAAGACAGAGAGAGAGAGAGAGAGAGAGTGAGTACAGGCACACCAGCATGTGGCCTACATGGGACTGGGGAATCAAACCTGGGTCATTAGGTTTCATAGGCAAGTGCCTTAACCAGGAAGCAATCTCTCCAGCCTGAAAATCATTTTCTATCATTCTGACACCTGATGTTCAACCCTTTGTGTGAGAGCTTTGATCATGTTGTAGGAGAGGCAGACGTTTAACCCCTTAATTGCAGCTGTCAGTCTTTTACCAGAAGAACTTTAAATATACAGATTATAAATATATAAAGCACCCTCCCAAGGAAGAATGCATGAAGTCTCCAAAGGATCCCTGAAAAGATACCATATTGAATGAGGATGAATGGATGAGTCTGTCTATGCAGTCATCACCAAACAAGACTAGATTTGCAGATTTGCCACGAAGGGTTAAAAGCAGCAAGAGGTTAAAGAAGCCAGAACAAGAAACCAAGTAAGAAGACTGAGCTGACTTTGGGGCAAGAAGAAGAGGAAGCCAAGTTATAGGAAATGAAAGATGAATAAGGGAAGGGAAATGTAGGCCGCAAGTGGAGAACAGACGTTTAGTGTTGATGCATTCATAACTGGATGTAGAGGAAGCTTTCTCTCTTCCCCAATGAAACATAGATGAGACTTTTACTAGAGCTCATTTTAAATAGCCATGCACATAGCTAGGAAGACATGTCCAAGTAAATTCTTCAAGCTCGGTGAGCATATCAGTAGACGGAAGAAGTACAGTGAGGTAATTTGTTAATTCATTCAGATTGAAGAACCATAGGCCATTCCAACACTGATAAGAAGCTGTCATCATTTTGATACCTTTCTATGTCCTGCTGCTAATCAAGGTGAAGTGGTTCATAACTAATCAATCCAAACAGTAAAACTAACATGTGGATATCAAGGTAATTTGAATGATGTGGTAGCATAAATAGAGCGACGTTTCAGTTCACCTCTCTTCATGCTCTGTGCCATAACAGCTACTTCTAGCCTTCGGAGTTTCTTAGTCATACCATTGAAGCAGAGGACATGTTGGAAGTATTCACCCATAGCACTTTGAACAGAAACATTTTTTAGAAAAAAAAAATAAAGGGACAATCCATCTAATCCATACTTCATAATTCTATTGGTTCTCTGCCAATTTTCTTTCTTCCCTTAATTATCAAGTAGGTATACATGCAAAAATAGGAAATATCCTTTCGTTGAATACAACTAAAATGTGAGTAATAGACCATGGGGGCAGTTCCTCTGTTATCAGTCATTAGCAGAATATTATTGACTTCTGGAGTGAATGTTTTCCTTATGTTCAATTGTTTTTGGTACATACAGCTAAGTCATATATGCTGATCCAAAAAATCCATATTATTAATGTTGCTTTGTCTCCACTTTCTTTCTCAGTACCTTGATGGCTTTCCTTTGGGAATGGTAATCGCCCAGTTTCTCTAGTTGATTGTTTTTTCTACTGGAAGTGGAATGTTTAATTAACCCAGCTTCCATCAGCAAGCTACAATAATGAGTTTGCTTCAACCAAGAAACACTATACACCACCACAATCGCCTCATTAAAATTGAGATTTCCATTTTTATTTCCAAATTCTGATTAAGAAAGAAACTCTTTTTTGAAAGTTTAAAACAGCATTTCAAATATTTTATAACTAAAACTTTTTCTTTTTTTTTTTACTTAGGCACAGGAGGGGGGGAGAAGGAGAGAGAGAGAGAGGGACAGACATCCACACACTCACATACATGCCCATTGATATTTTAAAATTATTTTTATTCAAAATGATTAAATACTTCCTTGAAAGTGTTTTCATCCTCCTTACTATTTGAGTTCAGTAATGCATGATGCTAAGTAGTCTGGAATTCCTTTTGGAAAGTCTTAGTCTCTTACGTCACTTAAAAATGCACTTTTTAAATTTCAAATATCTGAAAAGGATTGATTTTCACAGCCCATTTATTTGTACACATGGTGATGATGATTTCACATCTGCAAAGTGGTTCATGTATAAATACTTGATGGGTAAATCCTTTATAGCTTCTAGATAAATAAATCTGCCTGGAATGGAATGTCATTCTTTTAAACATGCCACTTAAGAGCACAAACAATGAGCTCAGTATTCAGCACAGCTTGTATTTGTTGAATGACTATATTGATTTCATGTGAAATTGACTAAGTCACAGAAACAATAGATTTTAAATATAATGCTCAAACATTTCTCATATGATTTCTTCCTCTCAAGTTCAATAGCCTTCTCAAGTCACACTGCCTATTAATTTAAGTGCAGCACATATATATATATAAAATCATGCCTTATCATTGAGAGATATTGCATTGGACCAAATGTTTCAGGAAGTGAAATGACAAAAATGTATGTGCCTGTCTTCTTTATACGTTTGTCCTAATAAGAAATAAAAATTAATCTTTACAGGACATTAGAATAAATTACAACTCATTACAGAAGTATAAGGAAAGCACTGAAGGGCAAAATCATATGCAAAGTGTATGTGAATGTGATAGATTCTCAGTAAAGGTAGGCATTCGGTTGACATTTTGTAATGTAGTTTGGGGGAAAGTTTGCAGCAAGTGAGAACCTCAAGCAGAAAGCTTTAGAGGAAGGAAGCTTATCTGGTGATTCGCTGACTATCTGGTAATCTGCAGAAAAACCAAAGAAGCAGAATTGACTCCAGTTTTCACACTTAACATTTTCACTTGAAAGCTGAGAAAACTGAGGCATTAATGTAAACTGACTTATCCAAAGTCTCCAACCTTCTAGGACACACAGGGAAATAGAAGGTGACAAGAGGAACCTCCTTACCTCAGCTTACTACTCCATTAATTGTAGTTAGTAATGCAATCAGAGCCCATGATAGTAAATAAAAGCCAGAAATGAAAGTTTCTGTTTCATCTCCTTGAATTGTAGAGAAAAGAATTAGTTCTAGTGTGTTTCATGTGCATAAAATTAAATACAACTGAGAGAAATTTCTTTCTTACACAGACCAGTGTAGTTTTCTTTATGAATTGGAAATGCTTCTGCATTTTATAAATCTAAAGCAGTGAAGGTTGTTTTTAATGGTGATTATTGCTGATTAAATTGTCAACAAGAAATCACATTTAAAGATTCAGCAGCCAGAGGATATAAACACCGGGGAAAACACGCCTGTCTGCATCAATCACAAGCAGCTGTACTATACCCCAGGAAGGTGAGCAATTATTTATGAAATTATGCCTTCTTCACTGATTCTGTAGGGCTATTCTAGAAGAAAGCCAATGGGGAAAACAGACGATGTTATGGTCCCAATTCACCAAGGGGAATTTTCAAAATCAAGGAATTTTACTTATACTCAATTTAACTTTGTCATCCCAAATAGAGATTTATTAGCTGGAAAATGAGAATAATAAAATCCACAAGCTCATTCTTGATACATTGTGTGTTCTATTATTTTATATTGATAAGTGTCTGCACCAAAAACATCGCAAGTCTAAAGACAACAAGGATGTGCTGAGACGCTGTTCCTAAGGGTCTTTTGTTTGCTTTCCATGAGTCGATTTCTAGATCACTGTAGTGAGGGCTCTCAAGCTGGAGATCAGTGTGCTCTTTCCTGTGGGGTAGCCATGAGCACTCAGTCTATTGCAGAGTGATGGCCAGGAACCAGGCAGTCAGAACAAGAGTCCTGTACCACTGAGATATTGGCACCTGATACTTAAGTGACTGCTAAAGGGTTGGGGGTCTGCACTCATGTCTCTTGTCTACCTTGATGGCTGATTCTGAGGTCCATTCTGCAGATATCCTTCAGGCAGAGTAACTCAAAGCCTGGAATCAGAGCCCCGTGCCCCATGCAGTGACTGACATATGCAGGGAGCTTTAGTGGGTGCTGCAAAGATTTTCCAGCCTCTTCCTAAACTGGTCATAGCTGTTAATTAGCCCATGTCATTCTTCTTCTTTTTAACAGGTTTGGCTTCCTTTTATTAAGTAGCAATCCTTGGGAGACATCACGACATGCTTTAATGATGGCTGGTGACTTTCAGTGCAAAAGAGCAGAGAAAGAAGTCGAAAAAGATCAATTGAGTATGAATAAAGTATCAATAGGACTGGAAACAATGAAGCTAAATAATCTGGATACTAATCCTAGATTTACTACTAGTAGGACTCCAGGAAAGGTATTCCTCTGTTTCTTCCATCTTTAGAGTGAATGTGTTAACATTCCTTCCATGTTCTGAAGAGATTACTATGAAGGCTGCATCCATGGAAGGATTTGGAGACTGCCTGATCCAGGATAAATAGCTTAAAAGTATGCAATCAATTATTATTATTGAAGTGTTCTAAAACAAGAGTTCACTGTTGCTTTTGTCACTAGCTTCATTGAAGTCTCCTGCTCTGTGTTTTGGTAGTCTTAATATTGTCCCCTAAGCAAGACCTGCTGGTAAAGAGGGATTTTCTAAGGACACCATCATCTCATGCCTCTGTCAGCAGTCCCATCCCCCTACTCTGGAGACCCTTGGCATGACCCCAAAGGTCATGACAGAGAGAACTTGTCATTGTCTACTAATGCTTTTACTTCCTGACATCTATTTCCCCCAGGAAAGACTTTCATCCTTCTGTATTGCCTAGTACAGCACTTCCTCTATAACATTTACTCCTTGTGATGGAGGAACTCTCCAGACAACATGTCTTTGTCCTGTGCCCTGGCCCCATCTCTTGAGGTGTACAATCCTCTCCTGGGGCTAGTACTCCCCATCAGATGGCCTAGCTGGCCAGAAAGAGTGGGGAACATCCTACAGCCTTAGATTCAGATTACCCTGTCTGCCTCATCCATGTCATTAGCTCCCGTCTGAAGCAATTCTAACCAGTAACAGCAGCCTCAGGAATCTTGATGGAGGACAGGACTCAGACTGGCATAGTCAAGACCAAGGTGGGCACTTTATTCACATGTGAATCACCAAGCACAGGCTCCATTATTAAATTCAAACTGTCTGGAAAAGACAAAATCTAAGTTCTGAAAGTTTTTTCTCTACTAATCCATCCAGTTCGCCTCAACTGTACCTTACCAGCTAATAATTAATCCGTGGCTTAGCCAAGGAAGAAAAGTACACTCCATTCAAAGTCTGTATATTTGATTTTTTTTTCATGTACGTTCTCTCTCCTACATAATGCTGCCTCTTATTTTGTTAGAGGAAAGCAATAAATCAGAGACTTTACTTGCATACAAGTTAATGATGTTACTAATACCTAACCAGATGTCACTGAGGTGCTGTTTGATGGAAGGCATCAATATCATCAGTGATGTTTGTTAAATAAACATCACGCCACATGGATATCACAGTTTCTCACTGAACCGTCTATTATAAGAATGAGGAATCTATATTTTAAATATCTGTTAATGACACTGAAAAGCATGCACTCTCTGTACTACTCTATCTAGCTTCTCAGTACATTCTTCCGTCCTACCTACTCTGTCAGCACATGCTATCACAAAGTAGAAAAGGGAAGAAGATAAAGTCCTACACTATTTTTGCTTATTTAAAAAAATAATTTAAGTAAGCTAAATAAAATGTGTAGATCTTCCTAAAATAAACCACCAATGAACATTATGATTTTCAAAGGGCAGCACATGTTTGGGGAAGCTGACATTACAGATCTCTCAAATGTACTGCCAAGAACTCTACCAAAGCTGTAACAGGTGAAAGAAAGTTGAGGGAAAACAAAAGCCACATTGTCCCTATACTGAACATCACACACTTTCCTAGAGAAACTCCCAAAACAAATTCGACTATCTGTTTTTACTGGCCCACAGCTGATTGATGGTGTGATACGACAGTGAGAGAAAAAGTAAAACGAAAGGTAGAGAAAGGGCTAAAATGGACACATCTGCAAAACTTCCTTCAGAAAAAACGGTGAAAATCGAAAACCATAAGAAACAGGGACACAAATTCAAATGCATTTAGTAACAGGGCTACTTGCCTCTATCCTGGGGCACCCTGAGGCCATCCCTATACAGTGATGTATTGTAACCAGCATCACTGCTACTGTAAATGGCTTGGAGGAATGAGTGCCTTTGCATGGAGGCCTGTCCTGTCAGGACCATGTCATTAGACACTGCACTGTCACGTAGTAGGCACTCAGGACTATGACTACAGTGGCCCTGGATTGTCAAGACAGCCAGAGGAGATTAGGAGACCCCTCCTTCTTTTTCCTTTAACTGAAAAATTGGATTATACATACTTTATTAAAAATAATGTATATTAAATGTATATTTTAATATTTTTCCAAAATTATTCTTTTTAACTTAAAATAATTTTATTTATTTGAGCCATATTTTTATTTATTTAAAAATTCTCTTAAAGTTGTATCAGCTGGGCCTGGTAGGTGGAGGCAAGAAGCTCAGGAGTACAAGATAAGTCCAGGCAATATGAGATCTAGTCTCAAAAAAATAAAACGTATTAAAAACAAAATAAGAAAGGGCTAAAACTTGACTAATGAATTAGGAGCACTTACTTGTAACAGCAGTTTCATGACAATGCCTAAGTCCATATGTTACTCATTGTAGATAAAACAATAAAAGGTCATTGGGTTGTGGGGCTCTGCCCTCATGAATGGAATGAGTGGGCTCATTATGATGAAAGCTGACTGATGATAAAAGTAAGTCTGGCCTTTTGTTGCCCTTTGCCCCTCTACTGTCTGCCATGAAGTAATGCTTGCTGGGTGCCAGCAAAAGGCTCTTGCTCTTGGACCTCCAGCCACATACTCATGACCCCAATCTCAGATATTCTAGTAGAACAGCACAAAATGGATTAAGGTGTGAAAAATGTTTTTTTCTTTTTATGTTATTTAACTGTTCATTTCCAAAATTGATGATGGTATGTGATTTATTGAAACAAAATACTCATTCATGAAATAGTTTTGTTTTTTTTTAACAAAGTTTTTTTGTAGCCCAGGCTGGCCTTAAATCCCCCAGTTCAAGGTGGGCCTTAAACTTCTTCTTTTTTTTTTTTTTTTTTTTTTTTTGGCGAGAGACACAGAGAGAGGGAGACAAGGACAAATAGAGATGGGTGTGCCAGCAGCCTCTCAGCTGTTGCAAATGAAATCCAGATGTTTGCACCACCTTGTGGTCAAGTGCAGCATTGCACCCTTGCGTCACTTTGCATCTGGCTAAACGTGGGACCTGGAAATTGGAACCGCTGGAGATTGGAACCAGCGTTCTTAGGCTTAGGAGTCAGATGCCTTAACCGCTAAGCCATCTCTCCAGCCCAGGGCCTTGAACTTCTGATCTTCATGTCTCTACCTCCTGAGTGCTGGTACTACCAACCTGTGCCATCAAGCCCTGACATGGATGTTCTCAAGATTCATATCAAGTCATAAAGAACAGGTGTATGGTAAGAGCAAGTGATGGTAAAGATGATGCATGGAGCATGACTATCAGTTGCATCTCCAGTTTGCAGAATATGTTGGTAGGTTGTTTACAGTATTTACAGAATGTGAGCTAGTCACTTCTGGAATGCTTCACACAATTCATCTCTATGCACAAATTAAAAATATGTTTATAATAACAAAAATTACTGGAATTCTACAGACTATCAAATAGTTTTATTTAGTCAATTTAGTCATAGGTAAAGGAATATTGCAGTGTTGTAGTAACTGTGGAAAATACTTTTTATAACAATTAACATGAGGGCATATTTAAAAAATTGTAAAGCATAATGAAATTTATTCATCATGTACCACTTTCATCTTTTGTGAAATCTTTTTACTGTGACCCTGTACCCAGCAATAATTGTAAAATGCTAAGACATAAATTTGCTATCCCAGTATTTCTTTTAGATTATTAAAAGTTAGAGTTGAAATGATAAATTTTATTTGACATATAATTCTTTAGTCAAAAACCAAAGTCATCTTTGTTTTAGGTTGGATGCTTAAAACTTGTCAAAATTTATTCTTCTAAGCTGGAGAGATGACTTAGCAGTAACGGCACTTCCTTTGCAAGCATGAGGGCCTTGGCAGTCCAGAGAGACCTTTCAAGTTGGATCTCTTGGACCCCCCCCCCCCAAAACAGCTGGGGATAGCCACATCCACTGGTAATCCCAGTCAGATGGAGAGCAGAGATAGGAGAATGACGAAGGCTCAGAAAGAAAAGGCCAGTTATTGGGTCAGTAAGAGATTCCGACTCAGTAAGAAAGGGCTGGTGAGTGATGGGGGTGTACAGCTGACACCCCCTTCCAGCCACCATAGGCGAGTGCATTCTGAGGCAAGCACAGGGTGCTGCATAGGCACCTATACATCCTTAGACCACACCATACCATGCGTTCTCCATACCACATGACATACACACAAAAAGTTACTCTTCAGTGAGCAAAAGCATCAGGGAAAGCAGAAACACGGGCCTCACTTTCATCCCTGAAATAGAAAACAGTTCTGAAATATTAAAAAATAATGACAACTTGGTGAAATTCAAGAGTCATGAATGTTACACTAACTAATCTGTGTCCCTTATGCTGTCCCTAAGGTATCAACAGGTGCCTGCACATCTTTTCAGGCAAGGACGAAGAGAGCTGGGCCATTGAATATACTAAAGCAGCAATAATCAGTTAACTCTTGGATATCAGCAGGTTTGATTCTGCTTTGTGCATTACAGACTGTTTCGAGAAGCCCTTGTGATTTTGTGTTTTAGCATCCAATACAATCTTTCTGCTTCCCTGTAGAGTCAAAAGAAAATGAACAATTTGATTATTCATTTGTACTATCTGCATTTCTTCCCTCTCTTTTATGTCAAGTAATATATCAGAGCTAATATAACCCTGGGCATGCCATTTCTCCAAAGGATTGATACATACTTAACAGATGAAGGAAAGGAATCTAATTTTTCACTACCCCAAAGCCATAAAGAGCCTGACCCACTTTTCCATGCACTACCTTTGTTTTATTTTCATTTTTTTTTGCATGTCTATGTGTGCATGCATATATGTGGAGGCCAGTGGAAAACACTGGTGCCTTCCCCAAATGCTCTCCACCTTGTTTTTCTTTTTTTTTTTGAGACAGGGTCTTTCATTGAAACTGAAGCAACCTGGAACCCACAGATTCTGCTAGACTAGCTATTGAGCCACAGGGATCCTCCTGTCCCCATCTGC
The DNA here is from genome assembly GCA_036365145.1 of Orientallactaga sibirica. NCBI lineage: Eukaryota > Metazoa > Chordata > Mammalia > Rodentia > Dipodidae > Orientallactaga > Orientallactaga sibirica. The sequence continues at coordinate 7,333,804 of JAEOAD010000044.1, read as the reverse complement.
CCAGCTCTCAGATCATAGGCGTGTACCACCATGACTAGTTTTTACCTGAATGTTGAGGATCTGAATGTTGGCCTTCATGCCTGTATAGTGAGCACTTCACTAGCTAAGCCATCACCCCAGACACCAATCTTTTTTTTTTTTTTTGAAGTATGCAAAACATTTCAAAATTGGAAAGTGGCATCATTGACATAGAGTACAAAGACTGGCACTCACAGATGGATTTTACCTGAAATAACTTCATTAGTTAATCATTTCTGTTATACACAGATTTTCCTAGTTAATTTGCATAGCTGCCAGCTGGTTTTTAAGGATTCTCCAAGCTGATAAGTAGGGAGAAATATCAATAGTTTCATCAATTTTATGAGGAAAATTTTATTAATTTCACATGAAGTTGTATATTATAAAGCTAAAATATTTATTTGTTATTTTTGAAATAGGAACTCAAACTCCAGGTGTTGCCAAGGATGACCTTGAACTTATGAAATTCTTGTTTCCACCTCTCTTAAGTGCTAGAATTATAGAAGTTTGCCACCACTCCAGCTTCATGCTGTTCTGAGAATTGAATCCAGGGCCCTGTCTGTGCTACACATGCATTCTAACAACTGAGCTACATCCCCAGACTTTTTGCCACATGTTGTTCTGTTGGGAAAAAACATTACTTGGCTTAGACTACTAATTTTGTAATTGCTTGGTTTTGTTTATGCCAATCCTGTACATCCAGGCTTCTGTAAAGTAGATACTACTAGTACCTTCGTGTGACAATCAGTCAGCCAACAATGTTTCAAGATATGGCAAACGTCTGGGAGAAATTTTCCCAAGTTGAGAATTTCTCCTTTGTGAAATGATTGTTCTGAATGTGTGTGTCTGTGTGTGAGAGAGAGAGAGAGAGAGAGAGAGAGAGAGAGAGAGAGAAAGGGAGAGAGGAAGAGATTTAAATGTCAAGTTTTTAAAGGCATTTTCATTGCAAATATACTGCTGGGTTTCATAAAAACAATTTCCTTCATGTATATTATATACTTTTACCATACTCCCTATATGCTCTCCCCCCCTTGCTAATCTCCATTCTCCATGCTCATGTTGTCTTCATGTCATATATACATGTGTATATATAACACATATCCATGCCTGGTTTTGTGTCTATATTTAAAAATACAGACGCCTCCCACAGTTTAAATTCATTTCTTGAGAAATAGTAAGGCCAATTCTTTGTATGCATGGATGTACCAATGGGTAGATGTGACTTCAGCATGCCTAAAGTATTAGATATGGCTGCCTTTCAGTGAGACACATGGCATGTCTTGGGAGAACTCCTTGAGTAAATAAAGCTTTTAAAAATCTTTCCAGGTAAACAGGGTAAAAAGAAGGGAAATGGCTTATTATGACCCATGACTATTGAATTACCAGAAGCCATCAGGATCAAAAGTAGAAAGGATTTCTTTTCCATTAGGGAGTCCTCAGTATGACCATATAAACAGACAATCAAATTGCAGCTGTGTACTGTGAGCATTTGAGATGTAAATGGATAAATCAATGCAGGTGCCTAGGGCACTTTTAGATAAAAGAAGCTGGTGTAATTGAATGAACTGGACATCTAAAGGAGAGGTGGGTCTATTTGAACTTTACTGTGTACTTGTGAAGTCATTAGTTAAGGCGTATAAAAGAGCTACTCACTCATAGACAGAAATGTCTTGGTTTTTAAAAGTCAGTGACAGAAACAGGCATGTACCACCATGACCAATTTTTACCTGGGTGTTGAGGATCTGATTTCTCTATAATTATGTATCAGTGGATCCAGGAGACGCTCCCTGAAAGTTAGATATGAGTTACATAGCTTTTGAAAAGGAATCAGTCAACCTATTCTAGTTTACAGTGAATGAAAAAACACATACATGAAGTATGCAGACAGAATTATTCCTTATAGTTAAAGAAAGTCCAGACTTTATCCATATTGCTTTCTTTCCTACAAAGGGGTCCTGATGTAGAGTTGCCAACAGTCTTTTACTATTAGATAAACAATATAACTTCTTCCATTTAACAAGTTATGATGTGAAAATATAGTCTTCCTATAATTAAACTTTTTACCTGAAAATTTCAAAGTGTTCTCTGTTACGATTTTCAGAACCATTATAAGAATTTTTATTTTAAACTTTCAAAAATTCACTCTTTTTTTTTTTTTAAATATGGTATAATTGTGCAGACTTCCATTTTTCTTGACAATCTTAGAAACGAAACCAACCAGAGCTATGTTGGCTTTGAATCTAACTCAGGCCAGCTGCTTGAAAGGCAGCTATGCCAGCTACTATACCACCAGCACTCCTTTTTAATGACAATTTTAATACATGTATATAATGTATTTTGATCACAGTCCCTTCCCATTGCCTTCTCTTTACCTTCCCCGTCCCTCTGCATGGGAAACCCTGGTTCTTCCCAATTACTCCCTCCAACTTCTCTCTCTCTCTCTCTCTCTCTCTCTCTCTCTCTCTCTGTCTGTCTTTCGTTTCTCTTCCGTGTGGGCGTGACCCTCCATTTAATAAGGGTTGCCTGTCTGGGCATGAGTAGCAGCTTATTTATAATGCATATGCACTCTACTATACCACTGCATAAAAGGTTTGCCATCCCTCCAGCCACCATGAAGTCCCTAGAACAGACTCCTCAGGGAAGGGATGGGGTTCACTGTTAGGTCCTGCGCTTCTCATTTGAGAACGTGCTAGGTTGCTCAGCATGTCAGCATGTCAAAAGACCGTGAAGGATGGAGAGAAGCGCGTGAGTGTTAAGGGCGGGCCCACTTACTCTCTGCGGGCTCTTTGGACCTTCGGCCGCTGGATGACTTCCGCAGCAGGCTGCGCCCTGAGGTGAAGAGGCTGGTCAGTTCCTCCAAAGGACTCGTGGGGGTCCTGGACCGGGGGCCGCTCTGCGCTGCGCCGCCGCCGCCGTAGGTGTTCACCGCAGCGTTGACCATCTTGGCCCCATCCTGCGACACGGGTCTGGGGCTGGAATGAGGCACGGAGGGAGAACTCCGGGAGAGGCTGCCCGAGTGCACAGCGTCGTAGGGGGGAGGCCTCTTGAGGCTCAGGGGCGTCAGGGACCTGCCCATGCTGACCGGCGACGGGGACGTGGAGTGACTTTTAGGATAGCCGTGGGGAGACTGGGTTCGGTACAGAGCGGACGGGGGCGGAGGGGACGAGGAGAGCGTGCACGTTGCAGAAGCTGCAGCGCCCAGGGCTCCGGGCTGGTCCTTAGGGTGGCCACCACCGGAGGAGGAGGTGTGACATGGCAGTGACGATGGAGACGCCCCAGCCGCCGCGGGATGTTTCATGTAAGACACGTTTTCCAACACCGGCAGCTTGGTGACCTCCAGTGGGGTCAGGGGAGACTCGTCGGAATTGGGGGAGCAATGCACTGGGGCTGGGGGGAACACCAGCAGAGGGGGTCTATGGGAAAGCAAGTTGGGGAAGGGTGGGGGGATGTCACAAAGCAAACCCTTAGGAGTGCATGGCACTGAAGACTTGGCCAAGTCCAAGTCAGGCACCGTGGGAGTAGCACACTGCGAAGAGCAACTGTGATGGTCCAAGTCGTATTTGGGATCTTGGCCCAAGTCGTCAAAAATAGGGTATTTCATTTCCTCGTACACGGCCTCGCTCTGGTCGTCATCCTCCTTCCTGAAGTCTCTCAGGATGTTGCCCACCATCTCGATGTACACAGGCTCCTCTTCCTCCGGGTCTCCAGCGGGACTGCAGACCTGGGACAGGGACGAGTCCCGCGGGAGGGAGGTCCTCCTCGGCCCATGCTTTTTGATATAGGTTTCGTCGAAAGACGTGCTAAGCTGCGTGTTTGGGTTCCTCTTGGGTTTCGGAGGGGGGATCTTCTTGGAGTACTCATCGCTGTGGGGTCTTGGTTTGGCAGACACTAGAAGAAAGGGGGGAGTAAAATAGATGAATACAATAGGAAATCTAGAACGACTGTATATTCTTTCGATGAGAGGAGTGGGTACTTTCATTTCTTGTCTGAAGCTTAAAATGCAACCCACAGTCAAATGTTCCCTAGAGAAAACCATGCTGGCAGTATAATAGCAATTCTCATCTTCAGACTAATCGTATGGGACTTATTAATACAACGCCCATCTATGCATTAAAGCCTGGGCTATTCCACTCTCTGCCTGGGAATTACCAAAATAAACTTTCAGGTGAAGCTCCTAGATTGACAACAGTTACAACTTCATGAAAAATGAACGTGTAAGTAATAAGTGAGGGAGAAACTCAGGGGAAGAATATGGTATCTGTTTGCATACGTGATCACAAAATTATCAGAGACACTGAGGCCTTTTACTGCTGCAACTATTATACACCCTAGCATCTTCCATTTGTTTAAGATTAGAAATAAATCTTAATCTGCTGGACTTATTCTCCATTGTGGTTCAAATGAATACCTCCTGTGGAGATGGATCATAATTGCAAGAGAAACTGATGTTAAAAGAAAAATCTCGTGAGCGCAGATAAGTTAATCTCCTCATCAGCAGGTACTTCTAAATATGGTATATCTGTCTATTTTCTGTTCATAATATATCTTATGGTATCCCAAATGTGATCTTGGATAATAAATTTCCTAGACATGTTTCAGACACATTGGAAGTTCCTGAGAAGGCTTGCTGCATAAACTTCAAGAAAAGCAACCGGAATCTCAGGACAGATATGTGTACCAATGCACCCCATTACCTACGGGAACACTCGGGCCTCTGCATTTTCATTCTCTCATCTTTTGACAGAACACAAACCTCTGACACCATACAGTAAAGGATCAAGCTGGCTAAGGGCTGGGGCTCAAATTCAATGCTTAGCATGCAGGGAAGGTACTGGGGCCTTGCTATTATCTCGTTATCTCATTATGTTGATATATGATTACAATGATTATCATCATGATGCAATGTGACAGATGTAGTTGCTTAAGGTAGATGGCAGCATACAGCGTGAGTGACAGTGTAGCTGATAGGTGTGAATCTCAAGGAAGTAATCAGACTAGTCTGAGATGTGCAGCCTAAAGAGAGTGGTTGTCAAGGCACAAATCAGAAAACACTGATATTCTCCTTTGTTATTTTCAAGTCCCATAGCCTATGACCCGGGAGCCTTACCAGAAGATATGGAAGGAGTGGGATGCGTTTAAGCCTCATTACATGTCTGCCTCGTGCATCAGTCATGCCTTCAAAGCAGCGCCAATCAGATATTCTGTAGTGTCAAGGCATTTCGTTCCATGAGATGATTTGTAACCTTAAATATTCTTTTCCCATTGTGTCCAGCATGGTTATTATACTTACTACAATTGAGCAGCTCTTTGTATCATATCCTTAATGCCCCTAGACTTTTACTTTAAGCCTTACTAGGAAAAAAAAAAAAAACTAGCTGTCATTTCTCAAGAGGCTGTATCAATGAAATCCTTTAGTGCCCACAGTAAAAAGGCTATAGACATAATAGAGCAGAAGCTAGCTAGTCAATTGCTCTTTAAGAAGGGAGCAAAGCAACCACTAGCTCTTCCCTGTACCACCCAACTTGGCATACTTTTTTTTTTTTTTTTTGCATATTGAAACTAAGAGAAAATCTGAGATGGAATAAAGTAGCCAGCCTGACTTAGAACTTGAAGGATTTTTGAAAGTCAGGACTTAGACAAAGAAAAGTCCAACCAGACTGTTCTTTGAATTTTATTTGCAACCATCCTCAAGCACAGGGAATCATCTAGAATAATGAGTCTGAGAAAATATTTGCCACTGACTGTTGAGCTCGAGGCGCTGCATGGTGTGAGATAAGTGGCCGAGAGTAGAGCAGTGTGAACAATGACATGCCCTATGAGTGAGTGGTTAACTGAGCTTAGGAATTAGCACAGATAGATGGATACACTATAGCTATATCTCCATATGGATAACTCCCTTGTAGAGGAATCGTCATATTAAAATAGGATTTTCATTCTTCTGCCTTAAATGTGAAGCAGCCAATAGGGTCTCTTGTCTTGGTACAGTATCCAGGAAGTAGCAGTAAATAGACATAAATATATCCTCTTTCCCATAAAGACAAGAAAGAAACCTTTGAAATGAGTGAGATCAAAGCTTAGGTTTTGCTCAACATGTAAGCAAATGACACGCAAGTTATTTGAAGAAAAAATGGGAATAAAAGAAGACTTTTAGACTTGTGAAATGATTGAAGACAGAGACATTTGTGTTCTAAAAGGAAGCATATTATAATTAATTAAAATCATTCAGAAGAAGACATGTAGTCAAGCCATTTAGACCAATTACAGATATTGTCTCTAAGAAAAACTCTAACATTCAACTTTGATGATGATTGTGAGATGAACAAAGTTGAAAGTTGCTATTGACTGAGTCATGTTTCTCCACACAGAATATTCATTTGTTCAAGTCCTCAACCCCAATATGATGACATCTGGAGAGGGAGCCTATCATAGAAATGGAGGCATGGATTAAGTCCTGAGAGAGGGACCCTTGCAACATGACTGACTATAAGAAGACTCTCCCATCACCACCTTCCTTGCCCTATCCAGAATACAAGATATCCAGCCACAAGCCAGGTAAGAGTCCCCTCACTAGAAGGCAAGAGCATTTGCAGTTTGATTTTGGACTTCTACTCTCAAGTTCTTTGGGAAAAAATAAACTTCTGTCATTTAACTTTGTTATGATAACTTGAGGCAGTTCAGACAACAGTGTATGGATGGGTCCTCCTGTGAATACTCTTTACATTGAATGATGAGCACCATTTTAATTTCATCCTCTGGTACTGAGATACTGTATGCAGTTTTATTATTTTAAGAATTACTACGGTTCATTGCCAAGTAGCCTTTGAGGTTTCTCCTGTCCTCTGCCTCTTGCAGCAGATTGCACAACACAGTAATCATCCTGAATACTGGTCCAGACCACAATGTTTATTATTATGACTCTTTTTCATTTATTCTGTACATGAATGTGTTGTGCATACATATTCATAGGTGTATGAGTACACACACGTGTGTGCATGGACATTTGTGTACATGTTTCTGAAGGTCAGAATTCAAAATTGGATGTCTTCCTCAGTTCTTTTCCACTGATTGTGGAGCTCACCAATTCCCCAGACTAGCCACAAGACCCCAGGAATCTCCTGTCTCAGCTGCGACAGTGCTGGGATTACAGGAGTGTGTCACCATGCCTGGCTTTTATGTAGGGCCAACCCAAGTCTTCAAACTTGTGCCACAAGCACTTCGCTGGCTGAGCCATCTCCCTAGCCCCATCGTGGCTCCTTTGGATCTGACTCTCCAGCCTCAAATTTTTGCTCAGGCACATACTGCTTAAATCTTCCCCATTTTCTAGGAGCTTATTGCATATTGTCACTGACTGGGATATTAACTGCTCTCTGTGATACTCTGGACTAATGCTTCAGCTCTTTGCCAGCTGGAGGGAACCCTCAGCCAGCCTTGTACAGAAAACTCCTTATGCAAATAAACTCTTATGCATACCTACATACGCTCTTCCCTCTACTGGCTGATGAAGAGAAGCTTTATTCTAGCAGATTCACGTAGTTCAAAGCAGTTCTTTTACTGGCAGCATTGCAACCCAGTTTTGAAATGGGGGAATAAGAATTATTTAGAGGAAAAGTATTGAGTAAATTACAGGTGAATAACTGAATTCACTCCTTCATTCTTGGGGGGTTTTATTACCTGTTTCTTATTCCATACACCCCTTATAATTTCACGATTCTCTCTGGAATAGAAGAGCAGTAAACCTTTTTGCATTAAGTAGAAAATTGTATGGGCATAAACATTTTTGATGTCTGCAGTATGTTGTTTGTGTGTATGCACATGTGGTATATGCATGTGTGTGTCATTGCATATACCCTGTATACACATGTGTAAAGCCCAGAGAAGGACATCTGGTGTCCTCCTGCATTGCTGTTCAACATTATTTCTTTTAAGACAGGGTCATTCACTGATCCTAGAACTCTCTGTTTTGCACATGGACTTAGTGAGCAGTGAATTGCAGTGATCCTCTTGTCTCCACTCACTGCCACCTCAGCATTGGTTTGGTATTACAGGTTTGCATGACCCTGTCCATGTTTGGTTCTGTTTTGTTTCTAATGTGGATGTTGAGTATTGCATGTAGGTCCTCATGATGCTAATTGACTGAGCCGTCTTCCCAGCCTCCAAAATTCTTTTTCCTAGTGACACAATTTTTCTGTTCATTTATCATGTATCTGTAGCAGATTAATTAATTTGAAAATATATTTCAATTGTCATATTTTCAAAGTTATTCATATATTAAAAAGTCTGATTTTTTAGGTAACCTCATCACATAATTTAATCTACTTTAATTTCCCTCTAGGGAATTAAAAAGTAAAAGAAATATTATTAAATCTAAGTTTTTCATGAAATGTTTAAAATAGACTGGAGCCACACATACAGATGCTAAGATACTGGTAACAAAAGACAATACAATGAAAACTGTATTACAAATTTCAACATTTAACTGAATTCAACCATAATAAGAAGGTGATTTTTATCACTCTGAAATGAATTTTAAATGATTTCTAATAAGCCCAAATATAGAAGCCATAATTCCTGTTCAGCTTCAGAACACAAATTTTAAAGCTTAAAATAGTATAATGACAGTAGCATTGAATAAGCAGAAAGTGACATTTTTGAAATGAGGGATCTGAGCACAAAGGTTAGGCATGGCTTTCAGTCATGCCTAGATGATCTGTCTTTCACAGATAATTTTAGAAATTCACCATGTCCTTTGTCAACCTATCTTTCAGAAATATATTTTTCTTATTAAGAAAAGTGTAATGTAAAAATCATACTTTAGTATCTGTCAGTGTTCTTAACCTAGGAGGTAAAAAAAAGAGAGAGACAGAGAGAGAGAGAGAGACACAATACTGGTTAGCACATCCCCTCATGGAACCACTCTGTGGCCACAAAGTCCCAGGATTAGAAGGACTCTGAGAGATATCCATCCTAAACTCTCTATTTTAGTAATAAGTATGAATTCTTTATCATCTATGTTTTTAGTTCATAAGTAAAAGTCAAGTTTCTAGTCTTTTGAAACAAGGATAGCAATGTGGGGTGGGAGGGTGGCTAGGGAAGTGCTCAGAATCCTCATGTCCTCTGTGCTATACAGAATCTATTTCAATGCCATTACCCACGTGTCAGAACCAGAGCCATAGTGCTTTATATCTTGTGTACTGGCATATTGAAGTAAAGAATTCTGTCTGGGAAATAAGAGTCTCCTGAGGCATAATGCCCACGTTATGATACTGGAGCAGGCTGATCGTGAAGGTGAGAGACACATTTCCCACTTTCAGCGGAATTGTGCTCACAATAGCTCTCTTTTCACAACTCACATTTCCACGGCTTTGAGGAATGTATCTATTCTTAAGGTCACAAGCTTCACAATACTATCCACAATTTTCTTTATGTATTAAAATGTTTGCTAGGGTACAAAACTTACAAATGCCCTTGGTCTACTTGTAGTGGGAACAAGGAAGCAGGGAACGGAACAGGTGTACGGTCACAGGGCCCAGTTCATATCCCAGATATAGTGGTAATATAAAAAGGGAACTCAAAATGTTTGGGTGGATCACAATAAACTAGCCAGCAACTGGCTTAGCAGCAGGGTCTCAAGGTTGAGTGGGGCTGAAGCAGCTTTAACCTAAGCTCAGAGAAGATTGTAATTCCTTCTCTGATTTAAAGATGCATCACACTGGGAAAATTTCTTTGAAGACCATTAATATTTATACTTACTTTTGTCAAAGTGTATACATATATGTATATGGATATAGATATAGATTTAAAATTAGAATCTTTAACCAAATCATTGTTTTGTGCTTTACTCACCTCACCTTGCTAGTTTTGAAATGAAATTTAATACTGTAACTTTCATTTAAAAATGAAATAAGAGGGCTGGGGAGATAGCCCAGTGCTTGCTATGCAAGCAATGAGGAATTTCTTACTGGTTACCATATGAAACATTGAAAAAACTCCCGAAACAGAGAAATTTCTGGATGGTGGTCTCCAGTGATAGTTCCATCAATTCTTTGTCTCCTTACATGAACAGATACTTTTTGTTTAATAGTAAGTGAAGTCTAGTAACTTCTCCTTGTGAATTTGGCAGTTTCTACCATGTTCCAAACACCCAGCCACCACAAAAGATGAAGTGCAACCTCTGAGAGTTCGCAATTTGTCATGAAGTCCAGGCCAACCACCGAGAAAGAACCAAAACAAAACAACAACAACAAGAAGAACCAAAACACAGGGCCAATCATGTAACCCCATTCATATGACTGCAGAGAGCTGTCTCAAGCTCTCTGGCCCCATCTTTGCATGCTCCCTGATGAGACAGATGTTCAGTGAAAAACCTTCCCACCTCTTACTGACTTTGCCCAACAAGCAAACATGACCGTTGTTTTTATGCCTCTAAAGGACAGGACTGTTCATCAAGCAGCTCTGTATCCCTGACATGGGTTCCTCAAGTTGAGGCTTATCTACAAAAATCAGCTTTGGAACATGGTGGCTGCAGAGGCTGAAGGGCTATGAGAAGACTGTCGGGAAGCTGTAAAGTTGCTGAGCCAATTGCTACTGGAGGCTAAGCAAAGGGAGAAAGCTGTGTTGTAGATTGGTGAAAAAAATTAGGAAAATTGTTCCCTGTAATCATATAAAAGGTTCTAATAAAAATGAGAATCTTTGTAATAGAAGCTCACAAAAGTGTGAAAGGGGGCTGCAGATATGGCTCAGAGGTGAAAGGCACTTGCTTGCAAAGCATGATGGCCCAAGTTTGATTCCCCAGTAGCCATGTAAAGTCAGATGTGCAAATTGGTACATATTTCTGCTGTTCGTTTGCAATGGCAAGAGACCTTCTGCTCCCATTTTATCTTTCTTTTTCTCTCTCTTTCTCTCTTCTCTCTCTGGCTCTACTTGGAAATTAAATATTTTTAACAAGATTGTGAAAGGCTGAATGGTATTTTTTTAGCTATATATGACAAAGATTTGTAAGCCAGATGTGTACTGAAGAATAAACTGTTACATTCTCAAACAGAAATGAGGGGGAATCATTTTAATATAGTATTTGCCCAAAAGACTTCTATTGGCAGCAAAAGATTCCAAAATATATAATAGCTTCATAGAAAGGCAAATCCAGAGCCCCATCCATACAATATAACTATGAGGGTTAAAATCAAGTTAAAGCTATGGTGATAACATCCCTTATTGTCATCTCTGAAAGATTGCAGGACAAAAAACCAGAGCTTTTAAGAGTCTTGCAAGTATTCTAGAAACACCTAGCTTCCTAAGTAGAGGAGCCTTTATTAGACAATCTGTTACTCTGCCTTTCATCTAATGAAATGCAGTGTAATTCAAGTCATTGTAGGCCCATGAAATGTATAAAGATAGACACCAACTTGAACTTTTCAGAAACAATTCAAAGTTTAAATTAAGACTATGGGCCTCAAAACTTATAAAGGCTGCAAGTGAGCTGAGAAAGCTATGTAATGAAAGTTCTGGCCAAGACTTGAGGATATGTTGCCCACTTCAAATACTATAGCTAAAAGTGAATTATGGGAGATAGCCTTCCATGACAACCGTCAATTCCCTTCAGCCCATTTTGCATTCCACTGGTAGAGTCAATCTCTCCCCAAATGAAGACATATCTTGTGACTTGCCATGACTATGGAAATCAGCGTAGAGGTTTCTCAAAAGCATAAAGATAAATTTACCACATGAACCAGCTATATAACTCTGGGTGTATACCCTAAAAATTCCACACTTACTATCGAGATACCTTCTCAGCCATATTTGTTGGTGCTGTATTCACACTAGCTACAAAATAGATTGCCTTAGTTGCACATTTGGGTGGTCTGATTCAGGTGTCCTCCATAAACTTATGTGGTAATTTGGGAATTAAAGGAGTATATTGTTGGGGGGCAGACTAATGGGTTATATAGCCAGCTTCCTCTTGCCAGTGTTTGACACACTCTCCTGCTGTTGTTGTCCACCTGATGCTGGCCAGGAGGTCATGACCACCCTTTACTCATGCTATTGTTTTCCTCTGCCATCATGGAGCTTCCCCTCAAAGTATGTAAGCCAAAATGAACCCTTTCCTTCCACAGGCTGCTTTTGGTTGAGTTCTTTGTGCAGTACCTCAAAGCTGACTGCAACACCCATCTACTGAAGAATGGATAATGAAAATGTAGCACATGTACACAAAGAAGATTGTCAGCTGTAATGAAAAAGGAAATTGTGAAATTTGCAGGAAAATAGTTGTATCTGGAAGAAATTACACTAACTGAGGTAACTTCGGCTCAGAAAACAAGTGCCACATGTTATCTCTTGTATGGGGATCCTAGCTTGGAATAGTTAGATTTTTGTAGGTTGTATAAATAATCAGTAGTAGTGGAAAGGAAGCTAAAATGAGACTTGGAGAGAGGAGTAACAGGGAGGGATTATGGGGGGATAGTAGATAGACAAGTAGAAGGACAGACTACAGGAATGAAAATTTGAAGAGGGACAGGAGAAGAAGAAGTGGAAGGGGAGAGATAAATAAACTAAAGATAGTATGAGCAAGTACTACAGAAACCTGCTTCTTCATTAGTTAATTAAAAAAATCTATTTTTAAAAATACACATGTAAACAGAGAGAGAGAGAGAGAGAGCCCTGTTGAGGAGAAGACAGCTTTACTCTGAAGCCCTAAGTTGTTGCTGAATGCCAGAGATAGTTTACCCCCAACAGTAAGCTGCTGGTCAGATGGTGGAGCGTGAGGGCCCCACAACAATGCACACCATTGTCAAAGCTCTTGGTTACATACCAGCACTCCATGTTTGGACCCTGTTGCTGAACAGACCTTAGACTTCAGTCAGAACTGAGATGGAAGCCATCTCCCTGCCAGCTAGCTGACATAGTGCCGACAAATTCTGGAGGAGAAACATCATCAACAAACTTAATAAGCAGTAGATCCTGCAAGCTATAAACTCAAACAGCCAGGAAAGACGTAGCCATGAGTCCAGGGGTGGTATACAAGTTATGGGAGTAATCAGCTGCTCTCTGATTGGATATGAGGCCCAAAGTGGGAGGAGATTCACACCTGGTACTGAGAATCCGGGAAAAATCATAGAGAGAAGCGACCACTGTTCGTTGACTAACCAGAGATGTTATGACTATCAAATGCCTTCTAAATGTGCATATTTATGCCCTTTGATCAATGCTGTTCTCAGTTTGGTTAGGGAAGCTTCTTTTTACAGATAGTGGTGAATATTGGGGTGACTCAAGGCTGATCAAAATGACAAGAAGAGAAATCCCAGTATTTAGCCCTGGTCTAGTCATCTTTATCATACCTTCTAGGGCTCAGGGAACATTGCAGAGGAAGTGACAGAACGAATACAAGCGCTGCTCTCACTGCTTGCTCTCACAGCTAGTACAAGAAGCTTTTCTATGAAGGTGGTCATATACACGGAGGAGATAGAAAACTCATCAAAGGAGAAAAAAGGGGTGTTGAGCGCTTAACAGTACATGATATATCTCTATCACACCCTGTCAGGCTCAGGGAATATTGGTGAAGAGGGTAAGAGCTCCAGGGTGTCACTGAGTACCATGGGACACTGTCCTGAAGCCATGAACCGACTGGTGGTTGCCATTACCCCTAAAAGTTCTGCTTAATTCTGGGCTGGAGAGATGGCTTAGCCGTTAAGGCACCTGCCTGCTAAGCCTAAGAACCCGGTTCCACTCTCCAGGTCCCACGTTTAGCCAGATGCAAAGTGACACAAGGGCGCAATGCCACACTTGACCACAAGGGGGCAAACACATCTGGATTTCATTCACAGCAGCTGAGAGACTGCTGGCGCGCCCATCTCTCTATCTGTCTCCCTCTTCTTCTCTGTCTGTCTCTCTCTGTATCTCTCTCCAAAAATAAATAAAATATATTTTTTTTAAGTTCTGCTTAATTCTGAGCAATGTGACATGGGAGATGGAGGACAAAAATAATAAAACATTAGAAACAAAAGAAAGGAAGGGGGGCTGGAGAGATGGCTTAGCGGTTAAGGCGCCTGCCTCCTAAGCCTAAGAATGCTGGTTCCAATCTCCAGCGGTTCCAATCTCCAGGTCCCACGTTTAGCCAGATGCAAAGTGACGCAAGGGCGCAATGCCGCACTTGACCACAAGGGGGCAAACACATCTGGATTTCATTCACAGCAGCTGAGAGACTGCTGGTGCGCCCCCAAAAAAAAAATTAAAAAAAGAAAGGAAGGGCTACTTGGAAAGAGGAGATGTTCAGTGGAATGAGGGAGGGAGAGAGGGAAAAACAGAGAATGATGAGGAGAGGGGGAGCTGACGAAACGAGATGGCTTAGCAGCTAAAGGCATTTGCTTACAAACCCTGCCCTGTAAAGTGGAACATGCATCTGAAGTTTGTTTGCAGCAATGAGATGTCATCACATGCCCATCCTTCCTCTCAGCTTGCAAATAAATAATATTTTTTAAAAGAAAGAATAATGGGATGAGAATATGATAAAATTATAGCATGTCCATATATTAATATTCTCAATAAAAAAAATCTCCTTTAAAACAAAAATGTAGTAGAATTGACAAACTGTATATGAGACTAAAGAAGACTGTTAGCTTACATTAAAAGCCAATTGCCATGTAAGACCCCTTAGACAAATACACTATGATGAAATTTAACTCAATTGGAAGAGGCCGTGTGGAAGATGGCCCAAGCAATGGATTGAAGCATTACTCAGACTTACAATCCAAACCCCTGCCAGTTGGGGACAACCAAATAAGAAGACCTAACGAAAGTCTCAAAGGGCAGGAAAACCAACCATATAAGTCAAGCTAAGTCATTAAATAAGAAGAAATGATAAATTTGTGTGGGGTCTTAAACCGTGACCTTTTGGACCTCCTTATTTTACAGCAACAGAGTACTGGAAGAATTTCAAAATTAACATCCTGTAAATGTGGGTATCTCATAGGAAACTCCTAGTGTCGTTTTTATGGAATTAGGATACACATTGTACACTGAGGATTCAGGCCACATCCTCTGCGATATACAAATTAAGGAATATTGCTTCCTGAGTATTATAAAATCACCACAGGGTGATACAAAGAACAGATATGAAAAGAGATTACACATTTTCTAGTCTAACAGACTGGATTAAAGTCAGAGTGAAGGTATTAACACAAAAATAGAAGAACAGTGAAATGATTGTTACTTAAAGGAAATGCAAAGATTCAGACAGCAAAACTTGATGGCCCCAAAGCAGTTCCCAGGGTGCTCTGTTTATCTATTATTGTGTTTTGTGATGGGTCCTTCCTGCTGGTTTAAGCCTGAAGCCACTGCCTTCAGAAGTCTTATTAGTCATTCTTTTCCCAACTTAAGATTCACTTCTGTATATTTTAGTAATTTTAGTTTTCAAAATGCATGCTTATAGTTTTTATTAGAAAATAGCAGCATAGATTCTGGCTTCACACAGCCATCTCTTTGGGCTGGGTTATATACCATCCAACAAGATGGACTTTTAAGTCTGTACATTGAGCCTGGCTCCACACCAGAGCAAATTCACAATAGTAATAATATATTTGGGGCAATCTGTCCTGTAGGCAGCAAGTATTCCTAAGGAGGTATATGATGTTCATCCCTAATTTCTCATTGTGTGTGGGCTGCCAGACTAGGCAGCATTAGGCAGAATCAGGGAGGCCCTTAAAGGGAGGGGCCTTAGGACGCCACACCTATCGCAGCTTGCCTCACCCATGCTAATCCTGGGATTTAGTGTTTATCCATCCCACCCAATTAGATCCCTCTCAAGTGCACACCCTGCCCAGGTATGGGTGGATTTCTCCTCTAAGCCCAGGCCAATTGGCTGGGATACCTGCTATAGGTGTGCCTAGGTGGTTTGACACAAATCCTATGTCCTCCTGGACCCATATTTTCCTCTCTCTGGAGCTGGCAGCAGCATTTTTCCTATCTTCGGATTGATGAGAGCTCTTTCCCACCCAGCAACCAGCATGCCAGGGTGGGAAGAGACACCTTTTCCCTTTTATTACTAGCTTCACTTTTAGTCCTTCTTGAAAGCGCACTTTATTTTAAAAATTCCCTCTCACATTTTTTTTTCCTAAAATCCACATCTGATCACATGGGCTCCTGAGCTACACGTGGCCCACATGGGCTTTTGGGCTCCATGTGGTATACTTCTCTTGTCCCCACTTTATCTCCCCTTACATCCCAGGCTTCACATTTTGGCATTCCTTTGTAAAATCTGAATAAAATGTGGTATTTTTAAAAATTATTCTCTTGAATCTGGAATTGCCAATTCTTTGGTTAATTTGCAGATATGAACTCAGGGCTTGGGGTCCCAGGAAGCACTCCCCAAACCCCCAATTTCCCCATTAGAATTGGATATTTCCATACCAGCTCAACATCTTGTTTTCAAGTCAGTTTCAGGTTGTGGATACAGGGGAAACACATTAGATGTGGCCTCCTGGCACAGAGCAGAAATGGTGATTGGGCACAGGTACGACCATCACTATGTAAACACAGCCTTTCAGGTTCCGATTGCCCTGGCATCCTTTACCAAGGTCCAGAAATATGGTCAGACATCTAGTGTTATTCAGATTTCAGTATAAATGCCTCTTCATATTCTCCATGACTACCCAACCAGTGCTTACCCTTGGGGGTTATTTCTTTTGCTTTCTTCTCAGTGGGTTTGTGTGAGTTTACAGGGGACTGGGTAGGCGTTTACTTTTTCTACACTTTACTGTCTATGAGGACAATGAGTGCTTTGCTCTGTAGTGTAATCTGAGTGGCATATTCACACATAGGTCTGTAGTACATACCGGTACACTGTTGAGTAACTGAGACCTTTGACATGCTTAGAGCCAGCATTAAGATTTCAGAGATTCTGTAATGTCCTATAAAAAGCCATGTGTGACCTTAATGTTTTTTTTTTTTTTTTTTAAATTTTCTGAGGTATCACCTGATGTAAGAGGTAGTAAGGTCATGAGACCAATGAAGAGTAATAACATTTGAAAAAAAACAAAACAAAACAAAAAAACCAGTGTGACTGAGCGAAGCCTCCGTGAATACTAGCTTACCAACAAGTAGCAAAATGACTAAAATGAAAATATTTCATGTTCAGTTCCCTTGGATTCTAAGGAAAGGTGAAGGTGGATATGAAGGAACTGAGAGAAAGAGAGAGAAAGAGAAAGATAGAGAAATCACAAATATATAAAATACCAAGGGCTAAGGATTTTGTAAACCATGTCCCAGCTCACGGATTACAAGGTCAAGCAAACTTTGCATAGAGGAACCTTTGTTAATATAAAACTTAATCTAATAAAGCCATTCAAATCAATGTCACAACATATCCTAAAGTTCCTTGAAAGCTTCCATCCTATCTGTGTATAAAAGTGACAACTGGACTGAGGTCGGTCTGTGAGACAAACTTAACTAATAAAATGACTACCACAACTATGAAGGGCTTTACTTCTGTATCAGCTTGCCTGGTGTCCAATAAAGATCCCGTTCTCTCCTTTCCCACTGGAAATCTTCACACACCTTGCACATCTACTAAGGCATGCAACCAGCAAGCTCCATGCTTCTAATACAGGGATGCTCACACTTCCTCAGATATTTTCTTTTTCTGTTCCACTGTCATCCTTAAATCAAAGTCTACCATTCCTTTGGTTCCTGATTCATACCTCCCCCTTTCTCCTTAACTATTTATTTTTTTAATTTCTATTTCTTATTTTGAATTTCTTCATTTCCTACCTTATCACTATTACCTTCTTTCTTCTGATAATTGTGAACTTTCTGAAAGCAGAAGGAAGTCATTTTTTTTTTTAACGTCCAACAAACTTAACACATAGACTTGCTCTGAATAGGAAGCCCTTCAATAATTACTATAATGGTTCACTAGAGGTGTAATATTCAAAGTCTTCAAGTCTATTTTCTAAAAATCCTTTCCAGTGTTTTTCTGTCTTTCCTCCATGTTCAGTTTTTTTTAAATGAAAGCTGATCCCCTATAACTTTTATATGAAAATACTACTGAACATTCTATGTATTTAGAAAGATAATTTACACACATACACGCGTGCACACACGCACATACATTTTACCCAAGTGAGGAGCACTCTGAGTGATTTTTAAAATTTATCTATTTATAAGACAGACAGACAGAAAGAGAGATAATGATCACTCCATGGCCTCTTGCCTTTGCAAATACACTCCAGAGACCTGTGTCACTTTGTGCATCAGGCTTTATGTGGGTTGGGTACTGAAGAACTGAACCCAGGCCTACAGGCTTCCATGCAGGCACTTTATTTATTTATTTATTTTTTTTTTGTGGAGAGAGACAGAGAAAGAAACAGAGAGAGAGGGAGAGGAAGACAGAGATGGGTGCGCCAGCAGCCTCTCAGCTGCTGCGAACAAAATCCAGATGTGTGCGCCCCCTTGTGGTCAAGTGTGGCATTGCGCCCTTGCGTCACTTTGCATCTGGCTAAACCTGGAGATTGGAACCGCTGGAGATTGGAACCAGTGTTCTTAGGCTTAGGAGGCAGGTGCCTTAACCTCTAAGTCATCTTTCCAGCCCTCCATGTAAGCACATTTTAACTGCTATACCATATCTCCAGGACAGAGGATGATTTTATCTCTGGATATGAATTGCCATCACACAGTGCTCAACCAAATACTAGGAAGTTCAAGCCAGGTAAAGCAGCATACACTGAAAACTGAGGAACAGATGAGTTATTAAAACTCAGCTTCTAAGTATTTGTTTACTGTTACCAACTATTCTGAAGCTCTCAGCTAGGAATGGATATAAATTCACAGTAGCTGTGACTTCCAACATCTCTGCTTAGAGTGAAAGGAAGTAACTGAGTAAGTCGATTTCCTGTCTTGAGA
This sequence comes from Orientallactaga sibirica, assembly GCA_036365145.1. Taxonomy (NCBI): domain Eukaryota; kingdom Metazoa; phylum Chordata; class Mammalia; order Rodentia; family Dipodidae; genus Orientallactaga; species Orientallactaga sibirica. Next base: position 7,314,898 of record JAEOAD010000044.1, on the reverse strand, counting down.
GGAAACATGTGATAACATCAAAGTGTCCATAGAACATGCACGGTGCTGAGCACCCAACAGAAGCTCCGTTAATTTGGATTCCACCCAGGAGGTTATTATGTTAAGGAAAAGTAAGTTGGAAGAGAAATCCGATTAACGATTAAACATTTCTCGTGTCCCTGAGGCAGTCAACTCTGTTAGAAGCCCTGTCCCTGTAGTTCCATAGATAAGACCCCCTGGGGATCATCCTTTGTGAGTTTGTCCTGGTTGTGATACAAAGATAGAAATGTTTGTGATCTTTTTAAGTATCTGAGATCACAGGGGAAACCACATGAAATTCCAAAGTCATGAAACACTTTTCAACCTCACTGATGTTTGCTAACATCTGTAAAAGGGTTATAACTTCAATAATAAATGTAATTTATTAATAATATTAATATTACTATTATTATTACTATCATTATTATTTATTTACAGCAACATCTACCTTCACTTTATTTCTGTCAGACAATGCGTTTGGGAGGATTCTTTGATGTAACCCTCATTATACCCACATGTTGTGGAGACTTTGTCAAACTCTCTTTTATAGACATTACAATTTAGTTCTAGAGACATTGAACTACTTCTCGAAGAACTGAATCTGACTGTGAACCTAGGTTACCTGACTCTTGTTGTCATACTACCAAAGAAAACTGCCTGCATAAATGATGGTACCTAAAGGAGTGATATATTCAAAGTTAACATTTTCATGTATCTCTTTCCTTCTGGTTGAATCATTCCTTCATGTAGGGAAGAGGAAGGATCCTATGACCCAAGAAGCTAATTATACTTAGAGCTTCAGGAAGCACAGGACTCTTAAGAGACTTGGGAAGGTCAGAAAGGTAAAAGAGTCCTTACATCTTCTCCCCAGCTTTCCGGTGCAGTTAAACCTTGCTGGGGTAGAGGATAACCTTCAGTGGAACTGCCTGAAAGTTGTGCAGAAAGCAGTAGGAATACAGCGTCCATGTGCTATCACCTAGGCAGCAGTGGGCTCTGCAGCTACCTTTGAGCCATAGGTATTCCTGTAAGTAACCCCACACCCATTCTTCAATAACCTCATTGTTTCACCCAGTGAAACTTGGGGGTGAGGAATCATTGCTTTGTTCTGCAGAGGTGAATAGGCATTTGTTCATGTCTCCCCAGGGAATGTCATGCAACAGCAGTGCTTAGTCAGTTTGACCTTTACCTCTCCTTGAGTTGGATTAGCCTTAATTTCAACCCAAATCTACTATTTAGGAAACCTAGGAAAAGTCAAAGACAACCTCTTTAAGCCTCACTGAACTCAACTGCTCTATGGATGTAGCAATGTGGGGATGATGTGAGGATTTACAAAGATACTACATCTGAGGTACCTAACATCCTGATTGGAAATAGGAAGGGTACACACCATAGAATCGAAATCCTTATCAATTAACATCCCTTTCTCTGCAAAGATCTCTCTGGCTCCATTGGAAAGTGTATAATGAGAGGATATTCTGTCTCACTCACACACTTCACATTTACTTAGCACAGAGCTATAAAAATTAATGGTGCCAGTATCAAAGAACCTCCAGTTCCAGGAAATTATAAAGAGAATGATTGCCCAAATAAGCATATATTTTATGTTCATTGAACTGTGAGATCAATATTCCACTTTCCTTATATATTAGCTTTATGTCCCATGCATGTCCATATTTTAGAACTCAGAACTCAGTATACTTTAAGAAATGTCACTTACTTTAAAACTGTTTGTTATTAGAACTTCCTGGATATTGTAATTTCATTCTGGTCATCTTGAATATGTATAAAAAGATGAAATATTTTCTTGAATACACAAACTGAAAGCTGCAACTCAAGTCAAATCTAAAGAGGAAATAAAGAATGTGTGTGGTTGTGTGTGTGTGTGTGTGTGTGTGTGTGTGTGTGTGTAGTTATGTGCACTATTCCAATACTATTCAAACTCTTTTTCTTTAATCATAGACGTAGGTTTCATGAGATGACATTTGGGGGTTATCTATTAAAATCAAGTGTAGTGCCACTGTACATTTTTTATGTCATAAAGAACAAAGTTATATTGTTTGCAGGAAAATAAATACAACAAATATTCATATTAAGCAAATTAAACTAGTCTCAAAAAGACAAATATCATATGCTTTCTCTCATTTGTGGTTCCCAGATTTTACACAAGTACATAACATCATGCATGTAGATATGACATGAGAGCAGAAGCAAAGCTGCCCGTGGAAACGAAGGGAATAATGGAACAGGGAGGGCAAAATACTTGAGATGGTTGATTTAAAGGAAGGTTTACTTGGGTTTGCCACTTGTAATGAGGCTTCCACGTATGCAGTGTTTTCAGGAAATACTAAGGGCCTAGCTCCAGAAGACCAGTGTCAAGTCTCCCAGATCATCAAGAATCAGAGGTAGATAAAATGCTCTGGTCTCCATTAGACTGTTGTCTAATGAATCTAATGAATAGAAAAGAATCTAATGAATAAAAAAGAGAAAGGAACTTAGACAATAAAATACCTGAGAAAGAGGTGCATGTATGGGCCATGGAGACTCAAGAAATTATGCCTTGTCAAAAGAAATTTTTCCAGTTTCCACTCTTACTCTTCAAGAATATAGAGTACATGACACAAAAATCATATTTATGAGACATAAATATTATTAAAGTATGAATTTCCTAAAAATCTTCATTTTAATTTTATGCATATGGTGGAAAACAAGAGCATGTCTTTCAGATGAGCCACCTGAATTTTTACTTGTTGTTATTTTTTGAAGTTTTCATTGTGCATGTTCACTGTACACAGTGCTGTATTGCAAAGGACATTTGCATAGAAGTATATATTGTACATTGAAGATATTTCCACCATGCTCTGCTGTCTCCCTTTCATGTGCCCTCCCTGTTCCATATTGATTGGGGATAAGGAAGGTTTTCCAAGGCCTGTTTCCTATGGCTTTCTTGAGGTACCTCTCAGAGTTTGCCTCTCTGATAACTCCCTGCAGCCAGATTCTTCCTTTCATTTTACTTCCTGCAGCCAGATTCTTCCTTTAATTTTACTTAGTGGAGCCAAAAATGTCAGGGCTCTATTTCCCAATCTGTTTATCAACACTATCTAGTCCTCTGCCCCTCTCCTACTTTTCTTTAGATTTTTGATTGATTTTCACTCAGAGACTTTTTCCTTAACAGTGTAATAACAATGCTCCCAGGAATCTCCTTCTTCCTTTGGTCACCATCTCTAACACCACATTCATTCTGTTGCTACTTAGTGTCTTTCTAGTCCAACAGATAAAAGCACTGTGTCTCTGGAGTCCTAGCTCCTAGCTTGGCATCTATGGTGAAATAAGAAGGAATTTTCATGAAGTTACAGGTAGCAAGCTACAAAGTTACACATCTTCTCTTCTTTCTACACACTGTGTTTTAATTATAACTCATACATATTTTGTTGGTCTGGGAGAGATGACTCAGTGGGTAAGGTGTTTGAAGTGCAGGTATGAGGACCTGAATTCCAATCTCTAGCACCCACATACAGGCTGGACATGGTGGCACACTCCTGAAATCCCAGTGCTGGGGAGGCAGAGATAAGACATGAAGGCTTCAGGACATGAAGGCTAACCAGTCTGGCCCAGTCAGTGATCTCTGGGCTTAATGAGAGATCCTTGTCTTAAAAGAATAAGGTAGAAAATGATTGAGGAAGATACCTGACTTCGCTCTCTGGTCTCCCATATACACATGTACACATGTGAACACACACCCCAACAACACACATACCCAAACACATATGAGCCTGCACGTATATGCGTGCACACACACACACACACATACACACACACACACACATATTAAATCATAGTTGAAGAAACTGTAAAGTCTTCAATAAGTTATTTTTCAAACTAAAGTATTGCCCAAGCTGACACAAACTAAGATGGCTGCTTGTGTTACAAACAAAACAATGTCAGAGCGCAGAGCTGGGAATGTATGAGAAGACATATCTAGCATGCCAGGAAGTTAGTCTTAAGCAGAACAGGCTATGGAGTAGTGTCCGGGGTTACAGAGCAGGTACAAACTGCATAAGACTTAGTCACTGGGGATATTATTTCCTCTTTCATTGCCTCATCTCTGAAGGTTCTCAAGCAATTTCCCCCACAGTGCTTGGCAAATACCACAAAGACCCAGAGAAGGAAGACAAAGTGTTCTCCAGCAGGAAGAATTGGTGTAACCTTAGAGACAGGAATTCTCTGCAATCAAACCTAGGTCCTCAAATTTCCACACAATCATCCTGAAGGACAGAGCACTTAGACCAGAACATAAGTGTTTCCCAAAGCCACTGCCCAGCAAGTGGTTTCAAACAGTGAGGCTGGTGACAATGGGGACTTTGGGTCCATGAAGCAAATGTCCTTGGAAAGAGCAGGGAGCCACAGGCCTTGAGAGTCTAGAGTTGTTCTGTGTGTTACTGTGAGCAGATTCTATTGGGAACTTTCATTTTTCCTCATTTATGTATCATTTGTCAAACACCCACACGAGGCAATAGCAGAAATTGTTCTTTTCCCCACAGTGAATTTTCCATTTAGAGGGAGAAACAAAATGCATATAATTTCTAACAATTTACCAGCAAGGGAGACACACTGACAAAACAATGAAAAAGCAACATAGGATCTAAATTGCTCCTCCCACTGCCTCCCACCCCATTGTCTCTGGATTTCTAGTGAGCTTTTCTTAACATTTGAATCCTTTATTCTGCTGTTATATCCAGTACTTTCTAAGAGACAGGATGTTAGATCTTTTTTATACATGATTTTGTTTTCATAAAGCTTTACCACTGTGAGTGGAAGGAAACAATTTTAAAGATGTGGCTCCTAATTCCAGGACCCATTTCATTGATGTAAGAAGCTCATTTACCATTTAATGTCAAAATAGCACCGTGACAATAGAATCAAATTAGTAGGCTATAAAGAAAAATTCTGATGTTGTTGAATTGCTACCCTCAGAGCTCAATGGGAAGTCCTGTATTTCATCTAGAAAAGCTCTATCTTGATAAATGACAGTTTTCTTTTCACTTTGCAGGTCCTCCTCTGAAACACTTGCTCCATGACAGGTTTGCCTGTCTTCCTCTCCCTTCCATACCCTAAGTGTTGCCTTAGAAGAGTCTAGAACATGGAAGGAGCTGTCCTTAATGGGTGAATGGATTGATTCAGGATATGAGAGTCTGTGTTTTACAGTCCTGGAATTAACCTTATTATCTTCCACCTTTACCTCCTATTGTTTTCCAGGTTCACTCTGTTCTAGCCAACTGGCTCTGTTGCTATTCCTTAATGCCAGCCTGTTCTGTTCTCAGAATCTTCATCCGTGCCCTTCTTTTTTCCTGGTGTTCTCTTAACCCAGATATCTGCAGAACTTCCTCCATTAGGTCTTTGCAATTCTGCTCAATCACCTAAGCACTGAGGTTTATTTTATTTTTCTTTTTCCCTGACAAATGTATCTAAAATGGTCTTCTTCTCCACACCACATCACTCATTTATTTGCAATCACATCATCCATCACTAATTGCCTCCTTACTTATTTACTGGCTTACTGTCTGTCTCCACTTCACTGAAACCTAGCCACGCTGGTAGGGACTGGTTTTCAGTCCTCACATGTCACTTGGGCCTGCGGCAGTACTTGTCACCCACTGGTGCTCAATACAAAAGTGCTTCAGTTGATCAGTTCATGAGAATCCAAAATTTATTGGAAGATATTTTTGTTGCCTTCATCTCTGCCACTTCTGACTTGAACAGCACTTTTTTTTTTTTTAACAGAAGCTAGGATGAAGGATGTGTGGAGCATTTAAAAATAGTAAAAATCAGGCAATTAGAGTGGATCAAACAAAAACCATCTTGGATTAAAACCATAGCCACAGCTTCTTTGTCAATAGAAATACTGGTTAGTTTTGCTGAGCCAATGCACACATGCAAAATTCTAAACAGATCACAAATTTCCCTTCCGTTCTCCCTTGCTCAAGAGAGTTTCTGTTCCAATTGAACAATTATACTCTCTAAAATATGCCCAATTTTCTGGATATAAATTCAATATTTTATTGGTAAAAGGTAGCAATTACTTAGAGCCAAGACAAGTTATGCTATGATGATGGATTTCTCAGAAGAAAGCAAGGTGTGCTGCTATGCAGTTTGGCTTCATATACAAAATTTCTTGAAAAATATATATATTACTTTTGTCTAGAAAATCACATCTGCTGCATGGATTCCCGAGGAGGTACATTGTGAGACATTTATAAGTAGATAATGTAATATGCTACAATAAAAGCAGTCATCGTATGTCAATTCATATGAAGAAATGGTCATGAGTAACAAAAATGTATCATAAATCCACACTGGTAGTGACTGGCTTATAGTCATGAGTAACAACTACATACATGCTTTTCTGCAAGGATGCTAAATGCAAATGATGCACGGATGATGTTGAAGACATTTTACTTTTGATTTAATAGAGGCAGACAGTGGTAGTGGCTGTTGTTTGACATTGCATATACTTGCAGTATAATCTTCATTCCAAGACGAGAGGCTCCATTTTAAAACATATAATCGTGCTGTTGTAAAACAAGGAAGTAGATAAAATATGCCCCTTTAATTTGCCCCATACAGTATCAACAAGGGCAAAATATTGTCCAAGGGTTGAATTTTTTGTTATTTTTGTTGTTATTGTTGTTTTCAAGGTAGGGTCTCACTCTAGTGCAGGCTGACCTGGACTTCACTATGTAGTCTCAGGCTGGCTATGAACTCAGAGTTATCCTCCCACCTCTGCCTCCCAAGTGCTAGAATTATGAAAATTGATTCTTGATAGAGCAGTGAAATATTTGTCTTTTCATATTTAAAGCACATATAGACACATAACACATAAGACAAGTTTAGCATATGAATATCATTCAAATTTAAAAGCATTATTAGAAAACCATCTTAAAATGACCCTTATGAGAATAATTGAAAATATTGTTGGGAAATGCCCTGCATTTTAACTCAAATTTAAATCTTATATCTGCGCTTTTTAAAAAAAGATGTTTAAATATTTTTCATTCATTTTGAATTTAATTTTCCTCCTCACTTCCAGTAACTACAAGTTCAAATGCAGCCATAAACCCTGAAGAGAGAAAGCCTTACATAAATTCATGAGTGTTTCTGAAAATAAGTAAAGGATGGAGGTTACTGGATCACACGTGGAAAGAAGTTCATTTAAGGGGAGCACTGACTCCAATATCCAGGCAGCCACTTCGTGCCTCTCAGAGGCAATCCTTGGAAATACTCTGCTGCTTTCTAATTGAGGTCAGACAAGGAAGGCTTTTCCTAATCCCCAGACATAGCACATTTTTTTTTCTGTTTTGGCATTTGTACAATACCTTCATTTAAGACTTTCCTTAAAAGCATCCGCTCTGTGATAAATGAGCGATGGAGTTGGCAAGCCCTTATTCTATGACACTCATATTTCAGAAAGTCAGGATTATGATTAAAGAAGCACAATATCAAAGACAAGGTCCCAATCAGTCCCCAGAGCAAAAGCAGCTGAAATTAGAATTATCACTAGACTTTCCTCCCAGGAACAATTTGGACTCCATCAAAAGGACAGAAGGGGATGATGCTAAAAGATAAAGAGAGAGTGAAGAGGAAGAAAGGATCGTCTCTACCTCCCAGTATAATAAGAACAATTTCTCCAGGTTGTCATAAAACAGCCCAAGGATGACTCAAATTCCAGTTACAAAAGTCGAACAGGACAGAGCTTCCAGTCACAAATAGTACGCATCCCCTAGATGTACAGAGATCTTGGAGAAAAGCTAAGTCATATCTATCATTGTGCCAGGAAAACGTTTTGGATCTCCTTGCTTGTTCTCTAGGGTCAGAAAAGCTCCTTAAAAAGTGGCTGTAGCCGGGTGTGATGGCGCACGCCTTTACTTTAATCCCAGCACTAGGGAGGCAGAGGTAGGAGGATTGCCATGAGTTCAAGGCCACCCTGAGACTACATAGTTAATTCCAGGTCAGTCTGAACTAGAGTGAAACCCTACCTCAAAAACCAAAAAAAAAAAAAAAAAAAAAAGAAAAGTGGCTGTACCTGGTGACTCCTCCAACGATACCGTAAAGTACCCGTATGCATCCACAGAGAAGCCATGGCAGGCAAAACAGTGTTAATCTCAAGGGTGCTCATATCCTGGCTTAAAACCTGGAATTTGTGAACAAATTTACTATTATGGACAAAAACAGACTTTGGTGACATCATGAGCTTTTAAAGACTTTGAGAAGGAAATACCAGCCTGGGTTATCCACCTGAGTCTGGATTAACCCCAGGAATGTTTACACAGAGAGCCCACTCCTTGGATGATGTCAGACAATGAGACTGCACAGTAGGGACAGGTCTAGGCTGATAGGACATGAGACTCTTTGAGCTTTGAAGATCGAAGTCATCCGTCAATGTGTGTGTGGCCATTAGAAGCTGGAAATCATCAAGCAAAGCCGTTCTTCTCTACCACCTCCAGAAGGGTATTCAGCGGCTCAGGCTGACACCTTGATTTTTAGTTCAGTGAGACTCACATCAGACAGCATCATCAGGTAACAAGTGTGTGTTGACTAAAGCCACTAAATTTGAAATGCTTCACTACATTAGCAATGTCGGGAACTACCATAAAGCCAAGGTTGATATTTCAGATGCTCACTTTATTACCACTATTGCCATTTCCTGCAGCCAGCCTTTCCTCCAAACATCACACCACCCCAATCAAAGGCCACACCATGGAATCAAACCAACCAGAGCTAGCGTTAGTTATTTGGCATTGATATAGTGAAATTTCTTAGGTGGGATACTTCTAAAGCAAAGAGCTGAAAGAGGTTTATTTACTTCACAGTTTTAGGAGCTAATGTCCTAAATTGCATAGTTCACTGCTTTAGTCCCTGGTGAGGACCAGATGGTTGGTGGCATAACAACAAGAGGAGTGTGCGTGTGCAGAAGAAATCACATCCTGAAGGAGGAAAGCAGAAGAAGCCTTCTCCAGCCATCTTTTCTAAGAGGAGCATCTTATATCCGCAACAATACCCATTAGGCGCCATCTTTTAAGGTTCCACCATTTCATGTCTATCCTACTGAGGACCAAGTCCCTACCCATGGACGCTTTGGGGGACAAATTGTGCACAAACAGTAGTAGCACTCAAAGCAATAAAACCAGGACAAGAGAGAATTTTCAGGGATTTCCTCCTCATTCTGTTAAATTAGAACTATGATGTGTTAGGCAATATTATTATACTTTATTTTTGGTAGTATCTTTGTCAGAAAAAAAATAATGGATCTTTAAACAATATGATTCCATTGAATCTTAAAATAACTGGACATATTTAGAGCCTGGCAATCAGCCCAGTCTATTCTATTATACTTAGCTCATTTTATTCACCTTAAATATGATGAATGGATGTCAAAGAAAATAGATTATCATTTTTTAGTATAGTGAGTCTGACTAGAATGTTTGCTCATGTATGTATGTATGCATGTATGTTTGTATGCATGTATGTATGATGCACGGGATAGATGGATGAATGGATGGTTCTTTTCATTTTGTTCTCAAGTTAGATATTGAAGAAGGCCCTCCTTGACACTTATATAACATTTTTGTCTTCCTTGTGCTTTCCTATTTTTTTAATCACAATATTATCATGGCCTGAAATTGCATTTTTTGTTTTAGTTCATGTATTTATACTCTCTAATAACATAAAAGCCAATAAAAGTAGATATCTTTGTCTTACATGTAAAGATCCACATTTTATAAAGGACTACTTGAACATAATAGGTAGGTAGTAAGTAATTCTTGAAAGGATGGATAGATGGATGATGGATGGGTGATGGATGAGTGGACAGATGATGGATGAAGCAGAGAAGAAAGAAGATATCCCATGCCCCTAACAGAAAGCAATCTTCAATGAGACAGTGAGATTTCATAAATAATCAGTGGATGAATATGAAGAGAAACAATCATTTCAAATGTCAGCCACCATGCAGATAACACAGACAAAATGACAGAGCAGAGAACAACTTCAGCTCTTGGAGCTTGGGAACTAATCTGCAATACTGGATCATAAGGACAATCCTAGATTGGAGAAAAGTCACATATTGGGAATCAAATAGCTCTTTCTAGGAACTGAGATTCAATTGAAAAGAAGGAATGAGAAGTTGGTTTTAAGAACTGGTATTTAAGGGCTGGAGAGATGGCTTAGTGGTTAAGGTACTTCCCTGCAAACCAAATAACCCAGGTTCAATTTCCTGGAACCCATGCAAACCAGATACACAAGGTGATGCATGCCTCTGGAGCTTGTTTGCAGCAGTTGGAGGCCCTGGTAATTCCATTTCCCCTCTATCGGCCTCACTGTTTTGTTTTTGGTTTTTTTTTTCAAAATAGCCCATGGACTCTGTTTAACATCTACAACACATTATGTATTACATAATTGTCATGGTCAATGTACACATAAATATGTTCTTATTACACACAGAAGCCTGGATTCTGTGGTTCAATAATTTGACCCAACTTTTGTTTGTATGTAGTTTTAAAAAAAAGAAAAGAAAAAAATACTACAAATTATAACTCAGATCCTTAAACTAAATATTTAAAATGTAAAAAAAAAAACAAAAAAACAGCATGCTTGTTTTCTCCTCCTATCTTATCCTATATTTATTTTGGCTACTTAAATTTCCTTAAAATTTCTGACTAGAATGCACATTTTTTTCTGGGATAAAGCATAAATATGATTATTCAGACCTATAGATTATCTTGTAAAAATTATTCCATAAGAATTAATATATTTGGTATAGAAAATTAATTAAGATTAAAATTGTGAATGGAAACTGGAAAATGTTTGCAGTGTCTTTATGTTGCTTCAGTGTTGGGTTTGAAAGCTGAAATTATTTGGCAAGCTACTCAAAATTCTCATAATGTATTAGCTGTTATCAAGAGAGATACTTTTTAAATTTTTTAAAATGTTATTTATTTTCAAGGAGAGAGAGAGAAAGAGAGACAGAATGAGAGAGGAGAGGATATGGGTACAGCAGAGACTTGCTACTGAAAATGAGCTCCAGATGTATGCACCACTTTGTGGATCTGACTTTATATGGGTACTGGGGAATTGAACTTGGGCTATCAAGTCTTGCTAGGAAGTGACTTTAACTGCTAAGTCATCTCTCAAGCCCAAGATAAATGTTTATTTTATTTTTCTTTAATATTTTATTTTTATGCACTTATGAGAGAGAGGAAAGAAGGAAAGAGATAATGGGCATGCCAGGGCCTCTAGCCACGAACTCCAGATGAATGTGTCACCATGTGCATCTGGCTTATGTGGGTGGGATCTGGGAATCAAACATGGGTCTTTTAGGCTTCAAAGGCAAGTGCCTTAACCACCAAGCAATTTCCACAGCCCAAGATAAATATTTTTTTAATATATTTTATTTATTTATTTGAGAGAAAAGAGACAGACAGAGAGAGAGAGAGAGAGAGGGAGAGAGAGAATGGGTGCACCAGGGCCTCCAGCCACTGCAAATGAATTCCAGATACATGTATCCCCTTGTGCATCTGGCTGACATGGGTCTTGGAGAATCAAACCAGGATCCTTTGGCTTTGCATGCAAACAACTTAACTGCTAAGCCATCTCTCCAGTCCCAAGATAAATATGTTTTGATGGTAGCTTTATAAGTGATTTTTTTTTCTATAATATAAACAGTTTCTATTAAGATCATACTTGGGAATAAGAAGAAAGGTTTGATCTGCTTTGAAGTATTTATTATTTCGCTTATCATTTTTAATGACACATTAAAGTGAAAATATGGATTACAAATAGATAGATAATGAAAATAAAATACCAGATTATTATGGGTTAATTATATGTCTAAATTAATGTTTTTTAAATTTTTTTGCTTACTAAATCTTAGAAAAAGTGGATTTGATTCTTCAACTCCTCACTCTATGATATTGGAATTTATGAAATACTGGTTATGTTCATGACCGTGAAAGGTGAAGACATATGTCCAAACATATTTTGTACCACTGACCAGATAGACAGACAGATAATCTGAGAGGGAGTCAGGTAGCTTGGTTAGGCAGTTAGGGTGACTGGACCCCTGAAAGTCAAAAGTCAGGACAATCTGCTCTCACAATCTGCCCTTGCTTGAGATCTAAGGATGATCTCTTGCCTAGTTTCCTAGACCTGTTTATCCATACTGGAGCCCCTCCTTGGGAGGGATGCCTTTTTCTAAAATATTAACATTGTGATTGGTCAAGCTTAGACCCTGAACTTGGCATCTGGCTGACCTCTTCCTGAGCTAGCTTCTAATCCAAGCTTACCAGTGATCTCTCTCTGGCTCACCTGAGCCAGAAGGTAAAACCCACCCCAAGGTTATAAATATGTTTTGCTAGGGGAGGGCAATCTCTCTCTGTGTCTGTCTCTGTCTCTCTTGCTCTCTCTCTGCTGCCTGACCACTCCTAAACTTCCAGCTTCTGGTGGGTTTCTCCTCTGCTAGCCGGCTGGGCCGAGGTGACGGGAGAACCCCACAACCCCTACTTTCCACATGGGCTCTTTACCTCTTCACCTGCAGAAGCTCCTTGAATTTTCTTTTCCAGGCCCACTATATGAGCTCTCAAATCCCCATTGAGTGTATTCATTTTCCTCCTCTTGGTTCTGTGCTTCCGATAAATAAATATAATAATTTAATAATTATCCTTCTCAGTTTGGTTTGCCCAATTCTTTGGCTGCATGCAAACGTGAACTCAGGGGCTTGGGGTTCAAGGAGTTTCCTGAGCCCTAGCACCCTGTTTCATATGGTTAAAAGGCACTGGGTTGTTTATGAAGGTTTTGTTACTGAGCTCCAGCCACACACCCTAGGCTGGGCCCTGTGATGCTGGGGTGTGGCTTCTGCTGACCATGCCTCTGCTTACATACTGCTGCTGGAGCATTTTAATGGGAAGCATTAGAGCAAGGCAGAACCCTGGGAAGAGGCAGAAGTATCTCATTTCTTCCATATATATATATATATATATTTTTTTTTTTCACAAACAGAAGTGTGGCATTTCATTCTACTTTCTTCTAGCAACCCTCAAAACAGCTTCTTCATGTCTTTCAAGCAGTGGCAGCAGGCAACAATTAAACTCTCTTCAGAGCTCCACGTGGATGGTTGTAGGGTCCTTTCTCTAAACTTCTAGGACTAAATATTCCCGGCACTTGCTGGCCAAGGACGTTCTAGTTTGTGGTAATGTCACAGGGGTTTCAGGCTAGGTGGTTTATCTATTTCTGTCAGTTCAGGCAAGTGAAGCTCTGGGATGGGCACTGTAGCATGCTGCCCGTCCTCCATCAGCTTGCAGGGGTCTGTGACTAAGGATCTAGGCCTTTCCCTGTTTTACTCCTTGGCTGTCTAGCTCAGTGGTAAGCTTCATCAGTAGAGGAGGCTAGAGAATGGCAACAGAAAAGGGCTTCACTCCCCAATCCCAGCATCTCACAGGTCCCACTCCTGTGGTACAGATGGTTTCCCATGTCTCCCATGCACGACTATGGAAGTTCTTTGGATTTAGTGTTGGAAATGTCCAAAAGGCATTAATTTTCAGCTGATAGCAAGTATTTTTATTTTATTTATTTGTTTCTTTGATAGAGATGCAGACACAGAGAGAATGGGAGCCCCAGGGCCTTCAACCACTGCAAACCAACTCCAGATGCATGCACTGCCTTGTGCATCTGGCTTATGGAGTTCCTGGGGAATCGAACCTTGGTTCTTTGGCTTTGCAGGCAAGTGCCTTAACTACTCAGCCATGTCTCCAGCCCATCAAGTAACCTTATAATGGAGGGTTTTTGGTTAGAAATGCCCAGGACTAGTTCCCCACAGATGCCTCTCCCATGCAGTTACTGTGATCAGTGCCCAGCAAGAAGAGCTGGGCCTCAGATCCAGGAGGCCCTATCCCGCTGAGAGAGGAGAGGCTGTTCTTTCAGTCTTCTCTTTCTGCACTCTTACTTGTTTGCTTCACATTTTCCTAACTGGTTCCATCCCTCAACCCTCTGTTATACTTAATAACTACCTAGAGCTCAGTTTCCATGTTTAAGTTACTGTCTTTCTTTCTTCTGTGTGGGCCTTGTCTAAGGGCCATGTCTTAGCTCAAACATTTTTCTGAAACTGTTTCTCTACTTGAAATCTGCCTTCTCTCCTTCAGCGTTTCTTTACGTTATTCAAGGATTTTCTTCCTTCCATGGCACTGACCACCTTCCAAGGTACAAGTCACCTGACAGGTCAATAGGTATGGTGTTTGATCACTGTTTAACTTCAGACAGGAGATGCTCAATAGCTAGTGAAGGAACAGTCATGGGATTCCCTGCAGCTGTTTCTGAAAAAAGAAAAATGACAACATTGGACCACAATCGGGGAATTTAGCTTGCTTGCAGCAGCTAAAGTCAGCATTTTCTATGCTGTTGCTAAGGAGAAGGATGCTAATCCTTCCACTTGTCAGAGACTAACTTCCAGAAGCCGCTTATCACTGTCTTTGCAGACCTAAAGACACGCCTTTCCTTCTCTCACTCTATAAGCATGTTGTCTCAACACCTCCACATCCATTTCACTATTTTACCCAAATTACCCACTCCTCCTCAGTTGTTTTATGGAATGTGGCAATTAATGTTACATTTAATCTGCTTGTATTCACTGTCAAGCTGGTTTGCACATGTTGATAAAGATTTCACAAACATTCAAATCTGAATTTTGATGAGGAGCATTCCAATTAAGGAGCTGATGTATATTGCTCTGGTTTCCATGAACTGATGGCAAGTATAAATTTCTTTTATTTTTCCAAAGTTTAGGTAGCATATAAATCATCATTACAAAAATCACGTGACAAGCAACAATAAGGTGAAAGATTTGTATAAAAATAGACAAAGGTTAATTTTTCATTTTTTTCTACTACCTAACATGTGGGTAGGAGCAAGTACTTTTTATTTATGGAATCATGTTTATCTCTTCTTTGTTGTTCTTAACCTTCTTTTAAAGACAGCCCACCTGAACACATTTCAGGAAGTTGAAAATCTACATAATAGAAAAGAAGCACCTGAACCCTCCAGATAAAGATCCTGTATGGAGAGCAGAACTCTGGTCCTTTGTTAGAACAACTCTTAACTTATTTTGCTTGTCTCATTCTCTGGAAGTATAAGTGTGTTCTCATGTAGTACCAATGCATTTTGTTTTCATTTTAAGCATTTTTATAAGAAATATTTCTAAAATGTATGATATTCTTATTTTCAAAATTTTACAACACGTTCTTTGAAAAGCCAATTCTGATTCTTCAAAGTTTGGAGGCAATGCCCTTGGCTGCTACTTCCAACAGCCTTGCACTTCCCATGCTACACTGCTGAGCCTTCTTGTGTCTGTTTGCTGCCAGGTCTGTGGCCCTTGGTAGGTTGTGAGGACTTATAAGTAAGAGTGGTTTTTTCTCCATGTTTCCTTTTTTGTTTGTTTTTTTTTTTTCAAGGTAGGGTTTCACTCTAGCTCAGGCTGACCAGGAATTCACTATGTAGTCTCAGGGTGGCCTTGAACTCACAGTGATCCTCCTACCTCTGCCTCCCAGGTGCTGTGATTAAAGGCATGTGCCACCATGCCTGGCTTTCTCCATTTTCTAAAATAGGGCTTTGCACATGACAGACATATAGTAAGTATCCATTGACTATATTGACATTTCCATAGGCATCAGTGCAAATGTTAGAGACTTGAATATGCAAGTAAAAAATAAGCTATAATTCACAAGCCTTAATGCAAGAAGGAGTTTGGCTTTCCTAAGCACTTTTAGCCTTTTGGTTCTCTTAAAATTTGGCTGTTCTAGTTTGAGAAAGTTGTCAGAAGGCAGACTTTATAAAGGATGAAATGCTTCCATACTCCACTCAGTGTGAATTTAAGTTAATACATATTAATAGCATAAAATAAATTTTAAAAGAGCAAGTATTAAATCACTGATCTATTACTTAACAAGAAAAACCAAAGAAAGCAATTTATATTATAGAGAGTCTCAACACAGGGGCCATAAAATAAAATCACCCACTCTGCAAAAAGAGTATGCTCCATTGAGGTCAATTAAAGGTAAGATTTATGCATGTATGCAGTCACTCTGCCTTAAAAATGGTTTCATTCACTCTTCTGAGGTAGGGTGAAGAACTGATCAAATTCTGGATGCCTATACAATGGAAAACCATTCTTAATCTGGAAGAATAAATCTGGCCTCTTAGAATTTGATAGAAATGTCTCAATGAAATCCTGAAATACTTAAGCATGGGTGACATTAAAATTAACATCCAAGGGCTGGAGAGATGGCTTAGTGGTTAAGGCGTTTGCCTGAAAAGCCAAAGGACTCAGGTTTGATTCCCCAGTACCCATGTAAGCCAGATGCACAAGGGGCTCATGCATCTGGAGTCCATTTGCAGTGGATAGAGGCCCTGGAATGCCCATTCTCTCTCTGTCTGTCTCTTCTCTCTCTGCTTTCAAATAAATAAAATTATAAACAAATAACATCCCAAAGTCACTTAAGTGAATGAAATCTCAGTTCTCAATTCCATGTTAATTGAGACACTTACGTCTTTCCTTATTAGAATTACACAAGTTATATATTTTTAAAAAATTTATGTTATTCAGTTAAACTAAGTTACCAGGTAACAATAGATATTATAGTTTGTTAATATTATTCTTTAAAATGCCACCCATAATTAATTTGTGTGATGACCAAGATTTAAAATTTCAAAACAGTAAAAGAAATGAAATACATAAGATTCTGAAAAACAATTTAATGCTTTAGATAATTCAGAATGGTGACTACACCACTAGCAAACCTGGGGCTGGGGGCTGGGGGAGAAGATTTGTGGAGGGAGAATAAACTTGCTATCTGAGAATAAAAATCACCATTTCTTTATTCTACATTCTCTAAATGTTTGAACTTCCCTCTGTGTTAAAGATGTCTCAAAAGGCATTAACTCTTCGTTGAAAGTTATCTTCTGGAAGATTTGTTTGTGAAAACACACCTTATCCCTTCAGTGTTATCTATGACACTCCGCTGTGTGGTAGCCATGGGTCATACAAAGTGAAACAGGACCAGAAGCCAGGCATTTATGGAATGCTTAGGTTCAACAGGACACAGAAAGATAATCAAATATTTAGAACAAATGGAATGTCAAGTATAGTTATACACAAAGCATAATTTATTCAAAGGGAAAAGTACTTTTATAAACTGTTTCAGAGAAGGTAGCAGCTGACCCAGGGCTTTGCAGGGTCTTTGTAGGACTTTAGAAGTGATATTTCAGAGAGAGGGAATTCCTCTTACAAATGTGCAAAGGCAGGATCTGGCTTGGCCTGTTTAGAAAAAACGTGGGTAGTTTGAGACTGAGGTGAGTGCCTTGATGTGGAGGGTGTAGCTCTGTGGGCAGATGGAAGCCAGAAGATGAAGACCCATGCCAGTGAGCTCAGTGAGCTTGATGAGAAGCATAGTGACATGAAACTGATGAAATCATGAGAAATGTCACAAGTGCATGTGACAGAGGCCATTCTGGAAGAAGCAATGTGAGTAGATTTTAGAAAGTGAGGCTGAGGGGACGGAAAGCGTTCAGGCTCCTCTGAAACTGTCCCTGTGAAGATGAATCCGGTATGAGACTGGACAGAAGTACCAGTGCACGGAGACACTGAGCACAGAGGAGAAAACTGGCTGGTCTTATTCCTTCGGGAGACGTTAGGGGCAAAGCAGGGAACACGATCTGATGCAGCTTTCAAACTCCAGCCCCAAGTTAGGAAACTTGGGAGAAACACTGGGTCAGTATAGACTCGGACACTATGACTCTTATTGTTATCTCTGGGGAAGTAAGGGACGGGGATTCAGTTCAGCATCTGGAAAGGATGTGTAACTCATGACTTAGTGATTCAACGAAATTGGAATGAGAAACAAAGTAGCCAGAGTCCAGAGACATCATCTTTTATCACTTAAGATGCTGGTAGAACAAAAGACCCTTGCAAAGGAGCCTGAAAGGGAACTAAGAACAAGACACTAGAAGAAGCCATGTTCGGGTACCAGGGAACAGGGGCTTCCGTAGCCTACAGTGGTAAACACAGAAGGACGCTGTTGGGATGGGCATCAAGATTCAATTCAGGGACAGGGTGAGGACAGAGGCACGGCAGGAAGTTGGATGTCGATATGTGACAAAGGAGAGCTGGGGCAGTGGAGAAATCACAAATTCAGCAGCCATCTGGTGGGAAAGGAGGCAAGCAGGGTCATAGGTAGAGGGAACTCCCAGGTCAACAAGGAGTCCATCTCCCGCCACAGACACACAGATCTTAGGAGAAATTTGCCCTAAAATATTAGAAAGATTCCTTCCCATTATACCTCTGGCATAGAGAATCTAGATATATCTTAAAGATTTAGTAATGTATAAAATGGAGAACATTGTTTTCAGCAGGCCTGCTTTAAGAAAGACACTGGGTAGGCTCAAACAGATGGAACTGAGGCTAGATTAAACTCTCAGAAAATATGCTGGTATAAATTCCAGTAGTGACTTTGAGCTGGGCCAAATGAAATCTAGAGCTGTAGAAGGGAAACAACAGCTTTGCAAACGAGAGGTGAGATCGAAGTCATTTAAGGATGGCAGCAGGGCTGGGTGTGGTGATGCACGCCTCTAATCCCAGCACTTGGGAGGAAGAGATAAAAGTGTGGTTGTGAGTGGAAGCCAGCCTGGGACTACAGAGTGAGTGCCAGGTCTGCCTGGGCTAGTGAGAACCTACCTTGAAAGCAAACAAATACACAAGGATGGCAGGATATGACCATCTTTTCTCGATTTCCTCTTAAGAAAAACTAATTATTTAGTAATAATCTGTTTCAGTATAAATGCACAGAGGAAATAAATCCCTTTCCAAGTTCAAGTAAGATAAAATCAGAGGCTATATGGAAAGCTGTATTAAAGGTGTATTTAACACTCTGCCTTCTCTCTACTTCATTTGATGCTACAGGCTTTCTGATGTCTATTTAGCCATTATTAAACTGAATCAAAGGTTATAATTTATTATAAAAAATGCTACTGGAAAGACACATAGGGACAAAGCAATAGGGAGTATATTTTTTGTACCAGGGATACTGAAACTTACCACGATCATCTGGTGTGTTAGAGGACAAGTGACTGCTGGGTCAAGCTAGCACTTTGTCTCAAGGGAGCTGAGCAGGTAGGAAACCCAGCAATGGAGATCACATGAACTGACGTTTGTACATACTTACACCTTTAAAAAAACCCTCCATTTTATTGCCTATATTTGACTTGGATATTTATATTCTAGTATCTATTTCACCTGGGGGATGCAACCCACTGAAGTCTATTTCCCAATGTCTCCTACATAAGACAGAAGCCAAAGGAAATATGATCTTCTCACTTTACACTCAACTCAGCCAGTTTGCCAAAGGGGTGACTTTTGTTATATTAGGAAAAGTGGAAATGATAAGCTATAGGTGAAGAACTATTACATTATTTCCCCAAGGTGTTTATAAATTATTTAAGTCACTTCCAGATAGTTCCATTATTCTGTAGAGTTGTATCTTGCACATGGTAGTTCACTTTGCACAAGTTGACTTCTGGAATATCCAAGAGATAATTGGATTTTTTTTCCAGAAAAGCAATATATATATATATAAATATATATATATATAAAAGCAATATATATATATATATACATTTTGTCCTCTATGTCACCCGGTTTCTCAGGACTTGAGGCTGCCCCTTTAGGATCTCACCTTCTGGAGCTTATGACTTGTGCATTCCTGGCTGACGAGGACCAGGGCTGTGCATGTGATGATGCTTCACTCTTGTGATTAAGTAACAGTGTTTGGAAATAAGAAAAGGGGTTTTCCAGCTGTGGCAAAGGTTCCTACATGTTGGTTGCATTAACCACCAGGGAGTCATCGTGGCTGAACTTGTGCTATTCAGAAGAGCTCTTCCAAAGGTCAGGTCTCCTCAGAAGAAAGGGATCAACATGAATGGGACTTAAGTTATTGTGTGCTCTATCATTACAAGAAAAGAAATTCCAATACCATCTAAACTTTGGAAGTCACTCTAAGATTCTTTCCTTGCTGGCATTCTGAAGGGAAACTGTGGGATAATAAATATATTTTAAGCCACTGAATTTAGGGTAATTTGTTCCTGGCCATCACCGCATCAGTCACTTCAGACAGTCAGGATCTTTGAACCTGTCCGTGCATCATGGGAGCATCTGTGGACTGGAAGTCCTCTTATGAGTCTCGGCACTGACACAAATTAGATCAGCGCCAGAATAAGGTGATGTTTCCTTAGGCTAAAAGAGGCAGGCAGTGCAAGGAACACAGAGAAATCACAATGGGTAAGGATATGAGTGGCAAACGGTTTCATTCATGAGCCTCGGGATACATTCAGAGAAAGACCACACATGCTCATTGTACAACCTATCTCCATCAGAGCCGTGCCTGATGATGGACAGATGGCTTTTGCCCTAGACAGACAAGCAGCTTCCGATGCTGCCAACCTGGAGAGAGAAACCCAGGAAAGCAGACCTTCCATGACAAGCTCCATGTCCCTCACTCATAAAGTAAATAAGAGCACAGGCAAGAACACTATCCAGCGGGAACCCACATTAGTTTGGAGGCTCACTTAAGACTTCTTTGCGTCTTATTAGTGCAGTGCTAACTCAGCCTTGGAGGACCTCTTAGAGGCATGCTGGGAAGGACAAGTGCCACTTGTTATATGAACAAAGGCACTAAGCAGGGAAGTTTGTAGCTATCTGGAGAAGTCAATCAAAAAGCCACTGGCTGCATGTTTTGAACAAAGAAAAACTGTTGAGGAGAAAGGAAAGGTCTTTTCAGGGAAAAAAAAAAAAAAAAAAAAAAGAATCCCAATAAGTTCAGCCTCTGCTCAGCACATATTGAAAAGACTTAGTAAATCAGACTTCTCTGAGGTATTATCATTTCATATACTTTACAAGTGTAGCCAGGTGGCCTAGGACATGGCCTTGGTGTCGTCTTTCCCAGCCTTTGCTCTCTGACAGACAGCACAGCTCAGCGCTGAGGGATGACTGTGGAGCGCTTGTGAGGTGCCGGTCCCTGAGCAGGGTGCTTTGCAAATGGACCTCACTTCCTCCGTGTGACAATTTTGAAAGATGCTTCACTTTTCTCTTCTAACTTAACAAGTCAGAGGCAGCTTAAAAATCAATATCCTGTTTTAGCTCTCACCTCCATAGATCCGAAAGCTGAGAACATCCAGAATCCAAAAGGCTAAATTGTCTGCTCTCAGTCCCAGCTGCCAAAGTAAAGGTGACAGTCAGGGTGTGTCTTTGCGTGGGGCCTCTGGGGAATAATGCACTTTCAAATTCATTGTTGCTATGGACAAAGCTCAGTTCCTTGCAATTAGAGGACTAGCTCCCTGCGTTGTTACTGACTTTCAGCCAGAAGGCTATTCTGAAATCTTATAAACTGCTCAACTGCCTTTGCTACCTGGTCTCTGCTTTACTCCATCACCAAGGCAGCACAGTGTGTCAGGCCTGAGAATGATCACAGGGGACTACTAGCGAACAAGCAACCTGGGTACCATCTCGGAATTCTGCCCAGTGCATAAGGTCAGTATTGCTGTTCCCACTGTATAAGTGAGGAGAAGACGAAGGCTGAGAGTTACTTAGTGCTAAATGCTCACAGCAGGGATACCACGCTAATGTCCACATGCCTCCATTCCACACTGTAAAAGAAGGATTATGGTGAGAATGGTATGCCCACCTCAAAACTGGACTGGTAACTAAGAAACCAGAAGCTTAATCTGGGTAGACCTGGGTTCTCACACTGCGACACTGACTGGGAAACCTATACATTCACAAAAATAATGAACCCCATTCAACTTCTTTGCAGTCTTCATTGCTAACTCCCCACAGGTTGGTTTGAGCTTTGCATTGGTATGAAACTTTAAACAAACATCTTCAAACTGCCAATAGCCAAAGAGAACCAAATAGTGTTTGTGGGATGACATATTTTATTAAAATCTGGAAGAAGGTCAGTCCCCAGACAGTTAGCTAGTCTAGTACCAGAGGGTGCTACATGAGCAACTGGGGGAAAATGTCCAACATTGGTCCAAACAACTTGCAGTCTAAGATACCCAGCAGGAAACAATCTGACGTAACGCTCATACAAGTGCAGTAGTGGCAAACAGCCATGGTGGGTAACCAACTGCTCTTGATTTGGCTAATAGATCCACTCAGTGAAATAGGACTCATTGCTGGAACTGAGAAATAAGTCAAAGCCATGTACAAAAAATGAGCTCAGTTTCCAAGATCAAGATGCCACCAAATGTGTGCTAGAAGAGAGCCAATCCATATAAAATTCCCTCCAAAACATATATGGTCATCCCTTCTATCTAGTACTAACTTCTCTCTCCGTTGGAGAATTTGCTTATCTTTTTTCAGGTGGACAACGAACCTGAAGGGAGGATCAGCTAACTACACCTCACCAGGGCCCCAGCTGAAACCATAGAACAACACAGGGGAAGGGCAAGAATACAGCGTTCAAGGCGATCACGACACCAGAAAAAGGCTGAAGGAGATAAACACAGAGAACATCCAACTCCAACTTAGCCAGATATCCAGAGACACAGAGGTCCCCAAAACCTTATTACTGAAGTAGAACTAAAATGACCCCAATGTGGCTCAGGGAAACTCGCGGAAGAGGGGGCGGAAAGATTGTTAGAGTCACAAGTTGGGGCATTATGCACAGAGACTGGGGCCTACCCACCAGAACTCTTGAGTAACCTCACAATGCATGACCCACATTCCCCATTGATGAGGGTCCCTTTGAAAGTGGGAGGACAGGGAGGAGGACAATGGAACCAATACTATGAATGTAAAATCAGAATAATATAAATAAAAAATATATATTTATAAAAAAAAAGTATGAAACAGTTTTCTTCTCTGCCATGATAGATGTTTGGTTTCTGGAAGTGTTTGCTTGCTTGTGACCTGGATAGAGGACAGACTAAGGTGGGGCACTAGAAACACAATTGATTATAAGCAGCATTACTGTTTCTGTTTACCACTAAATACTCATTAGAACAAGGTAGACACCTGAATTATTTTCTCAGTAAGTGGAAGCCTAAAAAACATTATTCCGAAGTCTAACTTACTCTTCTCTTGAGAGCCTCTAAGAAGGATTTTGTTTTTCCTTGTAAGGCAATGAGGTGCCAATGAATTTGGCTTCCCTTACATGCAAAAAGACACATACCAAATATGTAAGGACAATTGTTCCAACTATTTCAGGAGGCAGTCCAGTTTTTTATTGAAAAGGTAAAGCTCTAAACCCAGGGTTGTAGCACATACTTAAAACCTGCACTTTCAAGGCAGAGGCAAGATGATCAAGAGATGGAGGCCGTACCTAGATGCGTGACAAGTTCCAAACCTTCCTGGGTTTCAGGAGACCCCATCTCAAAATAACAAAAATAAAACAAAGGATATAAAAGAAAGACATGAAAGCATTATTCATCTCTGAGAGAGAAAATCAGAAGCTAGGACAACTGTAATAATAATTTAAAAAATTCCTCACTTTGTAAAGAAATAGTCATGAGATAACATCATAAATTACGCATTAAAATGGCATAAATGAAGTGATAATGAATGTTAGAAAGCTTTAATTTTTTTTAAAACATACTTAGCATTTCTTTAAAATCATGTTTCTTCAAATATATATACATAAAGTGGTATACATGCTCCCTGTTGTCATTTGAATGTAAGTAAATGTATGTCCTCATAGCCTTAGGTTTATTTATTTATTTATTTATTTATTTATTTATTTATTTATTTATTTATGAGAGCAAGAAAGAGACAGAGAGAGAGAGAGAGAGAGAGAGAGATGGAGGGAGGAAGAGAATGGATGTGCCAGGGCCTCCAACCACTGCAACCACTACAAACAAACTCCAGACACATGCACCACCTTGTGCATCTGGCTTACAGGGATCCTAGGGAATCAAACTGAGGTCCTTTGGCTTTGCAGGCAAGTGCCTTAACTGCTAAGCCATCTCTCCCGCCTGCCTTAGGTATCTTTTAACGTGACAGAGAGAGAGAGAAAGAGAGAGAGAGAGAGAATTGGCATGCCAGAGCCTTGAGCCATTGTAACTAAACTCCAGAAGCTGGTGCCACCTTGTGCACATGTGCAACCTTGCATGCTTGTGTCACCTTGTGCATCTAGCTTACTGGGATCTGAAGAGTTGAACACGGGTCATCAGGCTTTAACTGCTAGGCCATCTTAAACTTCCTATTTAAGTCTCCGGCAGGCAGATCTCTGCAGGCAGAGGTGTGTCACTGGGGCGGGTCTTGAGTCCAGCCTTACTAGTTTATGTTGAGAGTCCACATGAGCTCTAGCGGCTTGTTCTCCTTCTCTTCTATAGGTGTTTGGAGTCAGCTCTTGCAGGATGATCTTTCTCTCTGATGTGGATATGTGATGGTGCAAGCCAGCTTCCTCCACCATGATGAAGGTTTCCCTGGAATCTGTAAGCCTGAATATACCCTTTTCTCCCATAGGCTGCTTCTGCTCAGGTGTTTGTCCCACCAGTGAAAAGCTAACTGCAACAGTCCCACACAAACATGTGCAACCAAATGGATGCAAATGTGACACACACAAAGGCACACCACCCACAAGTACTCACACAACTGTATTTTTTATCCTAAATATTTCACAAAATTTTATTTAAGTCCTGTTGTTAAATTCTGGAGAATATTTATTAATGTCATAATATTATTAAGTGATACCTATGAAATATTTCTCCATTTATTTAAGCCATTTCCTCTTCTCTCATTTATTTATTTTAATTATCAAACTTGTTTACTTTTGTCATGTTCCACATAATTTCAGAAATAATGTATACAGTGGGGAAGGACTAAATTGAGGCAATTAAGATGAATTATTTCACATTTTAATGCTTTCTATGATGGGAATATTAAAATTCTACTCCCAGCAATGTTCATGTCATCATCAGCTTTAGTCAATATCATGTACAGTACATCTTTGAACTTTTTGATTCTATCTAATTTAAGTGTTGTTTCTTTATCCATCCTCTCCCCCAACCCAGTGCTTGGTGACCACTCTTCATCTTTCCTTCTATTAATCTAGTTATTATATACTCCTCATGTAGGAGAGATCAGGCGGAATTTATCTTTCAGTTCTTCCTTCATTTCACTTAACATAATGTACTTCAGATTCTTTCATGTTGCTGCAATCCTTTCATTGTTGAAAAAAATCCTATTGTGTGCATAGATCATGTATACCAGATTTGGGTTGGTTCCTTATCTTGGTCATTGTGAATGATGTTACTTCCTCAGAACTCATACATAGTAATGGGATTTCTGATCATTTTGCATTTATTGAGACTCTTCCTTGCTGGTTTCCAGATGCCTTCATCAGTTTACATCATCACTAACAGAGTGAAAGGATTCCCCTTTCTCCATATCACTGCCAGCAGTACGTTTAATCTTTCCTCTTTTTGTAGTGACTACATGTAGAATTGTAACCCTCTTATAATAGGAGACAGAAATTGGCTAGGCATTCAGGGTAACCACAAAAGTAATGCTTCTGTTGTTGTTTTTTCTTTGTTTTTGTTTTTATTCCTTGACTTACAGCAGGCAATGCCACTAAGCTTGAAGAAATCTGGACGTTACACCCTCCAGGAAAGATCTCTAGATTAATCTTGCACTCTTGCTAGAGGACAGAAACTCTGATCCTTAACTAAAATTACTGGCAAAGCTGTAAAATCTGGTCTTTTCCCATAGTAACCTGCTAACCTGGTCTTCCTCACGTAGCCACTCCCCACAAAAAGCCCAGATCTGAGGCTTGAGGTGGCTTCTCAAAACCCTTCTTGTCTCCCTGGGCAAGAGTTCTGCCCTCATTCCCTACGGGGCTTTTCAAAGTGCTGTTTGCCTACCTGGGCAAGAGCTCCACCTTGCTTGACTCTCTTACATTCTAGGCTTAAGCCTCATTCGTTTCTCCCTCCTGAAGCATTAAGCTATAATAAAATCCTTCTGACCCTTATCCTCTGGCCCATGGATTTCATTTTTTAAAATACTTTTTAAAAATTTATTTATTTGCAACCAGAGAGAAATATAGAAGAAAGGCAGAGAGAGAGAGAATGGGCACCCCAGGACCTATAGCCACTGCAAAACAACTCCAGATGTGTGTGCCCCTTGTGTATTTGGCTTACATGGGTCCTGGAGAATCAAACCAGGATCCTTGGGCTTCACAGGCAAACACCTTAACTGCTACGCCATTTCTCCAGCCCCTCAATTTCATTCTTCAAATTCATAGGACAAGGATCCCGGGCCACCCCAAATTATTGGTGCATTGGTGTACAGGGAAGCCAAAATTCTTATGTCACTAACACATAGAATGCTTGAGTATGTCTCCATTTTTGCTTGTCTTTTGGTTTTCAGTACCTATGGTGCACCAAATCAAAAGTTAAAATTGTTAAGAGTTATTAATAACACACTTTAAATTGTGTTAACACCCCTTTTTAACATGCATAGCATTTGCATTAGCTCTCTAAGTTACCAGAAGGCTGGGGAGGGAGGCAGGGTGCCATTAATATTTTAGTACTTTATACATCATCTTAAAGGTAAGAAACAATTTCATTTGGTGTTTTCCTGGGCTCTACATAGAATCCTTTTAATGGGGACTGTAAAGCAACTCTTGTAATGACATTACTGTAGAATGGGAGATGCATATACCTGATGAATGGGGAATGAATGAGGTGAACAGCATCACTGTTTCTCACAAGATATAGCTCTTGTTTCTTCTAGAGAGCTCCATTTATCTCATACCATATTTCCTCAGAATAAACAGGTACCACACTGAGGTAACAGGAAATGTTGATCCAAATATTTATTGCTTAATGGTTGATAGTTTGCTAGTGTGTGTTCTCTACTGATAATTTTTTTAAGTTTTTATTTCTATAGTGGGCCCAAAAGTAATCTATGCATATTTTAATGAGAGAAAGTAATAATCTTTAAACACTGAATTTTATTTTTCTTGGTAGGTTGTTTGTGGGTATGTGTATTTAAATTTATTTCTTTTTTCTTTTATTATTATTTTTAATTCTGAAAATCTGTTTTACTGCAAGTCCAGTTCTTTCTACTTTCATCCATAGGAAAGTCATAATCCTCTACTTGAATAGAAGCTGGTTACCATGGAAATCATTTTAATGCTACCAAATCAATATTTTGATTTTGCTGACATTTAGGGTAAAAAGAAGGCTAAGACTTACACAAGTCACTTTTTATGTTGACAGCTAGAACGTTAAGAAGAAAGCATGTGCTCTACAATGAACTCCAGTTCATCTGTGATTACAAAGAACTGAGAATTTATAAAAGAACAATCTGTATACTTGTATGAGTTTGGCTTTATATATAAACATAACAGCACATGCATTTGGACTCAGGATGTTTTCCCCATCTCTGAACTAAGTCCCAATTCAACTCTGCCATTCTGGAGTTCATAACTTCTTAGAAGAGAGTTAAGTGCTAGTGGTTTTGCAATTGCCCTTAAGTGATACAGACAGAAGGTAAAATCTGCAGAATCCATCACTGTGCCACAAAAGTCTACAATTTGTGCACTGCATCTCACCCTTATGCAGTCCACTTAGACCCTCAAAGACTCACACAGATGAGGGTTTCCTGGCGTATCCTAAGAGTGCCCTTTTGAGGAAAAACATTGGATTTGGACATGACATTTCAAGAACCTTGGGGCCCATCAAGTACTCTTTCAAGTCTAGCTTTAGTCCTTATTGCTGTAAACTTTCTCTATATTTTCCT
Source organism: Orientallactaga sibirica (assembly GCA_036365145.1). NCBI lineage: Eukaryota > Metazoa > Chordata > Mammalia > Rodentia > Dipodidae > Orientallactaga > Orientallactaga sibirica. Next base: position 7,287,048 of record JAEOAD010000044.1, on the reverse strand, counting down.
TCAAAACAAGAACTACATATTACACCCCACCACACCCAAGGCTTAAGAAACAGGGTAGGTGGGCTGCAGAGATGGCTTAATGGTTAAGGCACATGACTGTGAAACCTAAGGACCCAGGTTCGATTCTCCAGGTCCCACGTAAGCCAGATGCACATGGTGGCGCATGCGTCTGAAGTTTGTTTGCACTGGCTAGAGGCCCTGTCACACCCATTCTCACTCTCTCCCTCTTTCTCTGTCTCTAATAAAAAAACAAACAAACAAAAAAAAAAACTTAAAAAACAAAAAGAAACAGGGAAGAGGAAGGAGCAGAGAGACTGCAGGAGCCCGAGGATGGGGATGAGTATTGTGGAAAAGTGTCATCCAGGCATGACATGGCTGTAGAATGAATGACTTCACAGTGACAGTTGAAACCGGCATAAGATTAAAAGAGAGACTGGGCCGGCACCAGAGACCCGGGAAAGAGAGCTCACCTACCCAGCATCTGGCACGATTAAAACAGTGACCCACAGACTCAGCTGGCCTTCCTGAGCCCAAAACACAGCAAAGAAGGACCCAATCAGCCTTACAGCATAGCTGAGACCAAAACCGTCCCCAAAGCTCCTGTTTTCAGATGGCAATGACCACTGGGATGACCCAAAAGGCAACATAGTGCTGAGAAAAAAAGGATGGAGGAGTGCCCAGCACCGAAACACCTCTGTCACACCCTCCAAGGCTCAGGGACCATTGCGGAAGAGGGGGCGGATAGAATGGAAGAGCCAAAGGAAGGGTATGACTTCTTACAATGCAACTGTCCAGACAGAAATTGGCCTCGATATCCATGACTTTCCAGTGCCTAGCAATACCATCACAAGACCCTTAAAATAGAAGAAAAAGATGATGATATCAAATTAAAAGAAAGACTAATGGAGAGAGGGAGGGGATATGATGGAGATTGGTGTTCTAAAGGGGAATGGGGGGAGGGGAGGGAAGGGGAGGGAAAAATATGTTGTTTTTTGTATGTAAATATAGAAGGTGTCAATAAAAAATCAATTTAAAAAAACAGAGAAAGACTGATTGAGAGGGGGAGGGGATATGATGGAGAGTAAAGTTTCAAAAGGGAAACTGGGGGAAGGGAGGGAGGTGCCATGGGATATTGTCTACAATTAAGGAAGATGTCAATAAAAAATAAAAAAATAAAAATAAATAAATAAAATTTTTAAAAGAGAGATGCCATTAAAAAAAAAAAAAGATACACACAAAATTGGGCCTAACAACATTCTGTCATGAAAGATGGAGGAGAGCTTGAATCAGCAATCTCTTCCTGAGGAGTTATAGGAAGTTTACAGTGGCTGGAGGTGTGACAGCAAGAGACATCTTATGCAGTGGTATACACAGCTGCTAGAAAGACTCATATATTCTGCTAAATGATTCTCCACTTGTGTCCATGCAGGCAACCCTATGAACTTATATCTGCACACACAAAAATAAAATAAACACATCCAAGTGGATGAGGGACCAGTCAGGAAGAAGAGGTTGAGCAGAGTTAAACAACAAAAAAAAAAAAAAACAAAAAGGTAGGGTCTCACTCTAGCCCACACTGACCTGGAATGCACTATGTAGTCTCAAGGTGACCTTGAACTCACAGCGATCCTCCTACCTCTGCTTCCCAAGTGCTGGGATTAAAGGCATGTGTCACCACACCTTGCCAAAAGCTACTGTTTTCTGTTTGATAATGAGCCCTTGGGAAGCCTCAATGCTTTAGGGGGTGAAAGTCTGGGAGAGAATGACATCCTTCAGGAACTAGCTACTTAGTGCACCCCAAGTGGATGGGTCTGTTCTGTTAGTCATTCACATGCTGCTTCTGAGGGGCAGAAATTGTGATTTTTCCTCCTGGTTTTAGCTCAAGTTCCTCAGTAACCTCTCTACATTATTTCCAGAACACAGCAATGTGTCATGGCAGCTGGGCAGTTATTTCACTTTTATGAAGAATGATTTCATGTCTCTCTCTTTCTTTTTTAGAATAGCTTCTTTCTTTCTTTCTTTCTTTCTTTCTTTCTTTCTTTATTTATTTATTTATTTATTTATTTATTTATTTCTTCTTTCTCTCTTTCCCTTTCTTTCTTTCCTTCTTTCTTTCTTTCTTTCTTTCTTTCTTTCTTTCTTTCTTTCTTTCTTTCTTTCTTTCTTTCTTTCTGAGAAAGAGAGAGGAATAGGGAGAGAGAGACAGAGAGAGAATGGGTGTGCCAGGGTTTCTAGCCAGTACAAACAAACTCCAGACACATGTGCTACCTTGTGTATCTGGCTTACGTGGGTACTGGGGAATCTAACCTGGGTCCTTAGGCTTCATAGGCAAGTGCCTTAATAGCTAAGCCATATCTCTAGCCCTCTCTTTTTATTTTTAAGAAAGGGTCTCTTGGTGATCAGTGCTGGCCTGAAACTTGCCTGTAGTATAGCTGGCCTTTCATAACAAGTCCTCCTATCTCGGTCCCATGAGTGCTGGGAAGCCAGATGTGCTCACTATGCCCGTCTTTTCTTTTACTTTCAGCCACTTGGATGCATTCAGGCTTCATCATTCAGAGATCCCTGTCTTAAATCAGTACCTTGCTACTGCAAACAACCCTGTATAATTGATTATGTGGTTTCTGGCAGGAGAAGTAGGAAAAAGAATGACTTTTTGACACAGAACCATGCAGAATAATGAGAAATAGAAGAAAACATGTATCAATGTTTGAGAAAACCCAAGAACAATGTTTAAACTGCAAAAAGTCATGTCATTGGGCACTTCTGCTGGATTAATAAGGAAACTAAATACTCATGTTGTTTGTAAAGGCATAAGTGTATTTGTTACAAACACAGGGCATACTGATAACCCTGAAACATGAGGCAAAGAGTCTGATTTCTAATGGATTCTCGAGAAGGAACAGTATCAGTGGAGCTACCACAGAATACATACATACATACGTACAGACAGACAGACAGACACACACACACACACACACACACACACAGAGCAAAAGTTCACGATAGGGCTGGAGAAATAGCTTAGCATTTAAGGTACTTGTCTTCAAAGCCAAAGGACCTAGGCTCAATTCCCCAGGACCCACAAAAGCCAGATGCATAAGGAGGCCCATGCGTCTGGAGTATATTTGTAGCATCTGGAGGCCCTAGTGTGCCCCACTCTCTCTGTCGAATAAATGAATAAATAAATAAATACAATATCATACTTTTTAAAAAATTTTACTATAGTCCAGTTCTTTGTAGCTAAAGATTTATTAATATTACAAGTAAGATAATAAAGATATAAATTTATATGAATTCATTTATCTCTCTAAAAGAGTGATTCTTGGCCCTGAATGTGATGGAAACAGAGTCACATGAGAATAAGTTAAATATAAAACAAGAAATATAGTAAATATTCTATGTTCAGTGATTTCCACTTTGGAAATATGTACGCATGTCACATTAGTTATTTGCATACCAGTTCTCATGTGCAAACTTGATGCACTTTGGTTCATACACACATGGAAAAACAAACTATGGGAGAGGAAAATTGAAATTTTAGAATGGATGGGTTAGCTCTGTCTCTAGGTATTTATTTGCATTATTCTATAATGTACTAAGACTACACTTTGGTACAAGGATTGAAAAAGAAGTAGCACTGGGCATGGTGGCACACACTTTTAATCCCAGCACTCAAGAGGCAGAGGTAGGAGGATCGCCATGAGTTCAAGGCCACCCTGAGACTACATCATGAATTTCAGGTCAGCCTGGGCTAGAGCAAAACCCCACCTTGAAAAACAAAAACAAAAACAAAAACAAAAACAAAAACAAAAAGAAAAAGAAGTAGCAAGAGTGAAGGAAGAGGTGACATGTGCCTTACTTTGAACTTTTATGGAAAAATCAAGGCAAGAAACTGATGAGGAACTGTAGATGATAGTGACAAGGTACTGGGCCCAGCATGGCTTCCACTCTCTGCTGAAAAACACTGCTGAAGGAAGGTGCTTGTGGCTTATGGAGACCAGTATAGTAGAGAAAGGCAAGAATGGGCAGGGTGGGGGGAAGACCACATGGCCAGTTAGAACTCTGCTCTTTAACAGGCCATTGTAAGCATTGGGAACCATACAATTGATAGGTAAAAATATAAATGCCTTGTGCAACAAAGTGAAGCATCCCTTGATCTTTCAGTATAAAAAGTATAATATCAATATAATAACATTTGGGAGATGGAGTCTTTGTGAAGCAATCAGGGCCCAAGGGTGGAGCCCTCATAAATGTGGTTAGTGTTCCCATAAGACTCTCTTGCTGTCTTACACCAGATATGACACAATATGAGACCCAAAAAGGAGCCATAATCAGGAAAGATCTTCAGCAGAACTGGAGAAATAAATCACTCTTCTTTATAAGCCAGCCAGACTTTGGCAATTTGTTAAGGCAGCCAGAATGGAGCCAGATCCTATCAAAGCTCACAGAAGACTACATTCCACCAACTGGCTGAGGAAAATGTCAGGAAAGCTGAGACCTTATTCAAGATGGGCTAAAGAACTGGAGAGATCCCAGGGTTAACACAGTCTCTCTCATTTATACTCATAAACTAGTGAAGAGGCTGGGATATTTTTGATTTGTGCATTTCACAGCAGAGAGAAAGATATAGGAAAAAGTAGAAATCAGAGAGATGAAATAGAGACTGAAATATTTGATATACACACATTCACAAGGAAGAAAAGGAAGGAATTGGGAAAAAAATATTTCTAAAAGATATAGTCATCCAAGAAAAGGGGGTGGGGGTGGAGGCCAGCACTGGGGAGGCAGAGGTAAAAGGATCACTGTGAGTTCAAGGCCACCCTGAAGCTACATAGTGAATTCCAGGTCAGCCTGGAAGAAAGTTAGACCCTACCTAAAAAAAATAAAAAAAATAATTTAATAAATAAAATAGAAGATATAGTCACAATCCTTTTCTTTACATATTTTCTGCATTAAATAGTTCTCCTTAAAATCCCCTCCCCTGCAAAAATGTGTAAAAGGTCTGGAGAAATGGCTTAGCAGTTAAGGCACTCACTGCAAAGCCAAAGGACCCAGGTTTGATTCCCCAGGACCCATGTAAGCTAGATGCACAAGGTGGCACATACTTCTTTTGTAGTAGCTGAAGACCCCAGTGCGCCCATTCTCTCTCCCTCTCTCTCTCTCTCTCTCTCTCTCTCTGCTTTCTCTCAAATAAATAAAATTAAGTAAATAAAAAAATTCCACCAATGGCCAAATAACCTTTCTTATATTTAATATATAGGTAAATGAATAATTGTAATAAAATATAAAGAGAAGATATATTTCTAAGCAATCTTAGTTTTCAGTGATTCAGAATTTAAGGGTGCTATAGCTTTACCCCTTTCTTATTTTAATTATTTTTTCTTGGTACCTGGGGGTGTGCCCAGGGCCTCACACATGAAAGGCAAATGCTCTACCACTGACCTAGAGCTATAGCCTTGCCTTTGTGGGCCCTTTGAAAATACATTCATATACACGACTTTCTCTGCTCTGGAGCCTCGGAGGGGAGGCAGACGTCCTGGGGGAGATTACCTTCCCTCTCCGGGGGTTTCCCGCTCTTACTGGCCGCAGAGCTGTTCACCGTCTCAGATGAAGTGCTCAGCTTGGTGCTGGGGTCTCGCTTGGGTTTGGGGGGAGGTTGTCTCCGGGAGCCACAGCTGCTGTCATCCTCGGTGCCCCCAACCGAGTGCAGGGACTGCGACCTCACAGCAAAGCCACTGGAGCAAGGGTGCGGGAGTCTGTCTTGAGGAGCGGGCATGGTCATGAATCCCATGCGGAAGTGCTTGCCCACGTAGCTGGCGTCCTGGCCTCGCCCTACGTCTCCACCTATGCTGTAGAGCGAAGCAAAGGGAACCGGTGAGGAGGAGCTGAGCGAGGGTGAGCATGAAGTCATGGTTATGGACGCAAGACTGTTCATCAGAGATGGAACTTTGCACTCTAGCAGTGAAGAAATTATCGCTGGCTTTTAGGGAAACTTTAAGCAACATGGAATTCTGCATTTTTGAGTCCAATTATGAAAGTAAAGTCAAAACAATTCGATTATAATCAGAAAGCTCAGAAATCAACCCAAGTTTTCATATCTCATGACACCCAGATGTGCTTAGTATCCCAAAGGGAAAAATGCTCTATAAACACACTTTATCTTCAATCGCTTTTTTTTTTTTTTTTTACTTTGAAGTGGATTTTACCCATGGCTTAAAAAAGGAAATACGGATTCAGTGATAAGAGCTTCTAGATCACCTCCTGATGGGAAAGCATTTAGATTATCCCTCCATCACAGCCAGCCCTAATTTACCTGCTTCACACTGAGGAGGAAGAGGGCATGAACAACTTTAAGCATTCTGTAACCCAACACCAGAGAGACAAAAGAAAGAGGGAGAGAGAGAGAGAGCAGCAGCCAAGACTAGGAAAAGAAAAAGGAAGAGAAGTGTAGGAAAGAAGGAAAGAAGAGGAAGGAAGGAAAGGAGAAGTGTAGGAAAGAAGGAAAGAAGAGGAGGGAAGGAAAGGAGAAAGGAGGGACAAGGAGAAGGAAAGAAATGGAGGGGGAAAGGGGAAAACTTTGTGAACTGGTGAAGGAATTGTCAACCTCTGCTCTTTAGAAACTCTAAGTGGTGTCAGAAAGTCAGTGCTGCTAAGGAGTAAGACTGGAAGAAGAAAGCCACAGCATTTGGCCAACTGCAAATACGACCTGACCCAGAGATGACTCTACTTTAGTATTCAGAGATACATGAAAACACCGAGTTTAATGTCTTTAAGTTTTACATTGACACATTTGAAGCAAAGTTTAAAGACGGGAACCCCACTCCATTTGTAGTTCAGTTAATTGTACAGGAAATATCTCTTAGGGTCAGTGTCTGCTCTTGGGTCATGCCAGCTCTCTTATGAAGACTAAGATGTGGATGAGAAGATGACCTTTAGAAGGGAGATCTATCAAGCTCATTTGCCAAGAGAAAAAAAGAAAAAGAAACATCATAATTAAATATTAGACTTTCACTGGAGTCATAATACAAAAATACCTAAAGTGTGGATTGTACAACTGGGAGTACCTGAGTTTGGATCCCCAGCCCCCATATAAAGCTGGATGTTCAATATGGGAAGTGGCGACAGGGGAATCTTCAGAAACTCACAAGCCAGATAGCCTGGAATCCATAGAGGGGCACAAGAGCTCCCACTTCAAGCAAAGGTGGAAGATGAAGACTAACACTGAGGTTTTCCTCTGGCGTCCGCGTGTGCACTGTGGCACACATACCCACACTCACACACATAAGTTCACACACACACAAATACGTTTTTACACAAATATGAATTTTTAGACATGTAAAAGGTGAAAAGGACATTTTTTTTTTTTCCCGAGGTAGGGCATCACTCTAGCTCAGGCTGAACTGGAATTCACTATGTAGTCTCAGGGTGGCCTCGAACTCATGGCGATCCTCCTACCTCTGCCTCCCGAGTGCTGGGATTAAAGGCCTATGCCACCACAGCTGGCTAAGGACATTTTAATATATGAATTTTGTAAGCTTTTGGAATCTGCCTTTCTAGACATAGGGGTTTTTTTTTCCAGTATTTAATTTTAATTTTTATTTTTCAGAGAGAGAGAGAGAGAGAAACAGAGAGATGGAGGAAGGGAGAGAGAGAGAGATAATGGGTTTGCCAGGACCTCTGGCCACTAAATGAACTCCAGGCACATGTGCCATCATGTGTTTTCTATGTGTTTTAGAGAATCAAACCTGGTTCTTTAGGCTTTGTAGACAAGTGCCTTAACCACTAAGCAATCTCAACCCAAGACATATAGTTTTATTTAGAAATCATTGACTATTAATTTTGGCTGACATTGCCTTCATAAATAATGGAATTCAAAGTAAGATTTTAAAATTCTATTTGTTGTGTGTTTCATACTGTTTTAATGATTGTCCTAAGTTTAAAACTGTGGTAAGAGCAATAATGGGGAAGGAAATACTTCCCCTCTTTAACTGAGGACTTACAAGAACTACATGTCCACCGTAGAAAAGGGTAGAAAGGACTCAACAAGATTATTAGACTTTTTTTTTTTTTTTTTTTTTTTTTTTGGTTTTGCGAGGTGGGGTCTCACTCTGGTCCAGGCTGACCTGGAATTAACTATGTAGTCTCAGGGTGGCCTCGAACTCTCAGCGATCCTCCTACCTCTGCCTCCCGAGTGCTGGGATTAAAGGCTTGCCCCACCATGCCGGGCTAAGATCATTAGATTTGATTCTGACATTTAATCCCAATGAGAACTTGCCACTCACTCAAGCGCATTTTTAATATTTCATTTTTCTCAATATTTTGAGTTAATGCTCTGACATTGTATGCATTACCTTTTCAAAGAAGGCAACTAGAACTTCTGTTACAGAGCAGAGCAATAGACATCTCCGAGCACAGATGGCCTTCAAATGATGGCTAAGTGCAACTTTTCATATCAAAGCAGTAAGCATCCTGCTGCACAGTTATTTTCTGTGTTTATTTCAACAACATGAATCAATCAAATAATAAAGGAGAATCTTACATAGAGTGGTCTGTGAAAAAATCATTAAGAATTTCAGGAAGAGCAGAGGTGGTGGAGGGGAGGGACAGTCATGATTTCCAGGGAAGATATCTTTTCAATTTATGAGGGCATGGCTTTGATGTCTCTCACAGAAGATGAGTTATTTGATTTCATCTCACTTTGCTTTAAATTCTTTTTCATCTGCATGTCTTTTCCCTATTTCTATTGTTGTATCACTGAACAAAAGATACTTGAAAGATTTATTTGGTGAGTCGTCAGATTGCCAGGAATGTACTCACCCGGGGAGATTTATACATGTGTTAATGCACACAGCCATTTATGAGAGTGCTACCAGAAATAATCTTATCAGCGATTTCTCTGTTACTTTTGACCTACATAGGGCCTATACCTTTTTCCAGACATATTATTAGCTCCACTGCTTCATTGCAGAATTATATTTTATGACTATATTAGCATAAAATAATTGTAATTCTGCTTTTGCTCAAAAAAAGTCCTTTATACAAAGATACTACAGTAACATTTCTTACAAGAGAAATTCAATGTATGTTTCAAACAATAGTAAGTCCAGGTTCAAGCTTAGTTTGACCTGGATATGAACATAGGATGAGGCAATGGAACTAAAATTGAGTTATGTACACTGAGGCCATGGTTCATGTTCAAGCCAAGGGCAAATAATAAAGATGATGATATATCTATCTTACAGAGACCAGGAATTATCATGGAAGGAAGCATACAATTGGTTTCTGAATTCATGAAGAGTCCTATGGAGTTTTTAAAAGATGAAAATTTCAGGATCCCACGCTAAGGACAACTAAATCATAAGCATTGAATTATTCTCTGTAAGTATGACCTATATGCTTGGTTTTTAAAATTCCATGTCCTTCTAATGTAGTCAATCCAATACTCTTAAGAGAGAGCTACTATTGTCCAGAAGATATCTCTTGGAAAGAGAAAACACAAGTTCCAATGAAAATATCATAGAAAAAGAAATATATAGTTACCAGTCAGAATTTTTCAAGTTATCATAAAACAATTCACAGGCCCTAGTGTTTTATTACCTCATAGATTTTTTTCTCACTCTATTAATTGTAGTGATGTGTTTCTCCTCAATACACTGCCTTTTATCTATGATATACCCCCTGTTGGAGCATGGTGGTCTCCTGACAGATAAAGAAAAGCCTTAGTTTCCCTTAGGCATTGGCTTGGATGTGGCATTTAGTCTCTCAATGACTTGCTAACTGAAACCAGCCTATAGCCCAGGTTGATGTCAGACTGTCTATAGATGGAGATATATTGTCCTCTAGGAGGAAAATGTTGCAAGTGATGTGACTCTATGTGGGCATGGGTTCTCCTCTTGTAGGAGGGCCATTGAGTACCAAATGTGATGATTATGTTGATGTGCAGCTGAGATCTATATTCTGCCCATGTCCTCAAAATTTTGAGTAAGGCTGAAGTCAAAAGTAATGGACGTATTTGGTAGAAGAAATTCCAAGATAACATAGCATATAGGCTATAGCATGGTGATTGCTATCTGACTTTGAGGTGTACTGCAGTAAGCATGTGGACCAAACAGCAAAGTGAAAGGATTTGAAAAGCATGAGGTTTGTCTAGGCAGGCAGGGTGAGTTTATAGCCCCAGAGAACACATGTTCAGATAATGGTATAGTAGTTGTGAAAGAGATTAGCATACCTTTAAAGAGAAGTTGTTTGATAGAACAACCAATGACTCTTGGGAGGATGTTGTGTTTTCAATCTGCTATGTATGGGATGTGCTCCCCCAAAAGTATATCCTAGAAACTCAGTCCCAAATTCAATAATGAGTGGTGTTTTTTCATAGTGTCCACCCTTACAAATGGATTTATGCTGACAATAAAAGGGTCCAAGGCTTCCTAGTGTAATCCCTTGCCCTCCCTGTTACATGTGATGCCACTGAATTTGAATTTCCTTGCCTCTAAAACAGCAAACCCAATATATTTCTATTTTTTACAAATTTTCCCATTATTATGGTTTGAGTCTGAAATGTCCCTATGGATCTACAAGTTTGAAAACTCAGCACCAGGTAATGTCAGTGTTTTGGGAGGATGTGGCACCTTTGAGCTGGGGGACCAAGCTTACAGAAGTAGGTAACTGTAGTAAGGTCTTGAAAGCTATTCCCACCTCTAAGTCTGGTCTATCTACCTGTTTCTTGGTTTGACACATGCGAGAAACCTCTCCACCTTCAAATCCACTACATTTCCCCACTATGATGAACAGAGAGTCTTTGGACTGTGAGAAAACAAGACTCTTTCCTCCCTTAAGTTGTTGCTGTCAGGTCATAGAACACAAAAGACTAATACAGGAAATTGTTTCCAAAGAAGGATTTGTTGTGATAAACCTGTGTGGTGCATAGACCTGTGGGGATAGCTTTTGGGAGTGAGATGGAAAACTGTGAATAGTGGACTCCCTAACCTTTAGGGAAATGCAAATTAAAACAACTATGAGATTACACCTTACTCCAGTAAGGAAAGCAAGCATTAAAAAATCAAATAAAGGGGCTGGATGGATGGCTTAGTGGTTAAGGCATTTGCCTGCAAAGCCGAAGGACCTAGGTTCAATTCCCCAGGACCCACGTTATCCAGATGCACATGGGGGTGCACACATCTGGAGTTTGTTTGCAGTGGCTGGAGACCCTGATGTGCCCATTTTCTCTCTCTCTCTCTCTCTCTCTCTCTCTGTCAAATAAATAAATAAATAAATAAATAAATAAATAAATAAATAAGAACCTTTAAAAAATCGAAGCAAAACAAATGGTGGCAAGGATGTGGAGAAACAGGAACATTCATTCACTGTTAGGGAGAATGTAAGCTGGTACAACCACTATGGAAATAAATATGGAGACTCCTGAAAAGGATGAATATAGAGCTACCAATAGACCCAGTTATTCCCTTACTGGGGGTTGACTCTAAAAGCTTCACATATCATTTCAGAGATATTTGCTCAACCATGTTTATAGCTGCTCAATTCATAATAGCTAAGAACCGGAATCAACCCAGGTGTCCATCATTGGATAATTGGATAACCAATTATCAGCAGTCAAAATGACACAATGAAATTTGTAGAAAACAGTTGAACTTGAAACTGATCATTCTAAGTGAACTCACACAACACAGAAAGACAATCGTTGCCTAGTCTCATTCATCTGCGATTCTTAACCTGGATCAGCCCGAGTTGTTATAGAGTGCATGAGCTATGTATGGGGCTCCCAGACTATGCTTGCTTATGATGCTAGTGGTGGTTTTTCTCTCTGTGTGGATTTGGTAAAGGGGACCAGCTTCTTCAGCCATTATGGAACTTCCTCTGGGTCTATAAGCCTGAAATAAATCCCTTCCTCCAATAAACTGTGCCTGGTTTACAGGCTCATCCCAACAGTGTGGAGCTGACTACGGCAGAAATTGGTACCAGAGAGTGGGTTGTTGTTGTGCAATAAATCTGACTGTGGATTTTGGTCTTTTGGAACTTTTGTTTTGGAAGAATGGGAATGGACTAAAGATGCCTTCCAGAGTGGTCAGCCAGGTTTTGTGGAGTTTTCTGATGAGAGTTTGAAACTGCTAAGTGCAGAGATAATTGTATTTGGAGACTTTGCTTATGAACTTTTAAAGGGGAAGGAAAGACTACAAAGAACTTTGTTAGAACTGGACTACTGGTATAACAGTTAGTTGTATTCTGTTGCCCATGCCCAGAGAGTTTGATCAAGGTGACGTTTGTAATGGACTGATGTGCTTGGCTAAAGTTATGGAACTAAAAGATATAAAATTTTTAATTGGGCTGGAGAGATGGCTTAGCAGTTAAGGTGCCTGCCTCCTAAGCCTAAGAACACCAGTTCCAATCTCCAGTGGTTCCAATCTCCAGGTCTCATGTTTAGCCAGGTGCAGTGATGCAAGGGTGCAATGCTGCACTTGCCCACAAGGGGGTGCACACATCTGTATTTCATTCACAGCAGCTGAGAGGCTGCTGGCCTGCCCACCTCCATATGTCTTCCTCTCCATCTCTCTCTCTCTCTCTCTGTGTCTCTCTCCAAAAAAAAAAAAAAAAAAATCCGGGTATGGTGGCACATGCCTGTAATCCCAGCACTCAGGAGGCAGAAGTAGGAGTATTGCTGAGAGTTTGAGGCCACCCTGAGACTACATAGTTAATTCCAAGTCAGCCTGGACCAGAGTGAGACTCTACCTCGAAAAACCAAAATAAAATAAAATAAAATAAAATAATAAAATAAAATAAAATAAAATAATAAATAAATTGGACAAATTCAAGCAAGTTTAAAATTTACAGGGCACAAAGACTGGTTTTAGATTACTGAAGCTGCTATTGTCAAATGCATTTGGAATTTTCAAGGACTATGGCCCAAGTACTTTACATTGAAATAATAGAAATATACCTGAGGAATGACTGAATGCTAGGAATGCAAACTTTTTAGAAAGGAAGGAATCTGTCCTTCAAGGTCATGATTTATTTAGTCCCTGAATTAAGAATATGGCTTTAAGCACACCTGACATTGGTTTTGAAGCATGGAAAACGCATGGAGTGGGTCATGAAGTGTACAGCATTCCAGAAGCTTCTGCTGAGATGCTGCATGAGCTAGGGCATGATTGCCCTGATGAGGAGGCTGGTGAAGTCATTGAAAGATGGACCATGGGTGCATGGAAACCTCAAGACGTTTTGAATATACCAAGACTTTGCAAGGGCTACCATGGACCATTGTTAGATCTGGATAGAATTTTTCCCTGGCTACTCAGCCCAGCTGGAAGTGTGGATTGGGAAATCCACTGACTCATCAATGGTCATTTGCTATGGATTTTCACTTGAAATGCAGATGTTTGCCTAATGGTTGTTGAGTTTGCATTGGTCCAGTGTCTTCTTGTTATGCCTTATAACAAGGGAAATGTCTACTCTGTGCCATTATATGTTGGAAATATGTAACTTGTTTGATTTTACAGAACTCACAGTTAGAAGACAGTTTTAAATCTCAGATGAGACTTGGGAGTTTGGAACTATTTTAAGTTGGTAAAGTTTAAAGTTGAACTGAATACAATTTATAATGTGAGATGGTTATGAGTCTATAAGAGGTCAGGGGCAGAATGAGGTACTTTGAATCGATGTCCCCTAATAGACTCTGGTGTTATTCAAATTGAGTTTGTACCCTTTGCCCCCATAGGCAGACTCCCACTAGGACTGGGTAGCATGTTACTGGGGGTAGATCTGAATTCCACCTTAAGTTATGCAGAGTGTTTGAGCTCTGCCTGGGGTTCCCAGAGTAGGCTTGCTTGTGGTGCTAGTGGTGGTTTTTACAATCTGCATGGATTTGTTTAAAGGACCAGCTTTGTCCACCATTATGTAACTTCCCCTGGATCTGTAGCCCTGCGATAAATCCCTTTCTCCCATAAACTGTGTCTTGTTTGGAGATTCATCCCAGCAGTGTGGAGCTCATTACAACAAGAATTAAATATTTTCCTTTCTGTGTTTTAGTCTTACTTTGGTTCAATATTTTCTTATCATCATCTTGTCCCTCCCCTTCAGAATGTGAAGGTTTACTCTGTAACATCACACATTGGGAGTATGCAACATGCTCTTGAGTTCAGAGCAGCTCACAGCTAAGTTTGCCTCAAGACACAGATCAGACTTTGGTCTTTTGAATAATGGTGAGACTGTGCAAACCATTAAGACCCTTGAAGGTATATTATGAAATAACTGCATACTTGCCAGGGACCAAATTGTGGGGTTTCAGTCTGAGTATCCACCATAGATTCAGGCAGTTGAATACCCAGACCCAATATGATAGCACTGTTGTGAGAGGTTGTATAATCTTCTCAGAGGATGTGGGCTAGTCTCTGATGTTACTTCACTGTGGGAGCTGGCTACTTCCAGTCTCATGCTCTGCTTCCTTGTCCACAGAAATGTAGGGAAACCCTTTCAAATGTTTCCACTGTCATTATATCTTTCCTGCCTTCCCTGTAATGAAGGCCAGAAATCTGCTGAAACCATCATGCAAAATAAATCTTCCTTTCCTTAAGTAGAGACACTAAAGTCACTATTACATTCAGTCTTTGTAATCTGGCATATCAACAAACAATGCAAAGATACAGTGTCTGGACAGTCCTGTCTCTATAATGTTAAAGGCTTTGATTGCCATAAAAGACACACATGTTCTAGGAGATACAAAAGACAATAGGTGCCTCTCAGGCAATGAGAACTCTGTGGACAAAGAACAGCACGAGACTACCATCTGGATCATCTTGAGCAGGTCTATGTGGCTTTGACAACTGGATGGAGAGGGACATGAATGCCTGATTCTCTTGATATTCCCAGGCTCCATTGTGACTCTGAAATCCCACATGCTGCAACTCCGTCCTAAGCATTTTATGTTTATCAAGTGCTGCAACTCTTCAGGTAAAAGGGACTAATCCCACCGTCAAGGAAGCCACCAAGTCATCAGAGGTGTTAACAAGGGTTTGATGAATTCAGAATACTAGTGGGTAGGATTGTGCAGTGCTAGCTATAGCACCATACAAGTTGCCATGATGGTGACCACAGTAGCTCACACTAATTGTACCATTCACATTTTCCCCTCATGAGGCATCCAATGGGAATAAACAAAAACCTGGTTTCCAAATCTAAAGGATGAATCAGCTGTATCTTGGAGATGAACTGTGGCAGCCATGGAGCAGTGGGGCTCATATATCCTTAAGCTGAGACCCTTCTCTGAGGAAAACAGTGAACTGACAGCCTCTAACCATAATCTCCCAAAT
Organism: Orientallactaga sibirica; assembly: GCA_036365145.1. Lineage (NCBI taxonomy): Eukaryota > Metazoa > Chordata > Mammalia > Rodentia > Dipodidae > Orientallactaga > Orientallactaga sibirica. The sequence goes on along the minus strand of JAEOAD010000044.1, from coordinate 7,271,728 downwards.
TCATGCTGTCCCAGGCAGCTCTTAGCCAATGCCTGGCCACCCTTCCTGATGCTTCCTCTTTATCTCTTAAGGATGGTCTCCTTGGTAAACCCCTTTCTGACTCTATCATGGAAGGGCGCTTCCTTTGGGGCATGCTACAACATAAAGAGGAACAATCCTACAAGGTAGGAGGGCAGGACACAGAGTGAGGTCTGGACTTTCAAAATCAGCAATTAGCCAAAAACAAACCTAGCCACACCCCACCTCCACCACTGACTATATCTGGCCACTGGCACGTGGACAGAAGCACTTGTGAGTCTGAAGATGAGTTAGAGTCAATCGTCATAATAACACACACCACTTTGGTGGAAATTTAAGTGGCTAATGAGATATATGACACATGAAGTTGTATGTAAGCATGCATGTAATAGACCTGGCACTCATGGAAAACAATAGTCTATGTCTATGAGCTAGGAAGCCCATGCTATGCAAATGATCCTAAAAGGCTCTTAAGTATGATTTTAAAAAGCATTGATATTTTGTATAGCACTGCTGTTTAAGACCTAAACTTTCTCCCTTAGTTCCTGCCCACTTCTTCCATTGGATGATAAACTATCTCTGCTTTTATTATAGATATGTCTTTCTGTTCAGTTACCTATTTGGAGACACAAGAACCTGAAACACTTTTGGAGGTGCCCCATAAACCCTGGTATCTGCCAAACTCAACACAACCTATTGAATTCAGAAAACAAAGATAAAGCAGGAAAGAGAAAGCCTAGAAACCAAGATGATGGCTCAGACAGGAGATGTCTGTGCAAACAGGCCATTCGCCTGCTTCAGACTGAGCATTAAGAGCTCTCTGGTAGGACTACTTGGCTCAAAGTGAAAGTTATGTGGGTTGAAGAAAACAGAGTCATTTTGCAAGAAGACTCCAGTACTCAAGATAGACTAAGCCTGACACATCTTGTTATAAAAATAAAAACAAGTTTCATAATCCTGAATTTAAACAAGTGTGCTTTTTTTTTCAATGAAAGTAATGGCAGAAGATTAAGTTGTCTGTTGGTTAGTTTTACTGTTATAAAACAGGAAGAATAAAGTATGCCTTAAATCAAAAGAGTGCATTTTTTTTCCAGAAGTAATTGACACAGTGCTTTTAAGATCAAGTCCCAAATGGTTACTGATTTATTTGAGAGTCCTGGACATTTGTAAAAGAGAATCATTAGTTACAGTCTGTTCTCAGAGGTATCATTTAGTGATAATATTTTTTATGTATGACAATCTTAAAACCACTTTTTAAAAAATCTGTTAAATTAACTTGAGATTGGGAGATGGCTCAGCAGTTAAGGTACTTGCTTGCTAAGCCGGCTGATGGAGGTTCAATCCTTTCCATCACACATGCAAATGTATACCCGCAGTAGAGCATGCATTCTGTGATCCCAGGACAATGGAAGGTGGAGCCAGGGAAATACAAAGCTCACAGGCTAGCTAGTCTGGTTTGTTTACAGAGGCAAGTGATCCTGTGTCAAACACAGGAAGAAGAGTCCAGACTTCTTGAAGTGGTCATCTGGCCTCCACATGCTGTGGTACACAGACACACCACCATCACCAACAGCAACACACACACACACACGCACACGCACACGCACACGCGACACACGCACACACGCACGCACACACACACGCACACACGCACACACACACACGCACACACACACGCACGCACACACACACGCACACACACACGCACGCGCACACGCACACGCACACACGCACACACGCGCACGCGCACACGCACACGCACGCACGCACACACGCACACGCCGCACGCACACGCACGCACGCCACGCACACGCACACGCACGCACACACGCACACGCACGCGCGACACACGCACACGCACGCACGCACACACACGCACACGCCACACGCCAAGACGCACACACACGCGCACACGCATACACGCATACGCACACGCACACATACACACACGCATACACGCACACACACACACACACACACGCATACACACACACACACACGCACACACACAACACGCGACGCATAAATGTTTTTATTGGACCCACACACACACACAAATAAATATTTTTATTGGACCCACAAAATTTTTATCTATGCTTGCATTGCAACATGTGAAACCTTTTTAGCATTGAGTCTCATGTAAAAAGCAGAGAGTCCAGGGGCTGAAGGGATGGCTTAGTGGTTAAGGCACTTTGCTGGCAAAGCCAAAGGACCCAGGTTCAACTCCCCAGGACCCACATATGCCAGGCACACAAGGGGGTATATGCATCTGGAGTTCATTGGCAGCAGCTGGAGGCCCTGGCATGTGCCCATTCTCTCTCTCTCTCTCTCTCCCTCTTACTCTGTCAAATAAATAAATAAATAATTCTTTTTAAAAAAAAAAAAATGAGAGGCTCCCAAGACCTCATCAGTGATGTAGATCTAAAATGATCCCAACATGGCTCAGGGAAATTTGTGGAAAAGGGGGCAGAAATTTTGTTAGAGCCACAAGTTGGGTCATTATGCACAGAGACATTGCCACTTCCCCATAACTGATGGCTAACCAAACAATGCATGACCCACATTCCCCAATGAGGAGGGTCCCTTTGGAGGGGGGAGGAAAGGAGGAGGTGATCAAAGGCACCAACATGAATGTATTCACATAATGAGCATAACTAATAAAATAAATAATAAATTTAAAAAAGTAGAGAGTCCAATGTATAATATACAGTGAATAACTAGTTTTCAAGTGTTTGCTTGCAAGCCTTGTCTAACTGGATTTTGTTAGTAGGATTATTACATGAACTGTAAGTCCACACCTGTTAATTAAGACACCTGGTAACATAGAACCTGAAAAAAATTAAAACTTTATTAAAATAAAACCAAAACAAAGTCTTATATTTAACTCTGAGTAGCAAGGTAATTTAGGCAAGAAAGCCCTATATTCTGGACATTGTAAAATATTTGCTTCTTTTTTTTTTTTTTTTTTTTTCTTTGCAAAGCAATTGAGCAGGATTGAAAGGTTCAAAAGACAAACTTTGAAAGTGTTCTGATATGCTTATCAGCAGAATCTGTCATTTGTCTAGCTGTCTTGAAATCTACCTGCATTAATGCTGTGTGACGCCTGAGAACTGCTGCTTTTCAGAAATAAAAACACAGCAGTAAGACGGGTGCTTCTCAAGGTGAGATGCCAGATCTAGAAGTAACAGGAGCACAGCTTCTGTGTGGAGTGTTGAAGCAAACAAGCCAGAACTTTGTGGAGTCCTCTGAGGATCCACTGGAGAAAACAACAACAACAAACAGAATCACAGCATGTGTGTATGTGTGTGTGCGTGTGCATGTGTGTGTGTGTGTTCACGTGCATGTGTTTGTATGTTTTCTTCTTCCGAGTCTGTCTGGGAAATTAGTACATTAATTGAAGAGAGTTTGCTCTCCTGAGTATCTGATTTCTGCAGCAATCCTATGGAGCTGAGCTCAAAGATCTATCTTTGGTACTGAGTCATAATCCAGTATGTTTCTACCTTGGCAAACTCCTCGGCCAGAGGGACTATTTTCTTTTTCTATTGACTTTTCAAGAAGTCATACTTATTTGCTAATGGTGATAGGATGGTTACAACCACAGAGTTAAAATGGGTAAATTTAAAATGAAAATAGAAGGAACAACTAGAAAGAAGGAATAAAATTTGCCTAGGGGCAAGTTCATCAGTTTGTTCATTTAACTACTGGATTCTTTCCTCAGTGATTTCATTGCAGATGATTTTAAGGAACGAATGCTCTGACTCTCAAGAATGGCTAAGTCCCTATCTGATGCTGCCTTCCTTCTGTCCTGCCTTCACATATTCAGGGCTAAGACTGCCATCTGAGAACCGCTTGGCCCACCTAGCCAGAAAAATATAGGCTCAAGAATGCTGTCTAAGCAAATGAAAATCAGGAATCGAAAGAGACAAGAAATTAGTGTCATACACATTTTTCCACCTAGAATATAGCAACTCAAGGCAAAAATAGACTTTTAAGAGGAAGGCATAAGTAGTTATGCTTAGATCAAAGTTTGACAGACAGAAGTTTTGCAATTCACCACATTTGTACACTCAGCACAGTGGGTTGGGGGCACAGTGGCTATTCCCATTCAATCACTGTTAGCTTTATGAGAAACTGTCTTCTTGCTCCGTGTTATAGTCACAACCAATTTCTTTCTTTTTTTTTTATTTTTATTTATTATTTGATAGTGACAGATAGAGAGAGAAAGAGGCAGAGAGAGAGAGAGAGAGAGAGAGAAAATGGGCGCATCAGGGCCTCCAGCCACTGCAAACGAACTCCAGATGCATGCGCCACCTTGTGTACCTGGCTAACGTGGGTCCTGGGGAATTGAACCTGGGTCCTTTGGCTTTGCAGGCAAACGCCTTAACTGCTAAACCATCCCTCCAGCCCAAGACCAATTTCTTAATGAAGGAGAAAAATGGAAGGAAGGAAGTCCACTTCAGAAACAGAAAGCCTAGAGAGTTTGTAGACACACACCATTTTTGTTTCTTGGGAATAAATTCTTCTTTTCTTAGGAAGGGAAATTCTTATGAGGAGACAAAATTTCTTTCTGTCAGCCAGCATGTTGTTCAGGCCTGGTCAACCAAGTACATTGGACTCCCCTGGTTGCCATGACTATTTTAGGGATTGGTAAATGCTTCAAGTTGAGCAAAAATACTGAACCTTACTGAGGGAGCAGCACTTCCTTGGGGCCCAGACTTTTCTTGCCAACATGGAGAGAATTTAGTAGGATCGTGTATCGTAGCATTGTATAGGTTTTCCACCTAGTTATGCCTCAATCTAGATCAAGCACAGACTTCTTTATATATGTCAGTTCCTAAATATCTTTCCACTGGAGGCAATTATAGATATGTATTCAGACATCTGTACTGGTGATAGCTCCAGCTGAAGAGCAATGATGCAGTAGAAAGGCAACAGGTACCAGGGAAGGACATAGCAGGAAAATAACACCTCTTTATTGGTTGTTTTACCTTAACACTATCAATGGAAATAATTAATTGTTGATACATTTGCCTCATCCGTTCTTTTTTAAATCATGCAATATATTTTGATGTGGAAACTTGGCTCTAGTAAACCTAAACCATGTTCATATTTCCTTCCAAATTACTTATTGATGCCTTCCCTGAGCCCCACTTGCTCATTCAACTTCAAAATCTGTGGATTTCTTGTGTTAGGATCAAACATTAATTTTCACCACTTCATATCCTCCATGATATCTGTTTTCCACTTTTATGCTCTTAAGATCTTCATTCTTGTAGATTTTCTTTTTAGACATCAATTTCCTGTGTCTGGGATCAATAAATACTTTTCTGGATGCTAGGGTCCAGTGATAAAATGTGTTTTTTTATGCACCTTTTTATTCAGTTATAATGAACTATTATAGAAAAAACTAAGAAAAAACAAACTTGTCCCAAAGACAAGAAACTGTCTCCATTAGCTCCAGATGTTATAATTAGTGTTGCTAACTATCAAATGTTTCACTTTGCCAAGATATTTTAACTTTTTCTAAAATTTACTATGTTAGGAAGAATAAGAAACATAATCAGGCATTTATTTAGTAGTTATCTATCTTTAAATAGGAGGTATACATTTTCCAATCCTCAATTATTCTTTTCTTTTTCATGGGCAAAATATTTTACCGGATTGTTAGAAGAAATTTCAATGGCACCCAACATTTTAAAAATCACTTAGCAAGGTGACTGGCATAACTACAGGAGTAATGGAGTGAATATTTATCTCTCTCTCAAATTCAGTTTGAATATTAATCCTCAGGTGAAGGCACTGGGATGGTAGCGTTTGAGAAGGGACTAGGTCACAAGAGAAGCACTTCTAAATATGGAACCAACACCTTATTACAGAGACATGAAGAGTTAGTTCTTCCACCCCCTTCCTCCATGTGAGCACAGGAGGAGAAGAAAGCCCTTTGGGGAATAGGAGGTAGCCCCAGGCAGATACTTAATGTCCTGAAGGCTTCATTCTGGGCATCCCAGCCAGTGTGAAACTGTATGAAAAGACACCTGTTGCTTAGGCGCTTACAGATCCTTGATAATTTGTTTCAACAACCAGAGTGGAATAAGAGCATATACAAATATATATCATCCTTCCTTTCCTTTCTGACTTGCCATGCCATCATTTTCTTTTCCTATTCAACCTGTGAAAAAATATTTTCATGACAAATTTTCATTTGTAAACACAGTGAAGGAAAACATATTCTAAATAATATAAATTGATTTTGCTTAATTTTAATGGACTCTGACAGCAAATAAAAATGAGTAATTTAGCATTTCTGCTATAATTGTCTGCTGTGCAAACTATATAGACAGGTAGGATAAAATCTATCAAATAATTTTTAAATCCACATGAAATTTTAAAGTTTTTGTGAAATTTGGAGCTAATGGTCATCATAACTAGGGAGAAATGTTTGAAAAGTTAACAATTCATTACTTATCACGAAGTGTTTATTGTCAAGAGTGTAAAGTTATCATTGCTGCTCACTAGTTTGACAGTCATAATGATAAACTCAGAAGGGTAGATCAAAGGTAAGTAGATATGTATTTTTAACATGCATCAAAATCCCTTTTATTCATTTCTGAGGTTATAAATAGAGAATGAAAATATAATGCTTATTAAGGCCAGAACATATTCTACAGAACATTTTAAGCGCCTTACTGAAATATGACAAATACTTTTGAGATTAACATATGTAATTACCAATGGTACTTTAAAAATCTAAAATTAAAATGTTACTTACTTCTATATACAAATAAGATCTCCTGATTCTTGAAGCACAATGATGGCTTGAAAAGAAATTATTATATGGAAAATAAGCTATTATATTTAGATGCAGCTTAGAATGTAGTTTATATAAGTTCATATCATAGGAGGGAGGTATTTTCCAAAAAGTAAAAAGAAAAAATGTGGGGAATTTATGGGAAATGTACTTTATTTATGTCTTGAAAACCTATATAAGCTTTGAATATGGTTTGAGTAACTGCCAAGTTTTTAGAAATGAGTTTAACTAACCATATGTGGCTTTTTTTCAATCTAGAATTAGCTAGAAATACAGAATGTTAGTACATGAAGGACTTAAACTTCCTCAGCAGAAGGGGAGAACTTATAGCACATTTGAAGTACTGTAGATTGGTTAGACATTCTAAGAGCATAATTTTTATATAGGATGAAATATTTAATTTAATCAATTCACTTTAAATATTCAGTTAATTCAGCTATTTCCCATTTACTCACAGAATATCCACAGGGTCTTTGTTGGGCTATGAGCAAAGCTGAGTAGTCTGTGTTGTCATGGAATGATAGACTATGGACTTAGCAAGAATCCAGCTGCATGTGGTCAGAGTGCTCTCAGAGGAAGCCCCCAGCAGGCCAAATGAAAGAGATGTCTATGAGCTCTGATCTACCTCTGAGGGGCTGGGATGTTCCATCAGAAGAAGTGACTTTTTAGCTAGGGAGAGGTATGAAGAGAAAAGTTTGTGTGTAGACAGCCTGGATCTGAGTCATGGTCTTGAGACGTGAGTCAGGATATTAAGGCAGAATATGACATGACAGGACATTATTATTTTGTGTTTGCAATGGCTAGAAGAGAGATTTGGCTCAAATGGGATAGTCATTATTTATCCATTAAATAAATGGATGTGTATGTAAATGTTAGGGAATAGTTCAAGGGCAATTCAAAGGTTTCTTAAGCAATGGATTATATGTTGGCATTATTGAATGGTATTTTTAACTCCTTCCTTCATTTCTTTAGTTAGCATTTTGTCCAGTTAGGATAGTGAGGTAAAAAATCTTTGAATGCTCAAGCACTGTTAATTTTTGTCCCTGTTATAAAAGCCAATGACTTAAACTCAGAAATTAGCATAATCTCTTCCTCTTCATCTCTCCAGCCCTGCTTCAGGCTTAGGGGTTCAGCACTTCTAAATTAAAGGAATGTCACTGCCTCCTAGCTGATCATCCTCCATGGTGCTGCCAGATTATGGTTCGAAATGCAGATCTGCTCATGTCACTCTGAATTAAATCCCTTTGAGAGCTTTTCTGTTTCTTTGACCCTCAAAATTCGAAAGCTTTTGTGACACTTGTGATATTTTAAGATTACAGTCCTCTCCCAAATCCCATCTTTTCTCCCTTCATGAACCTAAAAATCGGATATGGCATATTCCCACCCATCAGACTCAAGGTTGGTGGACTCAACCTCTCTCTCTTGCTCTGGAACTCTACTGGAGCACCTCCATTACTAACTCCTTTGTTGATCTTCTCCTGAGACTGGTGGGGAATCCGAGGGTGCAGAGCCTGACAATTGTAATAAACAAACAACAGGAAAGAAAACCAGAAGTGGAAATCAGATACAACCCATGAAAAACTGATAGTTTCAACTCTCCTTTTTTTGAATTATTTTCTTCCTGCCAGTCTGAGACTATCATTGGAAAGAGAAAATGCGCTGGAACTATAAGATCAACCAATCATATTTCACAATCTCTAAAATCATATCTTCAGATGCCATTTTTCCCTCATTCCAATGACCGATAATGAGAACTTAACCCACATAGAATTCCAGCTCTGGTCCTGACTAGATTCTATGTCCTTTCATTTGGTTTTTCTTACTTCTAAAGGAGTGTATCAATATCTGCCTGTCGTATTGTTTGCAGAAAATTTAGATGCCTAAGATAACACAGGGGAAGCTCTAAATAAATCTTTGAACAAATCCCTGGATTAGATCTTATTATCTTTTGACTTTGCAAAGCATCTTGAGTGACAAGTTGGTATTCTGCATATCACAGCCAAGAGGCTACTCTTTGTTCAGCCCACACACGTATGCTCTGAAGACTGGGAAAATTTTATGCTTATGAAAGGCAGTGTTAGGCTTGCTCTCAAACAACAAGGCAGCTTGGAAATGGGCTGTAGAAAGCACATACTTTCCTAATGGTGATGATATATAAAACAATGCCCTGGATTTAGAAAATGCCATGGTCGTCAGTACAACTTCACTGCTCATGATTTTTAAAAAAGGGTTCATATCAATAAAAAGATTACTAGTATCTTTCTGTGCTCTAATCATCATCTGTGACACTACATATGAACATGACTACACAAATACAAATGAAGGCTTCTTTTATTATTGTGGTTTTATGAGCCAAACTAACAAAATGTGTATCTTATGTTACAGAATCTAGATTCTCTATAATCTTGGCAGAAAAGGGGTTGGCATGACCCAAAGTTATTTCTGGCTAACAAATTTCACAGCCAGAAAAAAAAAAGAGTTATCTTGGAATTTGCAATGTTCCCAATTACATTGCCAGACATCCACTGACCTTCTAGCAGAGGGATGGTACAGTTTGCCATACAAAATCATAGGACTAAAATAAAGAAAGTTTTAATGTCAGTTCTGTCTTAAATATAAGGCATTCCCTCTTCCCAAATGCTTGTGCAATTTTCTCGTTCTGATGATGTTGTCTTACAATTTAATGGATGCTCTAAATGTTGTGAATAAAAGCACCAAAAGACTTTATAAAAGGTACCGGTAAACTTAGTGTATGTGGGCACAGTGAAATGGTTCTTGCAAAAAATTCAACTCAAAGCTCAGACATATTATTAATCTCAAATAGAATAATTGGTGGGGAGTCAAAAATATACTTCAAAAATCTGAACATCCTAGACATGTATATACAGAGACATGGCGGAAAAAAAATGAACTCTCAAAGACTGAAACTATATCTTAGTTTCATTTCCAGATCAAATAAAAAATAACCCAATGTCTTTCTAAAGCATTAATAAAACTTAAGACTGCCCTTGTTAACAGTTAATAATGTAGTTCTGAGAGAAAGCTAGTTAGATAATTATTAGGTATCTAGAAAAGGGCTCATAAGGGAAACCTTAAATTGATTTCTGTTTGCTGCCTGGAACACAAGTGGGCTGCTTACATTGCACAGCCCTGCCAGCTTTTGGCTTCAGCAGAACCAGAATTCAATGTCTGCCCCAATCTCATCCAATCAGCTCTCTCATCTCCTGCTCAGGTGTGATGATCTCTTCCTGATCCAGCCTCCTAAGCCCAATCAGATCCCTTTCAGACCACCACCACAAGATTGCATATATATCCTTATCAGGTGGGCAAGCCCTCTTTGCTGGCTTTTCATCTCTTCTGAAGTTCAAGGTTCCTGTTCTGGTAAGCCTCCCGTACTCCTCATGGGCTGTCTACACCCTCCTACCTTCCTCATGGCAGAGGGGTCTGTCCTTTCTTTTTTTTTCCTATCTAAATTCCTTTTCACATTTCAGGCCTATGCTCACTTCCCTCATGGGCTCTAAGACCACTTGGGTATATCCATTCTCCCTTCCTCAGTTCATGGACCCTCTCTTTCCCTCATATTTTCATGAATAAAAATGTAATGTTTCATAAATTATACTTCTCAGGCTTGTTTTATCCCAATTCTCTGGTTTAAAAAAAAAAAAAAAAAGACATGAGAGCTGGGCGTGGTGGCGCACGCTTTAATCCCAGAACTCGGGAGGCAGAGGTAGGAGGATCGCCATGAGTTCAAGGCCACCCTGAGAATACGGAGTGAACTCCAGGTCAGCCTGAGCTAGAGTGAGACCCTACCTCGAAAAACAAAAAAACAAAACAACAACAACAACAAAAAAAAAGACATGAAACCAGGGTCTGGAGTTAAAGGACTTTCCTAAACTCCATTATAGTTTCATATGTGCACACTGCATAATGACTTTAAAAGACTCAAAATCCCCTGGTTTTATTAACCTAGGCCTAGCCCCTCAGTATGACACCTTGAACTCTATTTCACTTAAAAAAAAAAAGAGGTCTCCTGATGTCTTTCTCTTCTCCGTATTGTAATTTGTGCCCATCTCTACCTGTACACTTTCTCTGGTGTTCTGACTAGGTCTCTCCCAGTAGGATGGTTCTACATGCACCATTCTTATTCCTTTAACACCCACTGGCTTATCCCCATTAACAATCTGCAAACATCCCAGGCTTCACTTTCTTTAGAAACATCTTCCTTTCAAACACTTGTGAGCAAAATTGTCTTTCATGGTGCCTCTTTACATTCCTTCCTTTCTCTTTTCTCCCTCCCTCTCTGCTTTTGCTTCTTTCCTTATTTCTCAATCATTTGTGAAGTCATTCACTCTTCTTTACCTTACAGACATTTATTGAATGACAAATACATTGTTATTTCTGGTGGATGTTTTTCTGAAGAAAATGTCAACATCTCAAAAGGACGATTTGGCTTTCTCGTGACTATTCCCTTTAATTACATTTCCTTTGCTGTTATTGTTAACTGGTTCCTGCCACCAAAAGGCCACTGAAATGAATTCCCAGAAAGCCACCTTTTCTTCCTTATTACAAAAACAAAGTTTTCTTTTCTTGTTTTCTCTAAATAAGTTCTTCTTGATCCCTGTGGGGCTCTTTCTTAGACCATGGCTGCTTTTGGGATTGTCCCTTGTTCGCTGGCTTCCTGGGGACTGTCCTCTCTTCTAGCTAATCCTTCAGATTGTTTCCACTTGGTATTCACTGACTTGCATTCTTCCACTCATGCTTTAGTCTAGGCCAAAGTTCCAATAATTCTCTTTTCTTTGTACTTGTCCATGACAAATAGCAATCTTAATACACTGATTATACCCTGCCTATATTGTTTTCATATCTCAGGAGGGAGCGCTTTTGAAGTCCATTAGGAATCATATGTATAATTCTAATGTTTACCTCCATCCTGAAATACTGTTTGTTCTTCCAACAAAGTTCTGGGCATTTCCATGTGACTATTTCATTAACCTTCAAAGTCACCATTTTTAAATAATATCATCATTATCATCACCTCCCCATTGCCTCTACTGAAACTTTGTCTGCTAGAGCATTAACATTCTTTCATATATATAGATAAGAAATTCCAAGTAAGTTGACACCTCTAATGATATTATGTACACATAATAACAGGCCAATTAATCCTTCCTCTTTTACTAAGCACTCACACAGGCACACTATTTTCCAGGATAACTACAAGGCCTTGGATTAATGGTGGCCCTTGGCCAGTCACTTGAATTCTCTATTTCAGTTTTCCCCAGCAGTGGGAAAAACAGTCCTAAAAAAGAAAGATCACATTACTTCCCTTTACACTGTTCACCATTTCCCACAGAAGAGAATGGCTCCTCTGTAAGTCAATAGAGGAAGCTTTGCTGGATGTGGCCCAGCCTTCTTCTGCATTCTTTTGTACTATTCACTCATGATTCTATTACCCTAGGGTCATAACCCCTTAAAACTATAGCTCCGTTAAAAACTGTCATTTTTATCAAAGCCTAAATTGAATGCTAGCCCATCCTTGAAACTTTTGTTAATCACTGCTTTCTTCTTTAGTTTGAATGATTTTTATATTGTTACTTGGTTTTTTATTCATAATTATATGCACACTTGAAATTTCTTGGAGACCACTGTCATATCTCAATGTTGCTGACAGCATAACTGTACAAAAGTAACCGGTATGCTGATGCAAGCTGAGGAATTCATCTGCTTCTACCTCAAATTAGATCAAATAAGTTAAATCCTAATCACGGGTCCCCATGCTCTGTTTACCACAGCCAGATACCTTCCTTGTAAACAAACCTGTTATATTTAAATCACATGCCATTAAATCAAGCAACCTCTGAATTATGTCAAAGTCATTACTTGTGAAGCATACATAAGCTATTTGTGGTCTATTTGTAAGCCTAAGAATAAAACCACTGTGGGCCAAGACTCAGTGCCCCTGTTCCCAGTTGGGTCAGAGAGCCCCCTGGCTCCAGCACATCTGTATGTATAATTGAGTGTTGTGAGTTTCTTCTTCTATGTGTCTGTCCCCTTCTAGGACCTGAACCCTGTAGCACTTGTCACTGTAGAAATTCTAGAAATTTTAAGGATGAGGATCAAATAGTATGCATTCCTTTATATCCTATACATTCTAAGTACTTTTTGAACAAAAAAAGTAGCTTCTAAATGTTTAGGGATTTAAGTTAAAATCAATGAAAATAAATTTCTACTTGGATTTTGAAGGAAATGAAGCAATAAACTGAACACAGAGGACGATATATTATGTCATCCAGAAACCCGCCAACTTCTAAAGTGAAACACATAGTCAAGTCCCTCTTTTCCAGGAAGAACGTAAAAATGGAAGAAAATAAATCTCTTAATCTGTGTCTACATTAAAAAGACACTATTCTTCACACACATGCACGTACTCACACACGCATGCATGCGTGCGCACACAAACACACACACACACACACACACACACTCAAATGAACCATTATAGCCCTCATATTTGTTTCCACTCTAGTTAGAACCTTGTTTCTTACTCTGTTCCTAAAACATTGTGTGTCCATTAGTGAAACAATTTCCAAACAGATTCATTCATCTATCAAATGGAAATAGTAATATCTTACTCAGTGATCCCTCAGGGTATTTGTGGAATGAAAATGAGAATGTGCAGTGAGTTCAGCTTTTATTCATGAAGTGTTTTTCCCATTTAGCAACAAAAGAGCATTTTGCAAACCTTTTCATTGGATGCACTACCTCTGTAAACTGATAAATCTGAGCTTGATACTGTCTGGCACTTTTGAAGTCCATTAGAAAAAAAACAAGCATAAAAATCTAAACATGACGCCTTTATCCCTCATTCTTATATTTAAAGTGACATGTAAATATGAATCTAGAGAGACCCTGCTTAAGAGTTAAATGCTCGTTCATAGACATGTTAGTTACTCTATGGACCAGTGTGGTCTCTTTATTTACAACAGGTTCACATCTGCCTAATGCACCCAAATGGAATAATGGGCTAGATTGAAATATAGATGTCATGACTGCCTATGAAGAGGCCAGAAGTCTGGCTGCCTGTTTTCCTGGAATGGCTTTCTGGGAACAGCACTCTCCCTGATTGGTTTCCTTCAGACAGCATAATTGAATCTAATGCTCTGTGTCAATGTGGGCGCTTGGATTATCTGCTTTATGCTATAGCCCTAAGGAGCTCCAAGGTCTGGTGTTAAAATTTGCCTTTGATCAAACCTCATCCTCTCCCACACATCTTTATTCAAAACAAATTAAAAGCTATTATCACAACATGCTAGCCACAGTTTTAATGCCCATAGTGCTTCTTAAAAAAAAAAAAAAAAAAATCTTCCATTATCATGAATGCAGAATCTTACTTGAACTCATTATAATATTTATCATCTGTTATTAGATGTTCCTAACAGCACAGTTTGCCAGTGTTGCACAATACAGAAAGAGATATACCCTCAGGGTTGAATGTAGTGCACTATACATTTAAATTCAAGATCTATCCTATTAAAACAAAACCTTCCTATAAACATCTAAGGGCACCAGGGAAATGTGACTTTACAAGCTGTCGTATTGAAAACGGTTTTCTAGTTACTGGAGCATGGTTCATGTTAGAAGTACAATTAATTTTTTGATTCTTTGGTTTTGGTTTTTGCATCTATAATTGCCGTTATAGGCATCTGGTTCAGTTTTCTCTTAAGGAAAGTTACCAATCTTTTCAAATGTAGAATAGAAATCTAGGGAAGGCATAAAAATAAATGTTCTTTGCAATATTTTTGAATTAAAATTAAAGATTTCCATTAATTCAATTATTATTTTCTCCTGGCACACAATTTCTAAAACTCATCAAGGATATATTTTATTTCCTATCTTAATTTCCACTCTTCTCATAATATGGACCTTTTGGTTACAAAAGTTCCATAAGCTCAATTTTAAGCATCTCCACCATTGACTCCCAGTTCTCTTCCTTGAAACTCACTTCCTGTCTTTGTTCAATGCTTGTCCTTGAAACTCACTTCCTGTCTTTGTTCAATGCTCGTCCTTGAAACTCACTTCCTGTCTTTGTTCAGCATCAGCTCTCATTTGGAACCTCTCATCCATGGATCCTGCCATCTCCACTGCATTCAAATGGTATTAATATTATCTTGACAGATGTACCTTATGTTTTATAGTCAGTCATTATTTTCAGTGTTGGACCATGTCTTTAACACTCTTGTTCCCGTACTTAGGTGTTAATGAGATGAAAACAGTAGCATCAAATGCAGAGGTCAAGGCCAGACAACCCTGAGTAGCAGCAATGAGATAGTAGTGGTCATATACACAGATGACCCTAGCCTGAACATAGTCGTTGTCTAGAGGAACCCCTGTAATCTTTTCACTATGGAATTGCCATTTGTACTGATGTCCCAGTAAGATACCATTAAAGCCAGACGACACTGAATTTTATGATATTTCATTATAGAAAACAGCTGTCATGTTTAATTCCAGTTTCTACTGAAGTCCATAAAACAACACAAAGCTGATATGAAATACTTGGTAAGACCATTTAATACACCTGTGCTAGATAGCATTTTAGGTCATAGTCACTCAACTGCAAATGAGATATTTTCTACCCAAGAGATTAGGAAAGAGGCAATTAACTGGTACTACAAAGAATGTAGTGAAGATCTGGAAAACATTCATCCTTCAGTGGAGTTCAACTGAACCGAATGATACCTGTTGTCTAAACTTCCAGCCTCCAAACTTCAAGATGGGCACATCAACCTGATTTCCCCCAATTAATTTCACTTCAAAATTTGAATTTTGGATTCCAAACAAACTAGTTTTTTTTTGGGGGCGATGGGAGAGTTGTTCTGTGACCAAGATAGTCTTGAATTCATGGGCTAAATGAATTTCCTGTCTCAGTTTCCTGAGTATACTGGCATGAATGGTGTGTCACCTGTACCAAGAAAGTAAACATCATTCAGACGAGGAAAGAATCGATGTTTTTCTTTTTTTTTCTTTTATTATTGTTTTTCATCCCAACAGGTCTCAACATAGCTCTGATCTGATCATTTAAAATACTTGTTAATGGGTAAAAGTCTCATTAAAATCTCTCTCATCTATCTATCTATCTATCTATCTATCTATCTATCTATCTATATGCAAAACTTTATAACAGTCTGACACTTTCAAAGAATACATAGTGCTTTTTTAGTTCATATTATTGTATTTTACTTAAAATAGGATGGGACACAAACATTTCATAAGATCTATAGTGTTCTCATGTTTAATATTTAAAATTTGTGTGAAGTCCAAGCAAAAATTTCTGCCACAATGATAGAAGTAAACACCTACTGTGCTGGGTACACAATCTCCACAGGTGGTCACCAGTCTTTTCTGTCACTCACAACCCCATCTAAGTTCCCATAGCCTCTCTGACAGTAAGTAACAGTCCCTGAAATGATGCCACCTTGTTTAGAGAATACATAGCAATACCAAGTCTTACCTGGAGATTACAAAAACCTGGGGAAAGCTTATTTGCAAGATTTTTAAAAATTATCTTACATTCTAGGACCAGTTTTCTAGAAGGAATAGAATTTCATACCTGGATGTCTGGTGTCTTCTTTCAAAAGACAGGACATAGGATCTGGAGTAAGAAAAATGTATGGCTCATTGGGGCTAGAAGGTCAATCTGCCAAACTGTTGGTAACTTTAGAGGAATGCCTATATGACTGGATCTGCTCCATGGGGAAGAGCTAAATGTGACTAAATGTATCAGGACGACTGATTCATTCTTGCCATGGTAAGTCATTTACAAAGTCAAGTAGAGCAAGACTTCCCATTTCCCTGAAGAGATATTGAGGCTATTCACTGTAAATCAGGTGGCAGAAACCTTGATTCACATCCACTTTTGTGGGGAGACAGTCATTGAGTGATTTGGCTAGCTTAACAAAAGATAGTGATCTATGTGTCATGTTTCCTCACATTAAAGGAACTGCCTGTGTTCCCACCAACATGCATTTGTAAAGTATTTTCCTTGAGCGTGGTGAATGCTATCATGTACATTATGTGATGTGCTACAACAGACACATGCCCTCTTTATAAACTGAATAGCTAAGCAAGAAGGAACGCACACCAGTGATGGATGTAGGGTTGACCATAACTGGACATGGCGGCTTGATTCATGGTCATGGTGAGGACTTGAGTGAATGACTTGGGGAATCATTGAGAAAGGTTTCTAGTGAGGTGCTAAAGCTGGCACACACGGCCTTACAGGGAAGCCTGTGTATCTATCCCCAACTCCACTGTGACCGCACATAGCAACCTTGAGAATGGCTTTTGTAGAGAGATTTATACCATGGAAAGCAGCAAATGACACTAACCAAGTCTTTTCTTTTGTCCCCTTAAAGTAACTGGTAAACTTTTTGCTGGATTGAACAGAATAGTAGTATTATGTGAAATGATCTCCAAATAAATAATGGTAGGAGAGAGAGAGAGAGAGAGTGAGAGAGCAAGTGAACTTAGTGAGGAGATCAACCACGTAGCAAATACACTCATTGTGGGGAGGGCTACAGTGACTCAGACTGTACTGAAAGTGGGAGAGACTGTACAGAGATTCCTTGTAAATTTCCTGCCAGAAAAAAATTCCACATACACACGTAAAACCTCCCACATTTTTATACTGCTAACACTGTAAGTGCAAGATACTAGACTATACCCAAATTTCACTCTTCAACTCCCAGGTGATTGGCCTACACCTGTTCAGGCTTCTTTCTGAGGTAGTGAAGAAACCTTGTTCTTTACTGATGTTTGTTTTTGAAGTGAATTTTAAATACGCTTTTTAAAAAAATTATTATTTTATTTATTTTTGGAGAGAGACTCAGAGAGAGAGAGACAGAGAGGGAGAGGGAGACAGATAGAGATGGGCACGCCAGCAGTCTCTCAGCTGCTGTGTACGAAATCCAGATGCGTGCGCCCCCTTGTGGGCAAGTGCAACATTGCGTCCTTCGTCACTTTGCATCTGGCTAAACGTGGGACCTGGAGATTGGAACCGGGTTCTTAGGCTTAGCAGGCAGGCGCCTTAATGGCTAATCCATCTCTCCAGCCCTTAAGTATGCTTTTAAAAAATGTAAAATGAACTATATAACATATACTTATTTCATGAGTCTACTTTAAGTTACAGTACATAAACTATGATAAGATACCTCATGGAAATAACACCTATGTTGGAACATTTTAAATGTGTGTGGCATGCTTGCATCATAATGTCGTGATGTCATGTTATGTATAATATTACGTCTTTGTGTGTATATACATGCAAGTGTATATTCATGTTTACATCTGTGTGGTCAGACGAGTGTGGGTACATGTGTCTGTATATGTGTGTGTATGGATGTTTGTACATATGCATGTTTTATGTATGTATCATGTGTATATGCATGTGTATATATATGTGTGTATGTATGCATATATGTATGTGTGCATATGTAGGCCAGAAGTTATGTAGGGTGGTTTTCTTGCTCACTCTCTACCGTATTTACTGAATCAGGGCCTGTCACTTGATGTCAGGACTCATCCGTTAAGCTGGTCTAGGTTGCCAGCTTTCCCTAGAGATCCCATTTCTGCTTCCCTAGTGCTGGAATGACTAGTGGTCTTCCATCTCACACAGCATTTACATGGGTGCTAGGCATCCAAACTCTGATTCTGACCAGATACTGCAAATACTTTATCCACTTAGTCATCTCCTCAGCCCCAAGTAGAGGATCATCATGAAAATTTCATTAAGAAAGAAACATAGCCTGTTCTGTAGGTGAGGAAGTCAATTATGGGATGTTCCACATTCTAGAACCAGGTACCTCTCATGGTAGATCCCTCATTGCTTATATAATGACCCAGGATACTTGATTTCTGTGACACAGTACAGAGATTAAATTACTTCAACAGTATTGACAGGGATAATAAAATTATAATCATCTATGTTTAAGGTGATATCCTATGCTTGAACTAGCTGTAAATAATTCTATGAACAAAGTACTATTAATATCCCCATTTTGAAAGTGAAAAGATAAAATGTAGGGACCCAGTAAACTTTTCTAGAAATTTCACATCCTCAAACTGAGCTGGTTGTGAGCCATATTTACATATACCCACAGATTTATGACCAGGCATGGGGGCATTTTTAAAATAAAAGTCAACAAAAACAGCGAGAACAGTGTTCAATACAAAATGATCATAAGTAATATAGATTGATGCACCCAAAGGCCCAGGAGGAAGAGACTATCTTCACTAGCAAGGCGACACTTCCTTTCCTCACCATCAGTCTGTGTGGTCCCTAAGAACAACAGGACATCACATGCTATGTCCCTGAAATACCCTTTTCTCTTCTCATGTTCTAGCCTCACTGATAAAGCAAGGGGACTAGGTCAGGCAAGCCAAGTCCAAATGTCCACATGAGGTTGGCTTTTTCCAAGTACCCTGAATTGGACAAGCTGACATTATCTGCAAAAGAGCCTGCTTCCGGGCTGGAGAAATGGCTTAGGGGTTAAGGCACCTGCCTCCTAAGCCTAAGAACACTGGTTCCAATCTCCAGGTCCCAATCTCCAGGTCCCACGCAACCAGATGCAAAGCAAGGGCGCAATGCTGCACTTGACCACAAGGGGGCGCACACATCTGGATTTTGTACACAGCAGCTGAGACACTGCTGCCACGCCCACCCATCTCTGTCTTCCTCTCTCTCTCTCTCTCTCTCTCTCTGTGTCTCTCTCAAAAATAATAATAAAAAAAAAAGTCTGCTTCCCACACATACTAGGTCAGCTATCCTTGGGAATGCTGGTCATACAAGGACAGAACAAATTAGTCAGCTAATAATGTCACTGTGTAGGTAATCTAACTTATAAAACCTTTATCCTGGTCACAAGCACTGTGAGAAAGGTGGACCATGGAGAGGACAGGTGCTCTTTGCATAACTGGTCACCCCTGGATCCTCTGAGCAGTTTTTAAAGACCCATACACAGTCCTCATGTTCCCTTCCTGCTAGTCCAGCCACCACTGGACATATCATAAGTAAATTTTCTACCCTGTTAGATTTTTTTTGTTAGTATACTTCAATAAACTTTAGGTCTTAATATGCTGCCTCTGAGTGTTGACAGCCTATCCTACCTAGCACAGCTGGGCTGTGAATGCTACAATATAGGCCTTGGAATGGACTATCTCCGTGAAAAGCAAGTTATTCAAATTTTTATCTTGTATTTCACAGAATGTATCATTTATTTTTTATGTAATTAAGCTAAAGGTAATAAATGATATGCATTTCCCTCCCATAGGGTAACAAGTTAATTTTGGCTTTAAAAATATTATTTATTTATTTATTTACTTATTTTCAAGCAGAGAGAGAGAGAGAGAGAAGAGAGAGAGAGAGAGAGAGAGAAACAGACAGAGAGAATGGAGGACTTCTAACTGCTACAAACAAACTCCAGGATGCATGTGCCACTTTGTGCATTTAGCTTTACATGGATACCGGGGTAATCAAATCTGTATTACTAGGCTTTGCAGGCAAATGCATTAATTGCTGAGCCATCTCTCCAGCCAAAATTTGGCTTTTTTAAAAGTAAAGCTCTTTAAGACATCATTAGGAAATATTAACTTTTTAGGTATCATCAGGAATGAATATTAATCAGGCTAGCTACCATTGAAAAGATTTTAAGCTTTGTGGATCTTGGTGCACACCCTGTCCCCAGCATCTAATTCAGTACTTGCAACATAAGCACTTTCATAAGTTACTACACAGATAAAGAACCGAGTAAATCCACTCATAAATAGTAGTCAAGTACATCTTGCAGGCTTTAGGCAATGGCAAAGTAGGTTAAACACTTGCCACGAAAGCCTGGTGAGCTGAGTTCAGAGCCAGACACACAGTAAAAGTTGAGTGGGTTTATGGCTCTCCTGAAATCCAACAGTCTGTGTGTCTGGCTCTGTGTGTATTTGCACAGACTAATATACCCACATACATGTGAACATGCATACACACACACACACATACACACACACGCACAAAGTATAATGTTTTTCAAGTCACCCAACCAAGCAGCAATGCTTGCTAACAACACTGGTGTGTGACTCATTGTGCTGGCATTCAGCCCCATTCAAGGTGATACCCACTCACAGCGAACGTGAGGACAAAGCAGGACAATGCCACACTGGAGAAAAGGTAAGGGGGCATCTACATTATAATTCACATAGCTATTTAACTCTGTCTAATGAGCACATACCTCTAGACCTCTGCCCAGAAAGATTTACTCACAGTCCCTTTGAGCTTCTTGAACTCTCATCCGGTACTGGCTTATCTAATCCTAATAGGTAACAAACTGGCTTGGGTCTCATTATTCATTTCACCTCAGCAGTCTCTGGGAAGAAGAGTAAATACTACTGCTAAAATATAATTGACGATGAGTCAAGTGGATGTATTTACATCTACAAGGAAAACCCACTCTTTTCCTCAAAGCTACTCTGTCCATTCACTTAGCATATCATGTGTTTTAGATCAAAGTTCTAAAATGGTATCCATAGTGTTGTCCTGAATTTTTGTTTAAGGGTAATGACTCTGGGCCTCCTGTGTCCCTGCTAAAAAAGCCAAGCAAGAGTCACCATGCTGTAAATAATCCAAGAGTTACCATTGGGACACTATTTCATGCTGAATGGCTAAGCATGGAATGAAATGGAATGGAAATTGAATCTCAGAGTCAGAAGCTTCCCTGATCTCTAGAGCATTTGTTTTGATGTTTCCTTGATGTGCTCTGACAAACAGAACCTGTGTAATGGCAAATTATCAAAGAAGGAACTTCAGGGTCAGTCAGCAGCTTTCTCTGCTGCAGGTCACATGGACAAACAAAGTATGCAAATTTGCACTATGATTAGCCAAGTCTTTCACAGTTTTCAATGTTTGTTCACTTGTTTTTGCCAGAAATCTCATAGATATATGAGCCCCACTGAGAAATGGGCTTGTTGTTCAGTAATTCTCAATTGTAGCTGCACAGTGGATCCGCGTGCAGTGACATTAAAAATTCTGGCCCTGGGATCCATTTCCAGCTCTTTCATTTGGTGTGAGTCAAACTACCAGGGCCCTGGTGTTTCAGAAGTTCCATTGGGCTTTGTATCAGGACAGCCAAAGTTGAGAAGATTAATCTTGTGTGAGTCCTATCTCCATGCTTTAGAGATAAGGACACCCTGCTTTCTTACACGGCAAGATCCTGGCTGCATGACTCACATTTCTGAGGAAAGATGGAGGTTTCAGAGTAGGGAAAAGGCTGGTAGTTATTTCATCTTTCAAAAGGGAAATAAGTAAAATAAATTATTTGATATGCATTTTGCAAAGGAAGAAAACAGGAATATATTTTCTTACTTTGTGGGTAACTACTGACTACTGACAAAACTTGAAAAGAAAATTGCAACCTGTAATATATAGGAAAACTATCTACAAAAATGTGTGCTGTGCAGATATGAGTACATGGCCTGGGAAAACATGCTAAATCTATTGAGAGGTGAGGTCATCAGACACTGACTAATTTTGTGGATTCACATGGAACAGTTTTTCCCCTTGCATTCTCAGCAAGTTGGGCTGGCAACAATCATTTCCTAACCTGAGGGCCAGATTTCCCTATTTACTGTATGGTTTTGAGCCAGATTGTTCTCAGAGGGAAGTCCTGGTTTCAGTGCTACTGACAGCAAGCTTGGTGGCCATGTTAGCTGAGCTCATCTAATGGAATTTGCTTCACTTGGATCTGCAAACTCATAGAAACTGTCTAAGATCAGTTCCAGTAGAGAAAAATAGCAAGGCAATTGCCTACAGAGAAAGTTTGAGAAGCAAAAGTCATATAAAGAGAAGAAATGAAAATTTCATTACGTTTGTGCGATTGCCTTGTAAAGTGAGCAGTCTAACTTTTTCCTAAATTAAAACACGTCTCCTTATTAAAATTTTAAAGGCCAAGAATTATCATTCTTTTCTTGCACTTGTGACTTCATTAAACATATGTTGCCAAGTTTGATTTTTCTCCTTTAAACACTGAGAGAAAATTGCAATTTTCCCCTGTTGTATTTCTCTAGGCAGCAGCAGGGTTATGATATGGAAATAAATAAATTTTAACTTAATAGCTATAATAGATGTGTTCAGAGGAAATGTCTGAGACTAGAAAAGCTGGTGCCTTATCCTATGGACGGCATCTCAGAGAGGTTCCCAGTACATGTACTATCCATTCTGTTCACTTCCTGCCCAAGTGGGACTTGAAAACCAGCAGCAAGCAGAGTTCATTGAACGATGGTACAAGAACAACATCACTGTTCTTACTCCAGTAAGAAGGAGGGAAATTGAGACAGACAACACTTCAAAGCTTGTCTCAGAGAGTGGAAACCAGAGGAGAGTGAAGCAAGAGGCTGATACTGGTGACCAGACAGCAATATCAGATCATTCTACCTGTACTTTCTCAAGTGCTGGTCATATATTCCCTTGTGCACTTGGTCAAAGTTCTCTGAGGTGTGAGACCTTCCACACTGTAACTTTTCAAAATTTCTTTTGTTCATTTGTTTATACGTATTTTATTTTATTTTTATTATTTTATTCTTTTTATTTTTATGTATTTATTTGCAAGCAAAGAGACAGATAGAGAGAAGAGAGACAGACAGAGAGAATGAGCATGCCAGGGCCTCTAGCTACTGGAAACAAACTCCAGATGCATGTGCCGCCTTGTGTGTCTTGCTCTATGTGGGTTCTGGTAAAGCAAATCTGGGTCGTTAGGCTTGACCACTGCAATAGCTCTCCAGTCCTGTTTTCAGTTTTTAAAATCATAACTTTAACATGTGTCATATTCTCATCCTCTTTTGTCTCCTCTTCCCTTCCCTGATTCCAGAAAGGACTATCCTTTTTCTAGGTAATCCTCCCTCAGCTTTGTTGTTTCATTCCTTTCGTCCTCCTCCATCTTCCATGTCAAAATATTGACGGGCTCAGAACAGAAAAGAAGAGGCTGATGAGAGTTCAGCTACTAAAGGCAAAATCTATTCCAAGGCTTGGGAAGCATTGCCGAAGCAAGGGTGGAAAGACTGTCAGAGCCGCAGGAGGGAAGGAATACTTAGAGGCACTGTCCTTGCAGCATGGACTAACTGATGCCTTTGTACCCTACAGGTTACTCCATTTCCTCAAGACTTGTGCTATGAATGTTTTACTTCAGGGAACTGCTGGATCCCAGATGTGCACGGAGGAGAAGGTAATGGTTGATAGGAGATTGTCTTCCCAAAAGAGGACTCGGGGGAGCTAGAACTCAGGAAGGAGGAGCAAAAATGCAAGCAAGAGAGTTTCCTATCAGAGCACATTCTCTAGCCAGGTATCTTCAAGGTGGTCCCTAGTGACTTTGTTTTGTGTGTGAGACTAGCCATGAACTTGGACTGAGGAAGATGAATTTGGATGAGACACACACAGAAATACTCTCAGTGGTGATCTCAAAGCTTATATATAAGAGGGAAATGTGTTCGTGGAGGAAGTCAGTGGTGCTTGGAAGCAGAGATCATGTTTATCTGATACCATCAGCCCGGCTCCACAGTGCTCCGAGAAGTTTCAGCAGCATCAGCTGCACCATTTACCTCCCACAGGCATGCTAATGGCTGGCAGTTTTCTTCTCAGCTCATCCACTTCCATAGCTCCCACCCTTGACTATTTTCTTCAGAGTGGGTGGTTGCCAGGAAGCACTGGCTGTCCTCTACTGGATCCCTCTAGCTTCTGATATCCTTCCCAGGCAAACTGAGGAGTCTTGTCAACAATCTAGGTGGCCTATTACATTTGTCCCAAGATCATAGCCCGCAGAAAGAAGGTACAGAAGATAATGGTTACTCCAGTACCATGAACATGGTCTGAAAGTATTCTGAGAAGGGAGAATGAGGAAAGGAATGAACACCCGAAGATGCTAGTTTTCAACCAAACCACAAGTAATCCCCATACCCAGGGGGCATTTGACAGTGGCTGGATATGTTTTTGATGTCAACTGGGCAGGAAGGGTGATGAGTGCATCGGATGATGACAGGTCATAGTTTCTGCTAAATATTCTAAAAGATGCAGAACAGCAACCATGCGAGAATTATCCAGCCAAAAATGTCAGTAAGCCTTGGCTGAGAAACCTGATCTTAGACTTAGTCAACCTTGTGAGATGCTGGCACATTCTCCTTCTATGTTGCCCAAATGAAGTCATTCACTTCTTCTAGCAGTTTGGATAACACCCATCTGTTCTTTCCTGTATGGCACAATACAGGCCTGGTCCTAGCCAGACCACATGGCAGAAGAAACCAGGGAGTGGCTTCTGTGAACATGGCATTCTGCGCAGGCTTGGCGTGACAACAGCTACAGTCCCATGCTCGCGAGAAACCTGCTATGAGATGACCTGTCCAGAGATAGGCTGTCATTGGTCACAAAAAGGGGACCACCCCATACAATGATTTGCCAGCCGAGCCCCTTAAAACCCCCTGTACTTCCTCAATAAACGAGTTTGCTGCAGCTCGCTTCCCACTTTCACCCAACTCCCGGAGTCTGTGTTGTGATTCCACGCTGCTCACCCCAACTTGGCAGAGACCCTGCCGTCCCTCCTGGGCTGGCCTTAGGGGGGACCCCAACACTTTCCTTAGTGCCTTTCTCAGTGTCAGACTGAGGGGTTTGTCAAGAGGAAGAACTTTTTGTACCATCCCAGGACCAGTGAATACTGAGGGCACACTGGCACACCATTTGAACTCTTACTCTTTGGCTTCTAGTTGCTGTTGTATTGCCTCCGAATCCTCTGGAAAATATATTAAATACCAAGGCTAAGGGCCAGTTCATCTTACAGACAGACATATCATAGCACCCCATTTTCAGTAACTTTTCCATCAATCTGTCATGTCAAGGTGAGTGCAGAACCAAACTGTTTCAAGAGTCATTGACTAGCTGTTGTATGCACATCAACACTGGTCTAAATAGGCCAGCCTGGAGGTCCTCCACTTCAGAGAACTTAATGTCGCCCAAAGAAGCTGCTAAAAATGGAGCCAGATGTGCCCCATGCATAGGTTTCCAATTCAATAAACGGTACCACAATAAAGCCACACACATGAGGGGCCAAGTCCTGGTGAAGGGCTGTGCTGCAGGCCAAATACTGGTCTTCACTAGGGATTTATAAACTGGAAAAAGCCACTGTTCTTTCCACAGGATGTGGGCTATGTATAAAAAGAGCTAGAAAAACATTTAGACAGACAAAGACATGTAATTGCTCTGAATATCTTTAAAAATGTAAGGGACATGACATAATAAAGCAAAAGGTAATATCTTCACACATGAGTCACCAAGCTGCAGAAGCAAGTTTTATAAATATTTAGTGGATTATTTAATATGGTGATTGAGGAAAAAAAAAAAAAACCCTAGTAACTGATTTGGAGATTTCAATGACCTTCAAATTTTCATTGCAAACCACAACTCCAAAACACGTCTTGGCAAGTATGAGTCCTCCAATTAGAAAAATTCTGAAGTACTATGTAGTTATAAAAAAAATTAAAAGTAGGGGCTGGAGATATAGCTCAGCATTTAAGGTCCTTTCCTGTAAAGCCTAAGGACCCAGGTTTGGTTCCCAGTACCCATGTTAAGCCAGATGCACAAAGTGGTGCATGTATCTGGAGTTCATTTGCAGTGGCTAGATGCCTTGGTGTGCCCATTCTCTCTCTCTTTCTCTGTGTCAAATAAATAAATAAAATTTTAAAAAATAAACTAAATTGCTTCCATATATTTATGGTTAACCTTACTTTTGAAGAAAATGAAAGGCTGATCCCTGATAACATCTGAAATAATTCAAAGTTTAATTTAAAGTATAATTTATTGTGCCTGAAATATGGAAGGACTATAACATGGCCCTTATTAGTACCTATGTCATTAAATTATTATGTGTCATCCTTTTCAGGATTAAAATATAAAAACAAATTCAGCCAGGACTGGTGGTATATGCCTTTAATCCCAGCACTCAGGAGGCAGAAGTAGGAGTACTGCTGTTCAAGGCCACCCTGAGATTACATAGTGAATTCCAGGTCAGCCTGGGCTAGAGGGAAACCCCACCTCGAAAAACCAAAAAACGAAAAAACATCAACAACAAAAAATTCAACTACCCATGTAAACTGAAGGCATCATTTATATTTCTTTGAAAGAATGTCTCTTGGAACAATTACAAAAGTAATTATAAATGAAAATAACAAATGTTTTCACCTGGCATTTGGTATTTCCACCAATAGCCCCAGAAATAAATAAGAAACTAATACTTTTTGTCCTTAAAGACTCTCCTCAAAAAGGGTTTTTTATGTACAGGTGGATTAACTTATTTTTCCTGCATTGTTTTTTAATCTGTTTTTGTCACACAAAAAGCTTTGCACATACACAGTTCAATGACAGTGAACAGAAGTGGCAATGAAACTTGACAACAAGCCACTCCTTGATCTGGCCTATCACCTCCTCAAATCTCTAAAGAGCTCATTTATTATCATTATGGTTGTGATAATACCACCTACCATAAGATCTACCCCCATACCGAGCTTTTAAAGTGCACAATATGCAGCGTTAATGATAGATATCCTGCTATAACTTAATTTTAAACCATTTATTGTGTGACAGATTTCACATTAATCATCATCTGTATATAAACTACCAATCAGGCAACTGCACAGGTGCACTATAGCAACATATGTGTTAGATAAACAAGTCCCATCCTCTGCTCAGAAATGGATAAAGTATTTACCAGCTGTCTGAGGAAGTCCTGAATAGTCCAGAGAACCCTTGAAATACTGGCTCCACAGGCTTCATCCTTGCTCTATATAACATTTTCTCCATTTCTTTCACTGAGTTGTTTTTCCCATTTTCCAGAAGACTGTACATTTGTTTACCTAAGTTGCTCAGGGTAGGCTGGCTAGGGAAAAGAGGCACCTAGGGAATCCAGCTAGGAGACCTAGAGGCAGGAATTTGATGATCCTAAACTACAGAAGGAAATGGCAATGGGGAGAGCAGGCAGTGAAGCAGCTAGCACAGAAACTAACATTCTGGAAGGTTTTGTTTTCTGTTCTGTGAAGAGTGTTTGGGGGGCATATAACAGAAGCTATGTAGAATAGCCACATTCTCTTTCTTTTTAATGATTTCTTGACCCATCATTCGTAGCTATGATTCCCTTTGAGTGGTCCCTTAAACTCTGCTGCCATAGTAAAGCAGGAAAACATTAGTAAACATTGTCATGTTTGTATGAATTTAGTAATCTTAGCCACCAAGGTAAGACTAGGAGAAATTACAAAGGAATGTGCAAAGCAGGTGAGACAAAAACCCACGGTCCTCTATTGTCTGGAAGTGACTATTACATACATCCACCAGTACAGTGGGCAAAGATGGTTCAACAAAACAGGCTAGCATTTTATAAGCAAATCATATTGAAAGATATTTTGCTGTTTGATATTTTTTTCTGCAAAGTTGCAGGTAGTGATTGAGGTTTAAAGGGCATCAAATCAACTTATGAGGGTGCTACCAGAATCTCATCTGTAAAGGACAGAGTGTGATGGAATGGGAATTATGAGCATGCTTCCCAGGTACAAGAAGCATGCTATTGCTTTAATTCTTCTCTCATTACAATGTCCTCTAAGATTATACATTGTAAGATTATACATTTTTTAATATCAAACCTTTAGTTTTTGAATACAGGACTTCATTGTATAAAATAATTTTAAAAAATCACCATTTACATTTACTTGTAATATTTTATTTTATTCTTTTTTAACCGGTGACAACAGTTGTCATTGCATGTTTGTGTGTATGTGTGTGTTGTACATATCATTGCTCCTTCTCTCAACCAAATCACAAAGTTTAGGTACTAGATTTTCTTTTCTATCTTCCTTTCTTCCTTCCTTTTTATCCTTCTTTAGTTCTTTCTCTCTTTAGTTCATTTCTTCTTTAAAAAAATAAAATGACACAAGGTGTCATGAACCCAGCCTGGCCTAGAAATAGATAGTAAAGGATGACCTCAACTGGTGGTCTTCCTGTCTCCACGTCACAAGTGCTGGCGTTACATGCTTCAGACACCATGCCCACTTGTAACCTTCTCATTCATAAATTACGTACTTTACAAGAAATTTGACCAAGCTAGAAAACAAAAAATGTTATTGATAAATGCCTTTTTAGGGTCCAGAGGAGCAAAAACTTGCCTCTTAAAGGTTGTTTTGAAGCTTGAACATCAGAAACCTTGTCTACTTTATGTATTTATTTTTGAATATATAAAGTAGTCAGTATTTTAAAATTTTCAGAAATATTGCATTATATCATTGTTTAAGGGAGAGAGGCAACCTACCCACAAGCATGATTATTTTCACCAAGCATCTGAGGCTTCATTGGTG
This sequence comes from Orientallactaga sibirica, assembly GCA_036365145.1. NCBI lineage: Eukaryota > Metazoa > Chordata > Mammalia > Rodentia > Dipodidae > Orientallactaga > Orientallactaga sibirica. The sequence continues at coordinate 7,242,486 of JAEOAD010000044.1, read as the reverse complement.
ATCAGCCTCATGGCTGTGCTCTCCATACTGTTGTTTTCAATTAATTCTTTATTACGGAACTACAAAAGTTCAGATCCAAATTTTCCATCAGATGTTAGAGAAAACAAACATAAGTGAAACATAATCTAGACTTTGTGATCTTACTACAGAATTTTTATTATGCATCTCTTGGTCATGGATAGAATAATTAACTGACTTGACAATAATTATAAAAAGAAACAATAATCATCATAATTTGCTTATTTAGTGAAGAAAATCTAACCTCTGCTGAAATACATTAGTGAAGCAAAGTTACAAGAGAAACAAGCTGAACTTGACTGTTTCTTACAAGAAGATGTATTAAACATAAACTAGTATTTTTGACAAATATTTCTGCAGCAAAAACATTTTTAAAAGAGGAACAAAGATCAATAACCATCAAAATTTCTCTGATCTTATGTTGCACAAAGTATGAATGTGTCTGAAATTGCAAAACCATGTCAGCTTCAGGTAGGAATGAGGGAAAGAAAGATAAAGTTCTTTTTGGGGGCTATCTCATTGTATTGTATGGCAGTCACCATACTCAAGACATTGTGAATAAGCATGATATGAGTTTAAGTTTAAGAGAGTAGATATTGATATTTAATGCTTGGCTAGTGTTGTTTGTGAGCTAATCTGCAACAACTCTTTTTTAAAAAAATAACTATAGATTTGAAAATCCAATGTAGAAAAACAAAAAGCAAAGTCTTCTTTTTGTTGATCAAATCACACCAGCTATATTTGTAATGCATATTTCTCTTGCACAGATACCTTCCCTGTAGGCATTTGGTTGTGTTCTTGGTCTAGTCAGGATTGTCCTTGACTCAGCCATCTTTGTGTAGCCTCACAATAGTGCGCATGTGCCAGTAAACAAAGGAAAAAATCCTGCTCTATGTCCAAAGCCTATTTTATTCACCCTTGATGTCTATCCATGGCATTTCCTTTCCTGTTTCAAAGGAGCTTTGCTTATTCCCCAGAAAGAAAGTGCACCTTTCTCCAAATGTTTTTTCATCTAAGACACATTTCTTAAGCTCACGTGTAATGTTTATGCCTCTCTCTTCTTTGTCCCCACTGTGCCTCTAACTATTCATGTTATGTTTTATTTTATACTGTTCATTTCCACTTCTACTTCCATGTTGGATATTTATAAGAAGAAAAGAGAAAAGCCCATGTTTTCTTGATGATTCCTAGAATTTCTCTATATATCTTCTTCCCAGTCATCTATACATAATCATCATTAAGTTTCTAACTTTGATAAAATAATTATCTAAAAAATAAAATTGTCTCAAATTATTAGAAGCCTTTCTTTTTTCCCAGGTAAGAATTTGAGTCTTCAGAGCACTTTAGATTTCTTTAAAAAGTACTGCATACTTTGTGGCAATGGTGTCAAATCTGTTATAGGGAAAACTAGCTGCTCTTACTGAGCTCTGAGCCATGGGAGAATTCATATTTAGTACTGAGAACTTATTCAAAAGGGTATGGTTGGAGAGGCCAAAAGTCTACTGTTGTCTGGCTAAGTGGCCACCAAACTACTATCTAAATACTTATGTTTATGCCCAAATATTGTTTTGTTTGTTTGTTTGTTTAGAGAAGCTTCTTTTTTTCAGATGGTGGTTACATTGAAGAGACTGAAAACTCCTCAAAGTGCTGACAAGTGACAGTGGAGTGTGCAGCAGTAGGACATTGTTTCACACCTTCCCAAGGCTCAGGGACCATTGCAGAAGAGATGGAGGAAAGAATTTAAAAGCCAAAGAAAGTGAGGGATCACTGTGTAATGCCATCTTCCAGACACAAAGTGGCTGTGGCACTCATGACCTCATAGTGGCTAAAACTACAGGCACAGACCTATATAACAGGATGGCAAAAAATTTTTTGATAACACTGAAATTGAACAGGGATTAAGTCGAAAGAAGGAATTCATTGGAATGGGGAACAAAGGAGGGTGTTGAGAAGGGTCTATACTCATGGTATATTGTGTATACATGTGGAGGTTGTCAGTGAAAACATTTTAAAAAGGAAAGGAATGCATACATTGATTGCCTTAACCTTTACCAAGGTTGTAGGCTAATGAAGTCCCAGGCTTGTCAGTAGAGCAGAAAAAGGTCTAGAATTTTTAATATTTATTCACCTTTGGGATTGATTTAAAATTGAAGAGAGGAACATAGAAATAGAATAATATTTTGCATCAAGAAAGATAATTTTTGACAAAACAGAATTGGGAAAAGGAAGTCACAATGGGGAAAATTTGGTGAAATTGCATATTCTAAAAAGATGAGGTACCATCCATACATATCTTAACACCCTACCTCAATTTCATCTTCATCTATGAATCTCCTGAAATGAGTCCCTAAGGAAATGTAGACAGACTGTATAACCTACAAGGTGACTGCATAAGCAGATACCTGTGTAATTGCTGGTAATTTAGAAAAAAAAAAAAAAAAAAACTAAGGTACTTTGGAATTATAAGCATTTTCACAGTGGATTGGAACAAATTCAAAAAAGCTATTACAGGATATTATTTTGGCTGGACTATGTGTACCCATGGAGAGTAAAATCTTTGGCATGTTGTTTTATTAAGGGACTTTTGATATGCATACTAAGCAATGTCTTTAACTTTCCCATCAGGTCATTTAGGGTGGTTGAATTGTCTGGAATTTTTGCATTCTGTATCCCCTCTGAGATTTCTTTGAGAAATAGATCATGCTGACATACTCTAATATGCCAGCCATACTCCTTAACTTAGGGCATCTTGTATTTTAAATTAGGAATAACTGACCTAATTTTACAAGAATAAGGTATTCTCATGCATATTATACGACTTCAAAGGGATAGTTTTGACAATGTTCTGTTTATTTAGCAAGTTCCTCTTCTGGCTGGAAGATAAAGAAGAGATCTGCTACTGGTATGCTTGGTCGTCCTTCAGCATCTCCCCTGTTCATTCATCCATCTTTTCTGTTGTTTCCCTGCCTGCTTCCTTCTTTTTGTCTATTCTTTGAATCACATATGAACTTACTTTTCTTCCTTGATATTGATTACATTTGTTGGTAACATTTAAAAAACATATTCATATTCCCACTCTAATGCTACATCTCCTGATCTATATCTCCAACAATTTTGACTTTTGAGGCAAGTTACTCTGGCTGGCCTTGAATTTGCAATATTCCTGCCTCAGCATTCTGAATGCTGGGATTATAGGCCTGCACTGCCAGACCTGATATTTTTATTAACCTAGATTATTTTTCAAAATCAACTAGGATCAAACTGCTGAGACTAAAACAATGGAGTGATTACAAATAAATAAAAGATAAGTTGTAAGATTTGTTAGTTGATAGAAATTTGTTTTGTGGTTAAAGACGCAAAGGTAATTTGTATGATTTCTCACCAGTTAAAGGGTTCATGATTACCAATCTTCAGCATATTAGAAAACATGCTAAGAGTTCTGACTTTGAGACACTTTAACTACTTTTGGAAAATGAATTCATAAACTTAACATCTTATTTTATTTATTTTTACTTAGTAATAATCAAGAACCAGGAAATAATCAAGAACCAAATAAGTGTAATTTTTAAGCAGTCAAAGATTCAAAATCTACCTAAATTAATCTGCTTCCCACACATTCACATTATTTATATCTATACATCTATGAATCTATTTACACATCACTCTTTTCTATTTTGACATATTTTTTCTCCTCTATCAACCTTATCAAAAATATATGCAGTATATACACACAGACCCAAACATAGACCCAAACTCACGAGAGACAGAGAGAGAGAAAGAGAAAGAGAGAGAGGGATAGAGGTGGATAGCTTTTTATTCTAGCTTTTAAATTGAAGGCTATATCTATTTGGAACAACCACATTTATAATATATTCAGTAATGCAGACATGGTTTCTGGCAGACATTTTGTACACCGTGACTGACATCTGTTTAATTTCCTCAAACAATAGATGGCTACTTAAAAATCCCTCTTCATTGAATTGAAGGTCAGTCCTCAATGTTGTTTTAACTTAAATTGGCAAGCAAACTTCCTAAGGTAAGGTTTCATGTTAATAACATTCACTATCACTTAGGCATTTCACTCTAAATATGTGTCAGTATAAAAATAGTTCATAAATATGCCAAACTTGACTTTTGTCCTGAAATTTGTGGCATAAAAATGTTCCAATGAACAGGTCAAAGTGAAACTTAATGGGGTTTTATTTTTATTTGCAGCAGCTGGAGGAATGGGTGTGCATGTGTGTTGCATGTAATACAGCAATAAGAGAACATGAAGAAAATAGGAAAGGGAAATGTTTGTATAGTAATATTTTACAAACAATTTACCCAGAACTATTTTGTAGTCACACAGGTAGGGGTGCACGCATGCACATGGGCTTGCACACACATACACACACACACACACACTCAAGTCACAAGTAATGTAAGAAAGTACATCTTCTTTTTGGACTGTCAATACACTACGTAGACAACATATGAGACAACCAATTATCATTTACATAGGACCAAGTGAATGAAACTACAATGTTTCATCCTGAGATATTCACAATATTCTGTTAGCAATAAGTTGTTATCATAAATTTGGCCAAGTAGAAGCAGAATTTTCAAGTATCACCTTTGCCCGAAAGGCAGATAAATTCTCAAAGACAAGGCTGGAATCTAAATGTGTAATCCATAATGATGAAATGTATAGGTTACACACAGAGAGTATCAACTAGAAGTAAGCTGACTTTCTTAACTTGAGAATTTTCATACACAAATAAAATGTAATTTGCATACATGAATACAATGTCATTTAATCATTGTCTCTTCCCATTGCCTTCTTTCATCTCCCTCCCCATACCACTAAAACCCTTCTGCCAATTAGTCGCTCTTATATTTCAATGTCTTTTGTTTGTTCTCTCCTCCATCATCCATGTCAAAATGTTGATGGACTCTTGGCTGTCCATCAGAACTAAATGGTAAGGCCCTATTGCTGAAGATACCACATAGGTAAGTTGCAGGACACTGAATAATCAAACTGCAACTGATAAAAAAAGCCTTCTTTCTGCTGACTAGCTGTTATGGTGCTGGAAAATGTTATGCAAGTTTCTGGAAGAGGTTATAACAGTATTGTGCAACTGTGGAGCAACACTATGTGTCCATAATTGACCAGCAGGGCAAGATATACCTACTGGGGCAATAGTGGCATGACTGCTTGGGCAGTAACCAATTGCTGTCATGGTTAGAAGTAAACTCTGTGTTCTCTGTGTCCTCTTCATTCTCTCTCCCTTTCCTCTGATCTTGCATCTATCTTTGCATAAATAAATGTTGTCCAAGATTTTATTAGAATCAAGATTATGACTACTGATCTTCAATCTCCCACAATGCTCTTTTCTATCGCATCTTTTTAGTGATTTTCTGTTGCCAAAGTTCCTTCATTTATTGTTCAGTCACAGCATGAATCTGAAAACAAATTCTGCAAAATATACAGTCCATTTTAGTTGAATCAGTGGATTGAGCACTCATTTTCCTGCTTTTGCCTGTATTTTTTCTGTTTCCTTCTTTATCCGTCCTTCTCACTAGACTGTCTTTGACTCTTGAATTACTTTCCTAGTGCTGCCATAAAAAGTACCACCAAATGGATTTCCTGATCGTTTAGACAAATTTTTTTTTTTCACTTTACAAGTTTATCCTCTTTTGAATCTCCATAAGCAGAATGACTCTTGGGGTAACTAACTCCAGATGCCTTTATATATTCCTGAATCTTGGTGTGTGTGGTGGTGAGGAATAGTGACTAGCACGTGGTAGGAACTCATTAAGTATGTGTTAAGTGAGCACATGTACACAACAGGTAAACACATTCCACAAAACTTGGCTGCATTTTTAATATACAGTGGTACAGTGGCACAGTGTTATTTTCCCTCATGACATTAATTACTCTTCTAAGAAAATGTGAAAGATGCTAATTTAACCATTTTTTATATTCCAGAGGCACAAAGCCCAGCATGGATTCGACACATGAATGGTAAACTGATAAATACTCTGATAATTGACTGGCCTAGAAAAGTCTGATTGAAAGACCCAAATCTTTGATAGGCTATTCAGAGGTATTAAAAAAAAAAAAAGAAGTAGATTATTTCAAGCAGGAAAAAGGGCCACTGAGATAATGGGAAAGCCAAGTAGATTGGGTGACTGGTGTTTTGTTACATCAAATATAAGCTTTCTCCATATTATGGAAGATCCAGATATTGACTTGATCAGAGTATTGAGACACCATCTAGACAGAACCTTCGTATTTTATGTTTTCATTGCTTAGAGGTATGTGGTTCTCTCCTATTTTTAATATTTAAATACATATGTAGTTCTAAATATCATTTTAAACAGGAAAATCATGATTAACTCCTGCTGCCTCTGTTCTCCCTTGGCATAACTCCTAATCAGTCTCACAATGGGAAGCAGAGAAAGACTCACCCCTGTGGTTTTGGATATGAAAAAGGATGCCTGAAATGAGGGTATTAAAATATTTTCTTCTCTCTATTAATATTTCACCTAAATAATCCCTTTATCCCTTCAAGTGTGTGGGTGTCAAATGCTCATTTTCTTAACCTTAGAGATAAAATACCTAAGAAATTTAACAGGTGTTCATGCTACCCACAGGAAACAATCAAAATAAAAATAATAAATGCAATGTATATTAGAATAGGGAAATAAAAATAAGGTTTGTCAAGAAAACATAAATCTTTGTAAATATTTGAAGGCAAACCCTTTTGGGGAAGCTATATATTTTGAAGAAATGTAAACATTGCACAGGCCCTGTGTGTTTCATTTGGTGTTATAAATAGCACACAGGGAGAGCAGGATCTTTCATGCAGAGCAAAGTGCTCATGTCCTTAGTGTGGCTGGCTAAAACCACTAGAATGGTATTTGCAATGTAGATTAATAAACAGCATGGTGCCTCCAATTGTAGGTAAGCATTAATAACCCCGCTGATTGCTTCTTAAGGACTTGGTTATTGTGTGCACAAGAAATTGGTGAATGTTAGAGAAAGAACATTTTCACATAAGCTCACAGTGGCAGAAGTGACCGAGTTTATAACAGAAGAGTAAGTGTACTGATTGCTATTGGAAAACATAATTTACATTTTTTTTTGTCCACTGAAAAGCAGTTATAAAATATCACATATTTTTTCATTAATACTTCCCAGAACACGGAAAGTCGTTTAAGAATGTATTAATATCTAGCAACTTCCCAGAATTATCAATTAATTCACAAGTCTGTTCTAAGAGGCATGACTCCAGAACTTGGAGAAGCTGAAGCATTGGCATTGTTTATAGCATCAGCCTGGGCTACTGTCAACTGTGAAGACCACCAGCCTCAACTACATGATGTGATCATACCAGAAAGAGAAAATCTTCAGTTGGGAAAGATATGTCAGAGGTAAAAGTGCTTGCCATACAATTGTGAGGACTGGAGTCCAGAACCCTAACACCCTCATAAATGCCAGGTGGGTGTGGTGCCCCACCTGTAAACCATATGTTCAGAAATCAGAGACAGATGATTGTCAGGGCAAACTGGCTACCAGTCGATGCAAATTGATGGGTTAAGGGTTCCAGAGAGGTCTTGCTTCCATAGAGAATAATGAACCCAAACTCAACCTCTTATCAACAATTGCATGTACACACACATGCATGTACACATATATGCTCATGCACGCATGCACACACACACGTACATCCACAAAATCATGTTAAAAAGCATAGAAAGAAAGCAGGTTGATCCTGATTTCGATGATGCCCAATCAGGGCTCACCTTCTGTCCAGTTAACTGAGGTTGGCACCCTTACATGTTGACTTTTCTTTTTTTTTTTTTTTAAGATTTATTTATATTTATTTATTTATTAGAAAGAGAGAGAGAGAGAGAAAATGGGTGTGCCAGGGCCTCTAGCCACTGCAAACGAATTCCAGACACATGTGCCACCATGTGCATCTGGCTTATGTGGGACCTGGAGAATTGAACCTGGGTCCTTAGGCTTCTCAGGCATGTGCCTTAACTACTAAGCCATCTTTCTAGCCCTCCCCCCATTGACTTTTCAATAGGACTTAAACACAAATAATGACATTAATGATTTGTGGGAGGATGTAGGTGCATTTTCATATGTGTGACTATGGCAGTGCAAATGCCATCATGTGCATGTGGGGGTTAAATGATAACTTTTATGCCAATACCACCTCATTTGAGGAAGTGATTCTCTTTGCATTTTGCTGTTCTTGACTATGTTTTTTTGAGCTTGTGCAAATGTTGGCAAGGATGTGGAGAAATAGGAACACTAAGTCACTGTTGGTGGGTATATAAGCAAGCACAATCACTATGGAAATTAATATGGAGACTTCTAAAAAGAATGAATATAGAGCTACCAGCAGACCCTGTTATTCCCTTACTGGCATTTTCCCCTAAAGCTCCACATCTCAGTTTAGAGACATTTGCTCAACCAAGTTTATACCTTCTCAATTCATAATAGCTAAGAACTGGAACTAACATGGCTTTTAATGTGTTCTATGGAGACTGAACTTGGGTCCTCCAACTGCATTGCAAGTGCTTTATCCCCCGAGATATCTCTCTAGTCCCTCATTGGGGTGTTTTTCATCATTCATTCTACCTTCCAGGATCTTTGAAACACTTCTGCTCTCAGCCCATCACATTAAGAATTATTTTAGACTCTGCACCTTCTATTACAGGTTTTCTACTCATCCCAAAAACATTTTATCATGTTAAATTGTGAAGCCAACTCATCCAGCAGGGTAGAAAGATGGATAATAGGATGTGTATCAGGGAGTACCCCTGGCTCAAAACCTACAGAAGGGACAGAAAGTTCACAACACTGAACAGAGGATGGGATGGCCCTAACAACAGCCTCACATTATACTGCAGGGACTTCTGGAGCTAATTTGCTGTGAGAATGATCCTTTCTTTTACCCTGCCTTAATTAGTTCCTGGATATTGGTATCTTTGTGTTGAGTGCATGTTGAGAAGTTGTACTTGTTATTTTTCTATTCACTGTGAGATAATACCAGCAGCAACTTAAGGGAGTAAATAAATTCTTCCTCATTACTAGGACTAAACACCCAAAAGGAATCAGCCTGTCGAATGAAAGGGTTTGTCTCCAGCTTAACGTTTTGAGGGGGTACGCTTCATTGAGGCAGGGAAAGCACAGCAAAAGTTCCAGAGCAGACAGCTCAAAATCGCATCTTCACATCAGCAGTAAGGAAGGAACAAGAGTGTGGCAAGCATGGCTAGAATGTAAAACCACAAGGCCTGTGTCATCTCCAGTGACAAACTTCCTCCAGCAAGACCATACTTCATAAAGGCTCTACAACGTTTCCCAACATCACCACTGATCAGGGACCAAGCAGTTAAATCCATAAGGCTATGAGGGTGCACTTTACATTCAAACAACCACAGGAAGGAAAGGTTTAATTTTCCTCATAGTTTCACAGAATATAGTCCATAATGACAAGTGTGTCATGGCATTGGGGCTCACTCTGTGGAAGCAAGTGCTTGTGGCTTTTTCATATTCTAGTCAACAAGGAAGCAGACTTTGGACCAGAAACAAAAGTAAAACTTACCTTCAAGACTCACCCCACAGTGACTCACTCATCTTAGCTAGGTCATGGTCTCAAAGGCTCTCCCCTGAACAGTGCCTCCAGCCATGGAAGAAGTGTCCAAACACATGAGAATCTGGTGCACATTTCAGATTTTCAAGCTATACAAGAGGACAGCTTTCTTGGAAGAGGCATAGGAAGGGGCATCTCTGTGTCCATCATATTTAGAAGCCAATTTGCTCTTTCTTCTTCCAAATTCCCCCGATTAAATAGTCACTGGCTTGACTGCTGTTTGCTGCTCATTTGCTGTGCTGGTGCAAATGGTCTGGGGAGCCCAGGCTTCTGCAGCTGGAAGGTCACCAGGACTCCTCCCTACAAGCACATCCTCAGCATTCCTGATGTTCTCACAGCTCACCATCCACAGCCTGGCTACCTGCCATGCTCACCCAACTATTGTCTCATATTCTTCAGTCCCTAAGTGTTTCTGGATATACTGAAAAAAGATCTAGACAGAACATGTCTGGGAAAAGAGTGAAATAATGTAAAAAGAGAGACTCCAAATGATTTGAGTGAGGAGATTTCATCCGTATGGCTCAAGTTCCCCTGCCTATTTCTGTTCACTGCTACAGACAGAGCTGAACATGACATTTATTCAAAGTGGGAACTACTCTGAACAGTAGAGCAAATGCTTCACAATGAAATTCTCATAAAAATATATCAGTGTTACAAATAAGTGAAAATATTCGATTGATTGATGGATAACCTATTCATTTGCCAGAATTCTTTCCCCAAATTTCAATTCCACTAAGTAATCTTCTGGAAAATAATTTCAAATGCCAGATAGGAGGAGACCTATTTCTTTTCTTAGTTCCCCAGCACTAGCATTGACAGTAAAGTCACTCAGCCTTCCCAAACTGATTTCAGGAACAGGTGTGGGGAGGGCCAGGTAGAAGCCAAAGGTAAGCTATGAGTGTTCTCTGCTTACTGGTTAAGATATATCATATATACATATTCTTAAGGTTTGGATCTAAAGATCAAGCATTGAAGGCTTGGCCCCAGCTGCTCAGGCTACTGAAGTGTGATCAGGAAGTGGGCCCCAATTTCAAGAAGTTGCTCATTGAGGGTATATCTTCAAAAGTATGTTCTTCGATCTTCCTTCTATACATTCATTCTGCAGAAGTGAGTGTGTCTTCCCCTGATACCTGCTTCCACTTCTAAGATGCTCTCCTTCACTACAAGCCCCAGGCAACAGAGCCAGCCAACTAAGGCACAAACCTGTAACACTATACACCAAAATATGTCTTTTAAGATGGAGAGATGGCTTAGCAGTAAAGATGCTTGCCTGAAAAGCCTAAAGACTCATGCTCAACTCTCCAGGTCCCACATAAGCCAGACACACAGTGATGCAAGCACACAAGTTGTACAAGGGGGCACATGCAGCTGGAGTTTGAGTACAGTGGCTGAAGGCCTTGGCATGCCAATGCTTTCTCTCTCTCTCTCTCTCTTGCATAAAAAGATAGTCTTTTGGGCTTGCGTCAAAAATGTTTTAAGGTTTTTTTTTCTTTATGTTGATTTGCTCAGGTATGCTGTCATAGTGATGGGAAGATGACGAACACATAGATTATACTGTGAGCAGAAAGTCAGCTAACAGTTAGCTAGAAGATCTGTGTCTCGATCTATACTTTTCTGATCTGGCTTATTTCATCATGTGTTTCATACCTGGTGCTAACAGATTGTTAGAGTTTGAATTGCTGACCACGATTCATGAGTAAATAGAAAGATGATCATAATTACATAAAATACATGAATCACTAAGATAGTTTTTACATATTCTTAGGAAATAAAGACATATGCTACCGTAATGTAAAATGGAGTGTTTTGAGAACCACGCTGACTGAGGCTTCTAGAGGGGTCTCTAAATGATAATCTGATATAATGAAACTCAGAATTACTAAAATCTTATGTTTCCAGATAGCTCTGATTTTGCTTTTATTGGGGTCATTCTCATGTGCAAAGTTAGGAGTCCCAGTGTGGTTCATGGGGCGTCCCATTGCTTCAGTCCTGGCCTGGAAATGTATGATCTAATAAGATCAAGAAGATGAATAGCAGACCTGCTTCTCCTCTGACCTGTATGTAACATCACTCTGGTTAGAAGACATTCATTTGGATGCATGAATTGGAAGCTGGAGTCTTGCAGTCTGGGTGGTACATTTGGTCAGGAGACCAGTAAAGCATGTGAAAACACAAAAGAAGGATGAAGTCAGTTATTGGGGGTGACACTGGGAGCCATGGGAAGGACCTAGGAGGACACACAAAAAGAGGGTGAAAAATGAAAAAAAAGATAAAGGATTGAGACATAATCTTTATTTCATCCTTTAAATCAAATCTTCATCTTTTCTATGACTTAAATCTCTGGATGTTTTTCTCCCTAAATTTGGTAGTCATCACTGTATGGATGTTTATTTAGAAATATCCAGAGAATCATAGATAGAATAGAAAATCTAATGAAATAAATGTACATATTAAATAAACCTATATGTATACATATATATGTATACATATATATATGATGTACACAATACACATTTTATGTGCAAGTTCATTTACTTGGCTGTTATTTTTTACATGATGCACTCACAAAGTTCTAATTAGCATAAAGCATTTTTGAAATTTACATTTCTAATTAATTACTGTTGATGTTGAATCACCCACATTTAATTATAACAAAATCTGCAAAAGAAAAAGGCCAGGCTTTTATGTAAATCCATAATACAATATATAAATCATAGACTGTTTGATAAGTGGTACAACACAGTAGTTGTTCTGCTCATCTCTGTGTAAAACTAGTGAATATGGACATTTCTGCTTCAGGAAGCAGACAGAAAAACGAGAAGAAATTGAATACAAGGCTGTGAATCCAGAATTGGGGAAGAGCTACAGAAAATGTGGCAATGTCTCTCAAGGAAATTGTGTTGCAGATTGGGACATCTCTTCAATGTCTCCATGTTGGACTTGGGGGAAGGAAGAAACAGATTTAAATGTTGTTAGCAAAAAGAAATATTTGATGCTAATGGTGAAAAATGATTCCACATTTGCATTTCAGTAAACCAAAATATACCTCATAGATTTGAATTTTCAGTTTCTAAAGAGGGATGCAGGCAGTTGAGGCCCTTTGTAGAGCTCCAGACTAGCAGAGTTATGGATGAGAGCTAACACTCATGGATGAAGAAGCAGGGCCCAGACTCTGCTGATGGAACATGGACCTGATGTAACACTCCACATGGATCAGCACACCCAAGCCCCATTGCTTACTTTGCATTCAGGAAAAATTAGACCTTTCTTTTCTTTTTTTTTTTTCTTTAAAAAATTTTTTTATTACTATTTTTATTTTATTGACAACTTCTTTAATTGTAGACAATATCCCATGTGTAACAGACAGCTTCAGGTTCACTGAGATGAACTTCCAGACCAGGCACAGTTATGGAGGAAGGGATATTATTTATTGAAGCTTACAGATCCAGGGGAAGTTCCATAATGGCAGAAGAAGCTGGCCTGCCTTCACAGGGCCAAGCAGAGAGAGAAAAGCAACCAGCCACACAGCACAGCACACTTCAGGAACTCCTACTGGGCCCACTTTGCATATCTTTACAATGGAGTCTCAAACCCACCATCACACCTTAAGAACTGCCCAGTGACATTGCATCCAGCAAGGTGGCTGCAGATACAATCTATAAACTAATAAAACACTGAGTATGTTGGGGGCCATATATTCAAACTACCACACCATGTTATTTCTCTCCCTCACCCCACTTTCCCCTTTGAAACTTCACTCTCCATCATATCCCTTCCCCCTCTCAATCAGTCTCTCTTTTCAGTTTGATGTCATGATCTTTTCCTCCTATTATGATGGCCTTGTGTAGGTAGTGTCAGGCACTGTGAGATCATGGGTATCCAGGCCATTTTGTGAAATTAGTCCTTTTTTTATAAGGTTGAATATTATTTTCTTAATATAATGCTTCAATCTCCAGTAACATTGACTTGATAGAAACAATCAAATAAATCTTGTATGTAGATTCTGACTTGTGATTTCAAATCTTAAGCAATGCTAAAGAAAATGCTTCAGGGATGGAGAGATGGCTTAGCCCTTAATGCTTGCAAAGCCTAAGGACCCAAGTTTGATTCTTCAGGTCCCACATAAGCCAGATGCACATGGTAGCTCCTGTGTCTGGAGTTTATTTGCAGTGTCTAGAGGCCCTGGTGTGCCCATTCTCACTCCCTTTCACTGTCAGTCTCTAATGACTAATTAAATAAAAATAAAATCTTTAAAAATATATTAAAAGCCAGGGTGTGGTGGCACACACCTTTAATCCCAACACTTGGGAGGCAGAGATAGGAGGGTCACCATGAGTTCGAGGCCACCCTGACACTAGTCTAGGTCAGCCTGGACTAGAGTAAGACCCTACCTCAAAAAAAAAAAAAAAAAAAAAAAAAAAAAGGAAGAAAATGCTTCATTTACATATACAATGTAAAATTATCCCTTCACTGAATTTTTGTCATTTGTGCATGGTTTTCATTTTTTCTTTATCATTACCAAAAGATTATTTTGCTGTAACACATATCAGGTAGATAAAGAGAAAAGAAGAATGCACTGAAAGTCAAATTAATTGTTGAAATTTTTTGAAGAATTCATTCCAAACTATTTCTGCCTAATCAGACACTTTTATTGCATAAAATATCACATATGAGCCTTCTCACCATGGCAGATTAATTTGTGTTTGAAAACTATTGTTTTCTTCTTGTGGTGTTTAATACAAAAAAGTAAATGTTTCATTAGGCACTGTCTTTCTCCTACCTGCCTTGCACACAACCTTTTGTCTTGATTAACATAATAATGAATTACATTTATCTCTGAGTCTTCAAAAATACACTCTTGGGGCCAATAAAATGGCATATGGCATGATTGAGTCATCTGTTCAATCATAATTATTATAAGTTAAACACATACAGCCTTGTGGAAATTGATAGGAGTCCATCTTGTTTTGCAGACCCTTGGGTAAAGACATAGCTATTGTTCATGTTTTAGGCTTAATTGCAGTTAGTTTTTTTCTGCTTTTTAACAGTATGTATGTGAGATGTTTGTGTAGTCCTAATGTTGGAGTGTTTGTACTGATATTTGATTAGAAAAGTAACCACAGCATCATTTCAAGTAAAAGTAGGAGTTCAAAGTGATGTTATTATTATTTTTAAATTTAATTTAATTTATTTTTGGAGAGAGACACAGAGACAGACAGAGAGGTAGAGGGAGACAGGTAGAGAATGGGCGCACCAGCAGTCTCTCAGCTGCTGTGAATGAAATCCAGATGCGTGCGCCCCCTTGTGGGCAAGGGCTGCATTGCACCCTTGCGTCACTTTGCATCTGGCTAAATGTGAGACCTGGAGATTGGAACCGGGTTCTTAAGCTTAGCAGGCAGGCACCTTAACCGCTAAGCCATCTCTCCAGCCCTGATGATTTTTTAAGTAGAAGATACATTATTGAAGGACAGGTAGACTCATGTTGGATTCTAATAATAAATCTAAGAACCTTTTGGATGAATGTTATCCACTACAAAAAGTACTACTCTTACATTAGCTTATAACTGAGGAGACAATATAGGCAAAGCATAGAGTGTGCATGCATTCACTCCGAGCCAGGGCCTGGCACAGAAGAGCAGCTCCATTAATGCACAAAATACATGCATAAAGGAAGGAAGGAAAGGTTGGAAGGCAAAAGCAGCCTCCAACCTTGTAGCCAATGCTTGCTCTTAATTTCAGAGTAGAATAGCCAGGACAGAAGTCACAGATATCAAACACTGGGTCCATAAAACAGAAACTACATGAGAAACTAATGACAGCATCAGAAGACAAGTCTCAAGAAAAGGGACTGAGCAAAGGTGACTCAGACTCATCTGGCCATTTCCCTTGGTGCAAAGCATTGTCTCGAGAGTACTATAACCCTCACTAATTGTGTAGCAGTCTACTCACATCAACATCTGATGTGTGACAAATGGTTTTCATCTGAGAATTCCACAGAAATATATTCTTGGCTTGGATTCAAAAGGACCAACCTTCCTAGTATATAGATTCATTGATTTTCTTTTTCTTTTTCTTTCTTTCTTTCTTTCTTTCTTTTTCTTTCTTTCTTTTTTTTTTTTTTTTTTTTGAGAGTCAGAGAGAATGGGCACGCCAGCAGCCTCTCAGCCACTGTGAAAGAACTCCAGACATGTGTGACCCCTTGTGGGCAAGTGTGGCATTGTGCCCTTGTGTCCCTTTATGTCTGGCTAAACGTGGGACCTGGAGAATCAAATGGGCATTCTTAGGCTTAGCAGGCAGGTGCCTTAACTGCTAAGCCATCTCCCCAGCTTCACTAATTTTCTTATGGACAAAAGCCGTCTGGTATTCCTAAAATTATTCCTGTCATTCCTGATTATGAGGATAGACCCATCAGACACATCTAAAATTTACTTTCTAGCAACAGGTTTTTGTTTCCCTTAATCAATAATAATTTTTTTTTTTTTTTTTTTGGTTTTTCAAGGTGGGGTCTCACTCTGGTCCAGGCTGACCTGGAATTAGCTATGTAGTCTCAGGGTGGCCTTGAACTCATGGCAATCCTCCTACCTCTGCCTCCCAAGTGCTGGGATCAAAGGCGTGCGCCACCACACCTGGCTAATAATAACATTTTAAGAGCTTGTTCAACAATCTCAAAGAAATATAGTGACTTTAGAACCTTGAAGAAAGAAATTAGCAATTGACATGTCAAATGTTTCCACACATGGGTTAGAAGTTGATCCTAGCAGGTTTATGAGAAGACCATACAACTTACCAGTGGTTTCTTCATTTCTCCTGAAAATGTATGTTACCCTTTCATCTCATTTATATAAATATATTTTGAAACAAAAACACAATAAAAGACCGTGGGAAAACATAACATGTTTATTCTCAACTACCTAAGCTCCTTATGTGTCAGATCATAAAGATTCTTACTTCAGTTTCTGTCCTGATGCTAGTAAAATTTTATGATTAATTATGAGTGAAAATTTATCAGGTTATATATCAAAGGATGTGTCACTCATTATTTCTCAGGCTGTTGGTAGTAAGAAGAATCTTGTAACAAGTGGACAAAGAATCACTGAAGATACAGATATGGAAAAGGACATTTTAAAGGTGTGATATATGAACACATTGAAAGTAGTTGTTTAGCAAAAGTCAAGTGTATTGGTTTTCTGTTGCAGCTACAATAAATGTAATTATGAAGCCCATGGCTTAAAAGAATAGAGATCTAGCTTCTCATCAGTTTAGCATTTACAAGTCTGAAAAGAGGCATCACTGACTAAAACTAATGCATCAACACACTTTTCAGGGTACTCTACAGAGGAGTCTATTCTCACCTTTTCATCATTTGGAACCTGTCTACATCCTTTGACTCTAAGCTTCTCCCTCTATCATTAAAGCCAGAAATATCCAGATGGACCTTGTGTCAGAGGGTTCATCATTCTGGAGATTTCTGTCCTTTGTTTCATTTAATGACCCTGTGTTTATATAAAGATCAAGAGACATGTGGAATAATTCATTTTTGCACTCAACTAGTTAGAAAACTTGATTCCATCTCTAATCTTATTTTATAATATTTTCCTAGTTTCTGGAGAATATGATTTGTACATCCTAATCTAGTGAATGTCACCATAAAGACGGAAGTGATGACACAGGTCTGTAATGTCAGCATTTGGGATATGGAAACTGTAGGAGCCGTAGTGTAAGAACATCTTCACCTATATATGAATTCAGGTTCAACCTAGGCTACAGGAAAAACTCTCTCTCTCTCTCTTTCACACACACACACACACACACACACACACACACACACACACACACACACATACCTTGAACCTCTGGAGCACTCAAATCTGCAACTTAAAAAAAATAATTATTATTGAAATTTTTTGCCAAAATCTACCAGCCAAGTTTTAAAAGTTACACATTATGACACAAGAATACAAATTGTTCTCTGAAAATTAATAGACTAAGACTTTTCCAAGCTTCAGAGCTTTGGAATCTCCTTCTGAACCACTATGTATTTTATGAGTTATGATTTGTTGTCACAGGTAAGGTTTAATGTTTTCACATGTGCATCAGATGGGAGATTACAAGTAATAACAGAATCTTAGAGTCAACCCCACTGAAGAAAAATGTGGATTTTCAGAAGATCCCCATACAATTTTGGAACAGATTAAAGTCTGAGAACACTGATACAACACACCATCGCTAACAACACAACATTTCTTTTAGCTGCCAGTATGTTACCCTGCTTATTTAACTATTATAAAGGTCTTCAGGAATGTTTGGGGGCACGCAATTAACAGCTTTCATGATCATAGTTTGATTTGTACAATAATTAATCAACATTACACAGCATGGTATTGGGAGAATTATAATATGTAAAGTCAGAAGCAGTTTTGTATTTTGAGCTACATCTAGAATTTATCTATTTTTGGAAGCGAACATTCAGACACACCTATCTATATAGCTGAATATCATGTCTTCTTTTATTACTGAGCCAGGTGTGCTGACTGGATTTGAAAGTACTCGAAAATAATTCATAATGGTTGGTTATATGCAGTTTTAAGAACTCTGGGTATTACACTGAAGCAGATATTTGGTGACTCTACCTCCCATGACTGAATAAAGCCAAAGTGAACAACAAGATTTTAGCCAAGAACTTGCTGAGGATAAAGCTAAGAACTCTCTCTCTCTCTCTCTCTTCCTCTCTCTCCCTCTCTCTCTGTACTCATGTATATATTTTACTCTCATTTATTGATGTAGAGAATAAATAGATCAGAATAAACAATCACAAAAGACTCATCTAATCAAAATAACACCCTAGCCTCTTTGGGGCTACTTAGCTTAGAAAAAAATCAGCGTCCGTGACAAACTATGCTTATCTTTATGTATTTAAGCTGATGTTAAAGAAGAATGACACAGATATAATGCATATCTCAGGTATAAAACTGGTACATATCTAAAGAAGTTATGGAGGCAGAATGCTATTTTTCCTATGAGAAATATTTTCCATCCTCCTAGGAGGACTTTTCAAAGATCAAACAGGCTACATATTTGAGCAGCATCTCCTGCCTCCCTCACTGCTTCCCTTCAGACAGAGGGACTGACTGAAATGTGAACTGCACGTGGCTTTCATGCTTCCCAGGAATGTTAACATCGTTGGCCAACAATTATTGAGTGCCTCCTAAGAGTTTGCCACATGCCACTGTGGCATATGATCCTAGCTCATTCCTTCACATTTGCTCTGTAAGGTGGATGCCACCATTGCTCCATTTTAAACACAAGTTCAGAGAAGTTAAAACCTTTACCTGCATCACACTAGTCATGAGTGGCAGAGACACTAGAAATAATAGGGTGATAAATAAAGAGGTTTGAACTATCACCTTCATGTCAAGTGTAAAAATGGTTTATGGTAATTTGGGTTAAAGGGCTTATTAGTACCTTGGATTTTAACATGCATGACTTGGGGCCAGGAAGATGACACTGTTGGTAAAGTGCTTGCCAGAAAACATGAGGACCCAAATTTGGATCCCCAGAACTCCTGAAGGAAGGATCAGCCTATCACACCTCACCAGGGCCCCAGCTGAAACCACAGAGTAATGTGGGGAAACAGCAGGAGTACAGCGTTCTTGGTGAACACGACACCAGAAAAAGGCTGAAGGAGATAAACCAAGAGAACATCCAACTCTTACTATGCCAGAGATCCAGAGACACAGACGCTCCCAAGACCTCATCACTGAAGTAGAACTAAAATGATCCCAACGTGGCTCAGGGAAATTCGTGGAAGAGGGGGTGGAAAGAGTGTTAGAGCCACATGTTGAGTCATTATGCACAGAGACTTGGCCTATCCCCCATAATTTTTGACTACCCCCACAGTGCAAGACCCACATTCCCCATTGATGAGGGTCCCTTTGGAGGGGGCAGGACAGGGAGGAGGATAATGGAGTCACCAATATGAATGTAAAATTAGAATAATATAAACAAAATAATAAATTATTTTTTAAAAAGCTGGGCACGGTGGCACACAGAGGCAGGAGTTTCTCAGGGCTTGTCATTTGATGTTCTAGCTGATTCAGTGAGCTCGGTTCAGTGAGGGACCTTGGCTCAAAAAACAGTGTGGGAAACAATTGAAGAGGTTGATCCTCCATCCACACATGCAAACATGTGCACATGTTCTTGTGCACACATGTTGTCTACATATACAGGAGGAAGCTTTTGTACTGGCAGGAATGCACACCACACACAAATATGTGCAAATAATAAAATAAAATAATTAATTAATAAAATGATATCTTACAATTGCCTCTTTTGCATCCAAAGTTCATTGGGGGGTGGGGAGGTGTGGAATTGTCACTGCCTTCTGTCGTTATTGACAGGATGAGTCAGTAACACAAAATAACTTGAGAGAACATGGTTTTGCAGAAAGTCATTGAATGGTTTTCAAAGGAACATGAAGATGAACTAACTTTTCCTTCTTATTAACATATAACAGAATTTTACAGTTAAGAAACACCTTATTTGACCCATTACTTTTAGGTAATGTTTCTCAAAGGCTGCCAAATTAGTACCTGAGAAAAAATGAGTAATGGAGGTGATGAGATTTAGAATAAAATTAGCCAGCATTTCCTATCAGCTCTAAAGTGTTCCACCTGTTACTTTAAATTAGAATCTTGGTAATGGTTTTCATAGAGAATATATCACCCACTAGTTCTGGGCATGAATTCATCCTGTATTATGCATATACACTCGGGCAAAGGCAGGACAATAATTTCCAGCCTGTAAATGACTCTTACAGGTAGTGATGGCTTTCTGCCAAGTGTAAACCATCAGTGTGAGTGAGAGAAAAGAGCCTCCTTGTCTTCCTTAGGTGACACAATAGTGTTCTGACTCACAATGGTCTTCTTGTGGCTCCCTCATGAACATTTACTAAGACAAGCAAAACACAAGTACCGAAATCAAGCAGGTTTAAAATCAAATAAAGGCCCATGCCATTCACTGTGCACATGAGCAGATGGCAAGGAGCACTCTCCTCCTCCTGACACCTGGCAGGTGTGGTTGGCACTTTTGCCCCGAGCTTTCTTCAGTTTGCTCACATGTTTCTTCCATCACAAAGCTGAGATGCCTCCTCGGGCTGTTTCATGCTTTAGTTGTAATTTCATCCACTAATTTTTATCACCCTTATTACAACATATGGCAATTTATTGTGTTTGCTTTTTAATATTTTGTCTGTCTTTATATGACCATAGAGGCCATGTTTTACTTTTTGGAAAGCTTCCCTCCTGGACTCTAAGTGCTACTTTTCACCTCATGCAGTCTTTGTCAGACATGGGGGAGGTACTGGCCACAACAATTAGTTTAAGAGACCAGTCAGAAGTATTAGTAAAGAAACATACTTCTTGTATCTTTTCTGAGCAATAAAGAGAAGTTGTAGAGATGTGTAGTCAGATTTCTAATGATCATATCATTACCACTGGGGAACATTTGGTATAAGGCTGATATGTTTGTCAGCAGTGTGTGTGTAAGTACTTTGACTCTACAATTGTATTCCCATTTAAAAAATAGTTTTATTTATTTATTAGAGAGAGATTGAGAAAGAGCCAGAAAGATAGGGAGAGAGAGAGAGAGAGAGAGGAGGGGGGGAGAGAATGGTTATGCTGTGGCCTTCTGACACTGCAAACATACTCCAGATGCATGCCTCACCTTTGTGCATATGGCTTTACGTGAGTACTAGGGAATGGAAACCAGGCTGTGAGGTTTTTGCAAGCAACAACTTTAACTACTGAGCCATCTCTCCAGGCCCCCATTCCCATTTTATGGTTGAGGAAACAGACACACAGCAAAGACATCAAGGTGATCATTGTTTACTGATATCTTTTCCTGCAGCTCCAAGTACTGTCATTTGATTCTGTTCCATCACTGTGATGTTCATTTCACATTTCAAAATTGCAGAGACATTCAGAGTGCACACTGAAACGTGCCAACTTATACATGCATACTAGGTGTAAGATACCATGAAATAGTTATGTACAAAACAGAAACAAAACAAACAAGAAAAGCAACCTTCTGCCTGTGACTAAAGTGTTATGTATTAGGAGAAGTCACCTTTCCTTGGGTACAAGGTAGGAGAGGGCTAGTTCTTCAAAACGAAAGTGTATTTTGTTATAAATGTGTCTAGATTTTATTTTGCATTGTGTTGTTTATGGTTAGTTATCTTGCAATAATGCTCATGCTACAGCCTTTGTCACAAGAATCAATCTTGAGTCACCTCTTCCAAATCTTCCAGGAAACATTACATAGGAAGTGAGGATTTTAACAAGAGTACTTCCCTCACTCCTAGCCTGACAACCAGCGCCAGGAAGATGGTGATAGACATTGTGCTCGCTCAAAAATCATGAGTACAGAAATCCAGAGGCTACACAGAGCACAACACTAAATCAGACTTCTATTGTGTCCTCCTGCTAATGCTCAGAGAACCTTGAGGAAGAGGGGAGCAGTAAGATCATAAGAGCCAGAGTGGGTAGAAATATCCTGAGGCATGCCCTGCTCCAAAAGAGACTGACTGAGGCCTTCATGACCCCACACTGAATACCAATAGCTCCACTGAGGAGAGCTCTCACTAGAATGAGGGTGGGGGAGAGGAGATATAAGAGAATAACCTTTAAATAAAAAAAAATGAATGAGTACATTGTATAGCTGGGTATGGTGGTTTGAATGTGAAATGTCCCCCATAGGTGCATGAGTTTGAACACTTAATGGTGGCACTGTTTGGAAAAGCTGTGGAATCTTGTGGAGGTAAATGTTTACTGGAGGAAGTAGGTCACTGGAGATGGACCCTGAGGTTTTGTAGCTTGGCCCCACTTCCTGTTCATTCTGCTTCCTGTCTCTGGCTGCCTTCCCTGCCCTGATGGAAAGTATTCCCTTGAAACTGAACAATCAAAAATAAACTCTTTCTTTCCTCAAGTTGCTTTTGGTGAGGTATTTGTTTGCAGCAATGAGAAATTAAATACACTGGCCATAATGGTGCACAAGTATAATACCAGCACTCAGGAAGATAAGGCAGAAGGATTGCCAGTTACAAGCCTGGGCTAAATCACAAGATCCTATCTCCAAAGAAAAAGGAAAGCAGTTCTTAAATAATGACTGATTTCTACAACAGTATAAAAGTTCCTAATGTTTACTTAGCTTAGATATGAATATATGATTTCCCTTATGCTTCATAATGCACTGTGTGGTTTAGTACTATTCTAGTATATAAAGAAAGGTAGATTTAAAGGATTTAAAGATAATGAGTGAACATCCAATATTTCAGTGTAATTCTTTCACACCTACAGTTGAAATTTATACATTTCTATTTCATTACTTTATGATCAGGAGAAAATCTATCACTTAATAGGTATATAATACATATGTATTTCAGTAATTATTAAAAATATATATATATATGGCTGCATATACAAGATGAAAGGAGGTACTGTAACAGACTTTTTTTTTTTTTGTTTTGTTTTTTTGAGGTAGGGTCTTACTCTAGCCCAGGCGGACCTGGAATTCACTCTGTAGTCTCAGGATGGCCTCGAACTCATGGTGATCCTCCTACCTCTGCCTTCTCAATGCTGGGATGAAAGGCATGCACCACCACGCCAGGCTTGTAGCAGACATATTTATGAGAGGAGTTCACCATATAATTTGTACAGAGATTCCCATAATAAACACATGTGTATTCTTTTCTCACCAGCCTGAGTGTAGATCTGAGTGTGTACCAGCCATGAGGATAATGAATGGAAACAAAGCTCACAGCTTGCAAACTGATTTGAAAATTAACACCCTGAAGTTAGAACTTGCTCACGGAATCCCCGCTGGCTAATATTGATTCTGGAAGATGACAAAAACAATGGTTTATCACCACTCAGTGCTTCTAAATAGTGTGGGTAATTTGAAGGCTGGGAGTTGCAGTTTAAAGTGTGATTTCTCTGGGAGAGAGGAAGGAATCTGGAAATATTGGGGTTATTAAGCTTCAATGTGTGTGTATGCAGACACAGGAAGTCTGAACGCATGTTAATTATGTTCTACAAATGAGTCATTCGTCTGCACCCATGATACATAACTTTAATATATGAGGTTTCCTTCAGGACAAATCTACTTGCATGGCTCATTTTAAATTGCCATGTACAAAATGGGCATATTGATTCAAGTATTTCATCCAAAGAAAAATACATGCTTAAATAACCTGGCATGCATCTCCACCCACCTACTTGTTAATACTTAGGTTTAAATTAATCTCCCTCAGTGTCCTGTAATTCTTGTGCTCTCCCCGGTCACAGTCTTGTCACTTCCTTCTGATCTACTTTGGTTATTAATGACATCATGGCCTCTCATCTCCTGACCTTAAAAGCAGGAGGTGGTAGCATGTTAACTGGAAGAGCAGACCCCAGGTTCTCAACCTGGCCCACTAGTGGTATACCTATCCTTCAGCCAACATGATTCCTTTGCTCTGCATCCAAGGTGCTGAGTCTGTCTGTTACCAGCCATACCCATGCCCCTGTCTTTTGTCTACAGCCATGGAACACCAGTGGAAACAAACTGGGAATCCTTTTTTGGGTTCGTTGGCTTTTACATCACACATCCTCTGAAATTCCATTTCAAATGGAATCCCCACCTGAGTTCTTTTCTAATCATAAGGGCAGACAGGAACCTCAAGAACACTCGTGGAAGGTCTCTGAACAATCCTCAGGAATGGTTCTCACTACTGTTAGAACCTGCTGCTATCGTGTTATAGTCAGGGAGCTATACGTGCAAATTGCTGATATTGAATTAAGCATAAATGTTGCAGTGGGATGTAGAAGGCATTGATTTTGCCATTCCCCTGCCACTTCCAAGTTCCTTGGGTTTAGAGATCTAAGTACCAATGTTAGAACATATTTGACTTTCAGCCTTTTCTTACCTACTTATTTTGTCTGGTATTTTTATCCATTTTATACAAATTTAAAGAATTGACTATAGATTTAAAGTTCTAACCTTCACGTTTGGAGTATATACATTAATCTTGTTTATATTTTCCTTGTATTTTCTCCTCATGGCTAACATTCTACATTAGAGTTAGGGTTTGTAATAAACTTTGGTTCATAGCCAATTCATATTGCCTTAATATAGATTTCTCTAGGTCTACATTACAGACTTGCAATTTATGGGCCTTAGTATCAAATATGTCATGGTGTTTCAAGATCAAGAAATCAAATGTAGCCGGGTGTGGTGGCACACACCTTTAATCCCAGCATTCAGGAGGCAAAGGTAGGAGGATCGCCGTGAGTTTGAGGCCACCCTGAGATTACATAGTGAATTCCAGGTCAGCCTGGGCTAGAATGAGACCCTACCTTGAAAAACCAAAAAACAAAAAAACAAAAAAAAAAAAAAAAAAAAGAAAGAAAGAAATCAAATGTATAATTTTAGTTATTAATGAAAGCTAGGCTGCAATAAGGAACTATAAGCAACCCCAAAGGAACAATCCTCCATGTCTTAAGAAAACCTGAGAAAGGTTTTTTTTTTTTTTTTTTTTTTTTTTTTTTGAAAGCATCTGTTATGGAAATCAGAGGACAAAAGGATCTAGTATAGGGGTGTCAGGGAATGGCTCCATCAACAGGTTCCCAGGACTTTGCAGGGATCCAGGTAGGCTGCATGACCCAGGAGTAATCACAGTTCTACTAGCCTCTTCAAAGAATGTCCAGTGAAAATTTCTATGCCAAAGAGTATTGATTCCTGGAGTTAGTAGAAACATTAGCAAGACTGATACAAGTGGTATTTTTAAGGAACTCAGGATAAACACAGTTGATAGTGCACATAAGTTAACTTGTACAGATACTTGGCATATTTGTGAGAAAGAATGTAGACACACATTGAATTTCTATAGGAAATGTCATGTCATTATGAAGAGAGGAAACAAATCTTTCGGATCTCTCTGAAAATGCCTTATATAAAATCTCTTTTACTATTGGTTATACTTTGAATGTACAATGTTTTCGCTTTTTGAAATATTTAGAAGGTTAGGTTAAAAACTAAACGTCAGTAGATAACATGCACCATGGAGTTAATCACTGTGTAAGTCCCAATTGGAATTATTTGATTCCACCTGGAAGTTACCATCTTAACTTATTGTTGCAGACAGCTTCAGGTTCGCTGAGATGAACTTCCAGACCAGGCACAGTTATGGAGGAAGGGATATTATTTATTGAAGCTTACAGATCCAGGGGATGTTCCATAATGGCAGAAGAAGCACACTCCAAAAGGAGAGAGAGAGAAAGCCAACCAGCCACACAGCTCACAGAGCAAAAACTAAGCCAAAGGTCAGGCACACTTCAGGAACTCCTGCTAGACATTTGCATATCTTTACAATGGAATCTCAAACCATCACCACACCTCCAGGGCCCCAGTGACCTTGCCTCTAGCAAGGTGATTGCAGATGCAAACTATAACTAAAAAAACACTGAATATATTGGGGACATATATTCAAACTACCACACTTATCACAAGAACACAAAAAGGAATGTATAAAAAGTCAGGTTGGCAGAGTACATGTGGCCAAAATCTCAACCAATGGACAATGCTTTTTTAGTGTGAACAAGCATGTCATAACCTTCAAAAGTCCAAAGAGAAAGGGGTAATGACTGTAGGGAAAAATTACTATAAAGCTATTTCTAAAAAGAAAAACATAAGGGGTTTAATGAATAGCTCAAAAGTAGAGTTCCTGTCCAGCATGCAAAGGCTAGTGATCCATTCCAGTAAAACCAGCTCTCTGGAGTTAGAGATGGTAGGATAGTGAAGTCAAGGCAGGCTGGCTTAAATAACAATACTCTGCTCCCCCAAATAGAGAAGACCTGACAAGATAAGACCTGTATTCTTTGTACATGGTTAGAAAATAAAATGCTTGGTTAAGTAGCTAATAGAGCCTTATCATCTTACACATAATTTTTTTCTGTCCAAGTGCTATGTTATCTTAAATGTATTCTACTATTCCATACTATTTGTGATATTTATTTTCATGGCCTCACCTGTTATACTGACAATCAACTCCTGTTTCATCCTGTTCTTTGTTTCTGCTCACTGACTGCTTCCTGGATGTTTTCTAAGCATTCACTCTGAAGTCTGTCTGTAACTGTATGGTTTAGATTCTTACCTATTTTCAATAATATTTTCAGCTCAGTTATTAAGGGTCTCTTTTTCCAATCTCAAGATCCCAAATACTTTCTGGCTTAGTCTGGCTTCCTGAGCAGGTCTGGTTAGTTTACCATCCTCCATTCATTCTCTGCTCTTTGTTTAAGCCTTAACTTCATTTTATGACCCTGGCCGCCTGCCCTATACCATTAATTCTTTATGTAATGCAGCATTTATGCAAATACAATGCATATGTTTTTCAATATCTTTCACTAATTGATATATTTTCATTATATTGTAGTCTTTTTTTGTCAGTAAATGAGACATTTAAATTGCTTGATAATTTTAAGTAACATAATATGTATTGAAAAACTATACTTGCTTTTGGGAGTCATCATGTTTGATAAAAGTCAGCTGTTCATCAATGTCATTATTAGTATGTAGCTCTGGAAAAGCTTCCTGTGGCAGCTGTGGAGGTACAGGTCTGATCTCAAAGCAGAAGTAAGGATACTCTATGAACATTCTCTTTCAACTTGCAAAGCCAGGTCCTTAAGTTTGGATAAACACCTAAGGCCTATTCACACCTAAGGCCTATTCACACCTAAGGCCTATTCACACCTAAGGCCTATTCACACCATTTCCAGAAACATATTGACTTAAGCCCACTCAAAAAAAAAAAAAAAAATTAAAGTTGTCTTTTAACTAACTTATAGGCAGGAATAAGATATTTGGATACCAATTTGACAAGAAGTGAACATAGATCATGAACAAAGGGACATTTGGGAGAAGCATACATCTTACACTGTCCAAGTCAAAGGCATCAACTACTTATATTTTTTTTTTATCAACAATTCACTGCACAAACATGATACATAACTTGGAATTCACATAAGTTACAACCACATATATTTAAAGGTTAAAAAGTCCTAATAAACACACAGAAGTCCACAGGGGTATCATGCGGAAGGACTTTGCTATGAGACCACATTTTTACAAGGTGGCATGGTAATGCTTTGGTAAATTCCCCAATGTCAAGAGCAAGAATCATCTGCTATGGTTCCTTTCCCATAAGCAATCTTTCTTTTCTTTTTCTTAATTATTTTTTTTTTTTTGGAGAGAGACACAGAGAGAGACGGGGGGGTGGGGGAGGAGCAGGGGGAGAGGAAGACAGAGGTGGGTGCTCCAGCAGTGTCTCAGCTGCTGTGAACGAAATCCAGATGTGTGAGCCCCCTTGTGGTCAAGTGCGGCATTGCGCCCTTGCGTCACTTTGCATCTGGCTAAACGTGGGACCTGGAGATTGGAACCGCTGGAGATTGGAGCCAGTGTTCTTAGGCTTAGGAGGCAGGCGCCTTAACCCCTAAGCCATCTCTCCAGCCCCTTCTTTTTCTTTTTCTTTTTTTTTTAAGTTGGAAGTTTAAGCTACAAGTGATGCTGATCTCTAGCTCAATAGCTGAAATTCAATCCCTTCCCTACCAATTCCCTAAGCCTATTCCCTCGCCACTGGTCACAGTATCTTGCCCTCCTTCAAGGTTCAGACTCTGGTTTGTTTCTACACTGACCATAGCTAACTAAATTCCCATAGAATGATGGATAAAATAAAATAAATATTCTCATCACTATCACCTAATAAACCAAAATCAAAACACTATAGACTTATTTACAATGGAAATTATAATTTCCAAGGGAAAAATAATCCTCCGGATCTCTCAGTGACCAGAATGATCCAACTGCTCATGACCCAAGGAAAGTAAAATCACAAGTGGAACTAAGGATGCTGTTTTGTCACTGTGACCAGATCCCTGAGAAGGTCAGCTTCAAGGAGGTCAGCTGTATTTTTGCTCACAGTGTCAGAGGATTTAGTCCATGTTTGTCTGGAT
This sequence comes from Orientallactaga sibirica, assembly GCA_036365145.1. NCBI lineage: Eukaryota > Metazoa > Chordata > Mammalia > Rodentia > Dipodidae > Orientallactaga > Orientallactaga sibirica. The sequence goes on along the minus strand of JAEOAD010000044.1, from coordinate 7,213,775 downwards.
ACAGTGTTTATGGGCTTGTGGTGAGGCTAAGTATCACGGTGGAAGGGTATAGTGGAGCAAGACTCAGTCGAGACTGGGAGCAGAAAGATAGAGAGAGAAGGGTAGGGACACCAAGTGCCCCCTTCAAAGGTACATCTCCAGTGACCTACTAACTCCAACTGGGCCTCATCCCCAGACATTTCAACCATCCATGACACCCGTCAACTTATTCCACTGTCTCCTTGAATTTGTCCAAACTTCATATCATTCACCTGTCTCCTAAACTCTTCTACCATGCACTCTGCAAGCCATTCCCAACATAAATAATCCCTGCATATTGAGACATTTTTCCTGAGAATTGATATATGCTCCTTAGCTTAATACACACACACACACACACACACACACACACACACACACACGTTCAAATCTTGAAGAAAGATGATGTTTTGTTTCTCTTTCTAGTGAAAATTTGATCCAAGCTACCATAAACTGGGATCCAGACACTTAACCCTATGATATATAGCCAAAACTTCCACATTGAATGGAATCTCGTATTTATTCTTCCCAATGGAACCCAGCATCTGAATGTGGGATCAGCACCTCCCTTCTAGCATAGAGCTACTTCTAGGAACATAGCCAACCAGGTACGAAGCAACAGTGGCTGGTATGGGAATTCCACAGCCTGGGCTCAGCTCTGCTCACTCTCCCTCTTCACTATGAACTGGAGGTATCTTGACCACATGGATCACGATGAACTGATTCATTCAATATTCTTGTCAATCATGTCTTCACTGTCCTCATTTCCAACACCGTGTGCATCTAGTGAACTCTAGTGACCCAACTCCATGGCCAAAGCCCATTATCTTATACTTAAACAAGAACTCTCCACCATGCAAAGAGTAGTAAACTACTTTTGTCACAACCTTTATGCTATTAGTTCTCTGTTTCTCTTTCTCTTCCTCATCTTCTTCAAACTTGTGCTTTAACCTTATGAACTTCCATACTTCAGCCTTTATACCTTCTTCCTCATCAGAAAACACTAATCACTTAAATCTCTTCTTCTTTGGGCATAGAACCTATTCTCTATCTCAAGATCCATGCACTCATACAAAATCGACCACACTAGAACAAGCTTCATGGGGAAGCCATGTGCTTCCAAAGAGTATGCATTTCCCCTTCAGAATTCTCAGTGCAATTCAAAATTGTTAGCATTTTATTACTATGTAATGAATAAATATATGAATCAATCATCTAGATTGTGTTTCTTTTCATCCTTACACTTCTGATGGCATTACTTTAAACATGGCTACTCTCTTGAATTCTTAATTCTCCCATTTGGAAATACACAAATGTATATAAGTTATAATCTACAGAAACATCCAGATCTTCTTATTTTTAGAAATTGAATCAATGAAAGGTCTTTTATTAATGCATTAGTCATTGGCTAATTTCACACCACTTGCCAAATATGGCTTTTGACATTGCCATCCAGAGCTGGGTGAATGAGCCTGACACCATAATGCCATGGCAGAGGCAGTGCAGTGTGAAGAATCAGGGAATGTGTCTGCCTTTGATAAAACTAAGGCACTTGTGAGAATCTCTTGTTCTGTGACAGGTTCTTTAGACAACTGCCCCAATATTGTAAAATATACCCAATTTTATTTGTAGCTTCAGTCAATGTGCTGGTTTTTAACTCACCTATTTCAATAAAATTAAACATGTGGATCCAACCTTTAGGAATTTTGGCACCAATGAATTCAGTACTTGGTTAGGCATGGCAATGAATCCAGGAAACATAAACCACAATAAGATAAGAGACCCACTGATATTCAAGATCTAACTTTGTAGCATGAAATAATAAGGAAACGATAAGAATGTAAACTATTATACTTTCAACATATGTGTGTGATATATTAGCACTGAGAAGAAGAGAGAGAGTGAGGGAAGAAAATGGTTATGAGGGGAGCAAAGTCTTACAATCATTAGTTCATGATTATCTGAATTGCTATTTCCATCTTTAATTCGCTTATATAATGAGAACCGAGATGATGCAGTGGTTATGGGCCTGAGCTCTGAAGTCAGACTGGAAACAATTCTTGAAACTTGAACATTTATAAGTACCGGTCACCTCACTTAGCCCCTCCAAACTTTCTCATCTGAAAGGATGATTGCATCTGATGTGTGCACAAAGCATGAGCTGCATATTTTTCTGTGAAGCAGGCAAAATGAGATCTCATTTAGACTTGCAGACACATTGATTGAGTTTGTTTAGTATGGCACATGAAAGAGTCCAAAAGACTACCATGTGGTACAACGTTGATTCTGTTTAGCGAGCAGACAGGAGAAAGAAAGAGACAATGTGAGCGATTTGTGATGGGCTCTGAGAGTTGAAAAGTCACTGGTACATCCCCGGGTGTTAGAGCCAGGTATGAGTCATTTATTTGTTGACAGGGCTGGCCATCTCTTGACACTGATAGTTCCTACAGGTTCTTTTGTTCGAGATGATTAAAACAGAATCACTTTCCACTCCTTCATGTTGATTCCTCCACAAAGTTTAGCAGTCCTTTGTTATTTGCATGCAGCCTTCCTAAATGGCTGTGCAGGAGTGCTGTGAAGTGACCCTTCTCCAGACCACCACATCACCTTGTTAGAGGCTATAGCTTCTTAGCTTTATACACTAGACACCAAATAATGAGATTATACTAATTTATATTCCTTGGGAGAAGTACAACTTGCTGAAATTTATTTTCCATTTCATAGCTCAGCTCAGCTTTTGCTCTGCATACTTATTTCACTTCTTCTATCAATCCGTACCTTCTGTGGCTACATGAGACATATAGTGCCTCATAGGCTGTCTGATCCCTCAGCCTCACTAATGGATCCTGACTGAAGGAATGAGGCTCTATATGCCAGAATTTCATAGGAGAATGGTTTAAGTAGCGATAGGATGGGTAAAATATAGTGGGGAGGGGACAAGGAGAACACATAGAGCAGGTAGAATTTGATCAGAGGAGGAGAAATTTTAAAAATTGATATTATGATATCCTTTATGTTCATCTTTTATTCTAGACAGAGGAAAGCATAGTGGGTGAAGAGTCAGAGAATATTTTTTCCCATATAAAGGAAAACAGTCAGGACCTAGTGTGTACAGTGCTTGCCACTTAAGTATGAGGAACTGAGTTCAAATCCCCACTTCCCATGTAAAAACTGGGCTGTGCAGTAGGTGCCTGAGATTCCAAAGCTGGAAAGGCAGAAAAACAGGAGAACCTCCCAGGACTTGCTGGCTACCTTGTCTAGCTTCACTGGTGAGTTCTGGGGACAGAAAGAGACTTTGTCTCAAAAAGAAGGTGGAAAGTGATGAAGTAAAACTACTGAAATTGGCCTCTGGCCTCCACAGGTATATGCAACCCCATCACATGAACACATACACATGCACAATAATGAAAAGACAAAACAGTTTGACCACAGGATTGAGTTTAATACAAGATTATGCCTTTCAATTGTGTTGTCTCCAGAGTAATTTCCGATTTCTAGCCACAACATTTCACTCATATGGATTGAGGTAAAGTGAATTATAAATTGAATGGTGGGACCTCACGTTCATATGTTAAGATCCTAACTTTCGCTACTTCAAAGTACCACACTAGAGTAGGATGAGCCTTTTAACCAATATGATGGCTGTCCTTATAAAAAGCGAAATTTGGACAGTAAAACACCGTTTCTTGAAAATGACATTGGAGATCAGATGCTCCTAAAATCCAAGGAATACCGAGGACTGCCAGAAAACCTCTGGTAGGCAGAAAGCACAGCTTTGAGGAATGTCTGTTTTCATCATCAACTTGTCACCTCAAAAATATGCAAGATGAGGGGCTGGAGGGATGGCTTAGCAGATCAGGCACTCTCCCGCAAAGCCAAACGACCCAGGCTCAATTTCCCAGGACCCACATAAGCCAGATGCACAAGGTGGTGTATGCTTCTGGAGTTAATTTGCAGCAGGTGAATGTCCTGGTGCGCCCATTCTCTCTATCTGCCTCTCTCTCTCTCTCTCAAATAAATAAAAAAAATACAATATTATACATTTCCATTGATTAAGCCAACCAGTTTCTGGTATTTTATTATGGCGTGAATGGAAAGTAATACATTTTGAATGTTGCATTAAGCATTAGGTGACTTTGATCTTGCAGGTTAAGGGAGAGCACAGTGAGTACAAAGGAAGAGATGCAATCAGAACAGCAACTTTGGCTTCCAAGTCTTAAGCTGACTAAAGGTGGAATACAGGGACCTAGAGACAGGAAATCCAAGAAGAAGTAAGCAATATGAGTCATAACTTCCAGGCCTCACAGGTAATCTGTAAATACTTATATTTGAATCATTGGCCCCTAGGATTGGGTATAGTCCAGGTATTTGGTATCATTTCTTGCAAATCTACAATTAGAGAAACAGGATCAGTATTTGTCTTGCAAATAAACAAATTAGTCTTGAGAAGGTGAGCAACAAAGCCAAACATTAAATCTAGACCTGTCTTTCTTCAGTTTTTCTTTACCACTATCTTATATGATCTTATATTAAATATATACATAACAGATCAGAAGTGCATATTATGAGGTAGCTATATAGCTAGGAAGTCAATGACATCATCCAGGTTATCTTCCCTTTTGAGTATCGAAGCAGATCTTTCATAGGGAAATTAACTGGAAAAATAAATACTAATATGTATATAAATAAGTACAGTGATATATAATTTATTCTGCTAATTAAATTACTATATGGGTGTTATCTACAAGCATATGGAAATTTGGAACTTGAATATTTGTCCAGTGAAGTTGATTTTTTAAAGTCAAACCTGTTTAAACTTCACTTTAACTGTTTCCTTTTGGAGACGTAAAGTGATCTACAGGACATCATTTGAATAGTGTCCATTTTAGCTTACTCTCACTATGCTTATAACATAAACAAGTTTTGGTAGGAATTACATTTCCTATCATTTCACTTTTTCACTTTCCCTTCCTACCTGATCTTTTACTGCCTTATATATTGAATAAATGAAATGATGTCATCATTTATGGATGACTTAGTTTAGTTTATTTTGAGTTTAGCTTATTTGATTATTGAGATCTTTGAGGGAAAATAACCACACTCTGGAATGCAAATTGAGAGAATAAATGTCACAAAACAACGGAAGAGAAAATAAAAGGTCATACTCATAAAAAGCTAGTGAGGAAGTTATAAACTCTGGGTCACCATGAGCCTAGACACACAAAGTATCATGAGATATAATGAACATTCATACACCAGGACATGTTTCTGGCTTGACTTAGAGAACCCTCTCAGTTACTTGAAAAAATAATTGAGAATATTAATAATAGTGTATTACCCAATGAAGCAATGATGCATGGTTCATAGCTTATAGAAATAAACATGTGTGGTCATATTTGGAAAGTCTCAATGTGCTGTATCAGTGCTCTCTCTCTCTGTCTTTCTCTCTCTCTCCATAAAATACAGGAATGTGCCATCTACAAAAAAAAATGGCACAATATATACCTCTATTAGGCAATAACATTGTACACTCATAAAAGGAGAAATTTCACAGAACACATGCTTATCAGAAACTATCAGCTGGTACAATATAACAGCTCCAAATTCATGTTAGACACTACATGTACGTGGGCCTAGAAAGTATAATAAGGCTGTATGAATAAAATATATGAACATTTACAACATAGATGAATTGCTTCTCCCATCATGCAAAACCAAAGCATTCATTTATCCAAATTCTCTTTCAAATTACACAAGCATCATGCATCTGGATTCTAGGAACAGCCATTGTTTGCCTCCATGTACTTACATTTATGTACAAATTCTATGAAAGAAATTGGTTTATTCCTTTAACTTATATGTCAAAAGAATAATTCTACCTTGGTTGATAGAAACTTTTAAGCAGCTTCAACAGCCCTGAGACATGGCTGTGGCAGAGGGTAGTGGCAGCTGTCCCTGGGGCCACATCTGCAGCCCCCACCCTCAATGCTTGTGACACTACATGAAGGACCTTCTTGCCTTAAGCAGCATCTCTTACCTCCCAGCAGTCTTTCCCCTTTCTCCTCCTGGGTTGTTCCCTGAGTGACACTGAGGGCACTCTTCCATGTTCCATGAGCATTAATCTCAGAGTAGAAACCTCCAAGCTATGATGATCACAGCATATCTTTTTATTAAAACATATTTGCCCATAGTTTGATGATTTCAGAGGTATGTACCATCCCCATCTTATCTGTTTCCAGTCAGCTCTACTGCCCCAACATTGATATGTAGAAATTACAGATAAATGAAACTGCTGATGTTTTAACAATTCAGCTGTTTAGCCATGACATTATCTATATATCTATATATCTATATATATATATCTATATATCTATATATCTATATATCTATATATCTATCTATCTATCTATCTATCTATCTATCTATCTATCTATCTATCTATCTAATCTATTCCAGGCCATACCTAAATATTCAGGTGTTACTTAGCCAACTAGCTTAGGAACTTTCCTACTTTATTCATGCAGAAGGAAATAAAATATAGCAACATACTATACTTCACAAAATGTTTTATTGAAAAATAAGAATACTTTTGAACTTGCTTTTGTAAATACTTGACTGTGCATTTCATGCTTAATTTATGGCTGACTATACATTTTCAGCAAATGTTCTAAAGATTTGGCAATTGAAAAATGTCCAATGTAAATATTATTTTTCAAAATGAATGGCTTCTTGAAGGAATTTCACATTAATGAATTTGCAATAACTATACTCAGATATTTAATTAGCTATTTGTTTATAGTTAACAAACTTTATTAAAATTGTTTATTTATTTGCACATATGTGGGGAGTGCATGAGTGAGCCAGGGATTCCTACAGCTGAAAAAAATGACAGAAGCCTGTACCACTTTTTGTGTGTAGCTTTATGTGTGTCTGGTGAATTGAACCCAGGCCTGGCAGGCCTTGTAAACAAGTGCCCATCATCACTGAGCCATTTCCCCAGCCCAGAGTTGTTTGTTTTATTCTGTTTTGTACATTTTCTAATCAATACACTTTTTCCAATCTTAAATATATTCATTCTACTCTTTCAAGTCTGTGGTAGACACTTCAAATGCTCAATCAATACCCATTTTCTTATTCAAGTATAAACTACATTTTCCCTCTTCCCTTGTGGTTCATGGCTTGAGTGAACAGAAAGTACATAATTTAATAATAAAGAATTCAGTCTCCCTTTTCCCTTCCTGATGGCTAAAATGCAGAAAAGGGAGGAGGAGGAGATGGAACCTCCACTGACATCACGAGGGAGAATCTGCAGGGAGAAAAAGACAAATGGATGCATGAGGGAGCATATAAGGAAAATGTGAAGGAGATGTCATTTGAGACTAGAATTTCTGTTTGAACTGTCTCAGATAAAATGAAAAAGGGAAATTAACAAATTACAGTTCATTCATGTATTAGAACTCAATTAAAAATACTGAAAACATGTGCTGGAAAAATGGCTTAGCCATTAAGACACTTGTCCACAAAGCCTAAGGACCCAGGTGGGATTCCTGAGTACCGATGTAAGCCAGATGCGCATGGTGATACATGCATCTGGAGTTCATTTGCAGTGGCTAGAGGCCTTGGCATGCCAATTCTCTTACTCTTTCTTCTTTTCCTCTCTCAAATAAATAAATAATTATTTAAAAAATTTAAAAATACTGAAAACAAACAAAAGAGTCAAGGTTATGTTTGCCCTTTATTACAAAAATTGAAATAGCATATTGAGGAAGTTATGAGTTGTGTGTATTTGTGTGTATATGTGTGTTACATTTTCTTTTCTATCAAATCACTTTGAACATACATGTGTAATACCATATATATGACATCATTGACTACTTTTTCTAATCAAGAGCTTTAGAAGCTACCATCATTATAAGGTTGCATACATACGTATATGTATGAATTCATATATGAAATCTTAGTTGTTTTTAATCTCATACAGGATGTAAGTTGTTGATTTTGTTCATTGATGGAACTATCATCTCTTCAACCTCTGCTTAGTTTGGCTTCTAATATTTAACATTTTAGTAGGTACGACATGGCTTGTCTTAATATAAGTGGACTCTTTAATGCATAAATGTATTTTCAAATCAGTTCCTGGAACATGATAATGACATTTTGTTCTGGATCATTTCCAAAATGCTTGCAAACAAACAAGCTTATTTGAGAGAAAGAGAGAGAGATAGAGAGATAGAGGAGATTACTTTAGAGGCAGGGAATGATTCAATGGCTGTTAACTAAAAACATTTGCACACAAATGTGATTACTTGGGAAATGGAATAGAACTGGAGTCTGATTGATTGACAGTGGAAATTGAAAATGGACTCCCTTGAAGTTCAAAGCTTTACCACAGATCACAAGAATCATTAATTACTTTACATAGGATCTCGGGAGTTGCCTGTTTGTAAAATCTGCTATCTTTATGTTCTTGAAGCTAACCTAGAAAAGCAGAGCCCCAGTGAGGAATTAGAAAATTGAATTTTGTTAATTAAACCAATAAGTAAACAGAAAGTCTGAAAGAATGCCAAGAATATACTGTGTGCTGATGAGTGAGGTTTTCCCCTTACCATAGTGTGTGGACATCAAGTGGCTGTGACGTTTCTAATCTATGGGATTATGTATTCCCCTCTCCCACAGTGTGTGGACATCAAGTGACTGTGATGTGTCTAATCTATGGGATTAAGGCCTTAGAAAGGCATTGTGAATGACTTTTGAAAAATAACATGCCGCCATTTTCTAGAGATAAAATTGATAACATTAGATTTGAAATATGCATGTTTATGCATTTTTCTTTTCTTTGGATTTTGATCAAAGAATTAATATCATGTTTGAAGCATTATCTGTTGGGTTCCTATCATGGAAGTGCTGATTATGGAGATCCTGGGCTTCAGTTTCCTTATAAGAAGAGTAGGTCTGGTAATCATAAGTAATTCATAATGTGCTGAGATGTGATTTAATATGTGTAATTCACTTGACAGTGGCAGGCTTGTTGTCAGTGCACATTAGATGTAGTGTAATTATCTACTGAACAGAGTCTTCTTAAGGGAGCAACTAGCAGAGTTTACATTTGGTAAATGAGATGATCCCTTTTCACTTAATACATAACTTTGTTGTGATTAAGATGATGGCAGAGACAGTGATATTCCCTTATGAAACTGAAGAAAGGAATCCAACGAACTTGAGAACATTCACATGGTGTGTGCTTTAGATGTTACTAACATTTCTTGATTCTTGCTAAGACTACACATAGTTCAAGTTCCAATATACCAGTGATGAAATTAACAGACGACTCTCAAACATTGCAAAACACATTTTCCAGTTGTAGAAATTTCAAGAGAAATGATTCTTTCAAGAAAATCCAAGATGGTAAGTAGTGAGGGAGGAAAGAAGAGGGAAGGAAAGAGAAAAGAGACAGAGAATATGAGCAAGCAGACCTTTAGAAAGTAGAAAAATTATAGGAGTCAGAATAACTGAGGGTATCAGTTTATTCTGATACATTCTCTGGCAAAGGCTTCTAACTATAGGCAAAGTCACATGACCAGAGGGATCCGGAATCTGTGTGTGAGCGTGTGCCTGCCTGCCTCACATGAGCACACACTTACGAGCCCTTGGAGCTCTTTGGCTCCCGACCAGAATGCACATCATGTGACGTGGGGGTTGCCATGGCAAGTACATAGTGAGTGACTGATTCCTTTTCTCCTGATTTGCTGCGGTAGCATAGATGCACCAGAATTCAAATGAATGTTTAAAGAAAATCCCTGCAAAAGGAAGCTTTATGAGCTTTATTTAAACATCCAACACTTAAATACCAGTTTCCATGAACAAACATGCTACATTCGTATATTGCTTTACTTCAAATACAGTTTATCTTAAAATAGCAAACAGACATTTAAAATACATTAACTACTGATTCAATTTCCTTTTTGGATATGCTGAGGCTAAGATTAGTATGATTGTTAGCAACCTGAATGCTACTGATTTCAATTTTTTTTTCTTTTTTCTTCAAATTTTAGACATGACTCTATCAATGAAATGACAAGAAATTCCAGCTGTGCTGGAGTTTGAGCAAACCTGAAGACCACATTTTGGATTTCATTTAAAATCTGCTCTGGGGTCCAGATCTTTGGATGTGGAAGCTTTGTAGCTTTTCTAAACACACAGAAAGTCCTTTTGACTCTCCATATCATCACTGTGTGAAAGCAAAACAGCATCCAGATGATGAATTCAGATGATGAAGGAGATGGTTTTGTGATCTAAATTACTGGGTCCAAGGAGAAGTGACTGATGGACAGGCAACTTCCCACTCATGAATCTCCCCCCATCAAATAATTTGTTCATTCTCAGTCTTGCTCTCTTTTCTTTTTTACCTCAGAGTCAGGCACACCTGGATTTTGTCCTAATGCTTAGAGTTATTGTCATTTTGCAGATTTCTTAAAGTGGCCAACAGTTTGAAACAGAGCAAAGTATATAATCTATCTCATGAAAATATAATCTGAATTAAGTGGATATAATATGAAATAATATCTAGGATATTATCTACAATAAGCAATGTCAGATACCAGTGTGGCCTCTATGATTACTTTCTATGATGGTTTGGATGTGAAATGTCCCTCATAGCATCAAATGTTTATGTTTAAGACTTTTTCTTAGTCCCAGCTGGTATGATTGGGGGAGTGAAGTCTTGCAGGGGCTGTGTCACTGGAGGCTTTAGTCCAGCCCTACTACTGGGTGTGGTGAGATAGCTCACTTATACTACTTCTTCCTGCTGCTGTGACAACATGTAACACCTTGCCTGCCTGTCCTGCCATGCTTTTCCTGCCATGATGCAATAGTCCCTTTATAATATAAACCTAAATAAATACTTTCCTCCCATAACCTGCTTCTTCTCAGGTGTTTGTTCCCATGTACAAAAAGGTAACTTCTACACTTGCATCTTTCTGTCTAAACTTATGCGAATTCTTAGAAACAAGCTATTTACTGGACAACTCAACCATGAGTACAGTTCCAAGGCCCAAAATTATGTTCAAGAAAGACAAATTACAGTGAATTTATTTCCAAAGAATTGGCATGGAGGGTAACAATGAGCTCAACATCATCAATGTATAGACTTGAACAGACTAACATGTGTTTGAAAACTATGACCCACAGGCCAAATCTGGATTATTTTATTACACACAGAATGTGGGGATGAACTATAAAAATAAACTGTGGGAATGAATTGTGAGAATGAAATATGGGACTGGATTATGAAATATGGGAATATTTCTTTTTTTTTTTCTTTTTGAGGTAGTTCTCACTCTAGCCTAGGCTGACCTAGAACTCACTCTGTAGTCCCAGGCTGGCCTCAAACTCACAGAAATTCTTCTACCTCTGTATCCCAAGTGCTGAGATTAAAGGTGTGCACCAACATGAGTGGTGGTAATATTTCTTTCTTTCTTTCTTTCTTTTTTTTTTTTTTTTTGGTTTTTCGAGGTAGGGTCTCAGTGATCCTCCTACCTCTGCCTCCCAAGTGGTGGGATTAAAGGCGTGCGTCACCATGCCCAGCTTGGTGGTAATATTTCTTATGGATTTTACAAATAACTTTTTGTGAGACGATTGCAGGGAGATGCTGAATTCCTTATTTGTAACTTGCCCTAACGTTAATCTTACAACTGTGTTATCCACCTGCTTAAAGCAATGTGACTAGGTTTCCTCAATCTTGATGTACATTTGGCCTGAACAGCACAGATGACCAATATGGACAAGCAATGTGTAGAGATGCTGACTGATCATAAACTATACTCCCTTCTTCAGAAACCTACTTGGACTCTTGACTCCCAGAAAATCTACATGTGTAGGAAGTGCTTATCACAATGTTGAAGACAATGAGGTCAGTAACTATGGGCCCAGAGATCTGTTGAAGGCAACAGGGGGAAATAATGTGTTTGTTCTTGGGATCATAGTGTATGTGTATTACTGATCAGCAGAGTCTAGTGGGTCATAACCCTAAATCCCTTCCTTTAATCCTTGGACAAATGTTTAAGGGTTATTCAAGGTTGAAAGTTCCTACCCCTTGCTCATGCAGCATACTACTTTTTCATGTTATTATTGGCTTTCCACTGTTCACTAAAATTGTCAGTGAGTTGCTGTATGCAAGATAGAAAGCCACAGGAACAACAGAACAGTGGTGACAGCAGATGCAGGTTTACTAATGGTGTATACTGAACTTCTTCAGCTTCTTCTGTCCATAGGCTGCTGTTAGAGGCAGCTAGTCTGCTCCTGGATAGAAATCAGTTGGTAGTTCTATTTATCACACTCAGCTCTTAGCAGCAATATATATATATATATATATATATATATATATATATATATATATATATATTTTAGACAGGGTCTTTCATTCTAGCATAGGCTGTGTGTGTGACCTGGAACCCATTCTGTAGTCTGGGCTAACCTTGAACTTATGGCTATCTTCCAACCTCAGACTCTAGAAGGATGTAATTATAGGCATGATCCCCCAAGCTTGGCTCTTTTAAGTAATATTTGATCGAAACACCATTGTTCTTACAAATTTAGGTATCAATTGTGATTTTATAAAACATTTCTAGTACAAAAGCAGAATTGAGTAGGTAAAATTGATACCTTATTTTTTCACAAAGCCTAAAACCATCACTACCTTAAAATGCTTGCAGTAGACTATATGGCATCTGAGTTTAAAAATGCAGGGGAGGTACTTAAATAGAAAGCTCAAAGGATGCGCAGAACCTAAGTTTGATGTCATCATCATACAGTCCAACTTGATTCCTATATTGAGAAAGATACAGCAAGAAAGGGAGAGGAATGGTCAACTATGGAACAAAATGTAAGATTATAGTTTATAAATGATGACACATTTTAATCCTTAATTTCCAAAAGAAGAAGAATGCTTTCATGCTATGCAAGCCTAAGGGTCTTCTCCCCCATGCGCAGCATTTAAGAAATTCACAAAGACTGAAGGAGGACTCATCAACATTTCTCACACTCAAATGAGATGCACCAAATCCAGAAAATAACCTTAGTTTAATGAATAAGATACCTAAGCCAAGAGGGATGCAGAGATAAAGGCTGGAGTTGGCAGAATGGTGGATATTAGTGATTTGTCAGTGAGAAGAAGGGCTATTGTGTTGGGTTTTGTGAATGAAATGCTTCTCTGACTATTCTTTGGCAGGCTCCACCAAACATCTGAGTCACCTTATAAATATTCCAGATTATAGACTCTTATTTGTTTGAATAGGACTCTGGGCTAGTGTTCAGTCATTATTTGGCTCAGTGTTAATTTTATGTAAGAAAAGGAAACATGCAGAAGATGAAATCTTAGAATAAAGTTATGTAAAAACTGCTGTAAGAGCAAATAAAAGGCAACAAATTATGTCTGTAAGAATAAGAGAGATGATGGATGAGCTGAGTTCTGAAGGAGCCATGGGAGCTGCTCAAGACATAAGTGGCAAATGTACTGAGGGTCATTTGAAGCTGACCTTATGAGAAAAATATACATCTACTATGGCAGGAAAGTAGTGTCCCCTCTAGCAGTAGTGACAGTCCATTTAGGCCTCACTGAAATCTGGAAATATTGCCTTTATGATTGCCATTTGCCCAGATGAGAGAACTTGAGTTACTCTAAGGATTGGGAAACTCAGCTAAGATGATACAGCCTATGGAGTGCCTTATTTGTATACCAACATCACTTAAAAGAATTGATCCTATGGGCTAAGATGGGTAAGTAAGGAAAGCGCTTGCCTTGCAAGCATGAGCACTTGGGTCTGGGTCTGACCTTAGAACTCACATAAATATGATATGTGGTAGTGTACCCTTGTGAGCCCAGCATTGGGAAAGGGGAGACAGAAGGATTTATAGGGCTTGAAGACAAGTTATTCTAACCTACTCTGAATGGTCTAGGCAAATAAGAGAGTCTGTTGCACACACACACACACACACACACACACACACACACACACACACACACAATAGGTCAACAATGTTCCTGAGGAATGATACCCAGAATTGCCCTATAGCCACTTACACAAATACATACTTATATGCACATTCACACACATATGTATCTGCACATACATGAATATGTACATACTTACACATTCAAAAGGAAAAATAATACCTTTTTTTTGAACAACATCCTGAATTTAAATAATGAATAGTGATTGCACTGGCGACAATGAATACTTAGTCAGTCTAAAAATTCCCTGACATTAAGTCATCTACTTTGAGGCTTTGTGGACAGAATCTTAAGAAAGAAGCTTTACCTGTTTTTGCTCAAAGGCCTTTAGAAAGATCTTAAACTTTATATTTCTTTTATTCTAAGGTTTGAGATCCAGTTGTCAGGCTGATTTCCATGTTTTACAAAGTGCTAATATGAAGAGGGTCATTTAGTTCAGTAGTACTAGGAAACTAGTCTTTTTTTCCTTAAAAAAATTGGCAATGCCTTGTTATATGACACAAGATACAAACTTTTTTTTTGACTTAGCTGACATTCAATGTTATTAAAAATCTGAGAAAATTTGTAAAATAATGTAAGATAAGTGGTTGTTCCTACCTCATAGTCGCTGTTTTTATTCCGCAATTTTTGCTATTCACATATTTTACTTAAATATCAGTATTTTCTAGCTATTATTAGAAATATACCTGATGAAAATTTTCACAATGTGGGAAAGATCACCAATACTATTAGCACAATACTAAAATACTACTCCCTCTACTACTTTTTAAAGAGTGAACCATTATTCAAGCCAAAGGAATAGTTTTATTATATTGAAAATCCTGGCACTGGTTATAACAAAGAGGTTCTTTTCGCAAGGTGAGAATTAAATGAGAATTTTATATACACATTACTAGCTTCCAAGTCATTCATAAATAAGATTGCATAAAATTACTTATTAATGGATGTTTCGAATATATGTACTGAATGAATGTCCACTGTTCTGGTTAAGGAGGATGGATGAGAGCTGGGTCCCTGCCCTCAACTTATGTGCAGTTCAGTGGACTCATGTCAACTGTCACTTAATCCTTACTTTGAGTTATGTATGTCTGTTTCTACATTATATATGACTGCTGTGACAATATTTGTGACATTACTCTAAGTGGTAAGTATTTTCATTATCATCAGGGCCACTTTATCAGGGCAAAAGTTCAGCTCAGAAAATCTGACTAATTTCTAAATAATCACAAATGAGTGTTAAGATCAAAATGTGGCTCTGAGAGATTCCCAACTCTGTAGGTCATACCACTACACTATGGAGATCAAAATCAGTGGAGCAAGAAGAAGTGTAGCCTATAGCTGGTTCCATAAAAGACGGCATCGTTTTCTTTTGATTTCAGTTATTAAGATCTTACTTCTGAAAAACTAGGTTTCCTCTCTATGCAATGAATTAAAACTTTCACTTTAACTTCAACATTCCCCACCACCAACAGACATGTGTGTGCTTACACACACACACACACACACACACACACACACACACACACACAGGAATGTAATTCTGCTTTTTCGACCATCTAGTCATCAAACTTTAAGATAGATGTGTTTGAATCATATATATCAAATTAGCATAATGCCATTAATTTAAAAATAGTTTTCTATTTGAAATCATCATCATCATCATTAAGGTGCCTGGCAATGTCTATTATAACAAAACTCATGTTGGTTTTATAAAACCTGAAAGTCAACTTTAAAATAAGCTAAGTTTCCATAGTTGATTACAGAGGCAATTTAAAGACACCCATGTTCATCTAGCAGATTTGGGCAAGGAAGTCCTCTTCCATTTCCCCTTCATATCACTTTCCATTCCAAGTGCACATCAAGAATTTAATTGCAGCATGAAATTAACCAGTTATAAAATACTGTGCTTGTGCCCTTGCTTTCTAAAGCAGAATGCACTAAATAATTTGCTTAATGGCCTCTAACATGGGACTTCAATTTAATAACCAAAGTGCCCTTACTCATTGGATGAATTCCTGGTGAGAAATGCTCTGTGTGTAATCCATCAAGACACTAATGGATTAAACACACACGGGCACATGCACGCACACACACACACACACACACACACACCATATCACACTCACAAAAAGTAAAATATTAATACAAATTCTAATCCAAGTTGTCCAGCTTGAAACAGTCTTGTTTAGCAGATGACTCTGCCCTGTGTATGAATATACCTGGGAGCACATCGTGTAGATGAGTTAATATGAGCCAGTAACTCAGTGGTGAGCACAGACAAGAGCCCTTCATAGACATGAACTTCCCTGCCACCTAATATGTTTGGGTCTCCCTTTTATGAAAGTTCTCTCTATATTTAAAAACCAAAAATCACTCGCAGGCTAGAGAGATGACTCTGAAGTGAATAGCACTTCCTGTGCAAGCATGAGGGCCTGAGGAGGCTGGAGAGCCCACTGAAGTCCAGTCCCCAGGACCCACGTCAACACCTATGCATGGCTGAAGGCATCTGCCATTTCCTTATGGGAGCAGAGAACTGAGAACTGCAGAAGCTCACTAGAAAAAAATGGTGAGCTCCTGGATGACTTAGAGACTCTGGATCAGATTATGAGCCCAAGAGTGATGGAACAGGACAACAGATGCTCCCCTCTGGCCAAGGCCAGCAAGGGCACCCAACCACAGGAAAGCACCCAGGGCTCTACATGTGTACACATTTGGAACATACACCACACATAACCCCCCACAAACATGGCAAAATAAAAAATCAATTGCTTTAGTTCTAAATTGGTAAGTAGTGGCTTTTAGAAATGTGATATAAGTTTAGGTATAAACTGGAAATTGACTTTTTTTTGTACATCACAAAAAGTGCATGGATTAATTTTAATTACTCATTTGTTGCAAATTTATGCATTCAGACACTAAATCACGATTGGAGAAGACCTGGCTTACCTCTCCCTGAACTTTTTAAAAAATGACTATCAAGGTTATTTCCATTCTTTACTGTTATAAAGACCAAAATTGTGGTAAGAGTGGCACAAGGTAACAGAATACATATACAATGAATCAACCTAGAAATTCTAAACACTTAAAATGGCTTATTGTGCTTTTTTTTATTTTAATAGTGTAGACAGATAATTATCAGTATAATTATGCTGCTCACATTTACATTTCTAGTACTTACATTGAAGATATTTAAGTGGGAGGACCTGAAACATAAGATCAGAGCATAAACCTTGATTCAAGAGCTAATGTTAAAAATACTTAAAATAATGTTAATTTTAAGGCACGTAAAGTGGAAGACTCTTTCTACAGTACATCTATAGGATGTTATTTATGAGGTGATTCGTTTTGCACAGAGATGATAATTAGTTTGAATTATAAGAATTGAAAATCTGAGAATATTTAGAGAAAGTGTGGAAATGGTAATTGATTAACATTAATTACTTATATCACAGAAGAAAAATAATTTGATAAAAATTTAGTTCTGATTTGTTCATTTCCCTGCTAATATTTTTAAATATGGGATAACATTTACTTCATTAAAAGTTTTCAGTCTATCTTAAAGAATTTGAAAAGCATAAGGAATGATATTCTCTTTTTCCCAGTTTATCTGCAAATGTAAACAAAATGAAATACAATGTTGACTCAGTCATCTAGTTCTTACTTACTCTTAATATTATATATACACTTAAGAATCTTAATAACTACATTATGTACACAAAGAATAAAATATATTCAACTATCCTTTAGAAAAAATAAATTATTTATTTATATGAGACAGAGAGAGAAAGCAAAAGAGAGAGAAAAAGAATGGGCATGCAAAGACCTTCTGCCACTGCAGATAAACTCCAGATGTATTTGCCACTTTGTGCATCTGGCTGTAATTGGGTACTGGGAAATCGAACCCAGATTGTTAGGGTTTGCAAGAAAGTGCTTTTAATTGCTGATCCATCTCTCAAACCCCCCATTTAGAAAATATTATGAAAAGAACATATTCTTGGGCTGGGTAGATGGCTAAGTGGTTAAAACTGATTGCTTTCAAGTTTGCCAACAGCATCTTTTTTAATGCACATAAAGCCAGAAGTAAAGTAGTACATATGTCTGTGATCCTAAGGTTCCTGTAGCAATGGGAGGGAGAGCCAGGCGAATCCAGAAGCTGTGAGGATGAGGGCAGGGGGCTCGTCTGCTGCATGCATTGACCAAACATCAACAGAGACCCTTTCTCAAATAAGGTGAGAGGACAGACACCTTGAGATTGTCCTCTGATCACCACAGTGCACTTATAAACACATTCACACATACACACACATACACTAATAAACACATGTTTTACATCACTGATAATGCCTTCATGATTCATGTAGTAAGGAATGTAGATATTATTGACCAAGTTGACAACTTAAGGAACTGAAACTGTAGAGTATTCTTTGCTCTGAACTCTTTCTTCTGTGCCAAAACACACTGCAACCTTACCAGCAATTAACAACAGATTTCATTTGCGCATGTAGAGAGTATTCTTGCTTTAGGCAGATCATTAGTACCCTAATCATTAAAATAGGCTTTTGTCTATATAGGTGAGGGTTGTAACGCACATGCATTATTAAAGGTCTTCCTTAAGAACAAACATACACTTGCATGTGAGAGTATCAAGCTGTAATATGTGGGGTTTCCCCATCCCTCCACACTCTCACAGAAACCATCTCATTTTGTTCCCAGGTTATCTCATCTCTCCAATGATAGTTCATATTTGCCACCAAGCCTGCTTTGAGCCTTTCATTCAACTCCGGGGTGACAGAGGTCATTCTGTTTCCAGTTAACTAAATCAAAGTCTAACTCAAATCAAGATTGGCAATTGTGTTGAATTAAAGATAGAGGCTCTTTGCTAAAGGCAACTTATACAAGGGTCTGCGTTGATACCATTAAGCTGACTTATTTTTACAATTCTAAGTCACGCTGAAACGGAAAGACTTGGGAAGATAGATTCAAAGCATTAATGACAAATCCACATGCAGCATTCCTTCCTAAGACCCAATGCCACTCTAATCTTTCATTTCGGCTCTTTAATGCAATCATATAACCGCACAGGCTTAGTGTTTCAACCTCATTTCCAACCGCTCTCTTACATGCACAATATCTCCTTGGAGACTTTTAATCTTGTAAGAAATGATGGAATAATTCTGTCTGACTACAGGTTCAAAAGCAGGTGCTTTTTATTTTCAGGGCACATGTGAAACTGATCGACTTCTTTAGAAAGATCTTATGGTGTCTATTCAAATGGAATCTTACAAAGGCATATTGTATTGGGGTTTTAAAAGTACCTGTTTGTAATAATGGATGTTCCTGACAGCCAGTCGTTTGAGAAGAAGCAGTCATGGTATCCATCACTAAAGAAAATTGTTCATGGTGAGAAAACAGACTGACACTCTAATTAAAATGCTCATGGATGTGTATGGTTACTTTGTTTTCCTATTCATTTCCTTCTTCTCCTTTTCTTGTTCTTCAGTACAGCCACATGATGGAATGCTGTCTCTGTACTCTCCTGACTTTTCCACCTCTGTGTTGACCACACATTTTCTTGTTGTATTTTTAGCTAGCAGTTGTTAACAGTACATATTTGAATTGCTCCCTGACAAAAGATTGGTTTGCAGACAGCATCTTTTTTCTGCCACTTTCCTGCCACTTCTGTATCCTTTCCTTTTTACTCTTTTGTTACACCTGTGTACTCTAGTCCAACTCTCTAAAAAAAATTAGTCATGAATCGGGAAAAATTCAGAATGGCATGTGTTACTGGTCTTGTGATTTGAATGGCAACTGACCAATGCTTAGAGAACAATTTATCTACCTGAATGAGACTAGACATCACTAATGCACATGGCAGATTGATTGTAGAACTTTAGTGGATGTATTCTTTATTAATGAGATTCAGGATGATTTGCTAAAAAGGCTTTTACCGGGCAGTCACTTTCTCCTCCCCCACCTCTCTTTATCCCATTTAATCTGTTGAACTATGTACTGTGTTTTGAATTTTTTTTTCTCTTCTGTTTTTATTTGAAACACCTAGGCTTTTAAAATAATTGTGGGCAAACCAATCAGGAAAAAAAGCAAAATAAAAAAATGGAATGGAATTATAATGGATTATAAAAGATAGAATACTCCAGAAATAATTTAAAATATTCAAGTTATTAAGAATAAACAAAGTCATAGGTGCATTAAAAAGGGAAGTAATTGAAGAATGACAGTTGACATTTGAAAAGGTTAATTTCTCAAGGTGAATATGCTTGTACCAATGAGGGTGGCTAAACATAATGAGATTTCTATCTAAATGAAATACACTATGTTGTTTGCTAGGGTTTGTGGGTTTCAATAGAGTAACACAGACATGGAAGGGGAAAAAAGTAAAGTCTATGTCTGTTAGACCTTTGCTTCATTGCCAGAACTCACAATATAGAAGACAATAATTGATAATGATTATTATTTTGTCAAATACTTCCAAAAATCATAAGGATGGACCATTTAAGATATAATCTCACCCAAATCAATATCTTCTACTGTGTAATTGGCATGAAGGGGGACCCAAAAGAAGTCAACTTCATTTTCCAGAAATAGGTATCTACATGTGCTTATATTTCTAAAGATATTTACCCATTATATTTCTTTTTAATTTCTTCACAACTCCTCTTTGCTCATTTTTTTCAAATAAAAAACATCATTCATTTCCAAAATAAAATACTAATCACTGAAATTAGTAACATTCTTGTAATGATCATCTAGACAGCAACTCCCTTGACAGGTGATTTCTAATCCCATTTTAATACTTCTTTCAAAAACATACACAATTTCCATTATGTATTATAAACATATGTACCATTTTAATCATATGTGAAATATGACAACAAACATTCCTGTGAGCAATAGTTCTCCTAGGAAAATTCCTAAAAGTTCCAGTCTCTCCCTATAAGTCTGGTTCACTTTGGAAAAATGCCAGATATGTCTGAATTACAATTTCTTCATCAAAGAGAGTGAGAGAGTTAGGAAGAACTCTCTCCAGGCAAAGGACAGCTGGGGGCCATCATGGGGACAGCCTCCCCAGTATCTGCAAGCCCTTGCAAAGCCGAAACGTTTTTTAGTGGAATTTAAGATGATGTGCTGAAAATGCATTGCTGTGTAGAAGAGAACTCAAATTACCCAGCCCTGGAAAAAAATCATTTTTGATTTGAACTCTTGAGATATATCTGTTTTATCTTTGTGATTCATTATTGATAGTCTCTCTTTAGTTGCAGCCTAAATGTTATAGCAGTTTGACAAAAAAGTTCCATTTCCATTCAAAGAATGAAGAAAAAATAGCAGTTCATGTGCCAAGAGGGAAAAGCTTCAAAGTAATTCCCCTAAAAATATTTGGGAATTTATTTGCAAGTCACATTGTGAGTATCACATGCTATGCTGGGTTATTTCCTTTGGAAAAAGCCTTCATCACCACATTGAATGAGCTTAACAGTATTTGTTTTTATGAAGGGTTTCAAACCTACCTTACTCAAGAGACAGCTGCCCTGCTCTTGGAAGTCAATTTTAATAATTATGATCCAAAACTATCAATCAATGCATCATTTTGAATCTTTCTTTGTACATAATTTTCCTCATGTAATTAACTCTTTTAGGAAAAAAAAAGCAACAAAAAATAAATGTTTGTGAATAGGAAATAAAATGAAGAAGTAAATAGAAACTATAGTTGGAGGCTGGGCACACGGGTCATTTGCAATTGTACACAGCAGAGTATCCTTTCCCTGCATTGGCGTTTGCCCTACTTGGGGGTAAAACTCTTTTGAACATGGAGCCTAGTGTCTTTACTAATGGAAGTGGCTTATGAGATTAGAAGAAAGGCAAAGTCAGTGACAGTTAATGCAACAGCATGACTAACAATGACACTAATAATGATATCAGCCACTATTTCTGGGCAAATGTCTGTTGATTGTGTACTAGCTGATGTACTCCACATTATATATTGTACTTTTCTGTATTTAGTAACTGAAGATATGAACACTGCTTTAATTTCCAGTTAAAACCTGAGTCAATTTAACTTTAAGAGTGAAGGAATATTGAGTAGGTCTCACTAAAGCTAGCAAATGAAGAAAGTCACCTCATCTTGCATATTTCATCACTAGGATTCCCCCAAACACGAGGCTATGCTCTATTCTGCCACATCCACATGGGGATTCCATAGCTCCTTCTTACAGTGGGATGGTGACCTACAGATTTATCAGAATTCCTCAGGACAGAAAAGTCACCTATGTGCATGATTAGCCAGCTAATTACTCATGCCTCCACCATTGTCAAAAGGCCACACATGAACATTATCAGCCCTAATAATAATTGAACTTATCAATTTACAAAAGGCCCTTCTTTTCCCTTTTGAAAGACTTAAGACTTATCAGACCTCTGTCTGCCTTTTTATCTTGCTTCTTAAATTACAAGGCTAGGACTGTTAGCTCTGCCCTACATTGGAAAGCCTCTAGTGTACAGATCATATAGCTTTCAGAATCAAGATCACTGACTCTACTACATACACAAAAGCAGAGCCTCCAGGCAACTGTCCATTTGCTCTGGTTAATGTAGATGCTTACCCTCCATTTGCTACCCAATGGATATGAAGTTTCCATTGTCAAGATGGGTGCATTCTATAGATTTGCTGAACAACATTATTTATAGTGAATAAGACGGTATTATATATTCATAGATGGTGAATAGGTCACATCACATATCAAATACATTCATTATAGTAAAAATATCTTTCCTTAAGCATAAGTGTGTGCCTATAAATATGCATATATTTCAGAGTTTCATAAAGTATTTGGCATTTCTATGTTATTTTAATCTCATATACACAAATTATAAAAAATGAGACATCAGATTTTAACAAATAATATCAAATTGCTGGAATCCTAATAGATACCTCAATATTAATATTTAAAATTCGCTCACAGACCTGTTTCTTCTGGCTGCTCCATTCTTGGTTAAGGGACATTTTTTTTTGTCCTTTAATGTTGATCTCATACCACTACATTCATGTATTTTAGAAAATTATGTTGATTCTACCTTTAAAATATGCAATTCCACCACACCCCACCTTCTCCAGGGCTGCCATCAGGGTTGAAGCCACCATCTTCCCTCATCTCAGTATTTTCTGTAACTATGGTGCTTGCCCCTGCCTTGCTGTTCCACAGAACAGTAAAAGTGGCTGTCTTTTCAATTATATGAGACTAATGTATCATTCTTCCTCTCAAAACATTTCAAAGGCTTCCTACCTCATCCCACTTTCACCCTGAGTTAAGTTCCTGTCAGTAACACTACATCCGAGTAAGATCCCACCCGTCGCTTCTTTATAAGTCTCACACATTAACCGATTGTACCAGTGGAGCTCCAATTACCACCATTTTGGACCTGATCTTCTCACCACCTCCACCTCACTAGCTCTGCTCTCTTCTGGTAGCATCAGTGCCCTTGACTTTCCTCCCACTTGCCAGGGCTCCCATATGAACTCTTCTCCTGGTGCCCCTTCCTCTGGGAAACCCATTGCTCCAGATAGCATAGTTTCTTCCCTTACTTATTTCAGGTTCTCATTCAAATATGAAATGCTCTGAACAACCTGCTTTAAATTACACGCTCCATACCCTAACCCCAATTCCCTGATTCAGTTATTTTTACCAGAATTATATGAATATACCACATTTCAACTTGTTTTGTTTTTAGTTCTTTTAAGATTATCTCCCCTTTTTCCTGTCCCCACACTCATCATCAGATGGTAATTTCCATGAGAGCAAGTATTTTTAACCCCTTTGTTATTGACTTATCTCTGGTGCCCAGAACAATGTCTGACTTAACTAACACATAATATGCATAATGAAAAACATTTATAATGAACCAAATAGCTGTGCAGCACACATACACATCAGCCTAATAGGAAATTAAGTCTACTTGGTAATATTTTTGTTCACTCAGTACGAAACCACTTCATCTCTTATTCTAGCATCAGAATATGCTGAGTGGTTTACTTAGCCCCAAATCAGAGACTAAAATGCAATGTACTAATTAAAATAATGGATTCTAAATACTTGTCTTTTGTGCTTTAAAAACATCTTCCTTGTACATCTTTCAGAAAGTGTTTTTTCTTTCAAGACAAAGCAAAATTCCTATTTCCCCCACCCCTGCATACTGGCACGCTAGCTACATCCATATTCTAGCATGGGCATGAATATTCTGTCATGACTTTCCAAATAAGAGCATTACTTAGAATCCCGTTTGACTAGAGGCATACGTTTTAGGCAGAAATTCATGGAGTGAGGCTTAATTTGCCTCTATCAATTCATGATTAAAATTAACTTTAAGGTCAACCATATATGTGTAATGCAGATATTTTCATCAGGCAAGCTCAAAGTTGGACAACAGCCTCAGAAACAATCTGATTAGCATGCTCAGGCTCCACTGTATCAGTTCTGTTCTGTTCTGTTAGACATATTATCTGGGAGATACTACAATGTACATGATAATTACAAAAACGTCCCCTAATAACCTTGCCCTAGTATAACTCCTCTTCCTTATATGATTTTTATTAACATTTCATAAATGTTACCTTTACTTATAAGGTTAGAATAGTCTCTAAAAACCTAAACAGTATAAGTAGCTTTAGAAAGAAGAGGATATCCAATTTCTATAAGCATCTCTAAATGATTACAACTACTTCTAATGGAAAGATTACTTAACTTTTCCAACCCGGTTCTTTCCAGTCATTCAGTTGTCCCAGTTGTCTCGGGGCTGGGCGTTTGGAGGTCCTCTCCTCACTGTGGTTTCCTCTGCATTGGAAGAGCTCAGTCCTCTGGACTGACTGGCCCATATGTGGCTCCGATTCTGAAAAGCCCCTCCTCTTGCTAACATCTGTCTATTTATTTCAGATATAGAACAGACACTGAGCTTCTTAAAGTGTAGAGCCAATGCAAGATCCGGGATATAATTAGAGTATAATACACCAAAATATGAGCTATCCTGAAATAGGTATGTGAGGATCTGGAGGAGCCTTAACTTTAACAAGGTATCTTAAATGCCCCATTCAAATAGCCACTAACTTGTGCTGGCAGGAACTAAGCAAGTTTCCACTATTACAAATATAAACATGATGTAAATTGCAAGTTGATGACTTTTGATGTTTGTATTAGTCATTTCAGTTCTGTGGTTGTATGTCCCTTACTGAAAACAATGGGCCAGCAATATGAACACTACTTGATTGTACAGGGGTATCCTTATGTTCAAGAATATTAATTTTTACCGACAAGCACTGAAAAATACAAAGAACTTATTTAATAAACTGATTTGTTTAGAACCATTCTTATGGGTATAGCTTATGGTTTAATAAAGAGGAGTCACAAAGGGACACTTCAGGCTAGTTATTGAGTTTTTTTTCTTCCGGTCCTATGGTTCTAGAAACTTCCCTATGCACTTAGTATAATGACCCAAATTATTCCTATGTCTGTATATCATGTGACACTTTGAACAAGACAATCAGAACACACAGTTTTAATACAAAACAAGGCAAAGCAGCTTGTAGCCCTCTGAAATGATTAATAGAAAAGTGTTCAGACTAATCACAAACATGAGAGAAAGCCAAAATTAGAGAGGTTTATTAAGATTGTGTCTGCTGCTTTATCTCACTCCTTATCAACACATTAACCTTGTTTCCTCTGCCTAAGCACTAAGTCCTACTGTAAAATTAGGTCAGAGACTCACATCAGATCAGATCAACAGATTCATGGCAGCCAGGCCCTGACAATCTGTGGCTTCACATGACATGCTTTCTCCTGTATTTCCTCAAGCCTATGGGCTCAGGCTTACTAAGAATATCCCTTCAGAATCTGTACATCATTTCTATATACTCTAAGGCTAGCTGTAGATTGTTGTGTTGAACGGTCACTCACTTAACTGTTGGTTTCAGTATATTTCTGTAGGCCTCAAATGAAAACAAATATAATGAAGTGAGCTGTATGTGACCAACATAGCTATTCATGCTGCACTGAACTGATATATCATTTATAACATGCACTTCAATGGATGTTCTCTGATACCATAAATCTTTTTGTTGCAAATTATGGGTATGATTCCAAAATCCAAAACTACCTAAAGAGGAAGTGTATAATTGTTAGCATTTAACCTAATAATTTTTTATTTGAGTAATTATGTCTTTGGATAAAAACACCATTGAAAATACAAAATAATTCCCAAATTTGCTCTCCTAATTATTTTCTCTTGGAGAAGCACTGAGTTAGCAAATCAAAAGAAATTTTGTTTACTTTATTTTTGTTTTAATTCTCTTTAATTTACTTTAATTTTCATAATTTTCTTCATGGACTTCGGTGGTCCTTTGAAAATATTTTATTTATTTATTTGTGAGACAGATGAAGAGAGAGCAAGGGAAGAGAGAGTTGGTGGTCTTTTGTTTTCTTGGTATAAAAGGTATTCTAAAGCCCTCTAAAAAAATCATGTACACACTAATTTGTAATTGCATGTATTTTTAAAGGAGCTGTAACTACTCTAATTCCATTTCTGACTGTCATTTTTAAAGAGGAGAAATAACTTCATATAGATCCCTTGCGAGCATCCACAGGGAGTAGAGACATGGCTAATCAGCCTAAGTAGTACTTTGTGTAAGACCCTCTTTCCTGAAGTCAAGAGCTGTCTTCCACATTCACAGTGTTTGGAGAAATTCCACTTATGTAGCATTTGTTTCATTAGGAAAAGAAAAAAAGTCCAGCTCCCTCTTTTAATTTAGGCTATATTTTACATTGTTTTCAAAACTCATTGGCTAATGACAAAATGAGATGGTGTATGTATTGGATCCATACTAAGGGATCCATAATATCTTAGAGCATAATTATAATTTTGGTTTGAAGAGTGATCTTGTGATGGTTCATCCTCTTTCATGAATATGCTTATCAGGTAAAACATTGATAACAGATACATAACACCCAAAGAATGCCTAGTTCAATGTACTTGGATTTACTGCCTTACTGGTCATTTGTGGTTAGTCTGCTCTCAATGACTACTTCCTGCTTACTGGCTTATTCCTCAGTCATGTGCACTGTTCATTATTCTAACAGCCTCCGTTCTATACCCTTCTCTCTCTCTCTCTCTCTCTCTCTCTTTTCACTTTTTGGATACTTAAGTCTGCATGTTTGTTTTGTTACAGGCATCTTGACAAGAAGTAAGTCTCATTTACCAGTGTGTGCCCAAAGCCATTAGGATTTAAAACAGCAGAAAAGATGAGCCACTGACATAATTTTTTCATTCTCCATTAATTTCCTCATTTAAGTTTTTTTTCTCTTTCTTCCCCACCAAATGTTATTTGAAGCTGATCAGAAAAAAAAAAAAAAAACAATGAAGAGAATCACTTTTTATTTATTTAGTATTTCTTTTTCACCCACCAAGCTTTTCCATGAAATCCCAGTTGACAAATGAAGTGAAAATACAAGAAATATAATGGTGACAAGGGGCTCAAGTGAGTTTAAAAATAAGGCATGAGGCTCAGAAAGCTGAGTTACTCGGCTCCCAGAGAAGGCAAGGAGGACAGACGCCTCCGAAGCACTGAGTGTTTTAATCTTCCCGGCCTCAGCACAAAGGCGGTTCTGCACATATGTGATCCCGAAGGTCAATCATACGAAATCCAATTTCCATTTTTTAAGCAATCCTTGGCAGTCTGCACATTTCTGAAATTGCAACTGGCATATTTCACAGAGAATTAACATCAATGCCTTTTCAAGGTCAAATATGCAACATCTTTATATGTCTGGCATTTATATGCTATATGTTAAGCCATAATATATATTTAAAAATATTTGCAGTAACTCTAATTAATTAAAAGGCTTCATTAATGCCCTGTTGATTTTTTTAAATTTAACAAAAATTGCATGGTGAAAATATTAAAATATGTGTTAGATTTACATGAGTATTTTTGTGTCTGTCAGCATCCCTGGAATCATAAAATGCCTGAATGATTAGAAATCAATTATTGGCTTTCTTGAAATATTAAAACCATACTATTCCCATTAGGAATGTTGAAAAAACAAAATATGCATTTAGTTGAGAATTAAATGTTATCATTATTCATATTGTAGTGTCAGAACTCTAGGACACTGAACTTCATATGAACAACATAAACTGAATCTGGACATTACAATAATGCTGAGGCCAGATCACTCGATATATAAACAAGTAGTCTTGTCACGAGATTGTGTGGGACATCTTCAGGCTCCTCTCTAACCTAATCATTGCTTGTCTGGTTTCTCTCACTTCTTTCTCTCTAACCCTTAGGTAGAGATGGCAAGGTTGCCATGCTTCCCATGTGTTTTGTTTTTGGAAGAAGAAAGCAAATTGAAGAAACATTAACAATTATGGGCTCTAGTAGTATTCTTACTCTTCCAAAGTTATTTACACTTTACATTAGAATTCCAGAAAAATATTTCTGGGAGGCATGACAGGGGAAGAACAGAGTTACAGATCTCGCAAGGCACATATCACATCTTTCACTTCCTAGAATATGTAATTGTGACGGGGACAATAATGAAATCTTGTTTGTGATATTATTGCTTTCCCCTAAGTGTGGAGTGTTTCCCACAACTATTTCTCATACATGGACTTGGTCATTGTGACATTACCTGTGCCTGTCTTTGAAGGTCAGCTCTGGTATGAGTGATTCTCAGAGACTGTCATTCCTCCAGGACCTGTTTTGTCAGCTCCTGGCTGGGGAGCTTGTACCTTGGGTTCCTTTTCAGCTCCCTATGTTCCACACAGAGCTGTCGTAAGCCCCAGGTCTCTGCCCAACATTCCACTTGTCCTCTGCAGCCATGCTGAAGTTTTTGAAGAAGCAAGACAGGACTGCACAGTGCTTCTGTCCTGATTCATTCCCTGCTGAACACTCTCTGATGTTCTGGGTTTTCCATGTGCTTCACTTCCATAGTGTGGTTCAGGATTTAAGTGTATGCAGCTGGGCTTAAAGAGCCATGTTTGAGGCCTGTGGTGGCAGTTCCCAGCCCTTTACGCTCTCCTCAATCATTTACCCATGTGTTTTTACTGTTGAGCTGTCTGTGTTTCTCCCAGTCCTCACTGGTCTTTCTCATGCCACCAACTGTACTTAACAGATTCTTCTATTGCTCTGTCATGTGAGGACTCAGGTGTCCCAGGAGACAGTTCTCTGTCTTTTAACCATATCTAAGTTTAGACTTAGATATCTAAGTCCTAGATATCCTTCTGAAAACACATAACTGTGAAGTCTACACAAGATGGATCCCACACATACAGTTTTGATATCTATCCACCCTCAAGTCCCAGTTTTAGCGATCTATCTGGAACCTGTACTTGAGCTACCTAAGGATTTTTTTTTTTTCAAAACTTTCATTTCAAAACTGGCTCTCATGTCCTGCTATTTAGTACACACTGGCTCTGATTTTAGATATTGCCATTTCATTAAATTGAAACATTGTTCTCCTAGTTCAAGCAACAAAATATAATAGAAAGCAACAACAGCAGAACAAACTAGAAGTGTGTTTTCATTCCTTTCACTTAGCTTCTGAATCAAATCAATAAGAAAGTTTCCATGGTGGCTGGACAGATGTCTCCATGGTTAAGGGGCTTGCCTGAAAATGCCTAACAACCCAGCTTCTGTTCCCCCAGTACCTCCATAAATCCAGATACACAAAATTGTGCATGTATCTGGAGTTCCTTTGTAGCAGCCAGAGGCCATGAAATGCCCAGTTTTTTCTCTCTTTCTCCTTGAAAATAAATAGCTAAAACATTTTTAAAATTAAAACAAAAGAAAGTTCACATGTTCTCCATAATTCAATGATTCACCCATTGCAGCCACCCTATTTCCAATCCCGGCCAGCTCTAATCAAAGTGTGAGAGGCCTGAAAGCATGATTTATACCTTTTGAGGGGCATTAAAGATTACCTCCTTCTGAGGGGCATGGAAAAAGTTCATTTGACACTTTTCGTTAGCTCAGTGGTGGTTTGAGGTAGCTTGACTTTGAAATCAACTAAATGAATTTGTTTTTGAAAATGATAGAATGAATGATACCTATATTTCTCTGTACAAACTAAAAAAATTAAAAATTAATAAATGTTAGGTAATGAAATTCAGGAAAATATTACCTTATTATTCAGCCAGAAACCAACTCAAGGATCACATAACTGGACATCCTACACATCATTCAGTGTGTAATGAATAGGTTTGCTGTGTGTCCACCTCTCTAAGTACCTGCTCCTGAGTACAGGGACTTCAGATGTCCATGGGGTTGTTGCCTATGCCATCATGATCACATTATGAACACAAACCACTTGAACATTATCCCCTTCTGTGGTCACTCTATAGATGTATACATGGAAACCTGATGAAGATTGTAGATAGCATTCCTGTCATTATTTAGAAATCATGACACAATTTATTTTGTTTTTAACTTTTAAAATCTCAAGGCTTAAAACTAAAGAAAATTGTTCAGATACACATAGAACTCCATGAGCAAACTTCACAGAAAAAAAAAAGTCCTAAGAGAACTTATTTAGTACACCCCAGCAAAGAACAATTAATTTCATTTAAAGTGAGTAAAAATAAAACTAACAAATAAAGTGATTTTAAAAATAAACTTATGAAAATTTAAAAATCTTTATCAAAAATGCCATTTTACAACATGTTTAGGACTGGTGATAGAATATATTTTTATTGTAATAGTCTAAAAACAGAAAGGTTTATGCTCCAAAAACATCTTCTTCCTCATTTCTTTCTTTGCTTTTATTCTTCATCCATCTCTTTAATAAATAAATTAATTTCCAATAAATTATTATATTAGTACAACATTGCTGGGCTTCCATATAAACCTAAATAGTTAATATTGAAAGAATATTCTTCGTTCCTTAATATAAGATTCACACAGCAAGTGAACATGATAATGTCAGATGAGATTTAAGAACTTCTCCATGCACTATCCAAATATGCAACTACTATTCAGTTATCCGATAATTGAATTCATGATTTTTTTATTTTGGATTTTTTCACTGAGCTAGATGAGTCCAGTAACAAAGAAGACCCCCAAACACAATGCATGTCTGTGGAAAAAGACACCACACAGGAAATACCACCCCAATCTTCTGAAACCCCAAGGGTGTCCTTCATTTGGAGTCTGTGTACTAGAATCTCAACCTCCACCAGGGCTCACTGGCCTGTCACTGGTTCGTGTTGCATTATACAAATTATCTCATCTGTAAAAATCTGGGTCACTTGGTACCAAACAAGAGATGTAAAATAGCCATAAAATTCCACTCACGGAGCAGACTCAAGGATCCCAACCTCCTTCAGAAGCTCACATACACTTACTAGCTTATGAGTCCTGGTTATATTCTAGGATACAGTGAACTCAATTTTAAGGTAGGAACTATAAACAAAGGCCATCATGGGTGGACTACACATCAAACTTTGGCTATCAGAGCCTCTGTGACCCCTTGTGCTATTACAGAGGGTTATTGAACTTGACATTTTAGGCAGAGAACCTGTGTTCTCTTCCTAGCCCACTTGCACCTCTCCATTTACACAGTGCACAGGTAAGTAACTTTGTTAACTAAGGCTGGAATCGCAGCAGGATGGACAAGTTCAAGTGTTCCCTTCCCCACATCCCATCAAGACTTCGTGACCCTGACTAGCCCCTCTTGCCAGGTAACAGCAACACCTGAACAGTACACAGAGAACTGATGGGGTGAAAACGTGGAAAACATTTTTTTTTAATATTTACCGCTTTATTGCTTCTTCCTGTCTTCGGCGTTTCTCATTTTTCTCCTTCAGGTATGCCATGTTCGTTTCATTTCTCAGGCGGTCATTCTCTCGAGCAATGTCAGATGCATTTTGAATAACTAGGCCATCATATGCCTTCATCCCCATATCCTCAATGTACTGGAGAAAGGCATCCAAAGGGTCTTCATCGGGATTTGCACTCATCATCTTGGAGGGTATCATGTAGAAGAAATACTACCTGCAAGGTCAGGACACATCATGATCAAAATGAATAAATGAATAAAGATTCTGTTTTTTCTGTACCATATTTTTAAAAAAAATATTTCATATTTATTAAGGTATTTAGGCATGGTCTTGCAATGTAGCTCAGGCTGACCTCAAAGCTCTAATCCTCCTGCCTCAGCCTCTTAAGTGCCATTTCATGCCTAAATATTTCATTCTTTTCTTTAAAATTTACATTTGACAATTCCATGTATACATAGTACATTTTGACTACTTGTACTGCACATTACCCTTCCATATCCACTTAGTGTCATTGTTCTTCTTCCTTTTTTTCTCATCAATTACCATTAAAGTACTACACTGATCAGGATGTATATGGCCTTGTTGAGTGACAACATCCAAATTATGGTGAGTTTGCATGTGAAGGTATTAGAGAGAACCAGTATGGAAATAATACTCAGCCATGAGATTTTGTTGCTGTTGTTGTTCTACACAAACTACATTAGGAACGTGTCTTCCTTTGATTGCTGCAGTGTTTTTTTTTTTTTAAAGACATAGCACAGACTTACAAATTTTAATTTAAATACTTCAATTAGAGAAAATGTCTCATTAGAAATTACAAGCCTTTGGAGTGTGTGCAATACTATTAAATGAGTGTTTATCGAGTATCAAACACTCATTCAATGCAGGGAATAGACCAAAGGTCCTGTAATGATAGACATTTAAAATGTAAACATCATATTTGAAGATATATATTCTTTTTATTTAATTGTAGTTGTGATTTTGCTTCTTAAAATGTGTTCTTATGCCAAGAACACAACAGATCCAAATTTTACATATTTTTCATTGTCATAATAACATTTCCATTCAATTTAAAATAAAATTATAAGTGATGCAAGGAACAATTATTTTATATATTTTACTTAAATACATAAATAAAATTTATGTATCTAAGCCAGGCATGGTGGTACCACACTTTTAATCCCAGAACTTGTGAGGCAGAGTTCATAGGATCACTGTGAGTTCAAGGCTAGCCTGGGACTACAGAACTCCAGGTCAGCCTAGGCTAGAGTAAGACCCTAACTCAAAATAAATAAATAAAAGTTATATATCTGAAACATCCTTACAAAATATAAGAGCAAAGAAAGCACATTTATAAAAACTACAATATTGGGTTGGAGAGATGGCTTAGTGGTTAAGGTATTTGCCTGCAAAACCAAAGAACCTCGTTTCAATTCCCAAGGACCCACATTAGCAAAATGCACAAGGGGGCACCCACGTTTGGAGTTCATTTGCAGTGGCTGGAGGCCCTGGTGCACCCATTCTCCCTCTCTTTCTCTCTCTCTCTCTCTTTCTCTGTCAAATAAATAAATAAAAGATAAAAACTACAATATTTTTATAACCATCTATTCTCTATTATTTTCCATAATTATCCATTATAATGACCTCATACAATGATTTACTATAACACAAATATCACAAAGACTACATAAATCCTGATAAGCCAGTTAACTCTAGCACTAGGAATTTGGTATATAATTTCTACTTGAAGGTTTACAAACTAAAGTCATAGGATCTTGGGAGATGTATCAACCATTAAAGGCACTTGCTTGCAAAGCCTGATAACTCTGCCTCAATTCTTCAGCACCCATGTAAAGAGAAATGCACATGTTTTTGGAGTTCATTTGCAACAGGAAGAATCCCTGATATGCTTATATTCACTCTCTCTCTCTCTCTCTCCCCTACCTCTATATCTTTCTTTCATAAATAAATAAATAAATATAAGAAAACACTCAATCCATAGAAATCATAACTGAGGAATCCAAATAAAATTAAACCAAATTTAAAAACATGAAATTTTTAACTGGCACATGTAACTTTCACTCATAAAATGATGGTGATAACAACCCATACATACTGCTGATGTGATTAAGAGTTGAGAACCATGAAAATTTAGAATGGATTCAACAGTATGCATGTAAAGTTAACTACTATCATAAATAAAATTGTGGGAGGAAGGTAGCCAGAAATTGTATCGTTAAGGGGTATATGTGGGCCAGTGAATATTTGGGTAAATGGGTGGATTGATGGTGGATAGATAAACAGCCAGGTTTGGGAAAACCCCATGCCTTGAACTGGTTTCAAAATCATTGGTGACAGATAGATAAAATGGGCTTTAATAAAAAATGAATTAATTTTTATAAAACAAAAATAAATAATTTGATCTTCTAGCTTATTAATACAAGAAGTTCAATTGTATACTACTGTGGTGTACAAGATTGGTTTGACTAATTGTGTCACATGCCTATAGGAGGCTTAGGAAGGATAATATTACATTAAAATTCAGTCCAGGTTATATAATGAGACCCTATCTCAAACAAACAAAATCACCTATATGTTTACTTCGTTTAAAAAAATCTTAGATATATTCTTTGAGGACATGTATGCAGCTATATCATGAAAAAGTCACTCTCATTTCAATTACATGTTATTTTCATTTTGTTTTTCTAAAACAAAAAATTATAATTTTCATAACCTGGCTTGTAGCTATAGACATTTCTTATTGCAGTTTATTAGCATCTCAGGTGACAGTCAGTTCAAGTTTTGAAACTCTTGCTGAATTTAAGGGTTTTCTTTGCAATCTAAAACAGTTTAGCAACTGGATGTTGTTTGTGAACTGACAATATTTATGTTAAAATTTTATTATTTTGTTTTATTTTAAGCCCTGTTGGTTTAGAACTGAAATAGTCTTTTAATTCCAACTATCTAATGTAATTGAATTGTATTTTAATACCAATCCATTAGATTAGATGCTTAAGTGGTGGACACACAGAGGGAATTCATGCTACATTTTTTTTGATTGCTCTTTGGGGAATGAGAATGCAATAAAATATCTCTTCTAGGGCCACAGCATTACCACTATTAGAAACTCACTTTTACCAAGTACTTCAGCAGTAGCTGTGCCTCACTTGATGGCAATTAATCTTGCCTAACTCAAGGAAGCCAAGTCAGTATTACAGCATGCTAGAGACAATGCCTCAGGCTAGAAATGATTACTCTCACTCTGCCCTCTGGCAACATCATCTATTTTCCAATCACATGAGGCATTATCATACAAAGAATTTTTATTTCTTTTCAGTGAAGTTTTGCACCAACAAAAATGACATTAGCAATACATACACAGTTTACATATTTTAATTGTTTACAAGGTTAGTTGATTATCTCTAAACATTATTTATCATTTACAAATGGCCTGTCAAATTGGTGGGAGTTTAAATTGTTTTCATTATGAGAAAATTCTTTAATAATATTACAAAATATTTATACTATGGCAAGGTATATTTTAATGGAGAGGGAAATTTTGGAGATATAAACCATCTATAAAATACTATAAAATACAACAAAACATTACAGTATGAAAATTAGGATACATGTTTCTGTCCTATTCTAGAAGGACATTTCACAGGATCATTCCTGTAGCTTAGTGTCTTTTGAGGTCCTGTGATGATGAGATACTAGTAACAAAGGCCAAATTGTGCCCTTCTTGAGGTCACACTGTACTATAAAAAATACATGATGAATCAGTAGTTGGTCATGAATTATTTATTTCCACCATTTTTGAGGGTGAGTGTTAACTTTTCAACAATTATATGTAGTCTTCTAAATAGGTCTCTTACCCTACCAGGGTTTAAGTGTCACAGTATCCTAAACTGGTCAGAAAGCAAACGGTAGTTAGGGACATAATTGTGGCTCTGAATAAGTACTGTAGCACATAGTTGAAAATTTCTCAGTGGAGCCTAAACCTCCTAAATGGAAATCTTCTGTGTATATGACTTTGTGTAAGCTAACAATATCTTTATATTTCATTCCACTCATTTGGAAAAAAATGGTATTCAGGAAGAACTTCAGTTGTCAGGATTAATCAAAATGCTAGTAAACCTGATGATGGTTGCTACCCAGCAACATTTCTAGTAGATATTTATACCAATTCTTAACTGTGGGTAAGACTGTACTTAATAATAACAAAGCTCCTTGATAAATGTAATTTTACTTTTAAACATGTGTGTAGAGTGTTTAAGGGAGTCCAATGTCCATAATCACAATGTGAAATTGAGGCCAAATTAAGAGTTAATATAAGTTAATACATTTTCCCACCAACAACAAGTTTTTAGATAGGACACTTATCTAGATTCTCCCATTGTTCACATGTAGAAAGTACTAATACTAGAGCCTACAGACCATGAAGCTTATCCCATTTCTTCAGCCATTCTGCTCTGCTCTTCCTAGTTGAAGGATATTTCTCAAGTAAATGAGCCATGGCTCTCTCACAGTAAATAGACTTGTGTCCTCACTGAAGAAAAGTGAACCTAATGTTAATTGTCTACCTTTTACAACTGCTTCCACTTGACGCAGTGGGAAATATACGTCAGAAAGACCATAAATATGCCATTAGAAAGTGTGTATTTATGGCGAAGATTGATGTCATGTAAGCTATGCTATATACCATCAATGACTTGGAAGTCATTTGACTGGTGGGTAATAAACCAAGTTCATTCTTGCCTCTTGAATTGCAATTGTTTAGCACTTTACAGAGGCTTGTCTTCATAACATATTTCTTATTTGGCATCTGAGGAAACTCTGTTAAGAAGCAAGTTGTGTCCTATCACAAAAGCAGTATCTTTACGACATTCTCAATAAGTAAAAATCAACTTGAATTAATGGTGAACTATGGGCTGCCTTTTTACCTGAACCAGTATGCCTGTGCTGCCATTTTTGCTCAAGAGAAATGAGGATCTCTGGTATACCTAGCTACCTTCCTGGAGTAATGCAACCTTCATACAGTAGGGATGTGTGGTATTGGTGTAAACAGCACAGTATTATGGGTATTTTTCTTGGAAATTATAACTCATATTTTAAAATTCAGGTCAGGGATTCTCCTGGGACAGTGGCTAAAATGACTGAATCAGATCGTCCCACAAGACTCACATGGCTTCATATCTCCACGCTATGCTTTTCTTACACTATTGTTTCTGCATTCAATAGAGACTCCTTCTATTTAATTTTTAGGTTACTGCATCTACAGTCATGACTATTCTTATAAAGGCTACAGAAGCTCGCTTATATACAAGTGGATTACTAACTGTTCTTTTTTTAAAATTTTACTTTCTTACTTAATCACTTGTATCTCGACCACACCCTTCATAAACACACTTTGTGTAATATTGGGCACTTTTTAAAATTTGAGATTTTGTATGATGAAAATGCATCAATTTAAAATTATAAAATTCTTACCATGTTCAAAGCATTAAGCCAAACTAAGCTATTAACCTTGTATGGCGTTGACTACATTTTTTTTTCTTTTGTACACAGCCAACATTTTACTTACCAATACTGAACCCAGAGCTGTAACATTGTTTCTTTATAGTTCACACAAAAACAAAACTATCCATTTATGTTCAAACTTAACATGTAAATTCAAATGAAATCCATAGGAATATAAAATTGAAAAAAAATCACTACTTTTCTCTTTCTGTAACTACCATTTCCATCTAGGAAACTGAAAAAGCTCTTTGATATTAAATATTTAAAAGGAAAAAACAGGGGCTACTTTTGAGAAATATGTATATGCAAAAGAATTTAATTAAGACCTAGCATTTATATGGTTTATTCCTTTTGCCAATTAAGACAAACATTGTGTGTAATCTCAGTTAACAGAAGACATTTATTATGGTACCAAGTTGTGTCTCAAGTCATAGAAAGATTTTGATTAGTTATAGGCTTTTGTAAAAGAAATTATGCACAAAACAGATAAACATTCAGTATGAGAGTTTTGCTCTTTTATACATTTAAACATTTCTCATCTTTTTGCTTAATATTCTGAAACAATTTCAGCATAATTTCACGTATTGCAATATCCACCACTGCAGCTCTGCAGGACTGGCTGGGTGTGACCCCGATTCATTCAGGACCCTTGCTTTGCATCTGGTACCTGGCTTACCCAAAACCAGTTCTACATCATCTGAGTGGACAATTCCATTGGGCTGCTGGGCATTCGTTCTTTATTTTTCTTAAACTGCTCGTCTACATTTTCTGAAAGGAAGCTATTTTCCACATGGAACTTTGCTTTTCTGAGCTACAAAGTTGTGACAGCTCCATAAACCTGACAGGTTTCCACGTTACACTGAGTGGTAGAGGATAGAAAAGCTCTGATCTGGAAGACTATTGGGAACTATACTTCAAGTGGCATAAGAACCTTCCTACATTTTAGGCCACACTGTACTCCATAAGATAATTTTATGACCAGAATAATGTAAAATTTTTCTTTGTGCCTTTGATATAATGCTATTTGTAAGAAGCATGAAGAACAACATAGATAAGAGAACCAATGTCCTGACATTGACCTCTACTTCAAATCTATGCTTTCCCTTTATTTCCAGATAGCGTAAAGTTTCTGGTCTCCACCACTTATATACCCTTGAAGTTTCCAAGCACTATCTATGAAGGCTCTTACGAAATTCTTAGAATATGAGTTATTAAAATTGGAATCTCACTCCAATTCTAATCATTGCATTGTCCTTGGGATAAAGAATTCTAGTAAGTATTGATTCTATAAAAGTTTCTCTAAGCAATGTTTTGTTATGTTCAGCAGAATAAAAACTAGTTTACATAATTTTGCATGCATTTGGACCTTTCTAAAATCATGGGGCATGTGAAAATGTAAGTTTTTAGTATAATCAGGCTCTACATACATATTAAAATACCTTTGCAAAACAATATCTAAAATTTACCAACTTATAACAAGACCAAATCAACAAACTGGATAGCATGTTTATAGTTCATAACCCATGTAAACAGATGAAAGTTTATTTTTTATGAAATCTCATAATCTTTCAGACATTAGTCAGATAATTTCACTTTGATTGTGTTTGAAGTATACTGCCATCCCCATGAACAGTCGTGCTCATTTTCTCATTCTCAGTGTCATCAAAATGCAGCTGTTCTGCCCACATGGGGAATGTTAAAGTCACAACCAAGTATGCTTGCTGGAGTGACTACAAAGACACTGATTGCCTTTTTCTCAGACAGCAAATTTCTTTGCAGAGAGTTTTTCTCCACTCTCTTTCTTCTCCATCATGAAAATCATGAAAATGTAGTAAGGAGCATCCATCAGATGTTTCCCCAACTTCCAGGTTGCCATGGCATCCTTTGCCAGTGGTCTTAAATGACTCCTGCAAAGTGCCAGGGCAGAAGTACTTTGTGGAGCCTTGGACCAGTTGATTCCAGATGCTTACAAGGCAGTATTTGCAAGACAGACACAGTTGGTTTAATAAACGGCTGACTGGAGCTAGAATGGAATCCATCTAATTGAATTGGGGATCTATGATTGATTTTTAAATTTT
Source organism: Orientallactaga sibirica (assembly GCA_036365145.1). Taxonomy (NCBI): domain Eukaryota; kingdom Metazoa; phylum Chordata; class Mammalia; order Rodentia; family Dipodidae; genus Orientallactaga; species Orientallactaga sibirica. Next base: position 7,174,316 of record JAEOAD010000044.1, on the reverse strand, counting down.
AATAGCCGATATTCTTTGCCCTAAGATGTTGACCCTTTTTCTTCATCCAAACTGTACATATAATTCAAGTTTCTGATCTTCCCTTACCCCCCCCACTCACGTTGGATTATTTTTTACAGGTCTGTTTTCATTAATAGCAAATGTCCTTCACAGACTTCCCTTCTTTGGAGAGTTGGACAACATATTTTGTACTTTCCAAAGAAAATCAGCATACTTATGCTTTCTTATCAATTTGTTCACTTGTTAGCTGGCAACATATAAAATAAACTGGAACATTGTCCAATATATGAAGGGAGTTAATTTTCATTCTATACTATATTCATTATCTTATCCTACTTGATTATAAATTATTTGATGGCAAAGTGATTAAAACTACATCATGTAACCTCTTCCATTGGATCTGCTTATATCTTCTCTGTACTTAATAAAAATACATTTCAACAGTCTCTCAATAAGTGTGAACATTATTTACTGTAACAGTTCTTCCAGATGTGTAACACCTATGGTACTTAAGATATGGTTAGGTAGTTGAAAAAATTATAATACTGATACTCCATAAAAGAGGTACATGTACAAAGTAAAACAAGTCCCTCTAAGTTCTACCTAAGGTATTTACTGTGATGAGACTAAAGACATCTTCCTGAGGTGGGGACTGGTACTATATCCAGTTCCAATTAATCCCCCCAAAGCAGTGTCAGCTTAGGGTATATCTGGTAGTTTGTGTGTTTTGTGGTAGTGTCTCTGTCTTTTATTCTGAGAATACAAAATTATGCTCTCATTGTTGACACCAATGTGCTGAGACTTGTAAAATATTTATGGTATGGAATAGTGAAAAAAATAACTGGCATACCCAACTTGAATGTCAATTAGTACTCTGGAAACATTTTCAATGCCATTAATAATTTAGCATGGCTTATTTTACTAATGAAAATCCAGTTTAACCATTTCCATGGTAATGCAACTAAGTGGGTAAGGGAGTAAAAATAGCCAGGGGCTCCCTAAAGCATTGGATTCCTGGGTTGTGTCTTTAATTCTGGTCTACCTCATAAAACATGCAAACTTCAGCATTAAGTATCCCTAACTAAAATCCATCTCAGTTCATAACCAATTGCTTCTTCTAGTTAGTGCTGGATTCAATTAGCATGCTTATAGAATGTGAAAAATGAGATACATACCAAAATACAAGTCCCCAGGGAGAGCTAAGTGCAGTAGTCAGAGGGTGACTTGAGTCTGTCGGAGCCCTTGCTCACGCTGGTCTCAGGGCAGTTTGGGAGGAGTAATCCAGCACCATATGACACGGACCTGTAGTTCAGCTGAAATTGTCTTCAGTTAAAGTGCATTGTATCTGAATGGGAAAAGTGTCGAGCCCCAGGGTCTTCTTCATTGCACATCAGAGCATATTCGATGTTCTTCCTATCAGATAAAATGGCCTTTAAAGTTTGCTGGGAAGATGCTGTGGCAGAAGACAGGTGCTTGCTTCCTTAAATCGACATTCAGAGAAAAGAGGGCATAGCTAATGGGTGGGGATGAGCACACAGGCCCTCTCCTTCCAGGTCCAGCAGGGAAGAAATTGAATGATTTTCCCCACTTTGCCACACAGATGACTACAAGACCCGAAGCAATCACCAGGCTGGCTAAGGTACCTCATTTGATCATATTCTGTGAAGGCGAAAACAAATGAAACACAAATTCAGATACATACTCCCTAAATGTCTCCTTTCAGCCCAAAAGATGCTCTTTCTCGTTTCCACTTACATACAGAAGGTTTGGAGCAGCCTAGCTTGTGGCATCGTCCCTCCCCCGTGACAACCAGCTCCCTCTCCCTCTCCCTCTCTCTCTCATTCTCTCTCTCCACTCCCTCCCTCCCTACCGCTGACTCCCTCCCTCCCTGCTTCTCTCTCTCCTCTCCAGCTGCCTTAGTCTGTTGATGCCGCTGCTGATTAATCAGGGATTCTGAAACAAAGAACCTACCTTCTGAAATAAGCAGTAATCTCTCTCCTCTGCTTCTGCCATCCGCCTGCATTGAACGGCAAATCTGCCAGCATCCTAGCACCTTGGATAGTTCCAGCGCCCTAGCCCCTTTGGAAAAGGCAGAGGGAGCCACTGAAGACAAGGGAAGAACCCCGCAAGCAGCATCGTTCTACTTTGGATTTCGGCTCCCCGCGGGGCTGGGGGCGGGGGGGGGGGAGGTGGGCTCGCATCCTCATTGAAGGCTTCACATCTGAGCAACATAACCTCTCTCTTTTATCTAACTGGGATGAAGTCTAATGAGTTAATAATAAATTTTGGGGGGAAAAAAGGATAAAGAACCCCCATGTAGCCCTAATTCAGTCTTTCTGGAGAACAAAAAGACAAATCTATCAAAAATTACTGTTTCTGCTACAGGGGAGATAGAAGTTACAAGATTTTTACCCTGATGGGGCTAATAAAAATGAGCAACAACTTAAACAGAACATCCGGATCTCAGTTTGATGCCCTTATTTGATATCAATTTTGCCTCCACCCACCCTGCACAGTGGAGCCATGCACACAATTACCGCTGACGTACTTCAGGCTGCTGCTTGGGGAAGGGGGGAGGGGCCTTTTAACCTCATCAAAGCAGCTTCATGCCACCTGCTCCCATGGCATGAGAACAAAACTGGCCCACTTGGAAGGAACATGAACTATGCACTCACACATGGAACAAAGGTCCCCCCGGATGCACTACTTTAAAACTAAAATGAAATGCAAAACGACTATGGCATGTGTGTTCTTAACTTCTCTGAACTCCCTGCTGAAATTACATGAAGTTATTCTATTTGATTCTCTTCTTTCCTTAATATGCTACTAAATATATACATGTTATTTACTTGTAGATATGTATGTGCATGTATCTACAATACACACAATATGCCTGTGGTTCTGTATTTGTGTGATTTTATATATATATATATATATATATATATATATATATATATATATATATATATATAAAGTTTTTAGTAAGCTTGTTTTTCTTTAGAGGAAATGGTAAAATGGAAAATTTTAAATATAATATGTCAAGTTTGTTCTATGGTAAAATTGACAATAAGTAATTGGTTTATGTTTAATATGGGCTTAAATATAAATTTTTCAGAGAGAAAACAAAATTTTATTATCCAATATTAACCTGTAGATTTTTTCTTCACTTTTTTCTACAATAAATTCTACTATAAGTGATGTTCGCTTGCCAGCCAGTTGTTTCCTTTCCTCAGAGTTCAACATCTAGATTCCTATCTAACTTCTTGGGAACATGTAGCTAATATGGTCTGTAATTTTGCACACATCACCAAAGCATAAGCATATAAACTTCAGCTCACCTTTCTAATATTCAAAACTCCTCTGAGGCTGTGTCATATTTTGTAAACTATGTCTTTTTTTAATCTCTATGTATGGTGTGAGTGCAATCGATAGATTGCACTCCTCTGAGGTTCTGATTTCACATGCCATAAACTGTATGTGTAAAGCTTGCTACTCATGTGCTCATCTAACCTTTGAGCAAAACATAAATTAGTTAATGTTACTAAATTGTCTGGAAGATTAGATAGATGGGAAGAAGGGAGTGAAATACATTTGAGGAAGGAAAGATGTCACATCAGATTGTTTTCACCTCATTCATTCTTCCTTTCTCCTCTCAATCTTTCTCATACAGGTGCTAAAACCTTAGACAAGGCAGGAAACAGCCTCAAGGGTCACTTAAAATCTAGCAACAGCCACCATCCTGTGATCAAGAGGTTTACTAATGTGTCACTATTTTTGGTAGTGAAGTGTTCTTTAAAAAGTTGTCTTTCAGCACATGACCAAGGATTATTTTTAATATGGAAATTATATGAAAGGCATTTTAGGTAGTAGAAATATTTTATAATGACTGAATTTTACCAGGTTTAGATGTTTGTATTTTAGACTCTAGAGAGCTTAAATAGCAAGGGTAAATCCAATTTACATACATGAGAAAAATAACACCCAGGTTAATAAAAGAGCTTGCTTCCAGCTGCACAAACAGTCTGCTCATCAGCAGTAGGATCCAAGGTCACTGTGAAGACTGCAGGCCACATTGTCATTGCCCAGTACAAGGGTTCCTTTCCCCTTGTTTCCATATATGAGAATAATTGAAACATAGTAAGCAGAGGCTGACATGTAACTGTCAAGTGGAAAAAGAACCTGTCAGTTATACCTCAAGATTTTCAAAGGTAATGTGGATTTTTATCCCAACAGAATAGAAAGGGCATATTTACAATATAATTGATGGTCCTTCAAATTGCTTTATTTTCAATGTTGGGGAATTTTGTGATATTGCCTGCCTTCCTTGCCCTGCCTCTCTTTTCCTCCTTCCCTGTCTTCTTCCACCCTCTCTCCATTTTTTCTTTTCTTCTTTTCCTCCATCTTTTATTTCTTTTTCTTACTTCTCCCTCTTAACATATAGTAAGACCTGAGAAGGATCCCATCATACCAAACTCATCTTCTTAAAATTATTTTTTATTTACTTGATAGCCGTTAAAAAAGAAAAGAGAGAGAGAGAGAGAGAGAGAGAGAGAGAGAGAGGGTGCACCAGGGCCTCTTGATTTTGTAAATGAACTTTAGATGCGTTAGCCTTTTGGGGCATCTGGCTTTACATGGGTATTTGAGAATTGAACCCAGGCTGGTAGGTTTTGCAAGCAAGTGCCTTTTACTGCTGAGCCATCTTCACAGCCCATCTTTTCAATCTAACACTGTCTTATTCAAGGCCTCAGTGTCTGCTAATTGTAAAGTTTCATCTCTAGAGACATATTAGTATATAGGAGTTTATGGCTCCACTGGGATTGGTGCCTGGAACTACTTCTTCAGATATCATTCAATGAAACAGAAAACAACTTATACTTTTTCCAAATAATCCCATAATCAAATGCAGAAATTGTTTTTATTTCAGTGGCATCTAAAGAAATATGTACCAAGCAAAATTAATGTCTAAAATCCAACTAATATTAACAATAATAATAATGGCACACAGAAATTTAAAACAACTCAAATAGTTGTTATGTGGTGGCTTATATCTTTACTGTCTTTGTGGAGTGTCTAGAGTCTCTGATATCCACAATAACCAGCTACTGAACACATCTTGACTGACATGTCTTTTGAAAGTGTTAAGTCAAGGTGGAGCTTGATTCTTTTGGTGATACTAATTAAGAAAGTTGGCATTAAGAGTTAAAGAGTAAACTCAGATATAGAGAAAAGTTGGGGTCCTGTAAATGTTTCCTATCTTATAAAGCAGTCAGATGAGAGGAAGTCCTTCATGACTAAAAGTAATGCAAATGAGAAAAGGCAGAACTGGCAAAAACAATTTAGTTGCCTCAATTTAAAAGGATTTTTTTAATTCAAATACATCAAGAGATCTTCTTTAAAGTCATGTCATAATTTATAACAAAGTCCTATAAGTTTATTTTGGTGACAATCAGAAGACTCATACAGCAAAATACACTAATGTTCAAAAAAAAAAAAAACTTTTACTTTGTCCAACAGATATGTTCTAGTGAAAGCTACAGACATTTACATGCATTAACTTCTATTTTCTTTTCTTTTGTTGTTTTTTGAGGTAGGGTCTTGCTCTAGCCCAGGAATTCACTCTATAGTCTCAGAGTAGCCCCTAACTCACAGTGATCCTCTTACATCGTCCTACCTAAGCCTCTCAAGTTCTTGGATTAGAGGCATGCACCACCACACCTGGCCTCATTTCTACTCTTAATTTTTATTTAAATAGATAAAATCGATTACCCATGCATAATGAGCATGATACACTTGCTCTAACCAACCACCTCCTGTCTGTGAATGGGTGATAGATACTTCAATGTTGACATCAGATCTAATTTATCCTGTCCTGATCTGCCACTGCCAAATGTTACGGGTTGTTCTCCATGTTACAAGCCATCCCGTGATGTCAGGAGACTTCTTTTACATACTCTGCTGAGCAGACCTGCTTTATTTGTCACAGTGCTAAAGAACTAATATTCTTCCTTTCTTCTCCCAGGGTCCCAGCACAGCCAGTGCTAGGGATTTGTGGAATGGGTATGTGACTCCAGGCCTCAACAGATGGCATATTCTGCACAGAAGTAGAAAATTCAAAGCACCTATATGATAAGTATAAAAGTATCTTCTTAAGGAGAAAACTATAAATGAAGATTTAAAAATAGAAGTAGCCAAATAAATCCCAAAAGCATGAAAAAGAAAACTCTTTCAGAGGGATTCCATACCTTTTCTACATGAAAAAAATAAAAAATAAAAAACAGTATTGAATTAACTAGAAATAACAAGATCATTATATAAGATTTCTCACTGAATATATAAACATAAGTATCTTATATAGAGAAAATAATAACATTCTCTTGAACTATTGTCTCAGCTCAGGGGTCTGTAAAAACATACCACAGATTTGGTGGCTTACCCAATCTGGAGGCTAGGACCAAAGTCAAGGTGCTAATGGATCTTATTCTGGATGGGGATTCTCTTTCTGAATTACATAACATGAAAGCAGAGCAGAAGGGAGAGAAGGGAAACAGAAAGATGGAGAGGGAGAGAGAAAGGGGGTAGGGAGAAAACACATAATTTCTTTTTCTTTTCTTATAGAGATACAAATCCCATCCTAGATCACTCTCTGGACTTTTCACAGTCTAATTACCACAGTCCTGCCCCCCCAACAAATATCATTACCTTTTGGCCTTTATAGGCTTCAATATATGTATGGATGGGAACAAACAGACTAATGGAGACATGTAAAAAGATATGAGGAATTATAGATACTCTTTCTGATATAGATGGAATGGATTTTATAAATAATCATGCATTTCTAAATTCAGCATTCAATATAACTGACTCAAAGTGCCATAAAATTGATGCTGATGGAATTTGAAAAGCTATTGGCACATATGTTGTTAACTGTGTATTAAAATATCCTGCAAAGCTACATTGATTTGTTTCAAAGGACATGACTCTAAATCAATTGAAGAGGATAAAAAGTTCAAGAAGAACACACACATGAATTTAGCACATGACAAATATGCATATCTATAAGTAATGAAATTAAATCAACAGCAAATGTATACTTATACACAGAGAGGATCTTAGAATATGTGCCATCACTATGAATCTTGACACTTGTAACTCAAAATGAGGTCCAAGTACATACAACATGAATATTAATTGGGGTCTTGTTAAATATGAAATAGTTCATGTCTTTTCCCAGACTCTTTTAGTTAATGACGGCTGCTATAACAAGATGTCATGGACTATCAGGTATAAACAATAGGAAATTACTTCCCACGCTTCTGGAGAACTGAAGTCAGAACGAGAATGAGAATGCTCTCTGCTGAGGGCACTCTGCATCCTTCCTCACATGGGGTGAGTGGAGAGGGAGGGGCAGAGACAGAGGGAAGAGAATCAACAAGAAAAACGATTGCTCTTCCCTTAAAAGTATTCACTCCACCATCATAACTTAATTTCCTCTCAAATACCACATTTCAAATACTATCATATGAAGGAGTAGGGAGTCAACATTTGCATTGGGGAGGACCCAAACATGCAGTCAATGTCACCATCTGAGTAGTATCTGCATTTTAACAGGCCCCGAGATGACTTGGGAGCACGTTAGTGTTTGGGAAACACAGTCCAAAAACATGGCCTAGGGTGAGGGAAACAGTATAAATCTATGCTGTCTGCTTTGCTTTCCATTTAACCTTAGCTTTGGTTAGTGCAATCAAGGAAGTAAAGTTACATCTTTTGCCATACAAGCATTTGAACCTAGTATTGGATAGCTAGAACCCAGCAGTATCATGCACCTGTAATTCCAGTGCTCCTACAGAGAGAAGGAAGGCAGAGATAGGAGAATCCCTACAAGCTCATGGACCAGCCAGCCTAGCATAAGCAGTGAATAGCCCAAGAACTTTCCTCAAACACTGTGGAAGATGAGGACAGACAAACCAAGTTGACCTTGATCTCTGTACATGTACTTTGGTGCGCGTGCACACACACACACACACACACACACACACACACACACGTCCTCACACATACATACAACCACAAAGATTCAGGAAAAATAAAATCTACATGTGAGCACTGGCTACTCTTGAAAAAAATGAAAATAATAGTCTATAAAATGTGGGTATACAAAAATAATGTATTGAGGGCTGGGGAAATGGCTTAGTGGTTAAGGTGTTTGCCTGCAAAACCCAAAGACTCTGGTTCAATTCCCCAAGACCCACATAAGCCAGATGCACAAAGGGCCATATGCATCTGGAGTTTGTTTGCAATGGCTGGAGGTCCTGAAATGCCCGTTCTCTCTACATATCTGCCTCTTCCTCTGTCTCTCTTAAATGGATGAATAACATTTAAAAATTACTGAAAGAAACTTTAATGTGATCATGAAGTAGAGATGGCTTATTTAAAGATAATATCAAAGCTAGAGAAATTAATTGAAAATCAATAAAACTGAATATACAAAAATGTACAATAATTAAGTAGATAACATTATAATGCTAGTATTTAAATAAAACTATGACATCATTTGCAATATACTATATATAACAGCTAGGCAGTTCAACACTCAAAATATTATTAAGAAAAGAAAACCCCTTAAATATGTAAGAAATAAACATTAAAGTATCAAATTAGACAAAAACCAGGAATGGGAAAAAAACAGGAATGGGTTGTTCATTAAATAAGAAATTGAAATGGCAAATAGATACAAATAAAATGTTTAATTTGGTATTAATAAATGTGAATTAACTCAGTATCTTTCAAAATAGGCATATGACATCCATGAGGAGAAATGGATAGTTGCATAAATGTATTCAAATAAAATTTAGAGAAATCTGATCATTTTGAATTTTTTAATGTGTGTAGTCTAACACTTCTACTTTAAGTATTCAATAAGTGTTTGAGGCTCTTTATGTTTTATAAAGGCAAAAGTTTTAAAGTGTCCACTTGTGTATCACTAGGAGATTAAAGTATTAATTATTTTGCAACTGTTAAATGATCTTTGTTTCTCTGAATGTTGGTGCTGTACTGAGAGCTCAGAGACTGGCTTTACAAAGGAACTACTTGCTGCTTACTCTTGTCCCCAACCTGTAAGGATGATTGTGTCACACAGCCTCTCCCTGGTTCAGCTCACTGATAGAAAGATGACAACAAGATGAGCGCAAACGTGTTTGTTATGAAGATTATATTAGTTATGCTGTGTAAAGGATCATAACACAAAACTGTTTCCTCTTCCCTTATTAACCACCTATCTGCTTAACAGAGTCAGTAATAGTAAGAGGAAGGTCATTTGTAACAATTACCAATAATAAATATGTCTTTGCCAAGTTACCAATTAAGTCACGTTGTTAAGTGCATGGGCTGTTTCTCTATTGCACTTGACACACAACTTAACTTGATCTTCGATGAAATTGTGTTCTTGGTTTTCTTATTCTGACCTCCTTCTCTTCGCCATCTTTGCTGACTCTCTCATCTATTATTGAGTTAAAAATATTGGAATGTGCATATCTTGCTTCCAGTCTTCTATTCCTGTCTTAATTTCTTCCTAATTCTATAGTTGGAGAAAGAAAAACAACCCACTCACTCATTAGCACATCAACCTCACTTATTTCCTTCTAAATAATTATTTATATTTGATATTGTTATGTTTACACACATATATTGAGTATATATTTTATAATTGTTTTATTATTTATTTATTTTATTTATTTATTTATTTATTTTTGGTTTTTTGAGGTAGGGTCTCACCTAACTCAAGCTGACCTGGAATTCACTATGTAGTCTCAGGGTGACCTTGTACTCAAGGCGATCCTCCTACCTCTGCCTCCCAAGTGCTGGGATTAAAGGCCATCATGCCCGATTTACTCTTTATTTGTAATCCTATTATTTTTGTGTGTATATGATATACATATGTGTGTGTTCGTGTATGAGTGAGGACACACCCATATGGAAATCACATTCCACCTTCCTATTGGTCCTCACCTTCCACTTTGCTTGAGGCAGGGTCTCTTATTATTTTCCATTGCAAACACTGAGTTGGCTGGGCCATCACTCCATATGGTGCTGGAATTACAGATGCTCACTCTTGTAGCTGGTTGTTTGTTTTAATTTTATTGATTTTGTCTTCCTAGGATGCAGGCCTTATGAGAAGAGGCCCCTTGCATGTACTTGGGAAAAGATTACTGTATTATATGTCAGAGTATTTAAGTAATAGTTATCAAATAATTTGTGTTCAAAGAACATAATGTAGCATGATGTAAATATAATAGGGATCATTCACAAGCATATTATTAGTAGTGTGAAGAGTAATACCAATGTATATGAAGTGTTTATTATATGCTACATTTAAAATAACTCAATAACCACACTGATCTCATGAGATGGGCCCACTAATTCTTCGCATTTTGCAAATTGGAATTTTGAGGCAATGAGAGTTAAAGGGATTTGCCTGAGGTTATGCAACTATTACATGCAGAGGGAAATGTCTAATATAGGAAAGACTGTGTGAATTTTGTTTATATATGTGTAGTGACATGTTTATACTTCCTTGAGAAACAGATGAATATAACCTGTTGTGACCTCAATAAGTGCATATGCTATTTTATAACAAACTTATTGGTTAATTTTAGGATACTCTACATAAATTCTATCTTGGCCAAATTGTTCCAACAAGAAAACTCGTTGGAATCTACGGTTTTCCAGTTACTTTTAAAATGAGAATGCTGGGTCAGGAGGAGTTGGCAATGAAAACATTCGTTGCATTTACTGAGTTGGTAATATCTGTAATGAAGAGATAAACATTCAGAAGTAAGTATGAGCACATTAGTCCTATAGCATTTGGGAAAAAGTTACAAAAGAACCAAATTGCAGGTGAAAGCACAACACATCTAATTTACATGCTTAACACTGAGTACAGGAGAGTTTGTCCTTCAGGCCACAGGACAGGTGGATTTTCAGTGTCAGTTTTGCTAGATTCTGAGTCAAACCTTACAGTCTCTTTAGGCTTCTGAAAAACCACCTGCTATGGCTGGGTCACCAGAATGGGGACACTTTGTACTACGTTAGCTTATACAGAGGAAATAAAAAAAAAAAAAGTCCATGTCAAGGATTAGAATAGGGAAGGAACAAGAGAAAGTTGTAGTATACGCTATGTTTTGCTTCAAAACTGCTTCTTCCTCTCATATAGTTAATAAGAGTAGAGTTCTCAAGGAAGTGTAAGGCACACAGATATGACCAAGGAAGCAGATCACTAACTTAAGGCATTAACATTCTCAAACCATGACAATAAATCAAAATAATAATTTCAGTATTATCATGCCTCAATTCCTCAGGTTTTTTGAGCTCTAGATTGGCTAAGAATTAAAATGTAAAGTGTCATGGACAATGTTTCAAATTCACTAGACCCTTCAAGACTCTCTCCTCAGTGTGCACATTGCCAACATCCTCATTCTATCCAGTTTGCACAAGAGCTGTGATCAGAGTTACATCTCTGCTTTGCTTTAGTTATTCACTGTGTAATCAATGACAAAGAATTATTTGCTTCTCCATGGGTCAGCATCCTCATTAGGACAATTGTAATAGTATCTCCATTATAGAGTGATGAAAGTTAAAAGAATGAACCCTTGCAGAATGCCAAGCATTTGCTCCTAGAACCCCAATTTTCCTGTCTTTCATGCACTTTATTATGCACTATTGTTTAATGAGTAACTTATTTTTAATGTGTTCATTGCCAATCTATGCAGAGAAGGCAACTTGATTTTGTTTTTCAAGTATTTAGAAAGTATTTTGGTGAAGAGAAGAGCTTCAATAATTATTTGCAAATACACAATATGCAGTTATGTATAGTTCATGGAGGAACATTGACTTTTTCTCTTCGGTTCCAGCCTCCTAACCACTCAGTAAAGCTCTTTTCTGACTGAAGGCATTTCAAGCTTCAGTAAAATGAGTCCTGAAGGGCTCTGGGTACTGTGGACTCATGTGGGCAGGAAGCCCTAGTTCTATGTGACCTCTCAATACTGAGAAAAACCCATCCACAAACAATTATTCCATGAGATTGACTCTCAATACTGAAATTCAATTCTTTTCTTCACTTAAACTCTGTATTTTCCAAATTGCTAATTACTAATTCCAAGTTATTTTTTTTCATATACAAGTGAATTCCAACTGTTGTTACCAAGAATCCTAATATTTTTTAATTGCAAATTGGTATCTGACAACCAAAGCAAACCTTTCTTTGTAATTGCTTGATGTCTCTGGCCAATCTCATGTAAGTACCTGGCTGAAAAGCAACACTGTTGAAATGGGAAAAATGAAATGTGGAGGCAACAGACTTTATTAATTTAAAGATATGGAAATTCTGACTTTTGAAATTTTTACCTTTTTCTTCATTTTATGCTGCAGACAAATTAACATGGTGCATCAAAGGAATCAAAAACTGTAGAGAAAGTTATGCCTTGAGAAACAAAGCACATGGTTTTCAACATCTTTATAAGCACATAACCTGAAGTCAAAAACATGACTTGTACAGAACATCACTGACAAACCTATGGTCAGACCCCAAGGCAGTGGTCCCAGCATGGTGCTCTTTTCCCACATTAGACCTGGAAGGGTCAGAGATACAGTAGATGTGACCAAAATTTTGGCTTGTCATCTAGAAATAATAACACTTTGTGCCTGGGTGTGTTTCTAATTGTAGTCTGCCATAAAATCACACAGTGCACAGTCCATGCAAAGTGCATGTAACTGATCTTATGTAATATAAATTTCACTTAACTCTTACTCTTCTGAAGTCCTGCTTATTAACATAACATCTTAAATTATTTTCAAGTAGGACCCAGGTAAAAATAAGAATGAGAAGAAAAAAAAAAAAAACTAGAGACATATGAAAACATGCCATGATGAGTTTTAATTTTGGTGCACTATTAAATGTAACACATACAATAACTAAATATACATACACGCTGGCATATACACCTAGTAGTCAATGCACCATTATAATTCTATATTTGATGCGAATCTGAATGCAAAATTCTACTAAAGAAAAACTAGATACATATTAATCTGTAGTAGTCCTTCTATATTTTATCTTATATAATAATAATTGTGGGTTGTGTTTAGTGTTTAGTATGCATGGTATTAGTATGGGTTAGGAGCAAGATAGATTTCTCTAATAGGTTGCTAGCTAGGGACTGGTCCCCAGAGAAATGTATCTCCACCTATTTGTCCTGGTAGACTAGAACTCAAATCTGATGCAGTCTCATCTAAGATGGCTGCTAAGCAACAATTTCCTAATCCTTCCTCAGCGACAGCAACTACTTCCTGTTTCTTCCCCAGTTTAGTGGGCTTAGCACAGGTGGGCTAGCCCTTCCTGAATCAGCATTCTGTCTGAGCCTGCCAACAAATCAATTTCCTTCCTATACACCAGGGCCTGGAGATGAGGCTCATTCCAGTCGGTTGCCTGATTCATGTAAATAGACCTGAGCCATGTGTGTGAGACCTTCCTTCTCCAGATGCTTCTGAGCTTTCTATTCCCCATGTGTTGTAGTTAGCTCCATGTTGCTGGGATGAACCTCCAAACCAGACACAGTTTATGGGAGGAATAGCATTTATTTCAGGCTTACAGATCCTGGGGAAGTGCCATAATGGTGAAAGACAGAGGCCCCCTTTAACAAATCCACACAGAGAGAAAAACCATGACCAGCACAGGGAAGCACACTCTGGGAATCCCAGGCAGAGTTCAAGCACTCTGCATACCTTAAAGATGTAATTCAGATCTGCCTCCAGTGATATACTGCCTCTGTAGCAGGAGTCTGCCTGCTGGAGGCAGAAGCTGGAAACTCAATTTTAGTAACACCTGAGTCTATTAGAGGACATAGATTCAAACTACCATGCCATGAGATGGAAATTCTTCCCTATTCTTTTCCTCTCCCTTCCCAGGTTTTCTGGAATTCTTCTTTCCTGCTTTTTCCCCTCTCCTGTTTTCCCCAATCCTTAATAATTTACCCTTCATGGTGTCCATGTTTGTCAATTCTTTAATAACTTGGACTGGGGCCGAAAATTTGGGGTTCGTGAAGCAGAGACCTCCTGTATCATTATCTAGTCCCTCCCAGAACTCCCAGCATGTGGTGTAATGTGTGTGGTATGTGTCTGTATAGTGTAGGCTCACACATGTGCAGATATATGTGCTTAAGTAAATTTTGAGTTGAAATTGTGCTGTGTCTGCATCATTAACTGATAGAAAAGTATGAGTGCAGTGTAATTAGAGTTGATATTTTGGACCATGCTTATTTTCAACACAAACCATTATTAAAAAACTTAGAATATTATCTATGATTTTCTTTTTTATTATTGTGTGGGTGGGTGTGATGTGCATATGTGTCCTGCTGTGTGAGTACAGTGGTAGTGGTCAGAGAATAGCTTCAGGTATTGGTCAGTCCTTGTCTCCCATCTTGTTTGAGGTAGGTCTTGCGTAAAGCTTCCAGGGGTTCTTCTATCTCCATCTTCCATAATGTTGTAGGTGCACTGGGATTATAGATGTGTGCTACCCTATTGTTGGGGTACCCCCTAAGGTCAGCCCAGGAGGGACGGCAGGGTCTCTGCCGAGTTGGGGGTGAGCAGCGTGGAATCATGACACAGGCTCCAGGAGTTAGGTGGAAGCAACAGAGAGCGAGCTGCCGCAAAACTTGTTTATTGAGGAAGTGCAGGGGCTTTAAGGGGCTTGGCTGGCCAATTATTGTATGGGGTGGACCCCTTTTGTGACCAATGATAGTCTGTCTCTGGACAGGTCATCTCATAGCAGGTTTCTCATGAGCATGGGACTGTAGCTGTTGTCACGCCAGGCCTGCACAGAACGCCATATTCACAGAAGCCACTTCCTGGTTTCTTCTGCCATACAGTCTGGCTAGGGCCAGATCTGCATTGTGCCATATATATCCTTCTTGTTTTTATTATTGGCAACCCTGGGAGGTATGTTTTTTTTTTGTTGTTGTTTTTTGCCTAGCCATTGTTAAACCTAGGCCCCAAGGAATCATCACATGTGACGGTGCCTGTCTTAGGTTGTCCCATCTCATGGAGTCTTACCTGTCATTGGCTAATTGCCATCCTAGTGAGAAAACTCGAGGGGTGTGGCCTGGTATGGTTTTTAACATGAGGTGTAGCTATGGGCGATTGGTTTTGCCAGATGACTCCCAAAGGCGCCCCTGTCATCCAAAGGATCACATTTAGGATTGGAGCAGATGGGTCATATCTTGTGAGGGTCATTGAAAAGAGGTAGTGGGATATTTTATGTAACAAATTTTTGGAGTGATCATTTAGAGGAATTTTCCTTGAAGGGTTGTCAGTAACTCTAAGGAGGTCATAAAGTGGTAAGAATTCACAAGGAGGGATGGGCAAGAAAGGTTTGAGCCAGTTAATTTGGCCACAGAGTTTTTGGAGATCATTGAAAGAATATTGGTTCTTTATTAGAAGGTGAGGGGTAAGTGGTTGTATAGTAGTAAAAATTTTGTATCCTAAAAATCCAAAAGGGGGCACTGTTTGAATTTTTTCATTCGCTATGGCAAACCCAAGTTTTTTGAGGCCCTCAATGAGTAATTTAAGAAGGTCCAAAAGGGCAGTTTTTGAGGTATGTGCAATAAAAAGATCATCCATGTAATGAACAAGAAGGCATTTAGATTGTATTCTCACCATGGCAGAGGATATAAACATTTGGCAAATAGAAGGACTGTTTTCCATGCCCTGGGGGAGAACTCGCCATTGATATCTTTTAGCTGGGATAGAATGGTTGGTCTCCCAGACAGTAAAGGCAAAATAGGGCCTGTCCTCTGCCACTAAAGGGATAGAGAAAAAGCAGTCTTTAATATCTAAGATAACTATATGGTGGTTAGTAAGGATGCCTCCAGGGTGGGGGAGGCCACTCTGAAAGAATCCCATTTTTAACATATGTTTATTAACCTGGCGAAGGTCTTGGAGCAGTCTATGTTTACCAGTTTTCTTTTTAATGACAAAGATGGGGGAATTATGAGGGCTAATAGAGGGCTCAATATGGCCAAGAGCAAGCTGTTATTGAAGAAGGGATTTGAGAATACTTAATTTAGGTTTTAGTATAGGCCACTGTTTGACCCAAATGGGTCCTGTGCTATCCCACTTGAGGAGTATGGGAGCAGTAGGGGATCAGACAGTGGCCTCTAGTATTGGGGGTGATGACGAGTGGTGGGTGGTTTGGTGGGGTTGGGTCTCCCTGAGAGGCCAATGGTATCATGGGCGATAACATCATTGTAAAAGGCCTGGTCATCTGTTGTTATGAAAACACCCATGTCAGTAAGGAGGTCTCTGCCCAGAGGGGATTGGGGACATTTGCTACCAAGGGGAGAAATTTCCCCATGTTGTCATCATAGTCTTTCCATATAACTGGTCTTCTAACTTGTTTAGTAGTCTGTTGTCCCCCATCACCCTTAATATTGGGACCATCTTTATAGGCCCATTTGGGCATGTGGAGTGCATCGTTGGCAGAGATAATAGTGGCATCCGCACCTGTGTCTACTATGCCCTTGAATTCAACCTCGTCCAAAAGGACCAAGATGTGGGGTGAATGGTCATAAATGGGCAGGTTCCACCTAATGTAGAGGGGTTCCCTCTTACTTGCAGGGCTGAGGGTTGCCCCTGGGGGACTTTAAAGGCAGGGAATTTCTGCAATCCTTGGCCCAATGATATCCCCTTTAACATTTATGAAAGGGGGTTCTGGGCCTTAAAATAGGCTTAGTTGTGTTTTGACAGGTCCTCTGAAGGTGTCCTTGTTGGCCACAGCCTCAGCAGAGGGGTGGCTGTTGAATATGCTTTTGACCCATGGTCAGGGTTTGTATTGAGGCGGCCAGGGCCTCGAGGGGGGCAGACATGGGATTGATATCTTTGGTGGCTACAATCCATTTATGGAGATCCTCATTGCACATGGGAGCAATAGCATTATGCACTGCCGTGGATGCTCCCTCCCATGTCAATTGCTTAACTAAAGCATCCCTGGTGGGGCCAGGGGGAGTGTGTCGGTCCACAGACTCTGTCACACTAGAGAGGAAATCCATGAAGTCCTCGGATGGGCCCTGGACCAGGTTATGAAAATAGGTATCCAGCCTCTGTGGGAGGCAGGCCTTAAGCCCTTGGAGGGATAAAGATTTTACTTGGTCAAAGTAGGCATGTATGCCCACTATGGCTTGCAGAGTCTGTATAAGGTCCTGTGCCAAGGAGTATGTCCAAGGTAATTGGAATTCCACTCCTAAGATTTTGGCAGGCCTGGGATTCAGCCAGGTCATTATAGGCGACTTTCCACTGGAGGAATTCAGGGGGGAGAAGGACCACCTTGAGGAGTGAGTACCAGTCATTGTAAGTCTGAAGATGGATGGCCCATTGTAAAAGGACTTGTTCAAAGTTAAGAGGAGTCAATGCCAGATTCCAAGGCCACCTTGCAGATTAGGGCCAGATCAGAGAGGGGGTAGGGTACCAGGCCCTGGCCCTACATTAACTGGGAAGGCAGCAAAGGGGTGTGTCAGGGAATTGGTGGTCGACTGGGTGTGTCCAGGACTGAGTGGGGCAAGGTCCTTGCAAGGGTAAAGAGGGGAGGGTGTGGTTGTGAGTGTGGCTGTAGCAGGAGGTGGTTGGGGTGGTGGTCTACTATCATTTAAAGGGGGCTGGAAGGGATGAGCTTTGAAGAGCCAGTTTAGGTTCCTCCTTATAGTGTTTGTTATGGGCAGAAATGACTTCCGCCACAGTGGAGCCTTTAAGGCCAGCAATTATGGAAAGGACAATAGGAAAGAATGGGGCAGGGGGTGTGTGCCCTTTGTAAACCTCATGTTTCTTCATGAGGAAGAGAACCTGGGACCAAATGGAAGTGTCCCAGATGTTCTCTGGACTAATCCATAGGGTTAAAACAAGAGTTTCATCCCCAAAGCTATGGATGTCCTTTTGTTTTACTTTTAAGCCACATTGCAGGAGGAGGGCCTTAAGAGCCTGCAATTGCAGAGTCCTCTGGTGGGGAGGGAGGTTGCCCATTACGGTGTGTTGGTGTTTGAGGGGGAGGCTAGGCTGGGACACTCCTGAATCAAAGAGACTGAGAAAATAATAACCCAGATAAAAAATGATAGCTCAAAGGATAGTCATGCAAACCACAAGTCCTCAGCCAAAGACTTCACTTTGGTTCCAAAATCGGGCTGGCCAAACACTTATGTTGTTTAGCCCGGACAAACTAAATAATGGAGGGGCCGACGTGGGCTTCAGGGCCATGTGGCGATGTGTGTGCCTTCCTACCGGGGGAAAAAGGACAAACAAAGGAAAAGGGGGGAGGAGTGGCCCACCCGCTCACCCTCGGGCAACCATCAGCACACAGAACATCAATGGGCTTTTCTCACCAACAATCAAGAAGGGGGTATCTTGCCAATGCCGGGGGGGGGCTGCTCACCGATGATCACGGATGGGGTGTCTCACCAATGCCGATGGGACAGAGGGTCCCTGTTCAGGTGCCAGATATTGGGGTCCCCCTAAGGCCAGCTCAGGAGGGACGGCAGGGTCTCTGCCTAGTTGGGGGTGTGCAGCGCAGAATCACAACACAGACTCCGGGAGTTGGGTGGAAGCAACAGAGAGTGAGCTGTCGCAAAACTCGTTTATTGAGGAAGTGCAGGGGGTTTTAAGGGGCTTGCCTGACCAATTATTGTATGGGATGGTCCTCTTTTGTGACCAATGACAGCCTGTCTCTGGACAGGTCATCTTGTAGCAGGTTTCTTGCGAGCATGGGACTGTAGCTGTTGCCACGCCAGGCCTGCGCAGAACGCCATGTTCACAGAAGCCACTTCCTGGTTTCTTCTGCCATGCGGTCTGGCTAGGGCCAGATCTGCATTGTGCCATACACCCTGTCTGGCTTTATGTGGGTTCTGGGGCTCTTAACTCACATATTCTTACTTCTGTGTTAAGAGCTATACCCATCAACTTCCTCATCAATTTGCAGGCACACAGCACATTTTACTATGGGCTTCTTTATGAAATATTAGATGACCTTAAGCATGTACAGTTTGCAAAAGTACTAAATGTAAAATAATCTAAACACTACTTAAAGATGCTTACAGTATCTTGAATTTGCTGTTTCCCAGCCATTTTAATTAGTATGTATGCTTAATGGAAATACATTTTGCATATGTCTATATGGAATATTTTTTAAACTCATGTATGTCTTTCTTTTTTTTGTTGTTGTTTGGATTTTCAAGGTAGGTTCTCACTCTGGCCCAAGCTGACCTGGAATTAACTATGTGGTCTCAGGGTGGCCTCGAACTCATGGCAATCTCCTACCTCTGCCTCTCGAGTGCTGGGATTAAAGGCATACGCCACCACACCCAGCTACGTATGTCTTTCTATGTAAACATTGAGAACAGTGAATTAATTTGCATTCCAGTAATCAGCAGACTTTCCTTCTACATTTTCCTCTTGACTTGCATAGGATTCTGAGATTCTTTTTTCTTGTTCTTGCTTGATACCATTGGTCATCTGATGGCTTTCAATGCAAAGCAATATATCCTCTGGGAATATAGCCACCTTCATTGTTATAGAGTGAATTATGGTGCTGCAGGATTTTGAGGTCCCATTTACAGTGTAGGAGCCTCATCCTGGCTTTTGGATGGATAATAATAATTCAGGAACTAGGGTCCCAGAAGCTCAATGGTGAACTAAAGCTTCTATACCTTCCTTCTCTTAAGTTTTCTCCTAAGCTTTAAAAGATGTATCTCTATCATCTCTATTATAATATCTACCTAAACTTCATCCTCGGATCTATAGGTTTTATTCATCGAAATTCATAATATAAGATCATGAAATGCAACTGATTCAGTGCAAGCTTTGTGTGACCACTGAAGGTCCAGCACCCTGGCTCTTGAGTTATTACCCACCCATGAGCTAAAATGAGGCTCCAATGAACTCAAAGACCCTCCTAATTTCCATACCAATAGTTGATTCTGAAACCAAATATGAGTGCACATGGGAAGACAGATTCAGGTTCCCCCAAGTTTCATATTCCAAAACAATAACAACTTCATGAAACTTTTATGGTATAAATGAGAATCATCAATCTAAGAATTTTTCAAATACATTGGTGTGGATGCTTCAGGTAGTTAGGTTACAATAAGGTGGAGAATTCTCTGTTACAGGCCTCCAGACCTATCTGATGATATTTTTAGCCTTTGATTTTGTGGAAGTTAGTGGTCTACTAGTATATTCTGACCTGATTTACCTGATAGTCACAAGGATGGATGCTAGGTCATGCATGGGCTGAGCAAAAAAAGAAAAAAAAAAGACTATGAAGGCATAAAGATAGCCCAAAGTAATTTAGCTCAAAAGCTATAACATCACAATTCCTAACAATCACAAAAAATTCTAAATGGTTAGTCAGCCTGGTAGAATCTTTAACACAGAAGTGTAACCTTTTTATGGGAAGTTCAATTTACCATTCCTTTTTCATGGACAGTCTTGACAATCAATAGGAAGAGACTTATGGATAGATGCAAAGCAGAGACAGCTGGATATAAGGCTCAAAAATCTGAAAGAAAAAAAGTCTCAGACCATTGCCCATTCAAATCCTCTCCCTCTTATCATTTTCCCTCTCCCTTACCCTATCCTGGTGCATCTTGGCTTTATTTCCTTTAAACATAGTTAAGTTTATGTACATAATAGTAGGGGGCTGTCAGTATCCTTAAAGACTCCTAACTCACAGTCCTTATCATGGAGAGAAATTGTCTACTTGTAAAGGTCAAGGAGAGAAGGGAGAAATCATAAGCAGAAAGATGCACACATCACTGCTACTCAAATACTGCCAGTCAGAATTTAGACACATGGCCATACTTAGCTGCAAAAGAAACTTAAAAATTGCCTTTACCAGATTGACCATGTGTCCACATAAATTTTAAAGACTCTATGAATGGAAGAAGAGAACCAGGAATATCAAAGGACAAGGAACAGTAAACCATTATTGCAATAAAGATGTGCCAAGAATAATTCCAGAATTTACAGCATGATATAAGTTGAGAATGAACAGATAAAGTGCCAAATATTGTTAGGCTCCAAAATAAGACAGGGAATTTTAGAAGATATCATTAAAAGCCAGCAATATATATATACACACACATTGTTTTTGCTTTAGAGAAGGCTTTTACTTCAAATTTATTTTGTAATACATCTAACTGGCTAATTAAAATTGAGAACAAAGCAGATTTGATTCAGTCTAATCCATTATAGTGCTTGAGGGTGTTTTTTTAAATGGAGATTTTATTTATTTATTTATTTGTATTTATTTACTTGAGAGAGGCAGAGAGAGAAAGAAAGGGAGAGAGAGAGAGAGAGAGCATAGGCACACAAGGGCCTCCAGCCACTGCAAGCAAACTCTAAATGCATGTGCCAACTTGTGCATTTGGCTTATGTTAACTGAACCTGGGTCCTTTGGCTTTTCAGTCAAGCACCTTAACTTATAAGCCATCTGTCCAGCCCATATTTGAGATTTTCTTAACTGGCTGATGAATGGGTTTGTTATTGGACCTTAAACTTGCTTACTTTTAGAGTTATTTGTTACTTCAATAAAAACACCTGAGCTTTTTCAAAGTTTTTGACTAACAGATTAAAAATAATGTAAGTGATCCCAACAGTTGAGCAATATTCTAGTGAAATTTGAGACATTAGAAACAAAAGTTTCTTCCAACAAATGTCAAGTTGATTGAACCTTTCCTGACTCATTATTCAAGCCAAAATCACTCAGTAGAGCCTGCCTGACCCATTCTCTTTTCCACTCCCTCACTCCACGCAGAAACAGAAACAAGCAACATCCTTCCAAGCATACAAATCAGAAAACCCTCGACATACTTACAATATGTGCATCCTTGGTGGGTGACCAAGATGTTTTCTCACAGAGATGTTATTATGGCGAAGTACCTTTCACACAAGTATGTAAATCTGATGAGCAATCCTTTGTGTCACTTCCGACCAAAATACATATTGTATGTTTTAACTGGGAAAGGATGGCTGCTACATAGCTAAGTTGGAAGCATGGGTATTTTTAGTGCTCGGTAAAAAGACTTACATAAAGAGCAGCTCTATTCACGCTATTGGGAACTTCTTATGTAAAAGGCCTGGCATGAGTGTAAGGTATTATTATGACTATAAAAGCTCCTCGCTGTATAATCATAGGAAAGCAGTACTATGGAGAATACCATGCAGTTGCATGGCAACTGAATCCTGGTGGAGTTAGTTACCATGCAGAGGAGTTATTATGAGGGCTTCAAAGCAGCCGAGCCAAAAGAGCCCCCAGACCACAAGCACGGAAACATCCACGTGTTGCCTAAGGACATTTTCTCTAGGTAATTCCATGGAATTGAAGATGAAGATGTGATTTTGCTTCTCTGAGCATAGCCTGAATACCTATTAAGTGTGCTTTGTTTGACACATTTCTGGCACCTTTTATTCACTATGTGAAAATGAGAACGCATGCATATCAGGTGTCAGCAACAACGGGATGTTGACAGCCACAGCTTGTGTGGAATCCAGATGCTTCTGCCACATAAATGCACTCTGCTCACCTCTAACATGAATGTCATGTTTCTAGGTCTTTTCTTATTAAAAACCAAACTGCAGATATTTCTACTGGGTAATTATCTCTTGCCCACCTACATTCCTTCTTTCTTTCTGTAATTAACAATGGTTTGACCTTCTCTGAGAATTACTCTCTCCTCCCTTTAATCCTCCTGTTCAGGTGAGGCCTGAGTCCTACCTGCCTTAAGGAAAGGCAGGCTTTGAGTTTGAGCTATAGAAACTGAGACAAGCTCTTTTCTTGAGTCCAAGACTTCATATCAATGCCAAGACAGACTGGCAGGATCCAAAGTCATAGAAAGAGAGAGAAAGAGAGAGAGAACAGGGAGTCAGTGAAAAAAATGGGAAAGAGGGATTGTGGAAGAAAAAGGGTGTTATGGGAAGAAGAGGAAGCCAACTGCTGTGGAGCAGGAGCCTCACATGATGTCATAGAGGAAGGGACTGAGGGAAGGAGGTATTTCCTGTCTTGTTAGCTCAGGGTACTTAATTATCATAACAGGTTTCAGATTCACAGACCTAGTCCAAGCATGGCCATGTAGATGAAGCGGGGGAGGACTTTAAGGAGAGACTTCTGGGTCTCATAATCCTTATGTAGCCAGTGGACAGTTTCTGACTCTTCCCACAGCATCAACGTTAGAACAGGCTGGAGCATGTGGACCATGAGATGCACTCTTGGGTTTCTATGAGACCTTTGGGGAAAGAGGAGCTCTCTTTCTGCAGGGCTGTTAACTGGCATCTCACCAGAGAAGTCCATGAGCACCTTTCTTTCTGCATTGGACACATACCCAGACAGAAGTAAGCAGAGAAGAACAGGGAGCCCTAAGATGCAGGATAGAGATCACCAACTACGTCATCCCCATGCTTGGGTACAGCTAGCACAAAGATCTCACCCCAAATGCCTCCCTCCCTGTTAGAACCAGAATGACTCCATTTTTGGACTCTGACTGACATTTCATTGTAACTCTCTATTTCTCAAGAGGGACCCAACCACGACTCACAAATATCACATTCCTGGAATGATCCAGACTGCCCATCCCTATTATCACTTACCTGTAGCTGCCCAGACCCAGAAGCAAGGTAGACTGCTCTGTAACCAAGGGATTCCCATGACCCTCACAGCCCCGAAAGTCTGCCCTAGTCTGTAAGGGAAGGGGCTTCTGACCTTGCCTGGTTAGAACCCTTCTCAGGCTTTCCCAGAATATAGCCTGCTGTTGAGCTGGGTCTTCCCCTTTGTTTCTTTCCTGCTTTTCCTAACATATTGTGCTCAAAACCTGGCAAGCCCTCAGAGTGGGGGCCTCTTGCCACCCAAGGAGCAATGGGCAGAGGCAGCTTGTCCTGAGCTAATTCCTGAATCCTGAGGTGTCCTCGATCTTCACACTGTCCCCTCTCTCCTCTCTCTCTCTCTCTCTCTCTGTTCTTTCTTTCACTATGGTGAATTGCATGAGAATTGCAACTCCCCTGGGCAGGACTGCAAGGCCAAGGCTGAGGGCACTCTTCTGGGCTCACAAAACTCCCAGGAGCTGAAGCAAATCTCCAACAGCCTGGTAGGGTAATTCACCTGTCTTAAAGCTTTTCTGTTCCCCTTCTTCTGAGCTTCAGTAATAGAGAGGCCATTCACTTTATCCACCGAGTCATCCAACACAGGGCAGTCTTCAGCCCAAAGAGGTGGTGAGTCAGCCTCCCCACCATCTGCCTTCCCATGGGGGACCTGGAAGCAACAGACCCAGCTTCCTTGTCTTGTCCTCAGAGGTCTGTCCTGGGACCCTCCAATCAGAAGTTATTGTTTGGGGGTGTCTGCTTTCCTTCTGAACCCCATGTTCTTCTCCTGGAGTAGTTTTCCTGGCCTCTGCCTCCATAACAGGAACTCCTGATCCTTAGGCGGATGCCCTGGCATTTTTCACCCCTCTGTGGGTTCTCAAATTGCTAGAACGTCACCGGAATCCCACCTGGGCTGTCTCCTGGAAAAGGAGACATGAAGCCCAAATGCCTCCATTTTTACTGCAATACAGTTTGGACAAAACGCAAATTGAACAATGATTCCCATTGGTCTGAAAATGACATACTTGACTATCAAATTCTTAAAGATCTTGATAACCTTGGGCCTGGAGAGATGGCTTAGCTGTTAAGCGCTTGCCTGTGAAGCCTAAGGACCCCGGTTTGAGGCTCGATTCCCCAGGACCCACATAAGCCAGATGCACAAGATGGCACATGCATCTGGAGTTCGTTTGCAGTGGCTGGAGGCACTGGCATGCCCATTCTCTCTCTATTTCTGCCTCTTTCTCTGTCTGTCGCTCTCAAATAATTAAATAAAAATAATTTTTTAAAAAAGATCTTGATAACCTGATAAAACGGATCTGCAAGTGGCAAGAAGTTGCCTACATTCTTCTACCTCTGATCTTTTCCATTCTGTCAGTTCTGCTCTCTGACCCAGACCCACTGGGTAAAAATCCTTCTTTCCATCCCATTATACAGTTCCTCTTAGCTATCTACCTTGCCCGTTCCCAAGAGGATGACCACAACCCTCCTTCATTGTGCAAATGATCTGCTCTGTCTCTCAAAGTCAATTCCTAAACTGCAGTTAAGTTTGTTTAACCTGCTGCTCCCTGGATAATGGCCTCCAGCCCACTCTTTTAGAGTCGACTGTTTTCCTCCTTTTGTGTCTCTTGTTCTACCTTGAATATTTCGAACACGACTTGCTTTAACAAGATTTGCTTTCGCAGATGAGCCTGCCTATGACCAACAGCCACACGGTGGGATAGGGACTCTGTTCTCTCTGCTGCGGGCCTTCCTTTACTGGTCATAAACAGTGGACACATAGATTGCTCTTTATGGCTCCAAGTACAATCAATAGGACCTGGTCATCAACTTCATGCCTTCCCAGAGGACGTGCAGGCCTCTCCTATATGTCACAGTCTTCCAAGAGGCAAAGAAAAAAAAGTGTCACTTTTAAATTCCAACTGCAAGCAGATGTTATTCTGTCTTTAAACTTAATTAATGCTTCACAGAAAATAATCAGGATAGCAGTTTGACTATAAAATACTGTATGTATTGCTGATATGGGAACATTGGCACACAAGTGAATAATCACATAAATTTAAAAATATCAAATTAACTTAAGTCCTATCCATTTGAAGTTTAACTAAAATCTTAATAAAAATCACATATCTTTCTAATCATGTTTCATGGTCTTTGTCATGTCTGATGCTGGCCAGCCATGTCATGTGTTCTATGTTTCATATAGTCTCTCTTTATGTGTGACTAAATTTATGGGCTGGTACATATGGTCATTAAGACTTGTGATGTTTACAGATGTATTCTAAGATGATGTTAAACTGCTAAAAACAGGTTTAAATGTATTTAAAATAATTAGTCTCTGTACTTTTGGCTTGATGCTTCTTCATGCTTACTACAAATATAGACATGTATATATGCCAAAGCTTATTCCTGGGCCTAACATTGATTTCTGAATGTTTGTTATAACTTAAATCTGTAAAGAAGTGCTTAATTTGGTTTTACTGACAAAACACAAACTATTTATATGTTTTGTCTATATTTATAACTGTTGTAATACAATTTACATGCTTTCTGTCAAGCCATAGCTTCTTGGCTTTTAAGGTTAATTTCCATATTTTTATAATAGCAATGGTAATAATAAAATACAGAAAGGGACAATCAAAATTACAATTATAAAATGTGCTTTCAGTTAAGATAAGAATGGGTTCACATAAAATGTTTCCCTGTACTTTTTCTCACCTTAATGGTTACACAATTCAGACTTAACTCTTTATAATAAGTTGGTAAACTTATTTATATTGTCATGCCTCATATCAAGGTTAAAATTAGGTATACATAAGTTTCCTACAATATAAAGCTTTCAATACTGAGAAAACTAAGTCATTAAAAAATCTAAATATGTTTTAACTAGTTTGTCTATTTGTTTAAGTTTTTTTTTTTTTTTTTTTTTTTTTTTTTTGCGAGGTAGGGTCTCACTCTGGTCCAGGCTGACCTGGAATTCACTGTGTAGTCTCAGGGTGGCCTCGAACTCTTGACGATCCTCCTACCTCTGCCTCCCGAGTACTGGGATTAAAGGCGTGGGCCACCACGCCCGGCTGTTTAAGTTTTATTTAAGTATGACATAAATGTCAAAAGTACACATGACGTAAATGACCATCTGGCCTTTACAGTTTCATCAAGCCACTTCAGAGGCTCCTATAGCACACCAACTCCATCTGTCTAGGTCCCTTTTAATTGTTCTCCGAAGTCTAAAAGTCAACAGGATTAGAGACCACCCCCAATTGTTTTCTCTCTTAATCCCATTTCAGCTTGAAGAAGTTAAATTTGAACCCAATGTCCATTTCCCAAGAGAACGTTGGGTCTCTCTTTAAAAGACAGACAGGCTTGGAGGTCATTAAAATACAGACCCAATTTCTTTTGTCCCTGATTATATTGAAAGGAAAAATGCCACTGTCTTCTGACCAGAGGACTGGTCAAAATAGAGATATAGAATATGTATCTGCTAATAGATTAAGAGTAGAAAAAAGGCTATATAATTCTGCCCTTAAAATGTTTACAAAGTGTCTAGTTCAGTTACAAAAATAGACCTCATAGATAAGATATATGCAAATGCTAAATTATATGCTTTCCATCAGATAGAGCCTCTTGCTTGATAAAACAATAATAGATTTCTTAAATATTCTGCTCTTGTATGTTTTCCCATTTGGTAAAACTTTTGTCTGTTATATTTTCATTGTGCCTGTAAATAACTAAACTTCAAAAAAACTGTTATTTTCTTTTTCAACTGTTCTACTTCAACTATCTTCTTATACTTCCCACTTCCTATCTTACTGAAGCCAACTCTTCATATTTCCATAAATTTTAATTGATTCCCTGTCCAAGTTAGCAATTTCTTCTTCCTTTTGCAGACAGAACTCCTTGTTCCCTTACCTAACATATATGTTATTATTTTCAACTTTAGATGTAATGTTTGTGTCATCTATAAATATGTCTCATACAAGAAAATTCATATACAGATAATAACCATATCATAATGGCTGATAGATTTTACCTAATCTAGGAGTTTCTTTCCTAATGGCTCTGATAAGTATCACTCTCCTGAAGAGCTGCCTCCTTTCCTGTTCATAAGAGCCTCGTGGGCCAAGAGTCTGCCATGTGCACAAAGTACAAAGTGAACTTTGGCAGATGGGGAACCAAGAATTTACACAATGGACTGGAGCAATTGTAGAGAAGTAAATATTGCCAGTACAAAGCCAAAATAATTTGGGGCTATAATATTCTCTTAAAACAGCCACCTTATTATCTTTTCTCTGTGACCAGCTGAGACATCTATTTTCTGAGTGATAGTTTTTTTGTGGTTTTCTTTCTTTCTTTCTTTCTTTCTTTCTTTCTTTCTTTCTTTCTTTCTTTCTTTCTTTCTTTCTTTTTAGTTTGAAAGAGAGAGAGAGAGAGAGAGAGAGGGAGAATAGGCACGCCAGTAGCCTCTCAGCCCCTGTGAACACGTGTGCTCCCTTGTGCACATGTGCAGCATTTTGAGTTTGCGTCACTTTTGCGTCTGGCTAAACTGTGGGATCTGGAAAATCGAGCGGGCATTCTTAGGCTTCACAGGCAGGCACCTTAACCTCCAAGCCATCTCTCCAGGCCTGGATTATAGTTATTTTATAGACATACCCTTACTAAGATAGACCTAGAATGAGACCTTGCTTATTTCCTGCAAGATAAAACTCATTTTCTTGTGTGCGAGGACTGAGATTTTTTTTTTTTTCTGCTTTCCGGGGTCATGGGTCAATCTTTTATTTGCTTACTTACACAGTTTGTTTCAGCAGCTCTAGTTCCAAATGGTTTCAAAAGTACCTGTTGCTACTTGGGATTCTGAGACTCCCTAGTATGTGAGACCTCTAGTGTGTGTTCACTTCCAGAGCCACCTCTTGGGATGAGACTGAATCCATGCTCCAGCTGCAGTCCCACTGGGCCACACATGTACTTTGACACCACCCCCCCAAACAGAACCTCAGAACTGTGACCAGAACCAACTCCTGTAACATTCCTACCCTGACATTCTATATAATGACAGAGTTGGGAATGCTAGAACCAGAATCCGGAATGCCTCTGTTTTTGGACTCATTCATTCCCAAGAGGGACTACCCACCCCTCCCAATTATCACATTCCTGGAATGATCCCGACCACCCATCCTCATTATCACTTCCCCGTAGTTGCCCAAGGCCTGAGGTAAGTTGGACTGCTCTGAAACTAAGGAACTCCAGTGTCCCCCCGACACACACACACCTGCCCTGTCCTGCCAGCACCATAAGCATCCCCTAGTCTGTAAGGAAAGGGTTTTTGTTCATGCCTGTTGAAGGTCCTTCTCAGGCATTCCCAAATAAAACCTGGCTCTGCTGTTGAGCTAAGTCTTCCCTCGTGTTTCTTTCCTGCTTTTCCTAACATCCTCTCTCACATATGTGCATAGATATATGGCCTCATTTGCAATAAGAAGTTTTGCTAACAATATTCAGAGTAAGCTTGGTCTTTAGAATTTATACATGATCTCTGGCACTAACTGGCTAGAAAACATAACAGCATACGTCACATTACATCCCGTCTATGAGCTGTGACATTTTGCCTAAAAATGAGGATAACAATATCTTTACCCTAGGTTTTTTTTTTTTCTTAAATGTTAAATAAAATAGTTCATGCGAAAAACATAATTAAGTTTCCGGAATAAAGATGTACCCACTAAACAGTACTTATTACAGTTTCAAGAATTTTCCAAGGCAGGTGGTGCTGATCTATAATCTTAGCTACTTGGAAAATAGAAGGAGCAGGGACATGAATTCAAGACCTATCTGGAGAGCTCTAGTAAGATCATTGCACATAATAAATACTTTAAAAAAATCAGAAGGGCCTAGAAATAGAGTTTGGTGGTACAGCACTTGCTTAATATGAAGAAGCCCTAGGTTCCACCCTAGTACCTCAGAGAGAGAAACAAAGACTTGCTTGCAGAGACCTCTGTGTACAATAAGTGGATCATGCAGCTATGCAGCAAACATGATCTATGCAGGGATAGATTAGTAATTCAAACTCTCCTCTCAGTCTCTTGTTTTGGGGTTCCATATAACCCAAGAAACATCAGTCAGACTTTAGTTGATTGAAAAACATCCCTCCACATCTGTCTCCTTGTACCACAGCAAGATAGTGGGGTAGACCACTGTATGCAGAATCTGTCTTTGTCCTGCAGTTGAGGTGTTCCCCACATCCTGTTCTTACAAAATACACTCATCTCCATTCTTCTCTGAGATTACTGAATTATTAGGACCATCTTGGGACATCTCCTGTATGAGCTGCTCTCTTTTGTGCAAAACTTTCCCTTAGCAGTAAAACAGCAGGTGCAGGGATATATGTTTGCAAAGAAAATGAGAGAAGAGAAAAAAATATAAAAGCACAAAACCCAAATTAATATCTCATTATATTTTCCCTATAAAATGGCTTCTATTCATTCGGTTGTCACAACAGCCACTACGCTAAAGCAAATGTACTTAAATTTCCTCAGTTCTTGGAGCTTTCCTTATTTCAGTAACTTTTTTTTAGTGTCTCTACTATAAAAGAAATACCTAATACTTCTCTTTAATGGTTAGGTCAAGCACTTAAATACTTAAAATTTAAAAAACTTATTAGTAATGTGAAAAATGGACACACAAATCTTGAACAAAATATTTTTAATTATTCTAAATTAGTGACAGTAATTAATGTTGCATGAAATGCTTGCCATGAATTCGAAATATTCCTGTAAGTTTGACACAGCTCCCAGGAGACCTGTAGGGCAATGTGGGAGACAGGGTGCTAGATTATTTCCACAGGGTGTCAGTGTTATAGGATTTGGGGGTATCTAGGAGACTGAGCATTTCTTGGCTCTTGGTTGGGCTACTAACTCAGCAGTTATTGTGCAGACGCTCACAGTCCCACAGGATTTCCACTGGTCAGTGGCCTCCAGGTTCTTGTTGGGAGAATTTGAAGAATGAAATCCACAAATCATAGAGGGTGAGGATTAGAAATATTTTACTATAGAACTTAAAAGGAAGAAAGAAGGCAAAGCTCTTACATAGCAGGAGGAATCCTCTAAAATGGGATACCTTTAAGGAAAGTAATGCAGAAAGCTCCCTGAGTTGGGAGGGGTCCTGAGCCAGTAATCTACTTTGTGAGGTTACGGCAGGGGTGGGGGATTAAACTGACAAGTCAAGGTCTCAGGCCAGATGTCTAGGGACCTTGTAGCCTTAGCCACATATTCCCACCAGTTTTCTAGGGAAGAAGGACTCCTTTAGGAAAAGAGAGAGCAGAAACAAACAGACACTTCCCTTTATTGTTTTAAACGAAGAAACACTGTTCATTTTTGGGGTTGTACTATAAACTGCCTAGCCAATTTATATCTATCCTACAGTCTCCTAAGAAGAGATATTTTAATTAATCAGATTATGTGATGTGTAAATGATAGTTTTGTGTTTAGGAACTTGATAAAAGCACTGCAAGACAAGACAGGTCAACCTTAAACACTCCTCTTCAGTGAGGAAAGTAAGGAAAAATTTCATTTTTTTAAATTAAATTCTGTTTTAATTTTTATTTTTTAAACTACTTTATTTTTCTTTATTTGAGAGAGAGAAATGGAAAGGAAGAGGGAGAGAGAGAGAGAGAGAGAGAGAATGGGTGTGCCAGGGCCTCCAGCCACAGCAAATGAACTCCAGACGCATATGTCTCCTTGTGCATCTGGCTTATGTGGGTTCTGGGGAATCAAACCTGGGTCCTTTGGCTTTACAGGCAAGTGCCTTAAACACTAAGCCATTTCCCCAGCCCCTATTTTTAATTTTTATTATTGAAAATTTCCATAATTATAGACAATAAACCATGATAATACCCTCTCCTCCTCCCTTTCTCCTTCACAGCTCCATTCTCTATCATATCTCCACTCCCTTCTCAATTAGTCTTTCTTTTATTTTGATGTCATCATCTTTTCCTCCTATTATGAGGGTCCTGTCTAGGGGGTGCCAAGCACTGTGAGGTAATGGAAATCCATGCCATTTTACCTTTGGAATTGTGCATTGGAAGGAGTCCTACCCTTACTTTGCCTCTAACATTCTTTCAGCCACCTCTTCTGCAATAGACCCTTAACCTTGAAAGGTGTGCTGGAGATGTTTCAGTGCTGAGCATTCCTCTGTGACTTCTTCTGAGCACTATGGTGCTTTTGAGTCATCCCAGAGGTCACCTCCATCTGAAAAGAGAAGCTTCTCTAACCAAAAGTGAGATTTGCATTAATATATGGGTATGAAAATTAAGAAAAGTGCTTACTGGGCAGTTTGGTGAGAATAATACCTGCAGATGTTACACCCCAAGAGCTCATGACTTCCCTTGTCAGAAGTTTTCAGTATCAGACATGTATTCCCTCCTGTGAAGCTGACCTCCAGTCCAATTAGAAAGCAGTTGGTTTCCCCTGTAACAGACATGTCACTTCTGCACCTGTTGGCTCATTTGGTCTGACTGGCCACCAAACTTAAGGTTTGCAGTGTCCACTGTTGTTTATCTCCACTGATGACTTCTTTCTCTCCAAAAGAGCTGCACAGGGTGTAGCTTTTGTCCAGCTTTCTGACAACTTGTCTACACAGAGATTTTGAGCTCAGTTCCAGCAGGATTTCTCAGTGACCCTGCTGCCCAAGCATGTGGAGTCTTCAGAAATAGGATCTTGCCATTTATTCCTGGTGGGAAACCAAGAGTCTCAACAATGGTCTATAATGTTTGGGGGGCATCAGGTACCTCCCTGGTCAACAATTCACTGGAAGGTATCTCATCCCTGGCAATGAAAATTTTCACTCTTTGGCTTCTGGGTGAGCCATTGTCCAAAAAAGTAGGTTTCCATATGACTTATTCATACCCACTTAGATTTTGATTAACCCTTTCCTTATGCTTCCTTTACTCAATCACTTCCCCTGACTTCACTTTCTGTCCCCAATAAGCTGTTCTTCTACACACACACACACACACACACACACACACACACACACACACATACACACACACACACTATTATCACCTTAATTCCTCCCCTTTCCTCCCTCACTTATAGCCCCTCTCTACTTTACTGGCCACTGCTACTGTGTTTTATTCCAACTCACATAAAAGTCAAAATATTTGTAGCTAGCATCCACATATGAGAGAGAACATGCAGCACTGGGCTTTCTGGGCCTCGGTTATCTCACTAAATGTACTATTTTCCAGGTCCATTTATTTCCCTGCAAATTTCATAATTTCATTTTTATTTACTGCTGAAAAGAACTCCATTGTATAAGTTTAACAAGTCTTTATTATCCACTCATCAGTTGAGGGACATCTAAGCTTGATCCATCTCCTTCCTAGCTATTGTGAATAGAGCAGCAATAAACATGGATGTGCAAGTATCTCTAAGGTAGTGAGAAGAGTCCTTAGGATATATGCCTAGGAGTGGTATAGCTGGGTCATATGGCAGATCTACTTTTAGGTGTCTCAGGAACCTCTGCAATGATTTCCACAATGGCTGGACCAGATTACGTCCCACCAACAGTGTAGAAGGGTTCCTTTTTATTTGCATCCTCGCCAGCATTCATTACCATTTGTTTTCTTGATAATAGCCATTCTGACAGGAGTGAGATGGAATCTCAAAGTAGTTTTTTTTGGGGGGGTGGGGAGAGAGAGAGACACAGAAAGAGACAGAGAGAGGGGGAGAGGAAGACAGATAGAGATGGGCTCACCAGCAGTCTCTCAGTTGCTGAGAACGAAATCCAGTTGCGTGCACCCCCTTGTGGTCAAGTGAGGCATTGTGCCCTTGTGTCACTGCATCTGGTTAGACGTAGGACCTGGAGATTGGAACCAGCGTTCTTAGGCTTAGGAGGCAGGCGCCTTAACTGCTAAGCCATCTCTCCAGCCCTCAAAGTAGTTTTAATTTGCATTTCCCTGATGACTAAAGATGTTGAACATTTTTAAATGTTTATATGCCACATATAATCATCCATGTAGTTCAATAGCCCTTTAAATTTGGGGTGTTTTATTTCTTATTATTTAGTTTCATGAGTTCTTTGTATATCCTGGATATTAATCCTTTATTAGTATAGCTGGAAGAGATTTTCTCCCATTCTGTAGGTTGCTTCTTTGCTCTATTCACCATGTCCTTTGTTGTAGAAAAACTTTGTAATTTGATGAGGTCCCACTTATTGATTAGTGGTTTTATTTCCTGGGGTTATATTCAGAATGTTGTTGCCTATAGCAATATGTTGAAGTGTTTTCCCTACTTTTTCCTATATCATTTTCAGAGTTTTGTGTCTGATATTAAGGCCTTTGATCCATTGGGACTTACTTCTTGTTCATGGAGAGATTTAAGGATCTATTCTCATCCTCTACCTATAGATATCAAGTTTTCCCAGACCATTTGTTGAAGAGGCTATATTTTCTCCAATGAGTATTTTTGGCAATTTTGCTGAAGAACAGATGGCTGTAGTTGCCCAGACTTATTTGTAGGTCCTATATTCTATTCCATTGATCAAGGTACTGTTTTTGTGTCAGTAACATGCTGTTTTTGTTACTATGGCTCTGTAATATAGGTTAAAATCATGAATGGTGATACCACCAGCCATATTTTTGTTGCTCAAAATTGTTTTGGATATTCGAGGTTTTTTTTGTGCTTCCAAATGAATTTTGGATTTTTTTTCTATTTCTGTGAAGAATGCCACTGGAATTTTTATTGCATTCAATAAGTAGATTGCTTTTGGTATGACTGACATTTTCAGAATATTAATTCTTCCAATTCAGGAACATGGGATGTCTTTCCATTTCCTAGTGTCTTCTGTGATTACTTTCTTGAGTGTTTTTATCAAGTTTTCTTGTAGAGATCCTTAACTTCCTTGGTTAATTTTATTCAAAGATACTTTGTTTATTTCTTTTGAGAACATTGTGAATGGCAATGATTCCCTGATTTCATCCTCAGCATGTTTGTTGTTAGTATATAGGAAGGCGACTCATTTCTGTGTGTTGATTTTGTACCCTGCTACATTGCTAAAAGTGATTGTTAGCTCTAACAGTTTGTTGGCAGTCTTTAGGGTTCTCTATGTAAAGAATCATATAAAAACAAGAATCATATCATCGGTAAACAATGATCATTTTTATCTCTTCCTTTCCCATTTGTATCCCTTTTATTTGTGTCTTTTGTCTTATTGCCATAGTTGTGACTTCCAGTACTATAATTAAATAAATGTGGGAACAGTGGACAACCTTGTCTTGTTCCTGATTTTAGTGGAAAAGTTTCAAGTGTTTCCCCATTTAGTATTATGTTGGCTGTAGCTGTCATAAATAGTCTTTATTATGTTTAGATATGTTCCTTCTATTCCCAGTTTCTGTAAGACTTTTACCAGTAAGGGTGTTGGATTTTGTCAAATGCCTTTTCTGTGTGTATTGTGATGATCATGTGCTTTTTGTCCTTCAGTCCTTTTATGTAGTGTATTACATTTATTGATTTGCATATGTTGAACTATCCCTGTATCTCTGGGATAAAGCCTACTTGGTAGGGGTGAATGATCTTTTTTATATATTCTCATTTCCTGTTTACCAATATTTTTTGAGAATTTTGCATCTATGTTTATGAGGGAAACTGGTGTATAGTTTTCTTTTTTTATTCTGTCTTTGTCTGGTTTTGTTATCAGGGTGATGCTGGCTTCATAGAAAGAGTTTGGTAGAATCCCTTCCTTTTCTATTTTATGAAAAAGTTTGAGAAGCAGTGGTGTTAGTTCTTCTGTGAAGGTCTGGTAAAATTCACCAGTGAATCCATCTGGGCCTGGACTTTTTTTTAGTTGGGAGATTTATTTTATAGCTGGTTGGATTTCCATACTTGTTATAGTTCTATTTAAGTGGTTCTTAAATATATCCTTATGATTTTCTTATTTTCTTAGGTATCTGCTTTAATGCTTCCTTTTCTGTCTCTAATTTTATTGATTTGTGGCTATTCTCTCTTTTTTTGATCAAATTTGCTAAGGATTTACCAATCTTGTTTATCCTTTCCAAGAATCAACTCTTTGTTTTATTCTACATATATATGGGTTTCTATTTCATTAATTTCTGTCCTAATCTGTAGATATCTGTTCTGTATCTGTAGATATCTGTTAGGCCCATTTGTTCTATGACCTCATTTAATCCAGATGTTTCTCTGTTTATTTATTTTTTGTCAGGATGACCTGTCAATTTATGAGAGAGGGGTATTGAAGTCACCCACTACAACTGTGTTTGGTGTTATCTGTAACCTTAATTTTAATAGCATTTGTTTGATGAAATTGAGAGTCCCCATGTTAGTGCGTGTATGCTTAGAATTCTAATGCCTCCTGTTAGAGTGTTGTTTCTTTAATCAATATAAAGTGACCTTCTTTATTTTTCCTAAGTAATGTTGGTTTTAAATCTACCTTGCCTTTGGAGTGAAATTCTTCTTCTTCTACTATGCCCTTCATATGTCCCACATGTCTTGAAACTCCCATTCATGCCTTCCTATTACTTTGTCTTCTCTTTGTTGAACTGTATTAGATCTGCTACCTGGTCTTCTAGTTTAGATATTCTGTCCTCTCCTTGATCCAGTCTACTGGTGAAACTTCATACAAAGATTTCTATTTGACATACTCTGTTTTTCATTTCTAGTATATCTGATTCTTATTTTTCATTATTTCTATTTTTTATTCATGTCTTATATTGTTTTCCTTATTTCATTAAGTTGATTTCCTGTGTTCTCTTGGGATTCCTTCAGGAGTTTGTTTTCTTCTTTGATTCCTTTTATTTCCTCCTATATTTCTTTGAAAATAGATATAATATATATATATTTTAAATCTTTGTCAGTAGCTTTTTCTAAAACAGTCTCACTGGAGGTCATTTATGATGGATTTATAATGTTTGGTGGGATTGTATTGTCTTGATTTTTTGCGTTTCTTGTATTATAATGTAGAGAATTTTGCATTTTGAGTTAATTTGATGCTTAGGTTGTCTAATCTGCAGTGTTTTTAGTCTTATAACTACAACTTTATATATCTTCAGAACAGGAGTTTAAGGTGCCAAGTGTAGCTCTTATACTCCAAGAGAAATAGCAGAAGTAACCCTAGGTGTTGAGTTTGCCTGCTATTCAAGTATTCTAGTAGACTGGGTGGAGCAATTTACTGTCAAATTCTAAAATTCAACTGAGAAATATACACATTCAATCAAAACCAGCACAGAATATTTAGGTAAGGATGAGGATTAAAACAAACAGATAATCTGGGTTGGAGAGATGGCTTAGTGGTTAAGGCGCCTGCCTCCTAAGCCTAAGAATGCTGGTTCCGATCTCCAGCAGTTCCAATCTCCATGTCCACGTTTAGCCAGATGCAAAGGCAACAGTAGTAAACCCAAAATACAGCTTATTTGAGAATGTAAAGCCAACAAAGTATATGTAACACATAGCTTGACCTGACATGGAAGGCCTATGTACCCAGCTTTTTGTAAGTAGGCCCTGTTACCTTTTGGAATGGCTTCCAGTCTCATCAACGCTGAATGCTGACCTCAATCCTTCTTTGTTGCACTGTGGATCTGGTGTTCTGATAGATCGGCTATGCTGGATACCATGCAGCCTGCAGGGAGGGGTAGGTGAATGAGTTCTCTGGAGGTTCATGACACTGGCAGTTGGGGGATGGGAGGTTGTATAGGATGCCTGGGGTTGTATCGGAGCTGCTGAGCTGGTCCCATTTGTTCTCCTTCAGCAGCTATGAAGCTGGTACCTGCTGTCTTTCCCTTCAGGTTTCTTGACTTTTCCAGGAAGCTGATATGACCGGAAAATCTCCACCTGGTGTCTGCTCTTGCAGCTCTGCCTTGATGGGATTCTGGCTGGTTTTCTCCTTTCCAGAAGATCTCAGTCTCTCCTCTACTGTGATTGATAATAACTTATACACCTTCATTTTTTGGTAGAAGAGTGTATTTTCCAGTTTTTCTGCTTATTTCCTTTCTTAGACTGCTTTGACATAGGTATTATGCAACCACCATACACGGAAGTCTCTAATGTCATTACTTAATTTATTCACTCATTCATGAAATTCTTAATGAAAACTGACTCTTTGCTGCACACTGAGTCTAGGGTTGGGGATCCAGAATGAGCATCACCTCAGAAAGCTACAGGGATAGAAGGTCACATATCCACATCCAAATTATCTCAGGCCCTTAAATAACCACTATCACACATCTCTGTATGGTCAGCATCCATCCTTTAAGTATTAAGGAAATTCTTTGGGCTGTTCAAACAAGACCCTAGCTTCCTTCCTTCATTCCCACAGCTGAGAATGTCATCAGATAGTTATCTGAGGATTATAACCAAGATTTTCCTTCTTTGCTATAACCAGCCTACCTGATATTTCCACCAATGCACCTGAAATGTGTCTTGGTTTATGTAATTCATTTTTTTTTATAGTTATAAAAATTTTATGAAATTACCACATTGGAACATGAAATTTGAGACAAGCTAAATCTCTATTCCTGGGCTGTGGTCACTCAACTTTGGCTCCAGAATAAAAAGTCTCTTACTATCTTTGAGATGAGAGCTGTGTTTTTTGTGTCCCTGGGGTATTTTGATTGCATACATCTTCCTTTCTTCTACTCACCCCACACACCACCATACACCTTTCCTAGTCCCTAGAAATGGCTTTCATGCTTACAGGTCATCATTTGTTGTGTCTTGTTTCCACACATGAAAAAGAACGTGTGACATTTGTCTTTCTGAGTCTGATTTACTTTGCTTAACATGATAACCTGACTTTCAATACATGTTTGTTACAAAGGATGAGCTTTAACACATGTTATTATTTAGCTTTTAAAAAATCAACTTGATAAATGGATCTCATGGCTGTTTGGAAACTACCTTGGAATTTCACAATGAGCTTGGAACTGTAAACATTTTGTGGATGTTTCCTGCTAGAGAGCAAAAACACAACAATAAGCAATCAGCAGTGGCTGAGTGAGCATTTGTATTTTGTGCCAGCCACACTCTCTCTGAGCCCCAGGAGACTTTACATTCTCACTTGCCTCGCAGAAGAACCCTTCCTAAAGACACTTCAAACGAACATCTATCTTGCCTTTATACAAGTGTGCATGTACATGTTACCCTTGTTTCTTCACTTCTCTATGGGGGGCTGGGGTTGAGGACAACTAGGATATGCTTTTAATCCAGGTGTTCCTAACCCCTTGAATACAGAACAGGATTATAAGAAGCTGCTGGAAAGTTCAGATTTAATGATGATTTTGTATCCCAGTCAGCCCCTTTCGTGTTCTGAATACAGCCTATATGTTTTCAGCTATAATTCTGTCAAAGAAGCAGAGCCCAGCAGATGGGAGTGAAGTTTCAGTAACATAAGCCAAAATTGCCTTCAAGGTCAGAGCAAGGCTGTCTCTACTCATTGGGAGAATTGGCTCAGTTACAGTTCAAATATACAATAAAAGTGCTTTATGATGCATTTACCCAAGCCTTGCCCATCAAAATCCTATGTGCCTGACCTGAGAATGCCCATGCTAATGAGCCAGAGTTTGGAAAGAATTATTACCAAATTAATGGGGAAATGGTCATATATTAAAATGTCCATAATATATTAAGCATTTGTAATGGGCTGAGATCCATTGGAGGTTTTTTTTGTGTATGCATGCATATGTGGTGGTGGTGGTCGAGTGTGTGTGTATGTATGTGTGTGTCTGTATATGTATGTGTGTGTCTGTGTGGTGGCTTCACTTTAGCAGCCTTTTAGGAAAAGTGAAAAAACACAGTGCACTTCCACAGGACATCTATAATCTACTTCCAAGCCTGAGCCAAAGCACAAGCTGGAAGGAAAGTGTGAACACCTTCAGATATTAGCGCACAGTCTACCCTCTCTGGCTTCCTCATACCTCTTGGATAGCTCTCTGTCCTTCCCTAGCACAAGAACGCATTCTGTGATGATATGGTCAGTTGAAATTCTCTGCCAGATTTTCCAGACTTATATTTACTCATTGTCTTTGACCGCCATAGACAAGAACTTTAAACATAGAGGATCATCGATGGAGCCATGCAGAATAATTTTCTCACCATTAGGGCAAGATCAAGGGTTGAAGTCTTACTTTACTACTGACAGGAATCTAGGGAACCAGAGAAATTTTAAACTTTAGGGTATAGAAAAGAATATTTATAACAACTTATTAGAGAATTTATTCTGTTTATTCTCCATTGGCATAGTCTGTGGGGTAACCAAAATGTAGGGAAAAGAAACTGGGAATTACCATACTTTAATTCAAGTTATTGGTATCATCAAGACCTGGTTTCACTTGTTGCTTGTTTTAAAATCATTTATTGCTTTGTTTTTTATTTTTA
Organism: Orientallactaga sibirica; assembly: GCA_036365145.1. Taxonomy (NCBI): domain Eukaryota; kingdom Metazoa; phylum Chordata; class Mammalia; order Rodentia; family Dipodidae; genus Orientallactaga; species Orientallactaga sibirica. The sequence goes on along the minus strand of JAEOAD010000044.1, from coordinate 7,134,282 downwards.
AGCTTATCCAAAGGTTAAATTTGATTGACAGCTTAAATTTGAAGAATTGGAATATAATCCACAGAATATAAGTTCTGGAAGAACATGGACTTTACTTCAGAATAAAAACATAACATAATCCCCTTTTTAAAAGTGCATTTGTTAGCCGGATGTGGTGACACATTCCCTTAATCCCAGCACTTGGGAGGCTGAGGTAGGAGGATCGCTGTGAGTTTGAGGCCACCCTGAGACTGCATAGTGAATTCCAGGTCAGCCTGGGCTAGAGTGAAACCCTACCTCGAAAAAGAAAGCAAAACAACAACAAAAAAACGCATTTGTTGAGAGAAATGGCATGAGTAAGCCAGAAGACTTTCTCTATCTGAATTTGACTCAGAAATACCTAGCAAATTAAAAAATATCTTACATGTTTACTTTTGCCATTTTTTTTTTTTAGTCTAGCAAACTGCTTCTTATTTAGTTCTTATCTTCACTCAGGAAATGTAAAAATTCCATAAATCTATACCCATCTCTTTGTATTTTCATTAGACAAGTGTGAAGTTCCTTAAAAATCAACACATTTCCTCATACTTAACAGTTTTTATTCATTAAAAGTAAATAACCTATTTTCAGTGACAAAATTCACAAGGTGTTTTTCTTAACCAAGCAAAATAGCTATTTTGAAAAATTTAACTGTATTTTTCATAAAATAGTTTCCCATGATCTTCATTTGTCTTGCATTAATATCTTGTAATCATTTGACAACCTGTGTGGTAACGTAGCTTTTCCACAGCAACTGTGTCATTGAGAACACTATTTCATTTCCTATAGAAATATAAGGAGCTCATTCTAAAATCCAGCTTGAAAAGACACCGCATGGATAGGAAGAGTCACTATTATTGATGTAGACATTTTGGAGACACGTATTAATTCTAGCAATTAAGTTGAAAATATTGAATCTACCATGGCCTCCTCTGATCCTTTTATTTCTTTCTCTACTCTTCAGGCGCTGAAGATTACAGGCAGCCTGGAGGTATGGAGAAAATCAAGATTCCTTTCAACTTCTATCACCATTTTCCTCTTACATACTAGCTTAAAGCCTGGGTTGAGACGAGAAGCAATGTATGACAGCTCACACTACAGAAGGGTGGGTAAGAGGCACTTATGACTAACTACACTTACAGGACAAGAGAAATGCCCACCTTCATTCTTAATAAGTATGGTATGCCTGTACCATTCACACAGCACAGTGAATATGTGCTACAGACTGCAGGGTGACTCCCTCCCATGACAATGATTTATGTAGTATTCCTTTGCACATTAGCCAGGATACACTTATTATCAATGCCAGAAATCATCAGCATGAGTCACCCTAAGCAGCACCAGGTGGTCGCCCCTCCATAGGGACAATCCTCCAAGGCTTTCCTGTACACAAGGCATCTTGTGCATCACTTCAAGCACAGTGTTCACAGCAGATGGCTTTGGAAGGTAAATCCAGTGGTTCCCCACAAAGAAACAAGTGAGTATCAAACTATAAAGATAGCATCTCCCTCATGAGCAAAGAGAAGGAACAATTACTTCCTTTTATAGTGACTTGGATTCCCTAATTTACCCTCTGTGATGTTACACTGGCCTATTTGTACCATTCTATGGGGACTGAGGGTTCTGAGAACCAGCGCAAATGTGGACAATTTGGCTTTCTAATGTTTTAGGAAATCAGTTGCCCTTCGCCAATTCATGATCCAATTCAGACTGAGATGAGGAGAAACTCATGGAAGCTGGAGCTTCACCAGTGGTCAGGAAGCCCAGAGAGAGCTTGATGGTCTCCCCACAAGTGTATTTATGACCTTATGGTGGTGGGTTTCATTGTCTGGTTCAGTAAGATCAGGAGAGTCCATTGATTGGTCTGGACTAGAGCTTAACCCAGGAAGAGGCCAACCATGACACCAAGTTCTGGGGTGTAAGCTTGACCAATCACAATGTCAGTTTTCTAGAAAAAGACTTCCCTTCCAGAGAGGAGCTCAGGTATGGAAAAATAGGTCTAGAGAGCAAGGCAACACATAATAAGTCAGATAATCTGGCCTTTTCCTATCAGGGGCTACCCTAACTGCCTAGCACAGTTTCCAGTCCCCCTCTCAGAATGTCAAATCAGTGTGATCTTAGTCAGAAGAGCTTCTGTGTATCTAGAATATGGGGAAAATATGGTCTTTGTGTTGTAACTCCCTAAATATATAAGTTATGGAAGATACTGGAAAAAGGGATTTTTAAGATGGTTTAAGATTGAAGGAATTAAGAAGGAATCCCTTCCTCTCCTTACCCATGGTGTCTTGAACACTAAATATAAATTATTCTTATTTGTAATATTGGCATACTGTTATTTGAACTTCCACTTCCTGTAAACAGGGATTTAAGAACTGTTAGAAAAGATGTTTAGTTGATTACTTGTGAAATAAAGAGGAAAGTTATTAAAATATCCTTTTATAGTTATTTTCAAGAATGTCATGTGCGTCTGTAGTGTATTTTGAGCATATTCAGGTTCCCATTACCCTCCCCCCCCCATTGCCATTGAACATCTTCTTCCAAACTGATCCCACTCTTACTTCCATGTCATGGTTTCTGTGTGTGTCTGTGAGAGAGAGAGAGAAAGACCCACTAAATTTAATTAGATTGCTTGTATGATCATAGATTATGGGTTTGAGATTACCTGCTAGAGAATGGGAAATTTACAAGTCGTTATACCCACTGAAGACAATTGCCTTCCCTCCCCCAGAAACTATTAATGTTAAGTAGTTACTTACGTAAGTATATAGATGTGGGTATGTCAGAATTCATTAAAATGAATCAACATGGGCCAGAGAGATGGCTTAGTGGTTAAGGTGCTTGCCTATGAATCCTAAGGACTGGGATCTAATTCCCAGTACCCACATAAGCCAGATGTACAACGTGGCACATGCATCTGGAATTCGTTTATAGTGGCTAGATATCCTGGAATACTGATTCTTTCTCATCTGCTTCTATCTATCTATCTATCTATCTATCTATCTATCTATCTATCTATCTATCTATCATCTATCTATCGATTTATCATCTATCTATCCATCTATCATTCTCTCAAATAAATAATAAATAAATACAATTAAAAAAATTAATCAACAGCTAAAATTCAATCCTTCAGTTCCAGGAGTATTCAAAAGCTGTGTGTGACTAATAATTCCTTCCTTGAACAACACCCAGGTAACACTGGGCCTTTCAAAATGGATTCTTATTTTGTTGGCTCAGGAGTATTAATTTTCTAGTATATCTTGGTTCTTTGCCTCTAAATACAAAGAACCCTTTGGTGTGTGGAAAGGGAAAAACAAAGGGTGAGAGATGAGAGAACAGGAGAAATACTCTGCACGGCCAAGGAGTAGTCGACCGAGTGGAGCTCATGACATTGCTGCATGTGTGTCAGGGCTGCGACGGAAAGCAGAAACCTTGTCCTGTGTCAGTGATTCTGGACTAAGATCACATTTCTCACAAGTGACAGAAATTCTAACCCGAAATGACATGAGCAGAGGATGGAGGTCTTAGCCTGTGTGGCTGACCAGGCCAGGGGCAAAACCAGAGCAGAGCAAGGCAGCATCAGGAACCTCCTGCTCTTCCTCTTCTGCTTCCCTGTCCTCCACGCTGGACCTGCTCTCGGGCCACCCTTCCAAGTGGTAACGTGCCAACTCCACGGTGATATCTGACTGTCCCAGCAACCCTCGTGGCAAGGGACTCTCCTTTTTCCTATTGTGCTAGCAAAATTCTAGGTGAGCAAATCTTTGGAGCAGTGTGGACTGCCCTGGAGAATGCAATGGACTGTGAGATTCTCTGTGTATATATTGAGGTCATGTGTGACTCCTGAAGCCAGGACTGGGCTCACATGGCCTAAACAATAATGAATGAGAGGTGAGAAGCAGTATTCCACAGAAAACTTTCTTGTGCTTATTAGAAAGTAGAAGATATAGCTTGACATGGAGGTGCCTACTGTTAATCCCAGCACTTGGGAGGCTGAGGTGGGAGGATTGCTGTGAGTTTAAGGCCAGCCTGAGACTAATTCCAGATCTACCTGGGCTACAGAAAGACCCCACCTCAAAAGATTAAACAAAGGAAAAAGAAAGTGAAAGCTATAATAGCCAAAAATAAATATTTCTTTTGTGATTTATTTTCCACATTATTATCTTCCTGTATATGAAGAAATGCGGTCCATTATCTAACTTTATATTGTTTTCAGGAGGTAAATTATTAAGTAAATATTTATTTCATGGCTAGCTTCAATCTGTAAGTTATTTTGACCAAGAAAGTGGAAACAAATCTATCTACCAGACATGAAATGTCCATTGTATTCATGACCGTAATGTGGCTGTTGTTTTCAAATCTGTACACTATTGGGCCCATCAAAAATTTCAACATGGGATGATGAAGGAGGGTAAATTAAAAAAGACATCAAAATAAAAAGAGGACTAGTCAGGAAAAGAAGCTGTTCAGTAGAGGGGTGGGACAGAAAACACTGGACAAGAAAATGAAGGTAATAAGGAGGAATTATGATCAAAACACATTATTTACATTTTAAAAATTGTTAACAAAGAAGATTTCAAAAGTTCAAATAAGTGTCACATGTTGCCACGTTCTTTTCATCCATCATGTCTTGAATCCTTAAGCCATTTAATCCTTCTAAGGGACATTTATCACATACTATAATCACATGGCCCCACCTTTAATCCCCAATTGCTTGCTTATTAATGCAGTTTCAGGTTAATTTATTGATCCCTCCCTCCACTTTGACATAGAGGAATATGTCAATCAAACCACTTTTCCACTATTCTTTCTGAGGGTACCCCAGGATGGGTGCTTCTCCACTTCAGGTAGTGCTAGATGCCTTTAAAAATTATTTATTTCTTTATTTGCAAGGAGGTGGAGGAGAAGAGAGAAATAAAGAATGGGTGGCCAGGACCTCTAGCCACTGTAAACGACCTTCAGATGCAGGCACCAATTTGTCCGTCTGGCTTTACATGGGTACTAGGGAATTGAACCCAGGTCATTAGGTATTGCAGGCAATTGCCTTAACCAGTGAGCCATCTCTAGCCCTGCTAGATGCTTTATGGTGGGATTTAATAGGATTAGTTCACGTTGTACATAGTATTGCTCCTTTCATCCTCTATAGCTTGTGTGTGTGTTTTAAGTTTTTATTTCTATTTATTTACTTATTAGAGACAGAAAAAGGGAGAGAGAGAGAGAGAGAGAGAGAGAGAGAGAGAGAGAGAATGGATGTGCAAATGAACTCCAGATGCATGCGCCACCATGTGCATCTGGCTTATGTGGGATGTGGGGATTCAAGCCTCTAATTGGGGTCCTTAGGCTTCACAGGCAAGAGCTTAACCACTAAGCCATCTCTCCAGCCCTTTTTTGATATTGTCATAAAAATAAAATCTCAATTTGAATGCAGTATTTGCTTTTAATGTTTTCTTTCAATCAAGTTTAGAAAGTTCTCTGAGATTTCAGTAAACAGGAATACCTAGCCAAAAGCTTATAATGATTACGGCTTTCCTTTCTTTGGCTGTACCACTGACATCTACACATTTTAAATGCTAGGACTTATTTAAAACAGTGCAATTTTATGAGTGTGTACGCAAATTTCAAAAGAAACACATTTTTGGTTGCTAAAAGAAGAGTAAATGCTTTGTCACGGTGCAAAAGTTAATACCATTCAGAAAACTTATAGCTTTGACAGAGCAAGGGAAGCTAAAAAATGACTCACTTTAGAGTCTTCACAGGCTACTTGTGTTAATAATGCAAATCTGGATTTAGAAATAAAAGACAATATATTCCCAAATATTGCTGGTACCTTCTTATTGTTGGGGCAATATACCCAACCAGGAACAATTTTTGGAGGAAAGTATTTATTTCAGGTTACAGTTTCAATGGGAAGATTTACCATGGCAGGGAGAGCTTGGCATGAGCCACACAGCAGTGTCACGTCTGCTGGGAGGAAGTAGTTTATGGCCTGGGCTTAGAGCTGGTGTGTATTACTCCAAAGCCAGTCCCAGCCCACAACTCCCCCTGAACGACTCACATCTTATTCAAACTGTTATCAGCTGAGGACCAAGTATTTAAAATACCTGAATTTATGGGGACATTTTATATTCACTACCACATGAAACTACAAATACATATTGATTAATGAAAGGTATTTGGTGGATGTAATTTTTTTTTTTTTAATCAGCCTACAGTTGAGGTTTTGGGATTATCTGGTTTCATATCAGTTTCTCCAGTGAAAGAATCCAGAGTTCCTTCAGGCCAAAAGAACACATGTGACAAGGATCTGGGTCGGGGGGGGCGGGTAACCATATTTTACTAGCTTCAAAATAGCCACTCAAAAGAAGCTCTGGGACGCTCCTGCAGATATGCCTGCAATGATTATAGCAAATGACAACTTGCGTTGATGGGGGTGATGAGTATCGTTTTTTTCCCCGTGTAGAAGACAAAGTGATTACATGAGTTTCTTCAAACTAGATGACTTAACAGTAGACAGAACCTCACCTGCAACATCATAAGAAGCAGTTGCAAGGGAAACATACCCTTCCCTAAATGCAATAAAGATAGATAAAGTGATGATGGGTCAATAATTACAGGCTATATTCCCTTAATGGAAGTTCAGAAATATTTTTGTAACTCTAAGGATAAAACATAAGTACAATTAAGTGAGAAACAAAATGTCACATGCTAGAAGAGTGACTTTGGCTTCCTTTGAGTGTAAGACCCATGCTATTCGCTTCCACTGGGATACAGAGAACAGACGTCATAATGAAAATTACAGTCATGTTTACTCATCTTAAAAGACAATTTGTTTTGCATTGCCCCAAATTCCACCCATAGATGAAAGAAGTCTAATCACAGAAATCACTGTGGAAATGGTACCACTGTGGGTGAGGAAACCATAGAGAAGAGGTTTCTGCCACCCTGAGGCATCGTTTATTAGTAAATACATTCTTTCAAACACTGGGTGGGTTAAGCAACTTTCTTCCTCCCAGTTCAGTCTAGATTTTAACATGAACTACTTTGGCCTTAAGAGCAATGTGATGGAGTTCAAGCACCCAGAAAAATGTGGAATAAATGAATTTTAGTATCCAAAGTCTTTAAACAGAAATCACTCACTATGAAACTACTATGAAATAGTATAAAATATTGGCTAAGTATTGAACCTAAATATCAAAAATACAAGATCTGTGATGTCTATAACAAACATAAGGTTATAGTAATACTTTCACAAATTACACAAACATTTGAATTAAAAGGCCCATAACAATTTCCACTGGGTTTTAAATATTTAACATGAAATGAAAATAGCATTCTTAGTGTAAATTGATAGAGAGTACATCTTATAATTTTCTGAGTTATAGCTGTGTCCTAGTTAGAAAAAAAGTACATTTAAGTTGAATTCTTTCATAAAATATACTCAGTACTGACATGGTAGAAAGGGTCTGTGAAAACAAATAAAATTGAAAAAAATAGAAAAATAAAACAGGTATGAAGAAGGTAAAGTATTAGGAAAACAATGTACCAGTTTTTTTTTTTTTTTTTTTTTTTTTTGCAAAGGAGGAAATACTAGTTATCATACACAAAGAAAACTTTAAGAGAAAAACCTGATAATGAGTTCAAAAAAAATAAATAAGGAAAAATGATTATATAAAACATTTGGATCAAAACATAAGGACTTTTTAAAAAGTCTATAAAACATATTTGCCAAATGTCAAATTATCAAAATTTATCTCTCTATCAAGTATGAGAGAATAGATGTGCAGACCTAAACCAGTAGACTAAGATTTTATGATTCTAAAATTTGCTATAAGTTGAAAATCTTGGAGCAGATATATTTTCAGAAGAAACTCTCTTAAAACAAAATATAATTTAAAAACATATTAAAGTATAGTGAAGGGCTGGAGAGATGGTTTAGTGGTTAAGGTGCTTATCTGCAAAGCCAAAGGACTCATGTTCTACTCTCTAGGTTCCACATAAGCCAGATGCACAAGGTGGCACACGTGTTGGGAGTTAATTGCAGTGGCTGGAGGCCCTGGCACACCAGTTCTTCCTCCTTCTCCCTCTGTCTCTAACTCTCTCTCATAAAAAAATACAAAAATAATTAAGAATTTAAAGTTTCTTAAATAATGCTATGAGCATGCTGGACATTTGATGTTATAGTTTGGCAAAGATACTATGAAATGATATTGGGATAATTTTACTGGCAGCATTTGATGCATAAGAACTGAAGTAAAAGGTAAGCCAATTCTTGTATATATAAAGAGAACAGATTCCCAATCTACTATTTGTTTTTAGGGATTAGTAGAAATGAAACATAATTTTAAGGTCATGAGGAAAGGTAAAGGCAGCTATCTTAATATGACCTTTGGTAACTATAACTGACAGAAATGGTTTCTCGGAAGTCTGGTGTCATATTGTTTAATACAAACAACTTACTCCGGGTTCTATTCTTTTCATCTCAATATCTTGGAATGCCATAATCTTAAAACCTCCATAGAAGGTGTCTTTCCAGAATGGCAATCCAAAATCAATTCAGTTTCTTAATAATGGAAGATTATTTTAGACTTTTAGTTTTATGTTACATTAGATACAGAAAATGTTTGTAGAAATTCATGCATTAGTAAATAACTCAAAATCATCCATGGATGGCTACAAGTGAGGCAGTATCTGTAGTGAAAAGAATATTGAATCATCCAGAACAGGTTGTAATTTGGGCATCAGTTCTGTCATTCTAACACACTGGGTTTTATTCTCTGATCAGAAAAAATGAAGAGCCTGGATGAAATGTTATTGAAGACAGTTTAGAAATCTAAATTGAAGTTGGTAAAGTTTTATGGATTTAAAGCTCAATACCCCTGGGACATATGACTTTTCTAATGGTTTTAAGATAATTAAATCCTGTACTTTTTATAGTTTAGTGAGGAGAATATAATAAAAATATCACAATCAACCCTGAAATTTTTAATATAGAACATGCTGCCAATGCAACCCTTGCCAAGGCAAACATTTGAATCTCAATAATAAAATCAAATATTGATTTTTGTGAGTAATTCCATCAATAGTCAGAATGACAATGTGTTTAAAATTAAAGTATTTTACTTCATTGGTTACTTATAAGAGGTAGTATAAAAAACTTAATATAGCTTTTTGTAAGAAAATCATTCTTTAAGTCATTATTATTTTAGACCTTGATGTAGCCTGGATTATAATTCAATGTCTTTTCCCTATGTCTGCCTCTCTCCCTGACATCTCATGAAAGAAAGCAGACTTTTAAATTTATGGGAATTTTTAAGTTCTGCCCAAATAGTGATAAAATCTTTAATAAAGTCTACTTGGAAATTTTATTACTCTCTAAAAGATCCATGTTCTAAAGTTCTCAATACAGCTGTATTGAACATTTCTTGGGGAGAGGGACATTGGTAAAGGTAAGAAACAATGGTCATCTATATGTTATTCTTATAATATTTATCCTTAAGAAACTGCAAAATAATTGTGTTTATTTACATGTTGGTATCTCCATCTAGATTATAGCTGTATGCCTACATTAGCACAAGTACCCTCTTTCCACAGAGAAACCCAGGGCTTACAACATGATGGATGGTTAATATGTGTGTATGCAATAATGTCAAATAAATGAAAACCCTAGATTATATCTAGGATCTAACATATATCATTTCAGAGTTTTATATATATATTCTATTTATTTATTTATTTATTTATTTATTTATTTATTTATTTATTTAAGAGCGAAAGAGACAGAGAAGAATGGGTGTGCCAGGGCCTCCAGCCACTGCAAAGGAACTCCAGATGCATGCGCCCCCCTGTGCATCTGGTTTACATGGAACCTGGAGAGTCAAACCAGGATCTTTTGGCTTTGCAGTGAAATGCCTTAACCACTAACCATTATATTTTTATTGAAACAAATTGTCTTCTTTTATGATTCAGTAGTTTGATAAGTAAAAACAGGAAAATTTTGTTGATAAAAAGTGTTCATGAATCATTTTTATTGTACAAAGGTCATTTCAAATAGATTATTATTATGTCTACTTATTTAGCATAGAATTGAGTGAAAACCCTCAAAAATCAGCAAAGTTGCTATCTTCCTGAAGGTTCAAGGTTCTCTGTGAAGACTACAGATGCTGTCTGGAGGACCAGCAATGGGCACTTGGCAGAATAAAAGTTACTGAAGTCAGATTTCATTGGGTTGGTGACAGGACAGCTTTTGTGGACCAGGTCAAAGAGCAAGGAAAAGTCTTCCAAGGGAGGTAATGTTTCACGTTTACCACAACTAACCATCAAATCCACTGTCTCAAATTCTTTATTTAGGAAAATTTTCAACAAAAATTTCACTATTGTGACAGTTAAATTATGTTATAAACTAGACACAATTAGGAATGAAGTAACACATCTGTCTCTTGGATGGATCTGTGAGGGCCCTTCCAGGAAGGGTTGATGGAATTAGTACAATCTTCTCCTGAGTGTGCTGCCCTTCAGGGGGTGGACCTTACAGTAAGAGTCCCCCGGTGAACACAGTGCCATCTGCTTGGCCCATGATACCTGCCAATGTTCATTAAACCCTACAGCTGACATCCTTCATGGGTTGCAGAAATATGCTGGTTATTTGATGTTAATTCTCTACCCATCACACTCACCATCTGTGGTGGTTTGATTTGTGTGCCCCCATAAACTTAGGTGTTCTGAATGCTACTTTCCTAGCTGATGGAGATATAGGAATTAATGCCTCTTGAGTGTATTGCAGTGTATTATTGGGGTGGGCTTATGGGTGTTATAGCCAGTTTCCCCTTCCCAGTGTTTGGTACACTCTCCTGTTCCTATTGTCCATCTGATGTTGGCCAGGAGGTGATGTCCCCACTCTGCTCATGCCATCATTCTCCCCTGCCATTGCAGAGCTTCTCCTAGAGCATATAAGCCAAAATAAACCTCATTTTCCCCACAAGCTGCTCTTGGTTGGGTGATTTCTACCAGCAATGTGAACCTGACTGCAACACCATCCTTGATTAATTGAGCTGGATGATTTTACCACTGGATATACCCATGACAATGCAAATAAAATACTAAATATATTCGAAAAAATAATTGAGGTTGAGGTGGTAAGGGAAGGGTGATGTGCTTTCAGAGCACTAGTTCCTTTATACAGATCCTTGTGGTTATATTATATTGTGATGGATGGAATTTTCTTATGCTATACTTTTAAAGAAATTGCCTGGGCACAGATAAGTTAATATCAGTATATGACTAAAACCTTCTTTTCTTCTAATGGATTATTGTTCCTTTTGAGTAGGTAATATACCCTACAGATGGAAACTTATGTCCCTGAATCCTTAGAGAGACAAAACAAATTAATATGCTCAAGGCTATTGTAACTGTTGGCAAGGAGATGACTTTTGCAAAATCTCTTATTTTATTAATAAAGTTTTTATTTCCTTCAAATTCCTACTGTAATACTTAATAGCACTCCTACAAATAGCTATTATAAATATATCATCATGCGATTAGCAGGAAGTGTAAAAGAAAAGGCTTAATTGAAGCAAGAAAAGCATGTGAAAAGAGGCTGATGATATTAAAAAATAAAATACAGGGACTGAGAAGTTTTGCTTAAGCTAAAATGCTCAGGATAATAGGGCAGGCAGGCATAAGACCAACTGCCTTTGAATCAGAACAGGAAAAGCTAATAATAGAGTCGCTATCCTCTAAAATCAAGAGTTTATCTCAGAAACCCCAGAGGAGTGCCTCAAACTTGTTCTCCATGAGTGACTGTGGTCTTGCCATGTGTCCTGCTGTTGTTTTGCTCCTCTTTCTACCTGTAGCTTTTGCTGACACATCTGTTCCATGCACAAGTCTTGGCCTGGGACCTCCCACACTTTAATGGTCATTCTTACATCTTAAAATTCATTTTCACTTTCAAATCATGAGCTTGTTGCAACTCAGACTCTAGTAGTGTCCAGCATTTAGAAAGCCACAGATAGCATATTAGACAAAATGAAGAAATAGATGGTCAAGTTTTCTTCTTTTAATCCCATAGTGTTGGTTGATTTAAAAACAATATTTTAAAATAGTTTCATTTGAATTTTGTGTTATTCTTTAAAAAAAAAATAAAAGCCATTGGGAAAATAAGCCAAAAGAGTAGTAAAGAGATGTCTCTCTAAATAAATGCCAGATCACATTGGCAGGATTTATGTTTTGGCAACTCTCTGGCCGTATGAAGAGAGCAAGCAGGCACGCTAACGTGATCAGGCATGGCATGGGTTCAGTGACTGTCTTCTTCAGGAGACTTTCCCCATTCTGCACACTACCCCAACATGGAAAGGGAGTATAATAGTTATTCTTGTTTGCCAGTTTGATTAGGTTTAGAAATACCTACATTAGTAAAGTACAGTTTTCCATGTAAATTTAAGGGCATTTCATGAGATAATTGGATCATGTTGGCCCCACCTTAATCAGTGATTTAATCAACTAATGGATTCAAAATTTTAGCTAGTTTGGAGAAGTATAACTATGCGAAGTGGGTCCAAACAGGAAAATGAGGCTAAATGTGGAGGTGATTTTGAAGTGTATATCTTGGACATGACCCCATCCTGATAATTGTCTCTCTGTTTCCTAGCTGCTTTGAGGCAAACTGCCATCATATTCTACCTCATCAGAGGCCCCCAAAATGATTGCACCAAATGTTCATAGACTGTAAACCTTGAAACGCGGAGCCAAAGAAAAGCCTTCCTCACTCAGATTTGTTTTCTCAGCTATATAGAGCCTGCAATGTAAACCTGGCCAACAAAAGTAATGGGGTTTTATATTTTCTGACACAATTGCCAGCCACTATGAGGACACTTGGAACCCTATTTAATTGGCGCTCATATTTAAGCTTTGCATCATGAATTAAGCTGCCCATATTTTCTTGAAGTAAAAGAAGGAACATGGAAATGAATCCTTCTAAGCTATCTAAAACCTGCCACATACTAAAAGGGTACTATCGTTCAGACAGAGAGCATGGGACCGAACCATTCTGTGAGATGATTAGAATGAGTTTACCCCATACTAATGTACAAATGCATAAGGAAAAATTGCACTCTATTTTCCATGTTCCAAATGTAAATTATAATGAATTAGGCATATGCATAAAGCACTTCATTACTTGCACTAAATATTCAATTAATATTTGAATATTCAATAAATATTTGAATATTCTATCAGTGTTTGAATATTTAGCAATATAAGGTCTGTGTTGATCAGTGAATAACATGACAGAATACATGCCTTTATGAGGATTGGATTCTATTATAATTGGGGAAAGGAAGAAGAAATAATAACATAAGACCTGTTACCATTACAGACAGGGTATGTACAATGCAGAGGTTACAGAACTGTTAAAAGTCTGAGAGAATAATGAGAGGTGGGTAAGACGTTAGAACATGGAACATCAAAAGAGACTACACTAGGACCTGCCCAGTCTCAAGAAAGTTTTGTAGATATATTCTTGTCTACTATTACTTGTGCTCCCTTTCCATAAGAACATATGCAGGATGTGATACTTTCCTTTGGGAAATTGCAGTGCCTCTGGGTCATTTTATGGGGGGGCACCTTTTCTCTTCTCCTCATGGTACCCTTTTTGCCTTGACATATCATTAAAAACAGTGATTTAAGTTTCTTGCATTTCATTAAGGTCTCCTCGACTGTTCTTTTTACTTCCAGTCTGTTTATTACTTACCTCTTCCTCTTGAAGAAAAATCCAGTCCATTCTATTTCAAATTTCAGGATATACTCTTATCTTGGTTCATTCCTTTTTCCACTCGAGCCTGTTTTTTCATGAACTCTTCTCTGGGTCTATATGTGCCTTGACCTAGAATACAAGTTCTTCCCAGATGAGATCTTCAAGTCAGTTGTAGAAAAATCAAATATATTCCCATGTGCAATATGTGATTGAGCAATTGTTCTGAATGACACAAAGAATATGTACCAAATACCCTAAATCTATTATCCTTTTAATTCCTTGTCTTCAAGTCTATGTGCAATAATTTGCCAGTTTAGGAAATTTCAGCAACAAGTTGGAAGAGGTAGATTAAATTGTAGTAATGCTAAAACTCAATTAGAACTTAGATGTTAGTACTTAAGTAGACTTGAGTAAATGGGAGAAGTAAATGAGGTAAATGTTCAATTGCAATTAGTGGATATATTTAAACTCAATCTTAGTAATTATCTATTAAGAATAGGACTTGATAGCTCTTGTAGTGACCTTGAACAAGTTGTGTAATTCCTTATCTTAAAAGTTTCCCAAGTCTGTAAACCAAGTGGATGCTATTTTCCATTCATGACCCCAAACCAATGTAGGATGCAATCTACATAATATATTATAAGATCTGTCTATATTTTCTAACACAACATTATTACCTTGCAAAAGTTAATAATATGTTAGCATTTATCCTCCATCGTAATAGACATAAACACCTATGTTTCTCTTTAATTCTGTTTAATCATGAATATCAATTTTTATGTGTCCAATATGAATCCTGTTTTGAACATGCATATAGCTTCTTAAGATCTTACATGTTATCTTACACTCTCACTTGTGAATTCAAAACCCTCTAATTTAGCATCATTAACCAAGTTAATCAACATATTTATTTCAGACAGTCAGTAATGATGTTAAAAAAAAAAAAAAAAACAACCCTATGTGCTGCTATAATGGCAAACAGTAAAGATTTTTGAGGGAGGGATTTACTGTGATACAAGAGGAGCTATAGCAAGACTGCCACAAAAGTATTCCTGAAAGTAGAAGACAGTACTTTGGGAAGAACTAGGGAAGGGCATCTTGGCTATTTTATTCCAGACTGAAGCCACTGACATTTATGTAGAACTTCAGAAGCACTAATATAGGAAAACAAATATTTCTTTTGTTTCTTTAAGTCATCATAAGACAGTATTATTTAAGAAAAACTCTCTGAATTCTTTGTCCATGGGATAATAGTATATGGTTGAAAGTTGGCCATTAAAATTAGGGACAAAGAAATATCTGGTGAACACTGTGATTGTGACTGGAATATTTAGAAAGCCTCTAAGACATGAACCATGATTTTAGGGAGTGCATGTTCTGTGAAAAACATCTAAATTTTAATGGCCATGTGGTGTAGGCAAGAGAGTGGACAGGTTGAACTTTGGGGAAGCTCAGAAGATAAGTGAAATGTGAACTTCACTATTAACTAAGAATTTGCTTAGAACAAAACAGGAAGAATTTCATGGGAATTTCAAGGGAAAGAGATATACATAGGTGGAAGTATTGGGAAGTGAGGCATAGTCCCACACTAATGTGGTGGCAATGAAATACTCTAGAGGTGTGGGCAGGCAGAAGAGACAGACAGAAAGCTTAAAATCCTGTGATTGGCTTTTCTTAACCTTGAAGCATCTGAAATTGGTTCCATAGGCAATGGATAAGGGGCTGAGGACAGTATACAATTTAAAAGTTGGGATTAATGTCATCAACTTATACCAATATTTTCTAATTTGACTGGTGTGGCAACACCAATAATTCAGTCCAGATCCAATATATATCAAATATTTAGGGTATTAAGTATGGTAGGACCTTCAGCTGCATCAAATACACATGCAAGCAAAATTCCACATAATATGGAAGTATATCTTTATTTGCATTGAATATGTTTTGATTTCCTCCCTTTGAGATAAAATTTGTCATTAAAATATAATTAATTCCTCTAAAGTAAGATAAAATGAAGTGAATAGTAGTGATATCACTTATCAAAATGCTCAGGATAAAATTATTTTCCCTTTTTCTTAGCTTTAGAATTAATTAACAAGGTTATTTTATAATCCAATCAATGTACTAACACTAATGCACAATTTGGTAGCCAGACCCAAATACTAATTACATCTTATACAATAATAAACATATAAGTGCATAAAATCAAGTTATATTTAGACAACCTCAAGAAATTATAAAAATGCATAAAACTAATTCTTCTTGTCCATCGAGAGCAATGTATTTATTTATTTTATTCTAAGACAGTCCTAAAAGTTATTGAATTGGACTTTAAAAGAATTTTGCCAAGATGGTTACCCTAGATATATTAAAATCTAGATGTAGTTTTCTCAATGAATAAGTGGATCTTTAGTAAACGCCCTTGGGAGGTAACTTGATTAAATATATGACCATTATCCATTTTACTGACAGCTGTTCACTGTTTCCCTGAGGCTTACAACTTGTTGTTATCAATATTTATTGAGTGTTCTCAAAGATTTAGACACTGAGCACACTGTGTGCATGAAGGCTCCCCTCTCCACAGAGCTGTACTTTGTGCTAGGACATCACCTGGCTACCACATATATTAAACATGTCACAGTCTGACAGGAGGGCAGTTCCACTTAAATAAATGCTCGTTCAGTTCTTATTCTTTTTGTTTATTTATATGTCTGCAACCATTTTAGATGCTTGACATGTGTATAGAGCAGAGAGAAGAAAAATAGTACCATTGTGGTCTCTGCCTTCATGAAATTTATTGTCTCTCTGCAAAGAAGCATTACATAGGTAATTACAAACATTATAATTGCTAGGAGAATTAGAAAAATAAAAATGAACAGGGTGCATACTGCAGGCACTAGGTTGATTTGGAGAGGGGAAAAAATACTCATTACACACAGTTCCTTTAGTTTTGCCCTAGTTACCTATTTTGGAAGCTTAGTGTTGAGGCCAGGCGTTCACTTATTCATTCCACCAAAGTTAATCAGTTTTATAGGCAAATCTATTGGGATGACACCTGAGGATAATCATCAAAGCAATTTGAGACTATTTCATTTATTGTAGAGCAATTGGATAAGAGGGGTGGTGTTTTGAATTAAAACTTTACATCAAAACTTGTTAAAACAAACTTTATTTGGAAGAAAAAAGAAACAAAAGCTCTGAACTATAAAATTTTCCTTTGTTATTACACTGTTCTTCAAGTATACTGCACTCAGTATTATGCACAGATTTTCAGCTATCAAACCTGGAAATGAAGAGTTCAATGTTTCCTTATGTTAACAGACATATAAGGAACGAAGTTCATGTGACTATATGAGCACTCAGCGTTTTGATCATTATTGTTAATGCCAAGAAGATAGAACATGATAGGTGACATATTTTTTGTCTATGCAAAACTAGTAATAAAAATGAAGGTAGTATTATTACTCCTTATCTGCTAAGCTTCATTAGTCATCTGCTTTATGTCATTTTCTAACCATATTATCAGTTCCTCTTTTTATTGAGTCTTTCAGAGACTTAACAATGGTTTAATTATAGTTATCTAGAATACTATAGAGAACAAAATGATTATGCCCTATAAAGGATATTTAATTTCCAATGTTGGCTACAAACAAGTTTTTTTTTTTCCCTACATGCCTATTTTAAGTGTAATTAGAAGTATGGTCATGTGTTTTTCTCCATGCATTCGCACTGTGTTTGGTACCTTGCAATGTTTAAATCTGTTATATCAAACGTAGGAGCAGGCATATGCAATCATCAGCAATGTACGGGAGTGTTGGACCTTCCACACATTCTCATGACATACATTTTCTCTTCTTTCTCTTCTTTCCCTCTCCTTTTTTTGATCCATGACCTATTTAACAGATGATTGATAATCTCAAAAAAAAATTAAAATCTTTTGGCTTCTCATTGACCACTGGGGCAAGTCCACACTGAAACACTACAGTTTTCCCAGTGTGTGTACTCAAGGACAGACTGACCACCAGACAGTCAACTTTATAAGAGTCTCATGTGTGCAGAACACTGATCTGGAAGCTCTGAGACATTAAACAGGTTCTAATGTTCCCAGTGAAAAGAGGACCATCTGGGACTCTCAGAGTCTAAGAGAGA
Organism: Orientallactaga sibirica; assembly: GCA_036365145.1. NCBI lineage: Eukaryota > Metazoa > Chordata > Mammalia > Rodentia > Dipodidae > Orientallactaga > Orientallactaga sibirica. The sequence continues at coordinate 7,116,371 of JAEOAD010000044.1, read as the reverse complement.
ATCAATTACAGGATGACTTTTTGACTGTGTGAAGGTGATCAATAACTGCTAGAGATTTCCAAGAGAACATTCCTCTTCAACCTTTGTATTTGTCCCTTGATGTTTATTGCCGATGACATGCGTTTATAATCCACCTGCTCACTCAGGCTCATCCAGAGAAGCAATAATTTTAGGGAGAAACCAGTGAAAATAATTCCTGAAAGAGTGAAAAGTATCACCATAGACTCAGAAGAAATAGTCTTCACATGGATTGCCATGTTTAATGAACATTCAAGATGCTTTGTCTTTTAGTAGTTCACTCTATGCCATAGTTTTAAAAGGTCTATTGGGGAAAAATTTCTATTTTGTATGATGTATACGATAGTCTCACTGGAGACCAGGAAGTCATCCACTAGTTGTGATGACTACAAGATTAGGGATTTCATTTCATTGTGATAAAGTATTTTTAAATTAATTGTGGTGCTAGAACACTATGAATTTACAACAATCTGCTAATCCATATCCTCTGCATGGGTAAATTTATGATATGACAGTCATATTTCAACTAAGCTTATGAAAATATTTCTTATTTCCCAGTGAGTCATTGGTCAGGGAAGCTATAGAGGCCCCCAGCACAAGATAGGCTATTGACATTGCTCTTGGTTGCCCGCCAAAGCAAGAAAGTATGCCCCTACTGTTGGAGACACAGGAAATTTGGGCTGCAGGACATAGAGTAACTAAGCTGGAACTCAGCTGAAAGCTTCACCCATGCCAAGTAACTTTCTTTGTAGCAGAAGGTACTATGCAAGCTGCTTGAGAAGTAAAGCCATCAAGAGTCCTCCTAGCTGTAGACCCTGTGTATTCCATAGTTGCCCTGCCAGGAAAAATATGATACACCCACTCATGCAATACTGGGATGAATATTATATAAGTAACCAACTACTTCCTGATTGGATTTGAGGCCCAGTTCAGTGGAGGGATTTCATGCCTGACACAGTAAACCTCGCCAAAAGCCTACAGTTGGGTACATACATCCAATGAGGAACATACTACTGTGGTTACACTCAGTGAACACCATGCCAAACTCTTTCCTGAGTATTCTTATTTGTTACCATAGAGCAGTACTGCTTGAGGCCTCAACCATGGAGTTCTTACTACAATAGACAGAGGTTAGTGCAGTAATGCACAGCCAAAAATTTGCCAAGAATAAGTGACTGCTGTGTGCTCTGCCTCAAACAGGAAAACTAAATCTCCTCTACTGAGGCTCAGAGAACCTCTTGGAAAAAAGGAGTGAAAGAATTAAAAAGGAGGATAGAGAGGAATGCTTCTGGGTGTAGCATGGTCATGACATTCTTGAAATGACAGCAGCTGTGATTTCCTGCACAAGTCTGAGCCTGTCACTACTTCACCAGCTATGAGGGAAGGATACCTGGGACTTCCCAGAGTAACTAATCCAGCTAACTGCTGCTGAGAAAGGGGTGGGGTCAGGGTTTTCAGTGGTTTTGTCACTGGTAAGTTGCCCGTTGCATGGTAAATAACCTTCCACCCATGATCATGCAAGCAATTCTAATTTAACTTGATAGGTCAAAAAAAGGCATGAAAGTAATGTGGGGATGAACAGTGTTAATGGGAAGGGGAATAGGGAAGGTTAACTTGGGAGAATAAAATCAAAATATAAACTTGTGTGAAAAAAGTCAAAAATGGAAACAACAAATAAATAATAAAAACATTTTTTGAAAAAAATTGGCTCAAAGAAACAAAGTAATAATAAGTTGTAGATATTATTTTTAAATATTTCTAAAATTAATTTTCTGTGGGCATTTTATCAGTTATTAGTAGCAACTCACACCCTTATTTCTCTCTCAATTATATGTGACTGTTTACAAAATTCAATTTACTTATTTTCCTTAGCCAAGATAAAAGCCAAAACAGCTTTGTAAACTGAGCTTTTAAGAGTTTGAATCAGATTTTACCTAGTGCACATGTTTAATGAAACACAACTTTGGTAATTACCCACCTGCATTCAATTATCAAAAATACAGACGAAACATAGAGTTGTTCCCATGATTCAGTGCTTTGGAGATGCACCACTCTGGTATATTTTCTGGAGTCTGTGCCTGTGGGTCACTGATGACTTTCCTCCCCCCCATCTTTACCCCCATAGTTCTCAGAATGACTATTTTATTTGAGCATTAGGGTTGGAGGGCATGACTAAGAGCCATTTTTCTAAGAAACACTCTCCCACAATCCCTTCCTTTTTATGAATTATGAGTACAAAAAGACACATTGCATGTATTATATTATTCCCAAGTCATAGGAAATGCATGTGCTTTATGGTTTATTTATTTTTATTGTTTACCAAAAGGCAAAAAAAGAAAATGTAGGTTGTATCAAAGAATGTGCATGACTATACCAAAATATAAACATGCAAACTAACTTCAAACAACTTGATAATTCTAGCAATGGAAATAAATGAAGAAGCTTATAGGCAGTGAATTCTGCCCAGATCACAGGTACAGGTACTAGCTTCCAGCCAACCTGATTCATTCTAGAAGCAGAATAAAGATGTGAGATGAAGCTTCTTTCACCAATTAGGAGACTGAAGGGACCACGGGGGAGTTGAAAGGTAAGCTCTGAAAGCACTGAGATAAAATGTGTTAGAATGAGGAGTCTACATCCTTCCTTATCAGTGGTGTGACATTTTATTTACATTTGCTGAGGCTTTTTGTCCTTCTGCTGCTGCTTTTTAAATATTTTTATTTGTTTGAAGAGAGAGTGAGCGAGAAAGAGAGAAGTGGGGAATAGAGGAAATGGGTCTGGCAAAGCATGTACTACTTTGCGCATTTGACTTTATATGGATATTGGGGAAATCAAACCCTGAATTATCAGGAGCAAGCAAGCTTCTTTAATCACTGAGCTATCTCTCCAGCGCCTGTTCCTTCTTCTTGGACAAAACACGAAGTGAGAAATCTCAATGTTGTCTCATTGGCTCATGCTTGCAATTGAGGATTTGATCTATAAATAATCCACATTTTTTTCATAAATTGTGTCATTTCAATTTTTCTCCTTCTTGGACCAGAATAGAGCATAAACATGGGCAAATCTTAGTATACTTTATCTTTAGCTAAGTTTGGAGAACAGTATAAAAATGACTCAGCAGTCTATCTTGATTTTGTGCTGAACCACTTCCAGCATCACTAACTAGCAGAGTTCATAATGTATAGATGAAAAGAGTCTGCTTGCTGTTGAGAGATAGTTTGATGTACATAAAAGGCTATGATAAAATATTCAAGATCAATATATTAGCTTAAATTCGAGACGACTGAGAATGTTAGGATAACTCAAGTGTACATGTTCTTAGGTTGAAATGGAGCACTATAAATATTATTGAGACATGTCTGTGAGAAAAATATAAATACCAGAACATTGTTTACATGTGTCATAGCACAGCATATGTGCACATGTGCACACACACACACACACACACACACACACACACACACCCCTATTTGCAAATGTTTGCCTAAGGACAAGTTTTACTTGTTAATCTGTATGGAATAAGGTGTACTGAAACCTGAAATCATAAGACTAAACTATAATTACTTAGTGACAATTCTTCTACTGATGTATATCAGTTTATTACAATTATATGTAGAGACAAAATGGAGTTAGCCTTTTCTTAATTTTTTAAAAATATTGTATTTATTTATTGGAGGAAAAGAGAGGCAAATAGAGAGTATGGCACACTGGGGCCACCAGCCACTGATAAAGAATTCCAAATGCATGTGCCACTTTGTGTATCTGGCTTATGTGGGACATGGGGAATCAAACCTGGATCCTTAGGCTTCACAGGCAAGCACCCTAACTGCTAAGCAATCTCTCAAGCCTAAATCAGTCTTTTATTTCCTTTTCTTTCTTTTTTTTTTTTTTTTTTTTTTTGAGGCAAGCCCAACAATATTGGGGGGGGACAGAATTGGCACACCAGGGACTTTAGCCACTGTAATTGAACTTCAGATGCATACGCAACCTTCTGCACATGTGTGATCTTGTGCATGTGTGACCTTCTGTGTTCTGGCTTAGTGGGATATGGAGAGTTGAGCATGGGTCCTTACTTGGCTTTGCAGGCAAGAGCCTTAACCACTAAGCCCCAGTCTTTTAATAAATGTTAAAGAGTAGGAATACTTCTATTACAAATAGAAAATTGCTGAAAAATATATTGATGCTCTCACCTAATATGTAATGCTCCCTTATGATAAAGAATAAATTGCTTATGCTTACCAGTAGTATTGATAGTTGGAAGAAGACATGAATAAATATTTTATAATTATTGAAGATATTGCACATGTACTGTTTTCAGAATATATAAAACCATCACTCAACCAACCCAAACATTGTTAAACATTCTCGAGGCAGATGAAAGTGAACCAAACTGCAGTCCTTCCTCTTATAGGCCTGACAAGGGAAGTTCAACTATCCTTTCTGCTTTCTTCTGTGGGCTTGATTTGTTTTACTCGCCTATTGTTTTTTTCTGTACTGTTTACTCAAAGCAACATCCAAGCTTGGCATCTCAGCTTTTGAGAAGAATCAACAGGACGTTCTTTCAATTCAGTGTGGTTTGATTTCCATTTCTTGTGACTGAGATATACATGCCCAGTTGTAAAAGGATGGCAGCTTCCTTTGAATTCGCAGACACAGCAAAGAGAAGAACACTTCCTATAAGAGATGAGCCACCTAAATTTCACCCTCCAAGGCTCAGTGAACAATTTGGTAGAGAGTGTGGAAAGAATGTAAGTGCCAGAGGATGGGGCAGAGTGCTATGGAACTCTGAATTCCAGGCATGACATGGAGATTGCATTCATGACTTCACAGTGACTGTTGTAACCTGTAAAAGACTCACATAATAGACTGACAGGCAGCTAATTGTGTCTAGAGGAGTGGAGATACATTTTTCTGCAGTGTTTTAGACTGGTAAGAACTCACATGTTCTGGTAAAGAATCCCTATACCAGGCTGGCAAGATGGCTTAGCAGTTAAAGCACCTGCCTGCAAAGCCTAAGAATGCTTATTCAAATCTCCAGTTCCCATGTTTAGCCAGACGCAAAAGTGACGCAAATGTGCAATGTTGCACATGCCCACAATTGGGCGCATGCATCTGGAGTTAGTTCAGAGCAGCTGAGAGGCCCTGGTGCACTCATTCTCTGACTCTTCCTCTTCCTCTCTCTTTTTCTCTCTCTCTCTCTGTCTCTCTAAAAAAAAGGAATTCCTATCCCATGATCATGCTGGAAAACTCCAAATAAACTCGATGGTCCCACCTACATTAAAGAAAAAGAAGACATCAAAATAGGGCAAGGAAGCCAGGAGTGGTGGCGCACGCCTTTCATCCCAGAACTTGGGAGGCTGAGGTAGGAGGATCGCCGTGAGTTCAAGGCCACCCTGAGACTACATTGTGAATTCCAGGTCTCTGAGCTAGAGTGAGACCCTACCTCAAAAACAAAAACAAAAACAAAAACAAAAAAAAAAAAAAAAAAAATAGGGCAAGGTACTAGTTAGGAAGAAGAATGCATTCTGTGAAAGTGAAATGGGGAAGGAGGTTAAGTGAAGGTAATGGGAGGAGATGAAAATCAAAATAAATTGTATGATGTATATTACATTAATATATGTATATTATATGTATAATGGTATATCATATTGACATGTGTATATAAAATTATAACTAACTAAATAATTAAATAAAAGTACTTGAAAACCATAGAGTATATCCCCAGATTCAGATAAATTTTCAACTGTTTTATTTACATTATTAAATTTCAAAAAAAAGTAAAACAAACATAACTGTAGTTGAAAGTCTATGGGGCCTAATAAAAACCATGGCCAGGATACAGGATGAATCCAGCAGAGGTTCTGCCCTCTCCCATAGAGAGAGAAAGAAGAATTCATTGAGTAGTTTGAGCAGATAGACTGTCACATAGAGCAAATGAAGCATACAATAAAGAGACATAATTCCAAATCTCTTAACAAATAAGTTACAGTATTAAACAATTTTAAAAACCTGATTTGCAAAGAAATTGGAAAATATGACAAAAAGTGAAAAGGACATGATTACATGTATATCTGAGACAGAAAAAGACAGAAACAGGCAGAAAGAGAGAAAGAGAGAGAATATGGGTATATCAGGGCCTCCTGCCACTATAATGAACTCCAAATACGTGGGCCACTTTGTGCATCTGGCTTTATGTGAGAACTGGGGAAGTAAATCCAGGCCATCAAGCTTTACAAGCAAGCACTTTTATCTACTGAGCCATCTTTCCAGCACATAGCACACTTCTAACAATCAATGAATCCAAGAAAACTTTATTTCAAGAGAAATTTGAAAATACTCGAAGATTAATAAAACCAAAAATATTCAAAAACTAGAGTATAATTTACAGTTGTGGATACCTATGATTTTAAATAAAAACCTCAAATAAATAAATGAAACCCCAATCTTCAGAAGCTAGGAAAAAGTTGAAGCAACATGGAGAAAATAAATTCAACATCTAGACTAGAAATATATAAGAGAAGAAAAAAATAAGCAAAAATTGCCCCTAAGAAAAGATCAACAAAACAGACAATCTTTAGTGAGATTGCACCCACCAAACGGGGAGAGACAGATCAAATTATTTTTTTTTTTCTGGTTTTTTTTCGAGGTATAGGGTCTCACTCTGGCCCAGGCTGACCTGGACTTCACTATGCAATCTCAGGGTGGCCTTGAACTCATGGCAATCCCCTACCTCTGCCTCCCGAGTGCTGGGATTAAAGGCATGCACCACCATGCCCGGCAGATCAAATTATTAAAAGCAGGGATGAAGGATAGGGCTGTCTCATGGTAGACTTTATAAAAATAATGATTCTAAGAAATATTCTGAGCAAATATATGTCCACAAATAGCTTATCTGGATAAACTAACCAGCTGATACACAACCTAAGTAGACAGATACAAATTTACAAAACAAAATGAAGAAAGAATTTTAAATCTTATAAGATCTATAATAAGTAGAGGACCTGAATTATTGAGCAAAACATCTTCCTACAGAGGAGAGTTGTGCTCCAGATGGCCTCAGTAATGGAGGGGCCATCAAATTCTTCCAAAACACTTTCAAAAATGAAAAGGAGAGGCTGGAGAAATTGCTTAGTCAGTAAGGTGCCTGCATGTAAAGCCTAAGGACCCGAGTTCAATTTCTCAGTACCCATGAAAAGCCAGAGGCAATAAGAGGTGCATGCATCTGGAGTTCCTTTGCAGCAGCAGAAAGCCCTGGCAATGCCCATTCTCTCTCTCTCTTTTTACTCCTTTGTCCCTCTTTCTTTCTCTTAAATAAATAAGTAAATAAAATTAAAAGCATTTTAAGAAGGAGGTCTGGAGAGATGGCTTAGCAGTTAAGGTGCTTGCCTGCAAATCCTAAGGTTCCAGGCTCAATTTCCCAGTACCTATATAAACCAGATGCACATGCTGGAACATCTGTCTGGAGTTCATTTGCAGTAACTAGAGGCCCTGGTGTGCCCATTCCTTCTCTTTCTTTCTTTCTTTTTTTTTCTTTCTTTCTTTCTTTCTTTTTTTCTCTTTCTTTCTTTCTTTCTTTCTTTCCTTTCTTTCTTTTTCTTTCTTTCTTTATTTCTCTCATGAATAAATAAATAAAAATAAAATATAATAAAGAAGAAAGAGATGTATAAGAGAAAAAAAGCAAATCTAAAAGGACCAGAAGGAGGGTAACAAAGGGCCATTTCTCTAACTGCTTTATGAATCCAGTATTACCTTGATATTAACCAAGATAACATCCCTGATTGACATAAGACATGATCTTTTTGAAAAACTTTTTAAAAGATTTTATTTTTATTTATTTATTTATTAGTGACAGAGGGAGGAGAGAGAGTGTGTGTATGTGTGAGAATGGGTGTGCAAGGGCCCCTTAGCCACTGCAAATAAACTCCAGATGCATGCACCACCATGTGCATCTGGCTAATGTGGGACCTGGAGAATCAAACCAGGGTCCTTAGGCTTCACAGGCATGTGCCTTAACTGCTAAGCAATCTCTCCAGCCCATAAGACATGATCTTAAATAACCAAAATACTGAGAAACCCATACCTACTTGCAAACCTTAAATGAGGTTGTCTTATTTTAGTTCCTAAAACCAATAAACAAAAATCAATTTTACTTTATATGTTAACAATAAATAATCTGAAAATATTTGAAAAAACACATTCATTTACAATAGCATAAGATAAAGTACCTAGGAATAAATTTAATGCAAGAAGTAAAAAAATGAACTTGCATATTGAACCTTATGATGCATTATTTTGAGCAGGAGCTTAAATTTTGAAGCTAAGCTGCTACATCTACCAATAGAACATACAGTGCATGTGTGCAGTGTAAGAATTATTGCCTTCAGTTTTCTGAGAAATCTTTGCTTTCTCTCACTATCAAAAAAAATTCTCAGAGAACAACAAAAAAACTTTAAAATAAAATGCCTAAAATTTAACTTAAAATACATGCTTAAATTAATAAGCAGCATAGATGTTAAGGCACTTACCAGCAAAGCCTGACGAAACATTTTGATTTCCTAGTACCCAGGTGAAGCCGGATGCACAAAATGGTGCATGCATCTGGAGAATGGAATTCACATTCTCTCTCTCACTCTCTTCTCTGTCTCTCTCTGCTTGACAAGAAATTTTGCAAAACACTGCATATTTCCTTAAAGGGCTGATTCCAAAAAATGCATAAACAATTAAGAAGACAATAAGGCAATTTATAAAAACAGACAAAAGCTTGAGCAATGCTTTCAAAAACATTTATGAGTGGCCAATTAGCACATAAGCAGGTAATTTATAGTTTATAGAAAACTGAAAACAAAATGAAATGTCACTACTATACTATCATAAAGACTGAAGTTGGATCTGTGAAGATTTCTCAGTAGTTATAAAATTTGAAAACAAGGGGCTGGAGAGATGGCTTAGCAGTTATTCACTTACCTGAGAAGCCTAAGGACCTATGTTTGACTCTTCAGGTCCCATGTAAGCCTGGTCACAGATATGGTGCATGCATCTGGAGTTCGATTGCAGTGGCTAGAGGCTCTGGCATGCCACTTCTCTCTCTCATTAAAAAAAAATCAAAATAAAAGAAAGCAGCAGGTAAAAGGACTGGCATTCCCCCAGATATTGGAGATATAGAACAATTTAGATTTTCATGCATTGTTTGGGAGAATGTAAAGTAATACAAAGGTTCTGGAAAGTGATTAAACTGTTCTTTGTGATGACTCTACACATGTGCTCATTTATGATAGAGCAATTTCAATTGCAAGTGTCTAATCAAGAGGAACGAAATAACATGTTTCCAAAACCACTTAGGCAGGAATGTTTGGAACAGCTGTGTGCATGAGAGTCAGGAACTGGTAACACCCCCAAGTATCCATCTGCATAAGAATGGGTGAGCAAATGGTGGTCAGAACACCCAGCAACTAAAAGAGCTCAAGTCTAGATATAAAAACATCTCAGGTGAATCTCCAAGTCATTATGCTGAAACATGCATAAGCTCGAGTGTATAATGACTGACTAGAGCTTATGACGAGTAAGAGCAGGGGTACATACGTGGACAGCGTAGATTCCTCTAGGTAGGCAGTGGAAATTCCCTGGAGTGGGTGGTAAGAGGGAATTTCCCCAATTGATGGAAATGTTTTTAATTTAACTGGAATGTAATTAGGCTTTAAGGATGTACATATTGATCAAAATTCTTTAAACTTTACACTCTTAATATGTTGATCCATTAAGATAGGCAGAACCTGTAAGAAAAGAGTGAAAATCAAAAATTATAGAGAAAGCATTTCTGTAGTAGGAGGAGTTTCTCATGTTAAATAACCTTGCCATAGGTTTATAAATTGGATGATTGAATTCAAGGTGAACTTAGAACTCTGATTGTAGAGAGAATAAACTGGCCAAAAGAAGCTTCTACCTCCAGGTCTAAATATTTTATAGTATTTTCAGCATACAAACTGTCTCAAGAACTTGAAGCCTCCCCAACAATGGGAGAGCTGGGTCATACATTCTTAGAGTTATTAGTTAGGAGAGGGCAACGATTCATGAACAGGTATCTCCTCGTCTGTCTGCATGACTGACACACAATAGGAAAACAGGGATCTAATGATTCATTACTTGTTGCCAGGACCTTTAGAAGACATTGCATTGCATAATTCTATCAAGCTCTGTTCCCTATGGACCTGTATTCCAAGGGATGCCATTAACAGACCACCAGGTGAACAGTGGCCCTGGGGCTGTGCATGTGACAGGTGGCTTAGGTATCAAGAGATATGTGGTTCAAACTGAACCAAAGGCTGAGAATAACTGAAGAGATACTATAAAACCTTTCATCTGGGGCTGGAGATTTGACTTAGTGGTTAAGGGTCTTGCCTGCAAAGCCTAAGCACCCATACTGAACTCTCCAGATCCTACATAAGCCAGACACACAAAGGCAAAGCAAGCATAATGTCACACATGCCCACTAGATGGAGCAAGCATCTGGAGTTTGATTGCAGTGGGTGAAGCCCTGGCATGCCGATTCTCTCTCTCCCTCTGCCTCCCTCTAAAATAAACAAAATTAAAAAAATACTTCCATCCGAGGCAGACACAAAACACACATATAGGTATTCAAATAACTCTGTGCATGTGAAGAGGTAATGCCAACAAGATAAATTCATCATGTGAGACTGGAATAAGTCATTAGATACTTAACATTGCAGAGCTTTTGAAGAACCACAGTTTGATTTTAAAAAATAAATAAATCATTAAAATTATACTTAGAGGGGCTAGAGAGATGGCTTAGCAGTTGAGACACTTTCTTGCAAAGCCTAAGGACCCAGATTCAATTCCCCAGTATCCACATAAGCCAGATGCACAAAGTGGTGCATGTGTTTGGAACTCATCTGTAGTGGCTGGAGGCCTTGGTGCACCCATTATCCCTATTTCCCCCACTCTCTTTCTGAAATAAATTAATTAATTAAATATTTTTAAAATTATGCTTAGAATTTATTATGGAATATGAAGAATTATAGAAACAACTGAATCTTTTACACACATGCATCAATTATAGCTATAAGTAAAAATGCATTAGGTACTCCCATTCAAATAACTCAACTCTGAAATTTAGGCAAAATCTGAAATAAGTATTGTGGAATGTGATTAGTTTAATATAAAAAATATTTTTCATTTGTATAAATTAATAATTCAAATAAAATTTCCCTTTAGCAAGAAAGAAAAAAAATAATCAACTGTACAATAGAAAAGAAATTGCAGACACTATCTTAGCTATGTAATTTAAGCTAATATCATCAACAAAGGAGCCAATAGATATCATAGGAACCTTAACACACTGAGATTCTCATGTGTTACTAAAATCTAAATTATAAAGTCTAAGGAGATTTATTCCACCAACATACTTGGGGTTTAATTAGCTCTTATCATTTCTGAAAAGAATATGTTCAAAATTGCCACCTTTATTTAAATATAATGATACTAATACTTTAAGTGTTCAAAGACTAAGGACACTTGAAACAAAGTGACATGTGATCCAAGATTTTATCTAGAACCAAAGAGAAGTTTGGGAAAGGATATTATGGATATAAGTAGCAGCATTTGAACATGTTACTGAAATTCAATAATATAGTATTAATGTAAAAGCAGGGCATAGTGGAGCATGCCTTTAATACCAGCATTCAGTAGGCAGAGGTAGGAGGCTCACTATGAGTTTGAGGCCACCCTGAGACTACATAGTGAATTCCAGGTCAGCCTGGACTATAGTGAGACCCTATCTTGAAAAACCAAATGTAAAATATTCTGAATTTGATAATGGTACCACACCTATGTAATGATAGATATGTTCACTTAGAAAAAACTCACTGTGCCATGCTATTGCAAGAAAAATCTGGCATCTTTCACTTACTCTCCAATATATTGAAATATATATATACAATAACTAGATAATAGGTAGGTGATGGTGATAAAATATACATGTTAGAGCCATGCCTGGTGGCACATGCTTTTAATCCCAGTACTTGGGAGGCAGAGATAGGAGGATTGCCTTGAGTTTGAGGCTCTCCTGAGACTACATAGTTAATTCTATGTCAGCCTGTACCAGGGTGAAACCCTACCTCGAAAAACTGAAAAAAAAGACAAAAAATAAAAATAAAAAGATAGATGTTATATAGATATATATTGTGTAGAAGTAATTATGTGAAATCTTTACAACTGTAAACTTACATAAAGGGTATATAAAGGGTAGGTTAGGTGTTTATATAATTTCTAAGATTTTCTATAAGTTTGAAATCTTATGGAAAAGTTAAAATAATTTATTTCAATAAGTGAGTTTTGTCAGGAAGTAATAAGAAAATGGTTGTCCTAGTTAGGTTGTTTGTTTTCTGAGAGTCAAAGAAGTTAAAGCAAAATCACACACACACACACACACACACACACACACACACTTTTAATGCTAGCAGAAGGATAATTACAGAACCATATGGAAGTTATTTTTCAACAGAAGATATTAGACGTGGCAGAAGTTTGCCTATGTAAACAACTCTTTATACATTTTAATAGAATAACATCAAAAATTCTTTTTGTTTTGATCATAACTGTGTTTAAATTTGGTAAACAAGTGTCACATGGATGACTTGCCAACTTTTAAACTTCCTCTCACAATCTAGGATTATTGCAGTTCAATTATTCAGTGCCTCAATTTGGCTTTGAAGGAAGAATCAAAATATATACTGGCTTGTTTATTTTATTGAGCTCAAAATTCTTACTCAACATTGTGACAGTGCCTTTTTTTTTTTTTTAACCATTATTGTCATCAACATAGACATAGTGTTCTTATTGCTTCACGTTTTATTTTAAAATTGCTGGGTTTTTGTCATATTTTTATTAAGTAGAAACTTTGTATTGACACATAATATGTTGGTACCATCATTTCCATCTTCCCTGTCCACACTCTATTGAGGGACTTCGGTAATAGGATTGCTGGTACTCACCATGGAGTTGTGGAATATTAATCGTGAGACCAGCAGTCAGTCATTGTGGGGAGAGGGGCAATGTCTCTGGATATTTCCTGCCACCCTGTGGCTCTTATATTCTTTCTGTCTCCTCTTCCACAAATTTCCCTGAGCCTTGGTGGGTGTGCTTTAACTCTACCTTATTGTTGAGCACTCAGCAGTTTCTGAATTTCTGCTTTGGTGCAATTAGAGTCTCCTCAGTGTCTGTCTCCATCACCCTGGCACAGGTTGTCAGCGCATGATGGAAGCAGCACTCTTGCTCATCTCAGCAGTTCCTCTTTGGTTTCACCTGGCTCCTAGCTGCTGTGCTAGGGGTGGTTCATCTCCTGCCAAGGAGTCAACTATCCTTGTCTTGTTGATAGATTTGGATTTTTCTCAGTTCTCACTGCCTTCTGAGAACAGATTCTCTAAAGGAGATGAGATCAGGATCAGTTAAAGGGGACAGGCATTATTAATTTAGAGAGATTTTGATGGGTGTAGCCTCTCATTTGGACAAAGATTAGTGGGAGCTTCTCATTGGAGTCCATCATCTTGGTCTCCATAAGAGTCTGACCTGGTTCCTAGTTCCAGTTATGGGCTCCTTTCCATTGAGCAGATCTCATGGCCGATCAGATAGCCATTGGTTACCCGCTAGGCTGGGTGCCGCTATTGCACAGGTGTGTACATCTTGTCTGGCTGATTGCTTTCATAGAGCAGTGCCCCCTACTTGATCACACATTGTTGGCTATTTCCTCCCAGCAGCTCAGATAGTACTTCTCAGCAATATACTGGCTAACCGTCTGGGAACTAGCTTTCTTCTAGATTCAGCAGGATTTCTTGATGCTCTGAGATGGCAGGATCTGGTGTCTTCAGCAATAGCGTCTTACCTTTTGGTGTTTTATTTATTTATTTATTTTTTTGATTTTTTGATGCAGTGTCTAAACCAGGTTGACATGGAATTTACTATGTAGTCTCAAGGGAACCTTGTACTCATGTTAATCCTCCTACCTGCCACTTTGTGCATCTGACCTTATATGGTTACTGTGGAATTGAACCCAGGCTGTCAAGATTTTCAAGCAAGCTCCTTTGACTGCTGAGTCATATCTCCAGCCCAAACTTGATGTTTTATTTAATTTTTCTCTTTAGGAACTTTTAAAACAAGTTTTCATTCATTTCCAAGGTTATGCATTTTAAAGTGGTAAATTGTAACTAAAGTTATCATATTAAAAAATTAAATATTCAAGCCTCTAGTGAATTAAAGTGACCTAAGGTCCTGTTTTTAAAAGTTTAATTTGTTATACTTAATCAACAATACAATAAAATAATTAAAAACAACAAAATCTGTATGTAATACTAAGAATATTTGTTCATTTTTTTAAAAAATTTTATTTATTTATTTGCAAGCACAGAGAGAGAGAGAGAGAAGAGAGGCAGACAGAGAGAGAATGGGCACACCAGGGCCTCTAGCCACTGCCAACAAACTCCAGATGCATGTGCCCCTTGTGCATCTAGTTTATGTGGGTCCTGAAGAATCGAACCGGGATTGTTTGGTTTCACAGGCAAATGCCTTAACCACTAAGCCATTTCTCCTGCCCCCATTTGTTTATTTTGATATAGTATTTTTCTTATTTCTCTTATTTCAATTTCCTTTATCTTTTCTTAGCCCCACCTCTGAAGCCTGATATTAGCAAGTTGGCATATATCCGTCTATGCATATGTTGTACGGAATATACAAATATCCATGATCAAAGATATCTCCCCTCAATAATCAGAATGGATACTTGTTCAATAAATGAACACCATAACTGATAATGTAGAATTTAAGTATATTCTTAATCTAATCATATACATTTAGACACATTTATAATCCTTTATAATCCTTATAATTTATAAGTTATAATCCTATAATTTATAATTATAGCTATTGATTTAAAATTTTCTTGCATTTATCACACAAAAATTTTAGTTTTAGCTCCTTCAAAGCTGAACCAAACCCTGAAGTTGTTGGCCAAACAATTTACTATAGGATTTTTGAAGATTTTTGTTAAACATCCCCTTATCTTTCCACTGTTGTTTGGTCCACATACCATTTCTGCATATGTGCTTATGACCTTCATCTACCTGGTCTCTACAAAGTTTTTAATTTTGCTGTCATTAAAGCAAAAACTCTATTTTAAATCACATTTTATTATATGTCATAACTGAACCAGCAAAAAAAAAAAAAAAAAAAAATGATACAAAGGCAATTAACAGCAACAACTGGCCCTTAGTATGTGAATGCCTCATGGAATAAACCTAACTGTAAGCAGTTTGGAATCAACTTTCAGGGAGGAACAGAAGACTAGATGAATTTGATGAATCATTTAAGTGGGCAATGGCCAAATTGCTGCTTTGATATGTTCTTAAACCATTTATTTTATGTCAAGGAAATTATCCAAGACACATTTACCACTTTTTCTTTACATTAATGTCACATAGTTCATAACTTTTCTATGCAATGACTTATTTCTAACTCCTTTCAATAATTGATATTTCAATAAATTATATGCTAAACAACCAGCAACACAGCCCTTGTGGATAAGCATTAACTTATTTCTATGGGAGCTGGAGAGATGACTCAGTAATTTAGGTGCTTGCCTACAAAGCCTAACTTCCTGGTCTTGATTCCTCAGTCCTCACTTAAAGCTGATGCATAAGGTGGCACATGCAGCTAGACTTCATTTCAAGAGGCTAGAGGTCCTGACATTCTCTCTCTCTCTCTCTCTCCTGCAAATAAATAAATAAATAACATTTTAAAAGAGTGTTTAAATGGTGCTCAGAGAATGGCTAAACAGTTAAATGTACTTCCTTGTTAAGCCTGAATTTGGCTACAAAGTGGTGCATGCATCTGTGGACCTACAACAGTGGGAGATGGAGTCAGGAGTTTCCAAAGCTAATGGACAAGCTAGGCAGATGTTCATTTATAACACCAGATCCTGTATCAAAGAAGTTAGAGCACACACACTTTGAAGTTGTGTGCTGATCTGCAAACACACACACACACACATATAGTCACACACAAGCAAAGAAATAAATTTATATAAAGATTATTTCCACCTTTGAGAACTACAAACATTGTTTCTGTTGCGATTTTTACATAGATGTCCTCAGATATTGCTACATTTATTTCTATAAGACACATCCTCTAAAGTATTTGCTTGTATTTCTTTTCCTTCTTATAATATTTATAAATTTGGGATAGATATATGGCTCGAAAAGATTAAGTATGCTTGCTGCAAAAGCATTGGAGCAATTGCCCAGTTAAAATCTCCAGATCCCATGTAGAACATCAGGGCATTGCTACTGATACCTGTGATCCAGTCCTGCAGGGGCAAATCCTCAGGAATCACTGGAGCTTTTAAGTTCCAGAATCAGTTAAAAGAGACTCTGGCTCAAAATGAGACCAGGAGGAAGAGGAGCAGAGTGAGACCTTCAATATTCGGCTCTGGCTACCACCACAGGCCACCATATGTGGAGCCACAAGTGCACATGCATGTATGTACACCACACACATACACACACATGTACACGCACACACACACTACATTGCACATACACGTGTGTGCATGCACACACACAAATATATTTACATTTAAAAGATAATTTTAAAATATTTTAATGTAAAACCCTTGTCTCAGAATGGGCAATCATAATCCTTATATCCATGTGGCAAGGTTTTCACCTGTTGGAAAAATTAATCCACTCTATGGAAGAAATGCATATAGATAGACAAACTTTATCTTATTGCGAAAGATATTTCATAAGCACAGTTCTCTGGTCTCTAAGCGTGCATATAGAAAGTGCTGCATTTGGAATAAATATGATGATAATATCATATCTTTCACCATGATCTCTGTCATCAAGAGAAAATGAAGCCTGTATTGGGATGGTAGGGGAAGGAAAACATGAAGCATTTAAATATATAAAATGTCACTGTGATGTACATTTCTTATAAGTCATAAAACTATTGCAGCATAAAAGTAGGTCTGCTTTTAGTTACCCATTATAGACTCTTTTGAATTTAAAAGTTGTTATAGGACAAGAAGCTTTTGCGAATAACATGCTTTATATCTTCATTTAAATTGCATACTATTAATCAATTGTTTTATGTAGGATTCAATACCAAGTATCCCAGATATGTATCAGGACTATAAGGTTACTTGAATTTTTTTTCTGTGTCTCTAATCACATGCTAAGGCTACAAATTCTAAGCCAGCTGCTTCCATGAGCATCTAATGACATCTGATTGCTGATTGGATGTGCTTCGGCATAAAGGAGATTTGATGAGGTAATATCACCGTTGTTTTCATGGTTACCAATGCCTTTGAAATGCTGATCAAGTTTTCTAGTAGCCAGAAATGTAGGAGAGGGGCTTTGCTTTATATTTTTGCTTTAATTTTACAACCCTTTACATATGCAAACCAGAGATATAGAAGGTAATAAAGCTTGGTGGTATAAAATGTATTTTTCAGTTTTACTTATTCAAAAACCATGTGTTCCATCTTTCTTTTGAAATTTATATTCAGAATAATACATTGACTTTTTAAAGTAAATTATGGAATTATGTACTGTCACTACCCTCACATATCTCATTTAGGACAGAACAATGAAGAAGTCTGTTGTAAGGTTTTCATTAATTGGTGGAATGCACCAATTAATTACTGTTTGTGTAAATCTTATAAAGTTAAAATGAATGAATGGGTACATAATAATTTTATAGGTGATACAGTGTTGTTGACTATTCTTATGCTAATATCTAAGTCATGAGCATCCACATGACCCTTCTCGCTGGCATCATCTCTAGCATCAATCCCTGCAGGAACAGAAATGGGACTGTGCATCTTGATTAAGCTATTTGCTAAGGAGGTCAAACCATGTCTTTAGAGTGGTACAGTCTGATTATCTATGTAGATGTTCATGGTACCACTTCTCCCATTATGGATAATTTCCAGAGATCCAAGTGGTATCACTCCATGGATACTTGAGAAGAGATGTTGTCAATCAGCTTGGTCAGGTCAGCCCACTCCTCTTCTGTGATGCTGACTCTCCATTTTCAGCTTGACCGGATCAAGAATCAAATAACATATATGCTTCTGGACCAATCTTACAGGCCATTTCAAGGAAGGATTACATGAAGAAGGAAGACCTTCTCTAAGACGTAGAGAAATCTGAGGAAGGAAGGAGCAGAGCTGCTTATGTCTCCCCATGTGCACTACTTGCTGATGAGTGACTCTGCCTCACCTCTGAAGACCTACTGATGTTGCAGTACAGCTTCTTTGGCCTTGCAATGAGGATGCAGGGTCAGCAGCTCTCCAGGAATTTTCCAGAACTTCAAGGCCAGACTGTGACTGTTGAAGCTTCCAGTCTTTTGGGCAGAGTAGCTAGAGGGTTTTTAGCTTTTCCAATGTGCAGAAAACCATTTTTGGAATACTCAACCAAGATGATGTAAACCAGTCAAATGCACCCCCTTTGTGATATATAAATTGATTCTACATGTTCTGTTCCTCCACAGAATGATGACGAACACACCTTTAAAAAAGACCAGTTTATTAAATATACTATTCTGAGTAAGTGGGTTGTGTATTTTTCATAATACACATGAATTCTGCATCAAATTAAGAAGAAGTCAAACACTATCATTGTCTTTAATTTAAAATTAAGCATGCTTTAAGGTCACTTAGGGTGCCAAATTGATTAGGGTCATAATTTTGGTTATTAATATAATGTATCAGTTTGCCTTGGTTCAGCATTACTTTTAAATATAGTTTTGCTAAAGCCATATCTGAAATGTCACTTCCTGTCTTGTTATCATCAGTCACTCTCTCAGTTTAATCTGTGGATCAGAATTAAAGCTTCTTTCTTAACCTCGATAGCCATCCTTTCCATGACATATTCCTTTTACTTAATTGAAAATAGCAACTCAATAGGAGGTTATATTCTTGAGCAGTTTATTCTTCTCCTGCATATCTTGTAATTTAAATAACACCATGTAAATTCAATAATACTTAAACATGGTGGTAGAAAGCCAGAACACCTAATGTATGTTGTAAGGAAATAAGGTAGGGAAGGAAACAGAAACAGGTGTCTTAAGCCCAATCACACATATGAAGCTGCCATCATCATAGGCTTCTATTTCTTTAAAATTTATTTATTTGTTTGCAAAGAGAGAGAAGAAACTGACAGAGAGATCGAGAATGGGTATGCCAAGGCCTCCAGCCACTGCAAACAAACTCCAGATGCATGTGCCACTTTGTGTATCTGACTTAAAACGGGTACTGGGGAATCAAACCCAGGCCATTAGGCTTTTAAGACAAGTGCCTTAATTGCTAAGACATCTCTCTCACCTCCCAAACACTTTTAATTGGCCACACTAATGAAAATAGAAGCAGCTAGATTCTGCAGGCTGCAGTAACAGGGTTTACACTGGGCAGGGCTCATACACACTGAAACTGCACAGCCAGACATGATTCTGGCGCTGAGCTCAATGATCAGCCTGATGAGGCTGATCGGAGACTATCTAGTAGTTCACTGGAGGATATTGTTTTTGAAATGTATTTATAAAATGGTTATACTCGTATATCCTCTCTCCCTCATGCCCATTCTACTGAGGATTCTCCTTGGTGGAGTTATTGGTATTCATTGTGGGGTCCTAAAAGCCTCAGCCAGACTCCGGGGTCATTGAAAGTGCTTCAGGCTATTCCTACCCACCCCGAAGCTCTTACACAATCTTTCCTCCCCATCTTCCACAATGTTCCCTGAGCCTTGGCTACAAAGTTAGACATTGGATTTAGTGTTGAGTTCTCTGTGGCCTCTGGATCTATGTCTGGATGGGGTTTGAGTGACCACAATGCCTGTGACCATCTCTCTGGAATTGGTTTTCTGGCTAACAGTGACAGTAGTAGCCACATCACCACTTCGTCTGCAGTGACGCCCTTGGGGCAGATGTGTGAAGGCGACTCACCTCCTGGTATGCAGTTTGCTGTCTATTGTTGATGTATTGATGGATCATGGGTCTCCCAGGTATTTTCCAACAGAGATTCTTCAACCATAAGTGAGATTGGTTTGAATTAAAGGGGATAAGCATAGTTATTAGGGAGATTTATTGGAGGATATGCTCACTCCTCTTTTTTAATTTAAAGTTATTTATTTTTATTAGTTATGCACATAATGTGAATACATCCATGTTGGTGTCATTGTTAACCTCCTCCCTGTCCTACCCCTCTGAAGGGACCCTCCTCATTGGGGAATGTGGGTCATGCATTGTGGGGGTAGCCATCAGTTATGAGGAAGAGACAGTGCATAATGTCCCAGCTTGTGGCTCTAACAATCTTTCCTTCCCTTCTTCCATGAATTTCCCTGAGCCATGTTGGGTTCATTTTAGGTGTATTTCAGTGATGAGCTCTTAGGATCCTCTGTGTCTTTGGATCTCTGGTTTGGTAGGAGTTGAGTGTTCTCTGTGTCTATTTCCTTCACCCCTTTGTTGATACCAGTTTCACCAAGAAAGCAGCACTCTTGCTCATTTCCCCCATTATTCTATGGTTTCAGCTGGGGCCCTGGTGATGTGCAATAGGCTGATTCTCTCCTCAGGTTTTAGTGGAGGTTCTCTCTCAAGACTATTAATTTTCTATTCTAGGAAATCTGGCTTGGTTCCAGAAGTAGATATGAATTCTCCCTCAATGAGTGAGTCTCATGTCCAATCCCTGACCAACTGATTCCCCACATAGGCTATGTGTCACTGCGGTAGTTTGAATATATGGCCCCCAATATATTCAGTGTTTTATTTGTTTGTAGTTTGCATCTGCAGCCACCTGGCTGGAGCCAGTGTCACTGGGCGGATCTTAAGGTGCGGTGGTGGGTTTGAGATTCTATTGTAAAGATATGCAAACTTTGCCTAGCTGTACTTCCTGAGGTGTGCTATGCTATGTGGCTTTTGGCTTATGGCTTTGCTCTCTGTGTTTGGTCCTGGAAGGCAGGCCAGCTTCTTCTGCCATTATGGAACTTCCCCTGGGTCTGTAAGCTTCAATAAATTTCCCTTCCTCCATAACTGTGCTTGGTCTGGAAGTTCATCTCAGTGAACCTGAAGCTCTCTGTCACAGTCACCATGGCACAAGTGTGTGCTTCTTGCCCAGCTGGTTGATTTCGTATGCAGTAGGATCTCCTGCTTATTTCCTCTCTTGGAAACCATTATTCCCCAGCATCCCCCACAGCACTTTCCATCTCTCTGAGGGCTAGCCAGAAGGAGACTGGTTTCTATCTCAGATGTGGCATGGTATCTTTAGAAACAGGGTCTTACGTTTTAGCTCTGGAAAGTAACCAAGTACTTTAACAATGGCCTGCATTGGTTTAGGAACATCATGTGTCTTCCCAACCAATAGCTGGATGTGGGCAACCAACTTCTGGGCATGGGTTTTACCATGGAGTTTTAGGGTTAAGCTTTGAAAAAGTGATACTTCTTAAAAACTGTGTTTTTCACTAAGTTGTCAATGTCAAGCAAGATTATTGATAAATTTAGAAGAAAGTGAACAAGTTATGATTTCTAAAGTTATCTTTTATCTTACTTAACTTTTCCAGTCTTAAAATTCTGCTAAACCAAAATTTTAAATGCCTTCTAAGAAAATGTTACATTGTAGGGTAATTTACTATAAAAATTTCAGTTAAACTGAAATTTGTTGTAAGTTTGTTGTAAGACATTTTTACAATAAAAAGTATGCATTAAGATCCTATGCACTTGTTATGAAGCTTATTAAATTGAGTGGTGCTTGGAAATGTATATTCAATGCTCTTGGTGATGCAGGAATCGTGTATTTTTAAAAATGATTTTTAATATTTTAACTTTTTATTTGAGACAGAAAGAAATCAGAGAATGAGAGAGAGATAGAGAATAGCTGCACCAGAGCCTCTAGACACTGCAAACAAACTCTAGACACATGCACTACCTTGTCCATCTGGCTTACTTGGACACTAGGGAATTGAACCTGGCTCCTGAGGCTTTATAGGCAGGAGCCTGACCACTAAACCATTTCTCCAACCTGGAAGCATATATTTTAACATATATTTTCCATATTTTATTTTCTTTTACAACAGAAGTTTCAACTGAGAGAAAAGAAGTAAAGTACTAGAAATGAGCACATATATGCATCGTAAGTTAAAACTTGAATGAAATCATACCTGTTAAGACTCATAAAATTATTCACTGCCAGTAGAGTTATTTGTTCTGGCATTAATTTAAACATATATACATTATATACAACATATGTATGTATACACATATAATATGTATATATGTATATTTAAGTTTTGGTTTTATAAAACATGTGAATAATTACTTATCCTTGGGAATACTTGCAAAATTATCTTATAAAGCTGAAGTGGAAGCATGAGGAATTATTTCTGGAATCCCTGCACATCAAAGGCTGAAGCAAGAGAATCATTACAATTTTAAAGTCTGCCTGAGCTATATAGTGAATTCAAGGTCAGCCTAGACTACAAAAGGAAACACCCTCAAAACAAACAAAAAAAAAAAAACCCTTAAAATTATAAAATGTAATCTTATTTTAAATGATCTGTAAATTTATAGCTTTAAGTAAAATAGCCTTTCTATATTGTGTTCATTATAAAACAAAAACAATTTTGTAACCATTTTAAAATAACACAGAAACAGCCACCAAAGTATCTATAGTTCCAACAAACACAATTTTATAGCTTTTTAAAAGTTGACTTTTGTGACATGTCATGGATCTTTTAGCAGAACTATTGGAACTCTCCAACCTGTAAACCTAGGAGACAATGCCCTTGTATTTATTTACCCTGAAAGAATCTGAGAAAAAAAAAAAAAAAAAAAAAAAAAACACCTATTTTCCTCTAATTAAAATATCAAATCCATGCACAATTTGTCTGGTACACAGAATGATAAGGAAACACCAGCTTAGCTTAATTCATTCCTCTAAATTGCCAACTTACAAGCTTTCATTGAATTCAGTCCAGGCTCAGAAATATAATTGATGTCAGTTCAAATTCTCAGCCAACAGCCAACAAACAACACTGAATCTGAGCTGTTGGCTTTGTTTGGGCTTCAGGTACAGGACCAGTGCCATATGGTATCCTTGAGGCAGTGTGTGTGTGTGCGGGGGGAGGGGGGCACGTTAATATTGCAAACACCCTTGATTTGCAAACAAGCAAAGAAAAAGCAATTCACTCATTGCCTAGAACCACTACAGACCACCAACTGTTCAGTGGTATTAAAGTTACAGAGTGCATCAACAAACACACATTCCTGTCCAAGATACTGCTTCATCAGTGAACTCTTTGTTTGCCCTTGGCATGCTGTTTACTTTTCATTACCAAATAGATTCACATTTATAATTCATGAACTGAGACCACATTAATATAAAATTCAAGACATTTTGCAACAGACATGTATAGTTTGGACAAGTTTTATACCTAAAGTGCTTATGGAATTATCACTGCCTATGAAGGTTTAGGGTATTTTAATATGTAAAAATATTTTATTGAAAATTTGCAAACCTTTTGTACTAGATGATAAATGGGTGGAGGATTGAATAAATGAATGCATGCTCAAGGAAAAGCAAGCAAGTCACTAGAATGTATTTCTCCATGATGGAAAATTAATTTATTACCAAACTTAGCATTTTGGAAATACTTATAGTTACTTTCTTTATATTTTTCTAACTATTACCAGTTAAAGTTTTATCATCAAAAATCTGTGTCAGGCATTTCACATGACCTTTAAGATGAACATAGAAAGCCAAATTTCTATACTCAAGAACAAAGAATTTTCATGCCCAATAGGAACGCATGGGAAACAACACTGGCTATTGCAATCAATATATTATTATTATTACCCATTACTCATAGTAGATTCACATTCCTTGGATAAAACATATCTCAAGAGAATCCATACTTAGTGAAATTTTTGAGGTTATATAAATTTGATATAAAGAAAACCTTGGATTCCAAAGAGTACAACAGGAAAAGGTTCTAGATTGAAGAAAGCTAAAGAGGTGAGGAGAAAGCCGGGCATGGTGGTGCATGCCTTTAATCCCAGCACTCTGGAGGCAGAGGTAGGAGGATTGCCAAGAGGTCAAGGCCACCCTGAGACTACATAGTTAATTCCAGGTCAGCCTGGACCAGAGTGAGACCCTACCTTGCAAAACCAAAAAAAAAAAAAAAGAGGTGAGGAGAAACAGGCTGTTTTTGATAATGATGGGTTCCTGTGGAGCTAGAGTAGAAGAGAAAATATTTCAGATATTCCAGACTTCTAAAGAAACTGACAGGCATTTAGACTTGGTGTAATGAAGTGTTTTCCTTCAAACCTGAGGTTCTAGATCAATCTAAACAAAGCCATTGATGGTATCTGACTCAGCCATTAAAGTAGCTTTATTAGGAACTCTTCATTTTTGCCTTTTTTGTCTGGAAGACATTGCAAATAATATACAAAAATGCCTCATTTAACTAAAAAATAAAACCAGTGTTGGTAAAGAATAGTAAGTTTTTTCTTCCTTATGTCAATCGTGAGATTAGCCTAACTGCATGCAAACACATGCATGCGTCCACACTACAGTGATTTAACTTGTCTAGCATGATCACTGCAGTTGGCTTTTTGCACATTATAAGCAGAAGCAAAATGTAGAAATCCTCACTCATGTTTATACCAACATTTCCTATAATTGCTGGTGGCATTATACCTCAGTTATCAACCTTATCCCAATGTAAACTAGTTATCCAACTGTACTGAGAAAATAGAGAGTCTAGAGAAAGTAGTTTCTGCATGCTAACTTAAAAGGGTAAATTTTCAAAAGAAAAAACAAATAGTAAAGCAGGCAAGTTTGCTCTTGTGAATACTATATCTTACCAATAGTTCACAAATTAATTAAAAAATGGCTTCACATACATTAGCTTTATCTTTATCTCACTGTTCTTCTGACCATAAGATAAAGTGCATATGATATGGGAATATAAATATGCAGCTCTTGGGGACCCTTGGTTTGTTTGGCCAAAATCATTTCAGCTTTCAAATTGCATTGAGCTGAACTCTTTCTAAATAGTCTGACTTCTGAAAGAGTTACTTTATGAACACTCCCCCAGCAATTATCTAAATTGAGGCCTAAAATACACTAACTTATCATCTGTAGAGAGTGCAGATAGGCGCTCAGACCAAAGGATTGACTTGTGTGGTGGTCACAGACAAAGGATTTTAAACGATTTTCAAAATTCTTTTCTGTTCATTCACAGCTGACCTGTCTAGTGGGTTTCTTTAAATGTTCCCTCAAAAGGTCAGGCAAGACTGGCCAATTTTTCCTGTGGGATATTAAGTTTGACCTTTGGTTTCTTATCTTTCTTTTCCTCTAATATTGCCTCCTAGATACACATTTATTATGCATTCCAACGAAAACATGTTTGGTGGGATGATGTTAGTCATTGCAAAGGGTTTTGGGGTGGTTTTGAATGTCCTGGGTGCCTGAGGAGTTGTTTTTATGACATGACTAATCACCAAGCATTCCCTATATGCAGCTCTGCCATATTCTACAGCTGTTCCTTTAGAGCACCATTTCCCAGTCTTGGCTTCCCTTTGGAATCACCAAGGGAGATTTTGTATAGCTCAATGCTCAAGCCCCACCTCCAGCCAATTAAAGAGAATGTCTGGCCTTAGGACCCAGGCATCAGCATCTTTCAAATCCTTCCCAGTAGACTCCGGTACATGGTGGAGGCTAAGAATTATTGTGTGGAGGATTTGTTACCTTCTTCTATCCTCCTCTATCAGAAGTTGATTTGGATCAAATTTACATGTCTCTAGTTTGGGAAACATTTTATGATGCTGTATTCCATCTAAGCATTTCCCCGAATTAGCTTAGCTCAAATTTCTTCTTTGTACTCTAGAAAATAGATGAGATGAAGAATGTTTCAATAGGATGGAACTGTAGTGTTTCTTTGTTTCATAAAGAAAAGTCTAAACAAACTACACTTACTTCAATAGCAAAACTTACTGAGTCATGTAAGTGAAATGAAATACGTGGGCATAGAAGTAGGCAAAAGAGGCTTGATTTCACAATTCAAATGGTGAGTTGGCTTCAGTCAAAGTAGGAGTTATCTTTCTGTATTCTGTTAAGTTGGACTTGTTTCAGGACCCATATTTGGGCCCATTTTGATTTTAGGCCACCATTAACCTAACTACAAAACAAATTTCTTTGTGTATGTGTGTTGGAGGAGTATGGTTTTGTGTTCACATGTATGCATATGTATGGGAGGCCAGAGGACAACCTTGGGTGACATTCCTCAGGTGCCATCAACCTTTCTTTGGAGACAAGGTTTCTCTTAGGCCTGGGACTCCCCAATTCAGTTAGACTGCTGGTCAGTGAGCCCCAGGAATTCACCTGTCTCTCCTGGGCTGGGATTAGAAGTGTATGCCATCACATCTTATTTATTTTATGTGGAGTCTAGGGGGACGCTGCCCCTGGGCTATCTCCCAGGCCTCTAGAGAAAGTCTCTTTGCATAGGTAATGTTGAAGCTCTTGCAGTCAATTTAGCTTATCCTGAATGGAACACACTACTTCTGGACCAACTTTAAATCATGGGAACATTTATGGTTTACAGTTAGGCCTGGGTTCCCTATAATTGCTATATGGAGTGAAGAATGAAGTTCACTCTGAGACACATTTCACGAAAATGGAGTAGCTTCTTCCCAAATTCACATTGCCTAAAGAGAAGTCATGAAGGTTTGGTGTCCAGAAATCATTCAAACAAATGTCCACTATAGGGAAACTGAGATTTTAGACTGAGATCTCCAAGGAACATGCAATAAAAATGAACATACATATTCTTTTCACCCCCTCTTCTGCAATATTCCTTGAGTCTTGGAGGGTGTGATTAAGATGCCTCACTTAGCACTGAGCACTCAACAGCCACTAATTCTCATTTTTCTTAGTACTTTGATAAATTTGGAGTCTCCCAAACAGTCATTGTAACTTGGAGAAAGACGTTTCTCTGACCAAAGTTGAGAGCAGCACTAAGCTATGGGCAAATACACAATATAAATATTTAAAGGGTGATTTGGTGGGCACAGTATTGCCATTCAGTCAAACAATAGTAGGAGCATCCCACTAGGGTCTCTGACCTTTCCAACGCTAGGCTTTTGACTAAGATTCCATACGAAATCATGGGGAGGAGGGGAGTACTTCGGGATACTATCTTCAAGTAATGAAGTGGCCATTACTTCATGACTACACAGCTGCTATTGTTACCTCCACAAGAACAGCATGATATTGAGCTCATCCATCAGCATGGTTGATGAAGGAGGCAAAAAGAAAATGATCAGAACAGAAAATGGACTACTTGAAAAGGTGAAGGGAAGGCAAGGTTCAGGGTAAGGTAGGTGGAAGGGAGAGGACAAAAGAAGGAAATTATGGTCATAATACATTATATGCCTGTATAAAAATTATCAGTAAAAGCAAAGCTTAAAAGATGCTAAATTATGGAAATACACAAGAGGTGAAGGGAAAGGGGAAGAAGTGGAGAAGGGAAACAAAACAAT
Organism: Orientallactaga sibirica; assembly: GCA_036365145.1. Lineage (NCBI taxonomy): Eukaryota > Metazoa > Chordata > Mammalia > Rodentia > Dipodidae > Orientallactaga > Orientallactaga sibirica. The sequence goes on along the minus strand of JAEOAD010000044.1, from coordinate 7,088,759 downwards.
GTTTTAAAAGTCTATAATTAAACCTAATTCTTTCTATGCTAATTTTTTCTTTAATTTGAAAGAACAGAATATTGTTAAACACCTTTAATGTGCACATTAACCACAAATGAACCACAGGTTCATTTGGAGTCAGTTTGCAAGTTGGATGTTTTCAATTATCTATTACTAAGACTAGCTATCTTTAATGACATGTATGGCTATTTTACTAACTAGGCTTTAATACTTTTAAACAAATAGGTCATTTTAATGTCCTTAGTCAATGTCCCATTCATTGGAACAGGTAAGGGGCATAATTTGCTTCTGAAAAGATAACTTCACAGATAATTCATTTTAATCTTGGTAATAGCTTTATTGCTCTTCTTTTTTTAAAAAAAATGAGCTTGAGTTTTGGATAAAGATTGAAATATCAATTGTAAATATTCATGTTTAAAAATATATAATTTACTCTTTTAGTGCATCAAAGAGGGCCCACAAGAGGCAAGAAAACCTAAGAGCCACGACCCTCTGATTTTGGTCAAACTTTGAGGCAGAACAGATGACTAAGAGCCCCACACAGTTCTCAGATTTCTTCACATGTCCAGTGAAACAAGGCCAGCGCCATCCTAACATCCTAATACTTCCACTACCCTAACAATGTCAGTGACTATTTGAGTTTTCTGTTGGGGTAGATTTTGGCAGAGCTCTCTCCTATTGTTCTCACAAATATACTCTGTGGTCTGCCTGTTCTGTCTCCTCTACAGGTGAAGAAACTATAGCCCAACAAACCGAATTTATAAAAATAAACAATGGTTAGGGTTTTAGACCATGATTTAAGATGAACCTTCGGTAGGTAACTTACTGGGTATCTAAATCCAGGCAATTGTCTGTACACTGTCCTCATTTTATAATTATAAATTCTGGTTACTTATTTCAGATATAAGAATCATTTCATCGCATCATTTAGAATTATAAGGATTTATAGAAATTAGCTTTGGCTATGTCTCAAATTATTACATAAAACTAAATTGAAGTTTCAATTATAAAATTAATATAAAACAAGTAATCGGGTCTGAAGCTTAGAAATCCTCAGTCAATTTATGATGAGGAGGATAGGGGTGGTGGTGGTGGTGATGGTGATTTAGTCTAACCTACTAATTATTCACTGATTCATTAAAAATCACTGGCTCAGAGTGATCAAGTGATAGTGACTTATAGGAAAATGGTGGTGGAACATGAGTCTCATCCCCATATGTGGCAAGCTTTTTAAATTTGTTTAATGGTATGTTATATAAATGACAATGATACCCTAACCATGTAGCTTAGAAATTCAGGAAGAGTTATTTCAGTTCAGGGTGATACAATGCCTTGGACTAAACCATGAGACGGCACTCAGGAGCGGGTTAAGGGTGCATTTTCTCAGGCAGCACCCCCATGTGCTGAAGTGAAGTCTGTGTTCTAAGAGTTGTTCAGTGGTCCCTAAATTATGTCAAGGAGCTCTGATATAATACATCTGGAAGCAAAACAGAAGATAAGAAGATGGGCTGTGAAGAGACACCAGGTGTCATCCCTGTCTGCATTGCTCACTACCTGTGTGACCTCAGGCAGGTACTCAGATGCATGGGAGCACTCCAAGCAGTGAGGGCAGTAGGAGGAGGGTTCTAACTATCATAATGATGAAGACGAGCCAGGATAGCAGGTTAAGCATATCTGAAATGATATATATGTAATCATCTGATTATGCTTCTGGACAAAGCAGTAAGGAGACCTGCAGAATGAAAACTTCTAGAGTAATTAGGAAACTGTTGAACTTGTTTTTTTTTTAATTAGGCTTATTAAATATATATAAGTTTATAACAATATATATCATTCATAAAATTTATATGATCTTTTAGCCAGCATCTCCAGGTATAGTTAACTTTCGTGTAGGAAGAAGAAACATGATTCAATAGAATATTCTGGACTCTGTCACCAGCTATGATGAGATTCTTAAGTAGCTATCTTATTTTATCATCAAACAAATTGTAAGCAATTGTTTCATTCAATGAGTAGAGAATTAATCCAGTGTTAATATCAGTCTTGTTTTATTAATTCTCATTGTATCATAGCACTGGAATAATGATGATTTCCTAATGTAAAAGTTGCCTGGTTAAGTAAAAGTGAAACAAAGCTGAACAGGTTTTTTTAAAGATTTTTTTTATTTTAATATATTTTTTATTAGTTATGTATATAGTATATATACAGCCATGATGGTACCATCGTTAGCCTTCTCCCTGTCCTCCCCCCATGGAAAGTGTGGGTCTTGCCTTATGTGGGTAGCCATCAGTTATGCGGGAGAGGCAATGACTCTGTATATAATGACCCAACTCATGGCTCGAACAATCTTTCTACCTCCTCTTCTGCGAAATTACCTGAGCTACATTGGGTTCATTTTAGGTCTATTTCATTGACTAGGTTTTGTGAATCTCCGTGTCTCTGGATATCTGAGTTAGTACGGGTTGAGAGTTCTTTGTGTCTATCTCCTTTGTCCTGGTGCTGGTACCAGGTTCACCAATAAAGCAGCTCTCTTGCTCATTTCCCCTATGACCCTAAGGCATCAGTTGGTGCCCTGTTGAGGTGCGATGGGCTGATTCTTTCTTCAGGATCTGCATCCATCTGAAAGAGAGAAGCAGATCCTCCAACGGAGAGTAACAGGATTTTATATGTACCATATTACAGCAAAAGGTAAGGTTAAGCAAAAAATATAACGTTATACTCATCAGTTTTAGGAGAATTAACTTCACTCAGGCAAAATGAACTTAACTTGCCATTTAATTCCAGGTTATCATTTTCTATATTATGATATTATGAATCCAGTAGTGAAACACTGCTTTGAAGCAGATTTGGTAGCATATGTTATGGTCTCCATGTCACTTGAAGAATTTAAAACTGGGCCAAACAGCAGCCCTTATGTAGCAAGCTAGGAGGGAGAAACTTTATAAATGAGAATGGCAGATGCTTCTTCTACTAGCCATACCTGGAAATATCTGTGCTATCCATTCTCCATCACAGAACAACAACAACAACAACAAAAAAAATGCTCATTATGTTTGTTTTGGTTCACTTTAAGCAAGGCACAAGCAGTCCTAAACATGTATGATCAGTGTCCTTGGCAGGTTGGATGATGGGATAATAGTATAATAATTTTACCAGGCCAAACTTTTCTCTATATCTTTTGTTTTTGTTTTTGTTTTCTAAGGTAGGGTCTCACTCTAGCTCAGGCTAACCTGGAATTCACTATGTAGTCTCAGGGTGGCCTCAAACTCACAGCGATCCTCCTACCTCAGGCTCCCAAGTGCTGGGATTAAAGGCGTGCGCCACCATATCTTTTAAAGTAGTTGTATATCTGAAACTAATAAGCAAATTACAAGCTGTAAATATCTGATTTGAGTCTGTATTTTTCATTACCTAGTATTAAGATATATTATGTGCCGGGCGTGGTGGCGCACGCCTTTAATCCCAGTACTCGGGAGGCAGAGATAGGAGGATCGCAGAGAGTTCGAGGCCACCCTGAGACTACATAGTTAATTCCAGGTCAGCCTGAACCAGAGTGAGACCCTACCTCAAAAAAAAAAAAAAAAAAAAAAAAAAAAAAAAAAAAAGATATATTATGTGTAACTGGGGTATTATCAGAAATGTCCAGTGGGAACAACTATTTCTTAGTTTTTTGATGGAGGAAATCTAGAGCTGTGTTGGAAAGTCAGTTGATTTTAGTTATTTAGAATTTATTCAGCCTCTCACAAATGCCTATAGTGTAACAAATATCTGCTAACCTATTTCTCAACAATTCCTCATCAATAACATTTAAGTCTTAATTTATAGCTATTACCTTTCCTTCCATTGCTATCAGCCTTCAGTGAGGACCCCAAGGGAATTGCTTGTCACTGCTGATCATTTTTTATCACTCTAGAGATCCTTGAAATATTATATTTGATAACCATCCCATACCTGATTAAGTCTTTTAAGAGGCTTTTTGTCCTCCCTGCTCAGCCAAGCAGAGTAGTTCTCCAGAGCAGCATAGAGTATGTCACAGTCAGTTCCATCATTCTTTCATAATCAAAGCCTGGAGAAAATCTCCTTTTCTGATTTTTGAGGTTAAGATGCATCAAACTTCTCCCTCTATTAATAATAATATTGCATTCATAGCTGAAAATATATCTCACCCCTACATAATATTGTAATATTTTTCTCCTTGAAGACATTTAATTTTAAGATATTCTTAAAATTAATTTCAAAGGGCACTGAATTTTAAATTTTCTATCAATTATGTGGAATCAAGTATTTTCATTAATCTTAATAGCTTTTTTAATGTTTTATTTTTATTTATTTATGTATTTGACAGAGAAAGAGGGGGAGAAAGAAAGAGAGATAATGGGCACTCCAGGGCCAGCCACTGCAAACAAACTCCAGATGCATGCACCCTCCCCCCCTTGTGCATCTGGCTAACGTGGGTCCTGGGGAATAAAACCTGGGTCCTTTGGCTTTGCAGGCTTAACCACTAAGCCATCCCTCCAGTGTGTAAATAGCTTTTTAAATGTAAATCCTTTTAATATAAATCTTTAGTACATTTTGTTTTCCAATCAACAGCAAGTTATACAAAAGGTATATTTATATACCCCCTGCATTTCATTTTCCAGCCTCATCTGCAACCACTCCTAGATGATGGAGACAGATAGAAGCTGGTGGATTTGTGAAGTGTTCAAAAGCTAGAAGAGTGGGGCTTGGTGGTTCCCTAACTTCTACTAGTGTATTCAGTGCTGCTTAATGACAAACTGACACTGAAAAAGGCACGTTCAGTGAGCCGTAACTTTCCTGTGCACTCTGCTGCTCTCTGCAAGTTTATAGGGACAGCGAACCATGAGTCTCACTCGGATCTTAACCATCATCTTACATAGACTCTTATGTCCTCTTTTCCTCCTCTTTGAACTGAAATCAGTGGTCATAAATGCCATTTACAACAGGGAATGATGTAGGTGTGGCTGAACGTGTCTTCCTCTTTCCTTGCATCCATCTTGTGTGACTCTTCAGAATTCTGTCTCCAGACCAAAGTACTTTGTTCTACATGGGTCCGTTTTCTGCCTCCTATCTGCCCTTTTCCAGACCCCAGATGAGAATGGGTTTCTTTCTCTTACTTTTTTTTTTCTCACTGTTCATCCCTAGTTAGCCTAGCCCTAATTAAAATTCTAGATCCTGCTGAGTGGTTTCTTGAGAAATACTTTAATTCTCTGGGTTGCACTATGTGGGATTTCAAAATTATTTGGGGGATTCTTTTTCCTCCATATGTCCATTTCTCTTACTGTAAAACAGCATTTTCATTCATCTTTTTCTGATCATTTGATGTATTCTATATTTGTTTTGTAAGTATTTTGTTGAGAATTTTTTAAATATTTTATTTTTATTTATTTATTTGAGAAGAGAGAGAAAGACGCAGAGAGAGAGAAAGATGGAGAGAGAGAGAGACAGAGAGAGAGAGAGAGAGAATGGACACACCAGGGTCTTCAGCTGCTGCAAAGAAACTCAAAATGCATGTGCCACCTTGTGCATCTCTCGAATCTGGGTCCTTTGGCTGTGGGTCCTTGCTGTTCCCCAGGGTCGTTGGCACAGGAGGAGTTGGGGGGGGGAGCAGGGTCTGTCCTGGAGCAGCAGGTGAGTGCAATGACAGGCAATGAACACCTAGGAGACCATCTGATGGACAGCACTCGTTTATTCAAAAAGGGAGTGGGTTTATAAACACTTGAGAAAGGTTGAGACAGCACATACAGACTATATGGCGATTGGATACATAGTTTATGGGTTTCTACCTAATTGGTTGAAAGGCAGAAGTGTAAGGGAGATAGTGGCAGAAAAGCTATGTGACTTCAGAGCTGTGAGAGAGATAACAGGAATGGCAGGAAAAGCTACGTGACTTCAGCCACATAAGGGTCTCTTGGGCAGCTAGCCACACAGTCAGGAACTGTGGGGGGGGGGGCACAAAGCCTGACTTATGGAATGGTCAGAGCTTTTGGGATCAAGAAAGGGGGAGGGCTTTGCCAGTTCTGCCCACTCGGGGCAATAACAGGGCACACTAACCTTGCCCAAGGGTAGGGAAAGCCAGTCACCGTTGCTAGGGTGGGTTCCCAATGATAAGGACAGCTGCAACCCCCACAGCCCAAGATCCCCAGCCATGTCCAAAAGTTCAGGCCAGCCTCTTCACAATCCCAGCCTGTTTATAGCAATGTCCAACATTTGGCTTTGCAGGCAAGCACCTTGACTGCTACACTATCTCTCCAGCCCTTGTTGTGAATTTTATTTAATTTATTGATTATTTTTTATGAATATGCACATATATTCCCCTCCCCCACCCCAAGTTGAGGGTCTTCAGTAGGGTTGTTGGTGTTCAATGTGGGGACCAAGAGGCCTCAGTCACTCTCTTCAGGGATAGGGGAAACATGGTATCTCAGGCTATTCCCATCCACCCTGAGGCTCTTGTAATCTTTCTGCTCCCTCTTCCAAACTGTTCCTGAGCTTTGTTGGGAAAGATAGAGATGTTATTTAGTGCTTTCTGTGTAGACCCTGGATCTCTGTTTATATGAGGCTTCAGTTACCACAATGGACAGCACCATTTTCCTGGAACTGGTTTTTAAATATTTTTATTCACTTACTGTCAAGGAGAGGGAGAAAAAGAGAGGGAGAGAATGGGTGTGCCAGAGCCTCCAGCCACTGCAAAAGAAACCCACAGGCATGCACCACTGTGCATCTGGCTCTTCATGGATACTGGGTAATCTAACTCTGGTTGTCACGCTTTGCAGGCAAGCACCTTACCCACTGAACCATCTCTGCAGCCCTTCATTTATTCATATTTCTTTTGGTAGAGTTCCATTTTTAGAATAAAGCACTCAAGAGTGGGTCCCAGAGAAGGACATGGTGCATTAGTGGGACTGACATCTTACAGCTAAAAGAATTGAATTATTGTAACCATCTAAACTTCACACAGAACAGTCTCCAAAGGAAGGGTATATTGTATTTCTAACAAATGGAAAAAACTGACCCATATATACCTCTATAAGTAAAAGTGATGATTTCTATATTTAGTAACTTGCCCATTTATATCTTGCATTTCTATTATATAGAAGATTAAATTAGGGCTGGAGAGATGGCTTAATGGTGAAGGCATTTACCTGGAAAGCCAAAGGATGCAGATATGATTGCCTGGGACCCATGTTAGCCATATGCACAAGGTGGCATATGAGTCTGGAGTTTGTAGAGGCTAGAGGCCCTGGCGTGCTCTCTCAAATAAATAAAAATAATATAAGTATTAGTTAAAAATAAAATATGTAGCATATGCTTTCAAGAAGTAATTACCAGAGAAACTCACACCTGCATTTAAATTTTATAAATTAAATCAATAAAATTGTTACTAGTTTTAGCAACAATTCATTTTGTATTTCAAAATAGCTGCAGACAATGATTTTTAATGCTCTCACTACAAAGAAATGATACATATTTGAGGTGACATGCTATTTTGTTAGGCTAGCATATTGTGCAATTATGCTAATTAACTTGTACATATGCATTAATTTTTTACACTATACTTCATTAATATGTACAATTACTATGTCAAATGAAAATAAAATGGTAGGTTTTTTAAGGAATATTTATTTTCTGAGTTAACATTTACTTTGTGTAGTTATAAATCATTTAAATGCAAATGACAGGAAAGTACATGGGAAAACCAAATAACGGGGCCAACCAGATTATGAAATCTTCTTCTAACCTATTCTCCTCAGGCCACAGGAGGTTATATCATGGCCTCTCAAGACTGACAGTATGTCTTCTTTCCTCTGTTGGGACATTTGAGGACCTAACGTGTTTGTGATTAGCTAGTTTGTTCATCTCTTTGGACATTGATGCTGAACTCGATGTCTCACCTTCCCCTGAGAGCAAGTATGTCCCTGGCACTGCTGTCCCAGCAGGGAGCAACCTCTTCAACTAAGGATCAAGATCACACACAAAGGGGTTAAGAGGTAACCTCACTCTTACTGCATCCTGTCACTGCCGAGTGAGAGAGGCTGCGCTCATTCACAGGACCTTTGGCCAACCCTACACACCTTATTTCTCTCTTCTGTTCTCACCACATGTCTTCCCAGTTGTCCTTCCTGTCACTCACCTGCCTTTCGTCCATGTACTCTTTGGTAGGTTTTGCCACTCAACAACCTCCATGTCCCTCCTTTATTCATTTTGTGATGCAAACATGTGTGCCATTTTGTGTTAGGGTTTATCTGGGTGTTAGGGATAGAACTGTGGTTGGTAGCAAAACCTTTACCACAGAACTACCTGCCTAGTCCCTTAGATATTTTTTAAGCATCCGAATCTGAAATCTCTTACTTGAAGTTACTTGATGCTGCCATACGAAACAGTAGTCAAATGCACAACTGTCTGGGAGCCAACAGCATAATTGAACAGAAAGAAAATCACTAGTGGCTGAGACTCTAGGATCTATGCAGCCTTTTTTTCTTTGAGAGAGAGAGAGAGAATGGGCAAATCAGCAGACTCTCAGCCACTGTGAATGAACTCCAGACACATGCACCCCTTGTGGCCAAGTGCAGCATTGCGCCCTTGCGTCACTTTATGTCTGGCTACATGTGGGACCTGGAGAATGGAACAGGCATTCTTAGGCTTGGCAGGCAGGAGCCTTAACTGCTGAACCAACTCTCCAGCTGTGGTAGTTTGAATATATGTCCCCCAATATATTCAGTGTTTTTTTTTTTTAGTTATAGTTTGCATCTGCAATCACCTTGCTAGAGGCAAGGTCACTTGGGGCCCCTGTCTTAAGGTGTGGTGATGGTTTGAGATTCCATTGTAAAGATATGCAAATGTGCCTAGCAGGAGTTCCTGAAGTGTGCTGTGTGACCTTTTGGAGGTAGTTTTGCTTTGTGTGCTGTGGTGGCTGGGTGGCTTTTGCTCTCTCTGCCTGGCCCTGTGGAGAGCAGGTCGCTTCTTCTGCCATTATGGAGCTTCCGCTGGATCTGTAAGCTTCAATAAATAATATCCCTTCCTCCATAACTGTGCCTGGTCTGGAAGTTCATCTCAGAGAACCTGAAGCTGTCTGCTACAGTAAAGTGGTACCGAGGAGTGTGGGGTGAGATGAACCTGACCGTGTGGATATTCGTCTTTTGGAACCTTTGTTTTGAAGGAATGGGCATGGACTTGGTGCTTGCAACTGAAGATGCCTTCTGGAGTGGTAAGCCAAGTTTTATGGACTATTCTGATGAGAGTTTGAGAATGCTAAGTGCAGACAGTATTGAACTTCGAGGCTTGGCTTATGAGCTTTCTAAGGGGAAGGAAAGACTGCAGAGGACTTTGCTGGAACTGGGCTACTGGCATAAGGGATGGCTACGTTCTGCTATCCAGGCCCAGAGTGTTTGATCAAACTTAAATTTGTAAGGGACTGATTTGCTTGGCTAAAGATATTGGACTGAGATTTTAAGATTTTACGCTAGAAAACCTGAAGCAAGTTAAAAGTAGAGGCATTGAGACTGGTTTAGCTGCTATTGTCAACGCATTAGCAATCTTAAGGAAGGTGGAAGGAAGGTGGCCTGACGACTGATTTACATTAAAACAATGGAGAGGATGCCTGAGGAAAGACTGTTAGAAATGCAAACTCTTTTGGAAAAAGCTGACTGGAGAAGGAACCTGCTTTTCAAGGCTGTGATTTATTTCATCCCTGGATTAAGAATATGGCTGTGTCCTGGTACACCTGGTATTAGTTTTGGAAGCATGAAAAATGCATGGAGTGGTCATGAATTGCACACAGTTCCAGGAGCCGCTGCAGAGATGCGGCATGAGGCAGGGCATGAAGACCCTCAGGAATAGGCTGGAAGAGCCTTTTGGAAGATGGACCATGGTTTGCATGGAGACCTGAAGATGTTTTGGATATACCAGGACTGTGCAAAAGGGCTACCATGTAGTGCAGTGTTGGCATGGGATGAAAGTTTTCCCTGGTGACTCTGCCTAGCTGGAGGGGCGGAATTGGAAAACCTGGAGACTGTTAGTCTCTGGTTACATTGAACTTGATGACTGCTGATGGTGGTTGAGTTTGCATTATTCTAGTCTCTCCTTGCTATGCCTTATATCAGTTAAAATGTTTACTCTGTGCCTTGACATGTTGAAAGTATTTAACTTGTTTGATTTTACAGGACTCACTATTTTAAGTTGATCAAGACTGTGAGAACCTTTGAAATTGGACTGAGTACAATTTACAATGTGTGATAGTTATAAATCTATTGGGGGCCAGGAGCTAAATATATTGGGGGCCAGGGGCGGAATGTGGTAGTTTGAATATATGTCCCCCAATATATTCAGTGTTTTTTTTTTTTTTTTTTTTTTTTTTTTTTTTAGTTATAGTTTGCATCTGCAATCACCTTGCTAGAGGCAAGGTCACTGGGGCCCTGGTCTTAAGGTGTGGTGATGGTTTGAGATTCCATTGTAAAGATATGCAAATGTGCCTAGCAGGAGTTCCTGAAGTGTGCTGTGTGACCTTTTGGAGCTAGTTTTGCTCTGTGTGCTGTGGTGGCTGGTTGGCTTTTTCTCTCTCTGCTTGGTCTTGTGAGAGAAGGTCGCTTCTTCTGCCATTATGGAACTTCCCCTGGATCTGTAAGCTTCAATAAATAATATCCCTTCCTCCATAACTGTGCCTGGTCTGGAAGTTCATCTCAGCGAACCTGAAGCTGTCTGCAACACCAGCCCTGTCTGCTAAAAGCACTGCTGGGTAAATTTACATCTTATTAGACCTTTTACCCTACTTTCCTTCCCTTTCTTGACACAATGGTCTTTTTAAAAATATATTTTTATTTATTTGAGACAGAAGGAGAGGGGAGAGAGAGAGAGAAAGAATGGGCATGCCAGGGCCTCTAGCCACTGCAAAGGAACTCCGGATGCATGGGCCACCTTGTGCATCTGGCTTATGTGGGACCTGGAGAATCGAATATGGGTTCTTAGGTTTCACAGGCAAGCACTTTAACTGCTAAGCCATCTCTCCAGCCCAACACAATGGTCTTTAATCTTGAATTATAGTTTGTACTTCATAGAACAATGCAGGGTATATACTAATTAATTACCTAATTAATCATTACATAGATAATTGTAAGCAAATATATTCTATTCAAGTGATTATTGGGCTTTCATTCTCAGATGCTCCAAAGTCAGAAAGAAATTTAAGAGTCAAAGTCTTTCACAGTATTAACTTCATGATATTTTTATCACAAGTCATTTTCTAATTTCATATTTCATTCTTTCTGTTTATTTATGTATTTATTTATTTGGTTAGTTAGTTTACTTTTCCCACTTCCATTGTCCACATGCCCCCAGTTGTAGCTATTTGTTTGATGTGTATACTATTTTCTTTTTTAAAAACTATATTTTATTTATTTATTTATTTGAGAGTGGGAAAGAGGCAGAGAAAGGGAGAGAATGGGCACACTAGGGCATACAGCCACTACAAATGTATTCCAGATGCATGTGCCCCCTTGTGCATGTGGCTTACGTGGGTCCTGGAGAATCGAATCAGGGTCCTTTTGCTTTGCAGGCAAATGCCTTAACCACTAAGCCATCTCTCCAGGCCCACTATTTTCTAATATTACATTGCTTTGTGTGCTTTATGCATTCATCCCTGCCCTGTTTTTCCCCATTGAATCATATTTATAGGCATGTGTGTATGTATATGTGTGAATGCTCATGTGTATGCAAAACCAGAGAACAATTCCTTGTGTCATCCTCTGAAACCCATCCTTTGAGACAAGGGCACTAATGGGCCTGCAGCTCACTGATTCAGGTAGACAAGCCACAGGGCCACCCAGGAATCCTCCTGTCTCCATATCCCCAGAGCTGCAGTTACAGTCATGAATCCCCATGTCTGGGCTTTCAAGTGAGCTTTGTAGGTGGAACTCAGCTCATCTTGTGTATGAGGATTTACTGACTGAACGCCCTCTTCAACACCTTGTGCTATCTTTATAGCATATTTTAATTTTGCTCTATCCATCTATTCTGTTGATTTGAACTTTCTTATTTTCCTGTTGCTAACACAACAAATCACCATAAGTATAATGCTTCAATACTACAAAAATCTATTAATTGATAGTTTGGGAGATCCAAATTCCAAATCAATTCCCTCTAGGCTAAAATTAAGACTTTGGGAACAATGAGTATTTTCTAAGCACTCAAGAAGTGAGAACCTATTGACTTCATTTTCAAACTTATAGAGATCTCCACATATTCTGGTCTATGTCCTTCCCCTGTCTACTCTCAAAGCCAGCAATGGAAGGCTGGTAATTTCTCATGCCACATCATCCTGGCACTTTCATTTCTCTGTTCCTTTATTAAAGCCCCTTTGATTATATTGAGTCCCCTAGATAATACTGGATAGTGTTAGTATTTTAAACTCAATTAATTTACAACCTTACGTCCACCTCCCTTACCGTGTAACATGGCACAGGTTCAAAAAGTGTAATACCTTTGAGGGGGTATTATTTTCCTATACCATGGCATCCTGTTACTATAGCCTTCAGCTGCCACATTCTCAAGCACTCAATTTACATTTCTTTAGGGAACATTTTCACAAATCTCTTTACTCCCTTCTTTCTATAAGATATCAGAAAAATATTATATACTGTACAATATTTTAATATTCTGTGGCATATATTCCATTATATATTTCTAATATACAGTGTCAGTGTATATATTTCATTCAATTTAATATCTCCACACTGCTCATCAAAATACATCATTAGCTAAGGACCAGCCTTTAAAACTCTCACACTTCCATCAACCCTTACGATTATTAATGAATCTGAACAGCTCCTTATTGTGCTTTTGACTTTTGAATTTCCTCCTTTGTAATTTTTCTCTTCTTACACTTGGCCCACATTTGAATTGAAGTTTCTATCTCATTTTTTCCAGTCTACAAAAGTTCCTTGAATTAAAAAGAAGTCTATTTCTGATACTAAATATAGCAAATCTCTTCCCCCACACAGTATCATATCCATCAAATATGCCTGCAATTCCCTTTGTTGGAGAGAGATAATAGTATTTCAGTTATTAATTGAATTAATGGTTCAATCTATTCAAATTATTAATGCTTCAGATGGTCACCTTATGATCTGTGTTTATAGATTTTTTTATTGAATAAATCAAAACAGATAGAAATGTATGTTTCCACTTGTTTCTTTTAAAACACCAGACTCAATGCTCATCTTCAAATATGTGCAGTAATCAGGGATTCCGCACTGGCTTTTCTCCTAAGAGCACACTGGCTCTTCTCAAGGTTGTCTGCTTCAAAATAAGCCCTTTTGTCATCAGTTTGTAGTGTCCAAAACATCATTTACTAAATCCACAAATAAATATCACTCCAGTTCCTCCACTCTACTTCCCTAGTTTATTTACCTTTTTGAAGACCAGTGCTATGCTATATCCACTGCCATATTCAAATTTCCTAGTAATTGGTCTTCATAGGGCAAAAAAAAAAAAAAAAAAAAAAAAAAAAAGTCACCTGTGTTTTCATGTAAACTTTTAGAACAAATTTATGAGCACATATTATTTTCACATTCAAATGCCTGCTTACCTGTAACATCTCATCAGACAGAATTTTTCTGTCTTCAATAATGGTGAGTCTAAGAAACCTAATTTACTCAATGTACTTGAATATTCTCAATTTGTTTCATTTTCATGTATAATAACTCTAAGATAAGAGATGCAATAGTTTGGACTATGAGATATGCATTATATTTATGTAGTGCTAATCATGGAGATAGAAGTGTATGGACAATGAATAAGCTGTCAACATTACATGTGAGCATTTTGAAGTTATGTCTGTCTGTAAGACCTGTGTTTAGAAAAAAACTTACATTATATAATAATAGATTTAAATCCTGTGTTAAAATGTCATATGTAATTATACAGTGTTTCATTTTTAATGAGTAGCTCCTTTTAAACAACCCAAAACAATAGATGGGATAGAGAATAGCAGTTAAGAAGCAAAGAATATAAAGAATAGCCAGGTCCAAATCCTGGCTTCACTAATCTGTAGCAGTGTGATCATGGGTAAATTACAAAATCTTTTTTTTCCCTCAATATTTAAATTTTATTTATTTATTTATTTGAGAGAGAGACAGAGAGAGGCAGATAGATAGAGAGAAGGGGCATACCAGGGCCTCCAGCCGCTGCAAACAAACAGCTCGTGCATCTGGCTTACATGGGCTCTGGGGAATCGAGCCTGGGTCCTTTGGCATTGCAGGCTGGTGCCTTAACTGCTAAGCCATTTCTCCAGCCAGCCTGTCCTCAATTCAAAATGGAAATGATGTCAGGATTTCTATAAGAGGTAAATTAGAGGATGAATATTAAATAGCAAACAAATAGTAACTACTAAAGCTATTCTATTGTTATTATAAATATATATCTCAATGTAAAAATACATAGCATATGGAAGCTATGTATGATAAAGCTTACCTTAAGTGACACATTCTTGCTATGATCTTAATGGCATCATTATAATGTGTCTAACACGGTATCCCTGTTTTCCAGATCCATAGATAGCAGCACACTCCAGCATGTCCTCTTGCTAGATACTTTGTTGTCATGGCTTCTCAATGAATTCTTTTGATGCCCTCTTCCATTTTTAATCCATCCTTCCTGACATTGTTTTGTCCTTGTTTAGTAAGTGTTGTTAGATCCTTCTTGTTCACTGTATGAGGTTAAAATTCCTCAAAGTCAAAGTCACTGTGGTGTAGGCAAACACCTCCACTTGGAATAACACTCATTGCTCTGCTAATCCTCCCACATTCTGTCACTAAGAAGATTGCCCAGTCTCTGCTACAGGCTATTTCCTTTATTTCATTAGAACCCATTCTGTACCTGTTGAACTCAAAGTTCAGAGCGAGTGTTTTTCTACAAGACAGACTGCTCCAAATTCCTCAGGTACCAAAACCCCACTTACATCTCCATCCCATTCCTCTCTCTGCCCTTGGGCTTCTCTTTAACTATTTCTATTACTGCCTCCATTATTTATAAGTAGGGCTGACTTTGATTTTGTTCAGATTGTAATAGTGGCATTCAGAATCACTACATTCTGTAGTTCAGAGTGTATATTCAAAGATGGAGGTGATAGGAAAAGAATAAAAAGAAAGAGACAGAAAAAAAAAAAAAAACTGGATCACAAAAGGCTGCAATCCTAACTAGAGTACGTTTAGCTGTTGTTGCATCAAAGGGCAAAGCAAAGATTTTCATCAGTTTTTCTTTATTACTGCCAAACATAAGTGTAGCAGACAGCTTCAGGTTCTCTGAGATGAACTTCCAGACCAGGCACAGTTATGGAGGAAGGGATATTATTTATTGAAGCTTACAGATCCAGGGGAAGTACCATAATGGCAGAAGAAGTGGCCTGCTCTCACAGGGCCAAGCAGAGAGAGAGAGAGAAAAAAAAAAAAAAAAACTAACCAGGTGCACAGCACACAGAGCAAAAACTACTGTCAAACGCCACAGCACACTTCAGGAACTCATACTGGGCACACTTTTCATATCTTTACAATGGAATCTCAAACCCACCATCACACCTTAAGACCAGCCCCCAGTGACATTGCCTCTAGCAAGGTGATTGCAGATGCAAACTATAAGCTAATAAAACACTGAATATATTGGGGGCCATATTATTCACAATAAGTGAATAATTTTGCTTAAGATAAATATACACACTAAGTGCTAGAAACCATGTGTAGAAAGTTGTACCATTAAAATTAGATATCTTGAGCCGGGTGAAGTGGTACATGCTTATGATCCCTGGTACTTAGAAGTTTGACCAGGAAGAGGTTGAGTTTGAAGCCAGCCTGGACAATACAGCAGAGACCTTTCTTAAAAAAATAACTTTGAAAATCTTGCACTATTTCCAGAACTTTTTCTATGTTACAGGAACTTTCTGTGAGGATATCTTTACTTCTGGTCTTGATGCACATAATTATTCTGACATAGCCCTCACATTCTTCTCAGTATTCTATTTTTTTTTTTTTTTTGCATTTGCATGTGTGGTAAGTGAGTGCATGTGTCAGTATGTATGTGTTGGTATGTGTGGGAGTGTATCTGTATGCACGTGCATGTCATGTTTATGCATGTGTATGTGGAGGCCAGAAATTGACATCAGGTGTCTTCCTCGATCTCTCTCCACTTTATTTACTGAGGTGGGGTCTCTCACTTGAGCCCAAAGCTCATCTATTCACTACATTAGCTAGCCAGCTTGATCATTAGATGCCCTGTCTTCATTTTCAACTGGGATTATAGGCAGGCCACCATATGTACCTAGCACTTTCATGGGTGCTGGGGGTCAGAACTCCAGTGTTTGCCTTTGCACAGTCAGTGCTTTTTGATAGCATTATATGTCTTCAATATTTCATCTGATTTGGAAATGCATTAAATTTTCTTATATCCATCCTCTTCTGAGATACAAAATCTTCATGTTTTCCTAATTCCTCTTAGAAAAAGGAATGGCCTCTATCTTTGGGCAGGAGGAGATATGGAGATAAGAAGAGAGAATAGGCCTGGAGACATGGCTTAGTGGTTAAGGTGCCTGCCTGCAAAGCCAAAGGACCCAGGTTTGCGTCTCCAGGACCCATGTAAGCCAGATGCAGATGGTGGTACATGTGTCTGGAGTTTGTTTTTGTGCCCATTCTCTCTCTCTCTCTTCCTCTCTGTCTCTCAAGTAAATAAATAAATAAATAAATAAGTAAATAAATAATAAAATAAAGGCACACGCCTTTAATCCCAGCACTCGGGAGGCAGAGGTAGGAGGATTGACATGAGTTCAAGGCCACCCTGAGACTACATAGTGAATTCCAGGTCAGCCTGAGCTAAAGTGAGACCCTACCTCGAAAAACCAAAAAAAAAAAAAAAAAAAAAAAAAGAGAGAGAGAGAGAGAGAGAATCATTTCTCAAGTAAATAAGGGCAAATGCTCTCAGAAATTCACAAGGTCAAAACCCTCCAGGGATGCCATGTTCTTTGTGATGAACATACATGGGCTTTGCTCTTCTCTAAGGCCTAAAAAAATAAAGAAGAAGAAGCACCTACACCTGGAATTCCAAAGCCACTTGTCTTCAATACTCACGCATGTTTTAGTTACAAGGTGTATTATATTCTGTTGTGGCTGTAATGACATACCACAAATTTGGTGGTTTGAAAAACCAGATTGATTCTCTTTCTGATCTAGAAGTCAGAAATCTTAAATCTATTTTATGGGGTCAAGGTTACTTTGTCCAGCTGAGCAAGGTGGTCATCCCAGAACATGGGAGGTGGGGATCAGGGGTTCAAGGTCAGCATCAACTACATGAGATTCTGAATCCTAAACAAACACACAAGTAACTATGTCACCATTATGTCTGCAGGGATGAGTCCTCCTATAGAACTTAAGGGATTTATTCCCTTGCCTTTTCTGGCTTCTGGTGATTATTGTGTTCCCCCTTCTACTCCATCCATTTTCTCCATCCTCACACCTGCTAGTTCATCTTCAATAACCAAATATTCTTCTACATTCTCAAAGAATTCTTCACATGGAATTACCTGATTTCCTAGGTCAAGACCTTTAATGTTACCATATCTACAAATAGAACGTGATGTCCCCAGTTCCAGGTATTAGGACAGGGAAGCTCGTGGGAGACAGCACTGAGCTCACTGTCATACTCATTGTTTCATTATTTGAAAATTATGACTATATATTAAAATATATGTCATGCAAAGTGCTTTATCAGAGAGAATACCTTTATATGAAAATGGTTTAGGAATAGGAGCTGAATATGACCCTAAATGGAAAATTTCTTTAGAACTGATTTGAATTTTGGAGGATTTCTAGTCAATTCTGTATATTTTATATGTACATGTGTGTATACATCTAATGTCCTTAATTGCATATTACATGTCTGAATATGACAAACCTGCTTTATAAATGAGGCTTAGCAAAACACCTGAGGTCACATTGAACTTTGAAACTTAAAAAAAAAAAAATATTTACTTATTTATTTGCAAGAGAGATAAAGAGCCAGAGAGAGAGAGAGAAAAAAAAAATGGGAATATCAGGACCTCTAGTCACTGCACACAATCTCCAGATGCATGCACCCTCTTGTGCTTATGTGGGTGGTGCTAGAGAATAGAACCAGGGTCCTTTGGCTTTGCAGGCAAATGCCTTAACCTTTAAGCCATCTCTCCAGCCCTTGAACCTTTTTATTATAGTCACATACAAGACTGATTTACAAGAGCCAGATTCTATCTTTTCAGAGACAATCAGGACCCTTCTCCAAGCCAGTTTTATTCCAATATGTATACCTGCCCTGAGCTAGAGCATTAGCTAAGGCTGCTTAATTAAGCTGCATCAGATTAATTAGAAGATCTTCCTTTAGGTCTTTGTTACTGAAACCTTGGAAAAGCACTAATGAAACCATCAGCACCTCAAAATAAGCACAGAGATGACTTTCTCAGTTTAATTGCAATTTCAAATCTATATTATATATCCATAGCTTATAGGTATTTACATGTCTTTTTAAATTTTTATTTCTCTATTTATTTATTTGAGGGGAGCAGAAGGAGAAAAAGACACACAGAGAGAGATAGAGAGAGAGAGAGATAATGGGTGTGCCACTGCCTCCAACCACTGCAAAGAAACACCAGATGCATATGCCACCTTGTGCATCTGGCTTACATGGGCACTGGGGGATCAAACCCAGGTCTTCATGTTTCATAGGCAAGTGCTTTAATTGCTAAGACATCTCTCCAGCCTGGCATTTATATCTCTTATGAAACTTTATGCTAAAGATGAAAATTTTAATATAGGCATTTATTGCTTAATATCAACTTTATCATAATTAGTATTAGTTATAAGGCAATGGTATATGCCATGTAAAAACATCAAAATCTGAAATATCTGGTAAAACTTTGATATTAAGCTCTTATTTCCTCATCTTTATACATTAAATTATTTTTTCCTTAACCTTCTATGATATTGATTTGTTTCATAAATACTAGTTGTATTGTCAACATCAGAAGAGAAACTATGTGAAAAAAAAAGGTCCTGGCCTTAACTTGAAAACTACAAAGCATTTACGGGTATGAATGATGAATTCAGAGTATAAAAGTGGACACTAGTGATAGAAGGGACAGAGACTGCTGTAATGCGAGACAACTACTGTCCTAGGTCCCAAATATTTTCTTAAAATCTTTGAGGAAGGCACAAACTATTGAGTAAATTGTTTGTACTTTTAGAAAGAAAGCTGGAAAATCATGCTTAGTCCATTCCATCTCTGTTGTATCTCTTCTGAGTTTGTAATAAATGCATGATTTCAATACTTCCCTAAAAATCTAATTCTACAGTTCTGTTCATTGCACCCTTTGTTCATTTAACTTAATCATCTTAAATGAACTACAGCATTTACATATGGCTAGACCAGACTCAAGTAGGAAAGCAAAGATAATTGACTTGTTGAAATAAGATAGAATGATGCTATAGTAATAGGTCAAAACAAAAATTGAACTTCCATTGCTGTATAAAAGCAAGGCCATGGATGTGCATATTTCTTCCTTGTAATGTTGAATTTCTCTCACCTAGTTTAGTCTGTGAGGTCATGTGTGTTGACTTTGTTGACTCTTCCCTCTGAGGACTCACATCAGTCCAGAAACATGTGAGAAGCAGGCGGTGCTGTGAGTGAAGCAGGCTGTGTGGACAGAGCGAGTCCATCATCAGTCTGTGAAATGCTTCAGGGGTTTCCCAGGCCAGCACAGTGAGAAAATGCACACTCATTCAGAGTGGTGAAGTAAAATTAATTATGTTATATTGCAAAAGAGTGAAAATATAATTCTTATTTCAGAAAAAATGAAGTTTACTTCAGTTAATTAAATCAACAGTACAAGAAAATTTGAGAAGCCAAGAGCAGCAGGTTTGCTTCTGTCTTCTTTGTTGGTTATAGAAACCAGTCCATCCCAGGACACGTGAGATCTGTAAGCTGGACCTTCCTTAGACATGCTGGCCTCACTTGTATTTGAATGTGTCTTTTACCCCTTTGCTAACAACATACATGGGTTGCTTGGAGAATATTGTTTCACCAAAACCCTTGGATTTTCAAGAGGTTGATATATATTAATATGCAATAACAAAATGTAATTAGAATTGTTCATATCCCCACTAATTTAGTCAGAACATGTCAAAAGTGATGGAAGATAGTCAAATTCAAAGTCAGAAACAGCTTCTGAAATTCTGATCTTTGCTAGAAAGCTTAGGTTTTACCACTGACAATAAACATGGTCAGTTATTTACTCTGAACTGACATAATCAATTTCATTTTTTAGAAAACACCTTCTAAATACCAAAATCTGGAAGGAAAATTGGTCGAATAGCAGAAACTTTTTTCAAGTAAAAGTGAAAAAAAGTTAAGTGAGGGCTCATTCCACTTGCAGCAAATATAGTCTTTCTCTTTAAGACAACATGGAATTTTGGCAGGCAATACAGTTGCTTTTCAATACGTTCTGTTTCCTGGTATAGACTATGAAAATAAACTCAAGTAAATAAATAACATATATTTTAATAAGGAAAATCTTAAAGCAGATGAAAATGGTTTTCCCTTCTTTGCTCTCAGCAGTCTGCACTGGGGAAGAATTTGAGAACTGTTATAGTTTGATAATAATCAGAGGTATTTTCTACATTTATATACAGGCACCACAAGTTTTGTCACCAGCACTGTTGCCCTTTTTCTGTAAACATTTACACAGTTAATAATAAGCCATGTGCCATCATACTGATATAGGATTTTTGGGTTCATGAAGGGTCCTCCAAGTTTATGAGCCCCCATTTTGAGTCCTGGCCTCTCTTTAACAAAGTATTGATAAAGACAGACTGAATAAGGATAAATTATGAATTATTAAGTTTAGTTATATAGAAGCCCCAAATTTGGGGGTTTATTTCAGAGAAACTGAGATCTAGGAAGAAGCCTAGATTAGAGTCATAAACATGTAGAAAGTATAAAACACGTGCACAGGTGGAAAACACAGCATAGTTCATAAGGCTCATTTAAAAGAAATTGTGGGGCTGGAGATATGGCTTAGCGGTTAAGGGCCTGCCCGCTAAGCCTAAGAACGTCAGTTCCAATCTCCAGGTCCCACATTTAGCCAGATGCAGTGACACAAGGGCACAATGCCGCACTTGACCACAAGGGGGCGCACACATCTGGATTTCATTCACATCAGCTGAGACACTGCTGGCCAGCCCATCTCTATCTGTCTTCCTCTCCCTCTCTCTCTGTGTCTCTCTCCAAAATAAAAATAAAATAATTTTTAAAAATTAAAAAAAAGAAATTGTGGTTTTTAAGGAAAGACTGGATTAGAACCACAAGCATATGGAAGATAGAACTTAGGTGCATATATACAGAGATCTGGAAAAAAGACACATAGCATGTACCTTGTGCTTCCTGGTGGAAGGAAGTTAAGAGGGAAATGGTGGGGACTTAAGCAAGAATAGCAGAGGAAAAATATCAAAGCAGAGACCAAGAAATTCAGATGAGAAATGAGTAATAAAGAGAGTTATACCCATGATTACTATGACTTAAGAGAAATCACACAGGTAATGGTAGATATAGAGTATAAGGGAAATAAATAAGCACATGATAGATTCAGAGAACAGAGGAAAATTATGCATGTAATTAAAGTGATAAATCACCCCAAAGTATAAAACAGAAGACTAGCAGAAGAACCAAGAATGAGTACTCTATTCACCCCCATCCAGCCTGGGTGTGTGTATGGGGAGGCAGACTCCATGACCACAGTGAGGAGAGGCAGAGAAAGAGAGAGACTTGAAAACAGCACACAGAGGACTTTACAGTCCATTGAAAATGTGTTCTTTCATCAGTCAGGTATGCAAAGGGAAGACCTGATAGGTTTGTAGATTGGAAGGGCTGACCCCAGAACGCAGCCCAACTAGGCAGTCATAGGAGACCTTGGCCAGCAGGGTGTTCTGCAGCTGTTACAAATGAGTCCCGGTCAGACATGAGTTCTAGTCCTGCTAAGAGTTCCATTCATATCAGGATGAGGAGGCATTGGTCCTCTCTGGGCCTCAGTATATATCTGAAGCTGTCTAAAAATACCTAGGCATCTGGTGTAAAGCACTATGTATATCTTAATAGACCTGGAGTGACTGCATTTTGCTGGCAGTAGACAGACCCTTTATTATGTGCAGGATCAAGAAGTCTGTGATTATCCATACTCTTTGTCATCAATAAAACAACTGAAAGGGAAAAAAACCTATCTTTTCTTTTCTTTTCTTCTTCATTACCACTGTGAAAACAGCTTTAGCCTCTTAGAACTGCTTAGCTCACATGAATCCACAGAGTATCCTTGAAGTACCTTTACTCTTGGGTATTTTGCAATTCAAAGAGGGTTCCCAAAGCACTCCATGAATCTAAAGTTTGGGTAGAGGGAGCAAAGAAACATTTCTACACTGACTGTGGAAGATAATAGTAACAAAGTACATAAGGATCAAGGGAGGAACAAGACCGTGACTCCAGGGGAGTGCTCCACATGTTGTCAAAAATCCTAGCCACTGTAAAAGTATAGGAATCCCCGACCACATAGATAAGGAGGAAAGCAGAGGTCAGCATTAGAGATCCGCAAGAGAGAAAGGCCAGGAAAAATGTAGGAAAACGACAGTGTCCTGACACTATTCATCCTGACTTCTGTGAATTAAAACAGGAGTGTTTTTTGTATTTAAAAGGTAATGACCTCCTGCCTCAAAGGACACTCCAGTTTAACTTCTGGTTACATTGGTAAATCGTAGGCAAACATATTAGACTTCAAAGAAATAATAAAAGGAAAAATGTGAACGGCAGAGTCAATTCTGTACAAATTGTCATTCAATGTACAAAAGGACTGGGTAAGTCATCCCCTTCAACACTGCTCTAAGTACTTACCGGTGCCTTGGAGGTAGCAGATTAGTCACAAAACTCCAGTCTCAGGGAGAACAGCCTTGAACAAGCCAGCTTCCTCCCAGGAAGTAAAGAAAGTAAACATTTCTGATCAACACTGCTTCTAACATGGAAGCCAGTGACATTAACTGGGCTCTACATGGCAAAAACATTCAAGAAAACCAAACAATAGTGCAATGCAATCAAATCCGAGATTTTAGTAATTGTGAACAAAAGAGAAAACACAAACCATGAGGGAAATGTTACCTATAACACCTCTTAAACATCTCAAAAGTAAATAAATATTGATAAATTAGCATTTTTAATGTTATTCTTCCTCAATATACTCCAAAGGCTCTATAACTCTGAGCCATGTCTTACACCATTTTGAAACTCAGGTTGATTGTGGTTATGTTTGTGAATGATGAACTTTCCCATGAACCCTCCACGACCACAGTCACGGCTTAGAGAATTATCATCACCTCTAAGAATGTTCTCGGGATCCTTCTTCATCAACCCCCATTGCCCTCCTGTTCCAGTATGAGAACTTGGGATGCAATGTTCGTTCATATAGTATCCTTGGCTTATTACACTATGTGCCTTCAATCTGCCATCTGCCCCATCCCTATATACTGTTCTCACTCACACTTTGGATGCATCTTTTACACATACGTGACATGGTAACAATGCATTGAGCCATACGGT
Source organism: Orientallactaga sibirica (assembly GCA_036365145.1). Classification (NCBI taxonomy): domain Eukaryota; kingdom Metazoa; phylum Chordata; class Mammalia; order Rodentia; family Dipodidae; genus Orientallactaga; species Orientallactaga sibirica. The sequence goes on along the minus strand of JAEOAD010000044.1, from coordinate 7,065,092 downwards.
GTGAGGCTTCTTTCTTCTCACCTTACACTTTGGAGTTTTTGATTTGTACTGATTGTCCTTTTCTATCAATGAAGGATATTTTATTATCCATTGACTATCCATTCATTGACATTTGGATTTCTGGCTTGTTTAATGTGTTAATTACCTTAATCATATTCTTTTGAGTCTTGGTAGAGACATGAGTTCATACTTCTTGGGTAAACTTTTAGAATATCTAATGTGATGTTCTTGGAAGACCAAGAAATTAATTTACAGGGCCTAGGAAATAGGAAGTTGTCCCATTGTACTTGATTTAACAAGTTTCAGAAATGTCTGCACATTTTATCAAGTTACATAGAGCTGGGGGAGTGTCTACCCATTTTTCTGCCACCCACAACCTACTTCTTTTGCTTCTTACCTGATCCTTGGTGCATGGTGGGAACAAGGTGGGGGCAGCATCAAGGATAAAGGATCTTAGTTTTCATTGTTTAGCCTCATATTCACCCTTTTCTTTTTGAAGGATGGGCTTTTCTCAGCCACTCTACTGGCCAGCGGCATCAAATCTCTGCTTTATGCCTGTGGATGTCTTAGGTAAATAACTCTTCTGCTTCTTCCACAGTGACAACAGGAGTTGGCTTTCTACCAGTATATTGTCATGAGTCTAAAAGTGTTTGTTGGCCTTGAAAGGAAGTATATTTTGATTATGTCACAGGTTTCAAAGCTAAAAGAGACATGGTCCTTTCTTCAGTGAATTCCAAATTTATTAGAAGATGGTACACATGCTAGAATTTCTATAGAACCATCATGGACATTTTCTTATTTGATATTCTTAACTCCTTCATGGAAGAGGTAGGCCCCCATCATATTGATTTTTTTTCAGATAACCAAAGAGACAAAAATACACTTAAATTATTTGTCAATATTTCTGCAACACAGTTTCATTCTTTGACCTTTCTCAGCATAGTAGCTTAAAGCAACCATTCCATTTTGCCCACATTTGTTGAGAACCACAATTTTGTCTGGGAAATCTTTGCTTAGTATTTCACTGTATACGTTAACTTTCTTGTCACTGCAAATAAACAAAGGGAAAAAGGATTTATTTTGGTTCATAGTTTCATGGTGTCGAACGCATGGCATTGGCGGTTCTGACCCTACAGCTCTTTGCACCTTTCTGGCAGACAGAGTATAGAGTGTGACTCAAACAGAACAGTGTCCAGGTTATAAACTATAGCTGGCCCCAAATAATTTACTTCTACCAATCAGACTTTGCCTGTTAAAGGTTCTATAGCTTCTCAAAACAGGAAAACCAGCAGGTGCATCTATAGACACGTCACATTCAAATCAAAACTTAACTCTTGAAGTTGCAGTTCAGTGTGGATTATGCTACAGTCATCCAAAAGCTTGTCTGCATGGGTTACTGAGATGGCTCACTCACACCATGTTCAGTTGGGCTATTATCTGGCCCCTGTCAGTGGCGATTATAGTATGGCAATCTCACAGGTCTGACATCTTCCATGACTACTGGAGAATCAGGTGGACTCAGCCTAGACTCTTCAGAAGTAACCTTGAATGGTTCACAGTGTCAGGTCTGTTTATTCAAAGACTGAAAGAGAATCAATACAGCAATGCGGATTCAAGGGGAAGAGGTATAAACTCCATTTTTCAATAAGAGGAATGTCAAGAATTTATAACTTTTTGAAAGTCAACCAACAGCACTATGACTGCATTAGAAACCAAATTCACAGGAGCAAAGACATGCCTGGCACTTAAAATGAGATCAAAAGCCCATGGATGGGGAGGATGTAGACCCTAGGCAGAAACCTGATATTGCTGTTTTGCTACAGAGACATGTTGTCAGACTGCCTCTGAACTAATTTTTTTTTTTTTCTAATTTTTATGCAGAGGGAAGTGGTTAATGCAGAGAACCATATCTGGTCAAGTGGTGAAAATAAGTGACTGGCGACTACTAGGCCCTAAAGGAGACATAACTATCATCTTTTCCAGTGCTCATGGGACATGGTGGGCAATGAGACTGAAAGAGTGTAAAAACTGGAAGTGGAGGAGAAGAACTGTGGGTCTCTGGGGTCCAGACATGATAAGGCCACTGTACTTATGCACTGATACCAGGTGTCTTTACCTACATAAAAACTGCACATGATGGAGGCAGTCAGCATTCTGTTCTAGATGGGGGTGGGGATTTGGGAGAGCATTCCCTAATCAGTTAAGTTAATGACAGCTACAGGTCTTTAGGGAGGAGGGGCTTGTTCTTTTTGATGCCATAGCCACTGGTAAGAGATGAGAGGTAGTACAGTCAAACTGAGCGGGATAAGGAAGGGTAATGTGGGGTCCATGTGGTCAAAATATAATATATATATATATATATATATATATATATATATATATATATATATATATATATATATATCTTTATTATTTTTCTTTTTTAATTAACATACAAACATACAAAGTAATGGATTTAACTATAGCATCTATATGTATCATATTTTGTTCTTATCCACCCTTCCCCACCTCGCACTCTCCACCTCCCTGCTACCCTCTTGCTTATTCCTTTTGAACTTCCACATGGTCCTTCCTCTCCCCTCATGGCCCATGTCTGGCATTAATCTCTTTTCTTACCTCCCTACCAATTAACATAAAATCTGCCCTCTTCTCAAGCTGTCTTTTCTACTTCCATAACCTACATACAACATATGGACACACATGTGTGTATAGAAACCACATATGAGAGAAACAATGTACTATTTATCTTTCTGAGTTTGGCTTATTTCACTTAATTACTGTCCTTCCAGTCGCATCCCTATTCTTGTAAGTGGGATTTTCAGTTTACTTCATTTGTACATAAAATTACATTGTGTCTATGAGCTACATTTTCTTTTTCTATACTTTTATTACTGGACAACTAGATGGATTCCATAACTTAGCTATGTGAATAGTGCAGCAGTAAATATGGATGTGAAAGTATAGTTGAGTGCTCATTTTAAAATCACCATGCATGACTGTTCAGTGGAAGAGCCAGAATTAGAACAGTTATCTTGCAACCACAGTGTTCTTTGCCACATATCCACTGTCTTTATGAATATTAATTTGTGTATTTAATTATGCTCTTCCAAATAGAAGTTGGAGAGTCAGAAAGGTGCTGAAAGTGCCACTTCAACTCTCTAATTAGCATCCTTTTGTGATTCCTTGATTTTGGCAATACTGTGCCCAAATGTATGCAAATGAAAGCAAATCAAAGCTGTCAACCTGTTCATTGAAATACTGTACATACTCCTCACCCTCATAATGTCAATGTAATCCTACAGAGATTGTATAAGAAACATCCTAGATGTCATGTGTAATGGAAAGTTTGCATCCATGTGTATTTTCTTTCATCTCTTGATCTCTAGATTGAAAATAACAGTTCAGATGTTCATCAAAAGTTGTTTTGTATAATTCTTAAAGTTTTATACCAAACAATGTCCTTCTGCATGGTTTTAGTAAAAGCTAAGACTGTCTAACAAGCTTGAGGGCCACTAAGCATTTAAATCTAATGATTAACGACTGAGTTTGTATTAATGAAAAACCTCTATTTTCCTTGAATCCAGCCAATTATGGGATGTTCCTTTACTAAAAGTCCTTATAAAATAATACCACAAAAAGTTACACAAAGCTGGGCGTGGTGGCGCACGCCTTTAATCCCAGCACTTGGGAGGCAGAGGTAGAAGGATTACCGAGAGTTCAAGGCGACCCTGAGACTACACAGTTAATTCCAGGTCAGCCTGGACCAGAGGGAGACCCTACCTCGCAAAACCAAAAAAAAAAAAAAAGTTACACAAAATGAAATGCAAAGTCACTAATATGTCACAAGAACTGATTATGTTATTTGCATAGCAGAGGACTATTCATAATTTCCTTTAAAGATCCAAATGATTAAAATATTCATTACCTCTCAGAAGTAACATTAATTTTCTATCAATAAAACTCAAAATCACTCTTCAAATATACTCAATGATTAAAAGGATATATGTATTCAAAATTCAGGAACTGAGTGGGAAGATGGGAATAATTACATGAATAACCTATATATTTCATGTCTTCCCCAACATACCAGCAACAATCTCCTTTCTCTGACAACCTACTACACACAACTTCTGTTTAACTTCTATTACAACTTCTATTTAAATTCTTAAAAAGAAAAAAGATATTATGTTATTATCTCATGACGTGCTTTGTGTCTTCATGATGAAATTTATTTGTGGGTATATTCCAATATGTCAATACTTTAACAAGAGCAAACACTTATTGTGTTTCCATTTTGGGGGTTTGTTTGTTTTTATTTTGTTTCATTGTTTCTATGTTTTGTTGCTTATGACAGGGTCTCTCGGGCTGGCCTCCAACTTTCCATCCTCCTGTCTCAGGCTCCTGAGTGCTGGGATTACAGGTATGCACTACCACACCTGGTCTTTAGCTCTCTTTCTAATCTCATGATGCCCATTTTGTTTTCAAACATAATAGATCTGTTACAAAATATCTGAATACCAAATACATCTAGTGGAGGCTTTTGTTGGTTTCTTGAAAATTATAAAAATACTGATTGTTTGAACCTCTAGGGATTGCTGTGAGCTGAATGCTGAGCTACTAGTTTGTAGCATCTATGATCAAAATTCATTCATCTTAAATTAAAAAATAATAATAACAAAACCAGATGATCAACATAAAATTAAGTTTAAAAATCTAGACCAAACCTGAATTCAAAAACACCTTTGTATTTTACATCTTTAACTATGCAACCAACTTCCACAACACAGACAATCTAGTTAAAATGTTCTCAATGACAATAGTGTCTCCAAAGGTCTTAAACAGAGGAGAAACAAAACTAATAGAGAATCCAATAAGAAAGTACACAAAGAAAATATCTATAATTACTGGGTTACTATACAGTTGGGAAAGAATTCAACCTTGGGGCTAAGTCAAATTGTCTCTCAATCAGCAGCTCGATCAATGCATACAACCCTTGGGTGTTCTGGACTTTGGACTTGGCTTCATTACCTTGACACACATGCAGGGCTCAGCATTCAGGACAAATGCTGCGGACTCAGCGTCTTTAGTAGGTAGTGAGTACATGGCACTTTAAATCATTTGTTCCATGTAGCTTCCATATTTCTTTCCAACAAGTTGGTATTAGGTGTCTTTGTCTAAACAAGTCTCAAATATTGTGGGCATTGTAAATGAATCCTATTCATACAAATAACTCTGTGACCCTATAAAATTTTGGCATTATGGGACTTAACATTTGCAAGTTGAGTTTCATTCATGTGGTGGAATTCTGAGATTTAACTCTTTAGAACCTATGTTCTAATTTTTGTATGCATCCTAATAACCTGAAGGTTTCTTATTTCAGAACATGTGTTTACGGGCTCCATTCACAGAAAGCTGGATTCCTGGTATCAGGATGGGGCCAAGGACATGAACACCTTGTGAGTATTGTTAGGTGCTGGATATGGCCCGTGCTTCTTGCTCAAGGACTGTGTTCCGAGTAACAAGCCTCCAAACCAGCTTTAAAACTCATGTCTACAGCATCTGAAGAAAGTTTCCAGTTTTCAGTAGGCATTTGAGTTTTATGCATTTCAAATTCCATCATATAGTATCATAGCCAATGATCACCCATTTACTACAATTTAAATGTTTGACACTTAAAAAACAAATAAAAACTGAATGTAAAATGAGTTGCACTTGCTCATACACAAATATACATAAGAATTACCTGAATATCAGTGTTATTTCTATTTTGTATATATGCTGCTTTATTGTCATTCACACATGGTCATACTAAGCTAACTCTACCCTTAGGGAAATCAAAAACATGCTAAAAAATGTAATAAGATTAAAAATAAATAAAGAAGTAAAGAAATAAAGAAGGAAAGAAAACAAGAAATAAGAAGGGGAGTTGAGAATCTCTTTTACTACATGTATTTTCAATTTTAAAATGTCATTTTCCACAAAATGTTTGGCTAACATGTAATGTGATAATAAATTAGGCTTGAAATAAAAATGTATCAATAAAAAAATGTAACTGGGGAGGTGGCTCAACAGTTATAGATATTGCTTGACAAGCCTTCAAAGCCAGGTTCAATTCCCAGCCACTCACATTAAGCTGGAGGGACATTTGTAGGAGCTGCAAGAGACTCCTCCATGCACATGTATGGACACACACACACAAATAAATATTTTTTTAAAGTTCAACAATACTAGAAACTACACTAATGTTGACTAATAAAATACATAGAACCATTCAAACTTATGTTTCCTCTTGATTTGCTACACCTCATTAATAATGCTCTCCTCTTCCTCCTTCTGCCTCCTCTTTCTCACTCAGAGATCTCTATGAAGCATTTAATATTTGATGTATGTTCCTAAGGCTTCACAAAAAAGGCAAACTGGTCAACTTTCAGATAGGTACCATCACAGTAAGAATAATGTAACCACTGCATATGTGACTACACTGTAAGTCACAGAGAAGTGCACATAATGTAACATAGGAATTTAAATGTAATCATTTGAATACAGAGGAATAAAATACCATATGTTGGGGCAAACCTAAGACAGAGAAGAAAGTTATTTTATCAAGAATGGAGAAGCCATGTAGCTCTTAGGCACAAATACAAAGGGCAAAGTTGGAATTCATAAAGTAGTGAAGGAATTCAGTGGTAACAGATAACAACATGTTAATGACAGAAGGCAAGACATTCGAAAAGCCACAATCCATTTATTTTCCTTCTAGAAACATATCATTAAGATCTGTATCCAGATTTTTCTCTTGGTCCATCAGTTACATGTAGGAGTTAGGGTAATTTTTTGGCAGTATAATAGACATGAACAAAATACAAGGCTGGAAGTTTAATGTCAGGACTGAGGACAGATTTCAGTTACATACTAAGGGTGTTGATCAGTTTTGGTGAACTATTTGGAACTTTTAATGGATGAGAACAAATTTTATCAATATTAGTGTGGGAGAAAAAAATGGAGCTTGAAGACCAAATAATAGGCATATAAAGAATAGGGCTCATGATAAGAAATTGTGTATAGAGGAGAAGGCCTGAGGTTGAATAATACTAAAAAAAATAGTAGCACTCAAGGGTCATAAATTGATATTTATGTGTGACAAAGAGTAAACTAATCCTGACAACCAGACTTCCAGTGTCTGTCACAGAGAGTTTTGATTCTAATGCAGTTGTGATGAGCTGATTTGAAGACTGGATAAAGAATAGCTCTGTAGTTATATATATATATATTTCATGTTTTTGTATTAATGAGAAACTTTATTGAATTATTTTTTATTCTCTACCAAAAATTAGAATATATATTCTTAATCTGAAGCCTCCATTGACTGAAAAACAATTGTGTATATTAATGTTCAAAATGACAGGCTATAAAATAGCTAAAATGAAATTTCTTGCCAACAAGTGCATTTTGAGGAATAAACAAGTGTGCTGTTCTCCCTAGCAATTGCTGACACTCTGGAAGCCACAGGGGTATGCCAGCAGAGCTGACAATCTGTTCCTTGTGGTACTCTCCAGATTCATTGGAGTGAAATCATTCATATGGCACTTGTCACTGAACATGAAAATGACAGAAGTCAGCATGTTAGCAAAGTCATCACCATTCATTTTTCCCTTAGAAACGTATTGTGCTTGGCTTTTGTGCCCAGATTTGTCTCTTGGCCCATTTTTATTACTTTTTTCTGGTTTATTTGAAAATCAAGGAGACAGCTCAAGTGCTCCTGAAATGAACAGACACATTACCTAGTCAATATGTGATTTTGATTTTGAGAGATTAAGTGACTTGTCCCTGAATTGCTCAAGGATCAAGAAATAAGCTGGCAAGATTAGAATGTTGGATTTGTGTCTTCTGTGACTATAATGAATTAGAAAATAATTTTCTAATTATTTTCAAAGAAAATTGTTGATAGTTCAAAACTTATTTAAGTTAGACAAGCAAATTTATTTCTTTTTATGCTTTTTTTTTTTTTTTTTTTTTTTTTTTTTTGCATTGGAGTGAAACTACACCTTTCACCACTGTACTTTAGAATCATATGCATCTTGAAATTCTGTTCGTGTCTTTGGTGAAACATTCTCACTCCTTTACCTAAAAGACAAGAAGGTGAGCATGGAAACAGTCACAGCAATGCACGTGTTGCCAAATACACCTCTTATCTATGGGTCGTGAAGCACTGTGAATAGCAATATTCTCTCTCATTCCTCATGAGGTGAGAATATATTACTTGAATTTTACAGTTGGATAAACAAGGAGCTCAATCAGTTTGTAGTCACATGATGGGAGATTTTGGAGAAGATAGCAGATGATTAAATTCCCAGTTAGTGCCCAATATCATCAGTATTGTTCTAAATACACTGTGCTGCTTGGCTTGTCAGTGAACTGTGACCCTAGAAAATGGGACAAGAGAAGAAAGGAAGGCCTGAAGCAGGTGAAAGGGAAGAGGAGAAAGACAGAAGGGAGTGGTTATGTGCTTTCATTTTCTCTGTGTGTTCAGTGTGGAAAAGATAGTTATAAATCAATCTAGCAATGACTGTCAAGAACATGAACAGAAAAATCTCAAACATATATGCACAGTTACACAAACATACACAGAAACACAAACGTGCACATGATTCTTTTTCCAGTGAATCAGAGCACAAAAAGTAAAATAGCATGGGAGATTATGTCTATTTAGATTCATCTTATTTTAATACTAATTGGGGACACTTGTGATTCCCATACCATAGTGCTATTGAACAGAATTAAAATTTTTTTTTCTTAGATTAAAAAGTGTCAATTTTATCATTGTCTAGTCCTTTCCAAGACTCCTGGCCAAATCTCCATTGTCTTTCTGGATTTGAAAGACTCATTTGACAGTTTGGGGGTCACAACAAAGGCTTTGAAAGTTGGCATATCGTTTTGAAAAGTTTGTATAGGAAATCTGAAAAGCCTTGAGTCATGACTGAGAACCATTTCTGCTAGAGCATCTGAAGAAGACATTTGTAAAGTTCCTGATGGGAAGCTTTAATCAGATCATTGTGAGCATGGTGGACATAAGCATTAGCAGAGTGACGAGCTCTCAAGCCCTAGTGGGGTGGAAAGGTATCTACATGGCAGTGATGTGGTCCTGCTGGAGACAACTGTGCTCAACAGGATGCCAATGCTGACCTCACTACCCTGTGTGGGTTCACTTGGGTTCTGCTGCATAGAATTCTGGCCATGGCCATTCCTGGTTCTCCTTTCTTCACTATCTTCTGTCCTAGCCCAGTTAGCTCCTTTTCTTTCTCATAGTGACATAATCTAGGACACCTTCTATTATTTCATAATTTACCATGTTATACACTCAATGTTCAGCATCTGTGAAGGCCATCTCATTTAGGAAATGAGATATATTTTATTTCAAATGGAAATTTTGGAACTTTGGAATGTTATTCTCATTATAGAACCAAAGATAATACTTTGGATGTTTTAATGGTCAAATACCATTCCTTCCTCTAGTTTTTCCTTTGATAATGATTGTAAGTCTCCCCAAGGCAAAGTGACCACAGAGTCAATTAGGGGACATGCTATGCACAAGACTTTCTGAAACAAAAAGTACAAAGATTGACATTTCAAGAAGTTACTTTGCATCACATTTGCAACATTGAATGCAATGTCAGCTATAACTTAAAAAAATCAATAAATCCTAGCCCTAATCCTCTCATCTGTTCCTGCCTAATGTGGATCTGATGGAGCTTTCTGCCTATGCTTTTGGTAATGTATATCATTTACAAACATTTAGCTATCAACAACAGATAGGCCTGTAAAGCTGGATGGTGTATTTGCTGCTGAGAAGTAGTGAGATACACACTATGACTCCATCCTTCAAATCTTGACAAGTTAGTAAAAGAGACAACCAGGCTGACAAATTGCTTTAAAAAATATGTTAGAAAGAGGTCATACAGTGTTTAAAGAGTCCAAGAAAAGACATCATGATAACAGATGGAAATGTCAGAATGGTCAGAGGAAATGATGTTTGAACTTGGCTTCTGGGGAGAATTTGTTTTCCACATGGAGACTGATGGGAAGGAAACCTAACAGTAGTCATCATGGGCAAATATAGTGAGATTTGGAAGTCATAATACTGCAAGGAAGTTATTCCATCAAATTATGATATAAGAGAAGGAGAGGCAGGGGGTCCTGGGAGCCAAGAAACTGAGGAGACTTGGGTCCAAGCTGGGAAGCTCTGATGTGCTTTCCCTAGGACTCACAACCCTGGGAATAAGCAGAAACAAACAGCATCATTGTTCCTGACAAGTGTTCCTACAAAAGACATCAGTCAGGGTCAGATGATTATTTCTCAATATTCAGAGAATGGATTGAATGTGGATTATAAAGTAATATTAAATGTGGTTTCTTATATCCCATGTTAAAATATTTGCTTATTCAGCAAAATTGTGCTGCATAAATGTGAAAATGTTTATAAACAAACATCAGAAGGCATATCAGCTTAGGAAAATATAGGCATATTTTATCAACAAGTTTCTTTTAATCTTCTCACCAGTAAAAAGATGAAGAATAAGTGATGGTTACCCCAGCGGTAAGGCTCATTAGCTGAAGGTCAAGTTCAGTGACACTCAAGTCCATGTTAGGGGAATAATTTATGCACAGGTCTTAAGAGATTTTCAGAGTGGTGAGTGGATCCTTGTTCATCCTCATGTCTTTGTATGACTGGCCCAGAAGCCCAACTCCAGTTGTCATCACAAGTAGTCCAATGTCCATGACTAATGACTTGCTTAATTTTATATGCAGCTTTAAAACAGCTGTCAGAAGTTGGATTCCTGGACTCTGAAAACACAGAAGAGAGACGTGCATGAGGGTTGATGTTTACAACTTTATGTTGAGGAAATACTTCAACTCAAATAAACATACCAAAAAACACCATTCATATGCACAACCATATTAACTTCTGTGAACTGGCAGACTTACATTGTATAACTCATTTGGAATTGTATACATGGTTCATTTCTTATGGTGGGTGTGAAAATACTATAAGAAGGACTCTATACTAAATATTACCAAGTACAAGGTGATTATGGCAATTTTTTTTTTTGTTTTCAATGTTGCTTTTGACCATTTAAGAGCACAGCTAGATTAACTAGTATAATGTTCAAGAAATTGACAAATCAAAGAAACAGTTTAGGTAGAAAAGCACAACATCTTCTAAGTCTACTGCTAAGTGTATTCTCTGTGATACAAGCCACTCATGAACTTTTCATCCTCAAGTGCTCACAGTTGCCTCCAGAAAACTGCCAATTGTAAACACTGTGGACATTGGACAAAAATAATAATAATTCTTTTCTCACCAAGGGAGTAGGCTAGGCTGCCAAGTTCACTGAGCAGCTCAACAGTGTAATGGAGGTGAGGTTCCCAAATGTTACCAACTACCAACTATAGACAAGGAACTGGAATATACAATATTGAATCTTGCCCCATATTTAGGAGTGCTCTTAAGTGTGAGTCATACAGAGTTCCTCTATAAGACAGCACTCCAGTTGCCCATGGAGGCAACTGATATAATAACACTATTTGTATTGATTTCTCCACTTTTATTCCTCTCAGTTCATTTGATATTTCTCAAATTGCCTGCTACAGAAACAATCTGCACTTAAATTTTACTCAGGACTCAATCCTGGAGTAACCCAAAACATGTCTGTCTTTCTAAGTTTGCCTTTTCTTACTGAGTCCCTTCAATACAAATGTATCTGACAAGGCCACAGGTTTCCTTTGGGTACCTGCAGGTTCTAACAGTTCTGAAACATGTTAGGTGTCTTCCTAGGCTCAGAACCTCATGGGTTGGAATCCCTCTCTCTCTCCTCACAGATTTGGTAGCGTACTTTGGATACTAGGAGCAAACATGTCGGGTTTCCAGATCTGTTATAGGGTCCTCATATCCCTCTGTTCTTTGGTCATGTTTCCTGCCCTCACAGGACATCAGGACTACACTCTCTTCTCCAGATTGTGCCTGGTTCTAAAGCCCCTTGACATGTAAAGACACGACCAGCTCATTTGTTTTCTCTGAAGAGTCTCACTTCTACTAGTTTCAAAGATTTTCTTTATTTCCCTTTGAGTCCAAGTATGGATATACTTATTTTCAAAATGGTATTTGTTGACCTATGGCAGTTAATTTTCACTGTTAATTTATTACTTGAGACATACCTCTGGGTGGCTTTATTTTAAGATTGTTCCCAGAAAGCTTTAACAGGAGGGAAAAAAAGATCATCAAAAATGTGACTGACACCATACAAAGGATCAGGGTCACTGACTGAATAAAGATATAAAAGGAAGAGGCAGCCAACTGAACACCAGCCCACATGTCCTTCTGATTTTTGATTGTGAACACAATGTGACCAGCTGCATCATACTTGTGCTGCCATGCCTTCCCCACCAGGATTGATTGTATCCCTTTAAATCAAATGTATCTTTCTTCTCTTAAGTTGACTCTCTCAGGTGTCACTACCTGGACAGGTGATTTTTTAAATTTTTTTTTATAAAATTAAAATGCTATTAAAAATTTACCTAATCCCTTCCCACCACCCTCCTTTGTCTCTTCTGCTGCATCCTCCTAAACTAATCCCCACATTTTTCTACTATTCCCTCTTCTAGATTGATGTATTTGGTTTTGTCATCCAAGACAACCTGTCCATGGGCTCAATATTTTGTAGGTTTCAGGTAGATAAATGCGGCCACTGTGAAGATATAAACACAATGACCACTTTATGTCTGTGAGCCAGCATTCCAAAGCACTACTTCTCATCCTCTTGCTCTTACATTCTTCCCACAACTTCCTCTACCATAACATCTGAGCCATTGGGTGGGGGGCTATATGGTAGAAAGATGTTACATTAAGTGCTGAGCACTCAATTTCTTTTCAGTACTTTGGTAAGTTTGAGTTTCCTCAGCAGTCACTAAGAAAGAAATGAGAGACTTCTCTAATCAAAAGTAATAGCAGCACTCATATTGTGTGTGTATGCATAGACATGAATATCTAGAGGGCAATTTGCTTAGCATAATATATCCATTTAGCCAAACAACAGTAGTAACTTCACCCCTAGGATTTGTAATCTTTCCAGAAATAGGCTTGTGACTAGGTTTTCAGTATTTACATAAATTCCCTCCCATGGAGTGGGTCTCAAACCAAATTAGAAAGAAGATGGTTATCCACATAACAGACATATCTCCCAACATAAATAGGTCCAAGCCCAGATGGATTTACTGAAAAATTCTATCAAAGCTTTAAGGAACTAAAACCACAGCTTCTCAAATTATTTCACAAAATTGCAAAGGAGAAAATGCTCCTTAACTTCTTCTATGAACTCAGCATTACACTAATAGAAAAAACAGAGACACAACAAGAAAAGAAAATTATAGGTCATTATCGCAATGAACTTAGATAATAATTCTCAATAAAATTCTTTCAAATTGAATCTAAGATCAGATCAAAACTACCATCCACCTTAATACAGGAGGTTGAATCCCAGGGATGCAGGGTTGGTTCAACATACGGAAAGCAGTAAACATAGTGTATCATATAAATAGACTTAATCACATGATCATTTCAACACATGTAGCTAAAGTCTTCAACACATAAATAATATTTTTTTATGATTAAAACACTGGGGAGACTAGCAATGAAGAGATCATATTTCAACATAATGAAAGCTACCTAATAGATCATACATCCTTACTCAGTAAAGAATTGTCTTATCTGAACTGCCAACAATCCTCATTAAAAATCACTGGAAAGAAATCCTTTGTTCATGTTTCTTGGATCATTCTCCTTTTCTGCATGAAATCCTTTTTATGGAAAACTACATCCAGCTGCAGTTAAGCAGTTGGAGATGGTGTTACTATATAAAAGCAAAGCAAAACAAAAAGTATTAAGAGGAAATGATTTTTCTAGGTTTGGGCTTCACAGTTTCAGTACCATGCCTTCCCAGTAAAGTTATTTCTACTCAGTGAATTCAAGTGTCTTTTCCCCTCATTGACCCTATTTATTAGTCAACAGATAATGCAAAAGATGTTAAATGTAGTATGTCTTCCCTTGACACTCTTCATACTATGAGAAAATTAAGAGGGTTCTCTTTACATCATTGTTTACTATGGAAATAATAAGCTTAGGCGCTCAACATGGATTTTATACACTTTATGGAATAAATCATTAACAAGTGATATTATGCCCAGATCTGTCTCCTCTGACAACTACATTGTTTGCTGCACTGCAGATAGGAAATGACACTGAAAGCATGCAGCAATTTCAGAGGCTGGTTGGCTCAGACACATGCAATGGCACAGTGGACCAATGGGCAGGGGATAAAATGAGCATGAAATGACTGCACATTTCCACTGCCCTGAAGATCTAAGACAAAGAAGTTTTAAAGTAAATCCTTGTGCATTCTTCTCATCCTTGACTTTATAATGAGTTTAACAAACAATTAACCCATGGGTTTTTACTCTTCAAAGTGAAAAACCTATCTGTTATTCCCTTGTTTGAACACAGAGCTTATGCAGTCACGAGTTAGAAAGGATGACTAGATAATGACTAGACAAGTAAGCACAGACATTCCCCAGGTAGCCCCAGCTCGCAGGACAGAGTGGCGAGGGGAGGAAGCAGCATCTCCTGAATTCATGGAGGCTTACCATCCGATGCTCGTTCCTCGTCACACCTGCTGGCTAATGGAGGAAGCAGCACCAGGTCTTCGATAGGGTTTATTTGTGGCTAATGGGAGTATTTGGCTAATGAGAACCTTTGGCACACATAGAAACAAGTCCAAGTCTTGCCTGAGGTGACATGGTGTTAGAATTAGTCCATGGTGTTTCCTTCACATCTTCTTCATGTACTCCTGATCCTGAGCTTCAAGTACATTTATTTCTCATTTAAAGATAATGTCAAGTAGATAGCTCATTTTATTTTCCTCTCCCACTTTTTCCCTTCCTTCCTTCCTTCCTTCCTTCCTTCCTTCCTTCCTTCCTTCCTTCCTTCCTTCCTTCCCTCCCTCCCTCCCTCCCTCCCTCCCTCCCTCCCTCCCTCCCTCCCTCCCTCCTTCCTTCCTTCCTTCCTTCCTTCCTTCCTTCCTTCCTTCCTTCCTTCCTGAAGCACCAGAAGATATCAAAAATGCTTTCACTTATTCATCACTTAGCTGGGCAACATTCACCAAGTATTCATGGCTGCTTCTGGAAGAAAAATTTAGTAACACCACATTCAATCATCTGATGTACAAGTACTTCAACATTAAGTGTAAACCGTGCCAAGCTATATGCTAGGCATGTTTCCTTAATAGTACAAAAATTAAATCAAGTTCATTGTGAAAGAGTAAATTTTATAAGATATGCAGCTAGGTAAGTAAAGGATTTCAAAACAGTGTATGAGTATAGCGAGTAGCATTGCAGAGGCATGCTCCTATTTCAGAAGAAACCCAGTGTCCCACGGACAAGGGAGAAGCCTCTAGTTAGACTTTCTAGAAAAGTTTATGGTTTGATTTTTGGGTTGAGGGGCTTACCAGATATATAAAGTGTAAGGAACTGTGGGCAGAGGTAAAAGTCTATAATGTAAAGATGTTGTAGTCAGGTTCACATTGCTGGCATAAATCACCCGACCCAGAGCAGCTTGTGGGGAGAAAAGGGGGTTTATTTTGGCTTACAGACTTGAAGAGAAGCTTCATGGTAGCAGGGGAAAATGATGGCATGAGCAAATGTTGGACACATCACCCCCTGGCCAACAGGTGGACAATAGCAACAGGAGTATGCCAAACACTGGCGAGGGGAATCTGGCTATAATACCCATAAGCCCATCTACAACTATACACTGACTCTAAGAAGCGTTAATTCTCACATTTCCATCAACTGGGAACCTATCATTTACAACACCCAAGTTTATGGGGGACACCTGAATCAAACCACCACAGATGTTACGTTGAGGATGATATGAATCAGGGCTGATGTGAAGCTCAGTGTTTTCAGCACACTGTATTTGAGAGATGAGACAGTAGAGAAAAACAGAGTGCACATTAGCATTGAGTCTTTTTGTTCAGATCAAACGTTAGACTTGGTCATGTGGGCCATGCAGAGCCAGTACACCAACACTAGAAAGTGTGTGAGAGAATTTGGAGGAAAAGCAGATCAGTAAGAGAGAAGTTCTACAACACCTTGGAGAAAGTGATGTTGGATTTTACAGGGGTAGGAGACTTACAGATTTTAGATAAACTTCGGACATCACAATTGATTGGAAACAGAAATGTTAAGTGAGAAAGGACTCAAGGACAACTTAGATGCATCTTACCTGGAAGAATCATGATTCCACCCAGGGAGATAGGAATATGGGCATGTAAGGAAGCTGGGGAGTGGAGAAGAGGGTGGAGGTTTATCCAGTACAGCGAATATTCTCATATAGCATTCAGGTAGAAAATGAATAAATATAGGCCATATATATATAATAATGGACAATTATAGCAGTCTTATGTCTAAGATATATTTACTGATATAATAACCTTTCTAAAATGCACAGATGGACAGAGGGAAAGGATGACAGAATGGAAAAAGAAGATAAACACTTATATTACACTTATATTATATATTATATTACAATATAATATATATTATATATTATATTACACTTATATATAATAATGATATATTATATGATATATAACATATTATGTATAATATATTATATAATAATATATATTATATTATATATAAGTAATATTTTGTATAAATCATAGAAATGGAACATTTCAAGAAGGAAGGGATTTCCAAAGATTATATTCAACATAAAAATTTAGATTATTATAAACATTGAATTGATGCCACCTCTAGTGATTGACTGAGATCAATCCATGTGAGTGTGTATGGTGAGCAGATTGATGGGTACATTTGGGATTATAAATAAAACTGAGTTCAGAAGAGGGGGAAGTCTGCCATATGTACATAGCTCTGGCTAGAATTTTCAGTATAAGAAATATATGGCCACCACAAAGGAAGTCAACTAAAATGTTTTTACTTTATTTATTTTTATTTATTTATTTTCAAGCACATTGAGATAGTGAGAAGAGAGAGAGAGAAATAGAGACAGAAAGACAGAATGAGTGTGTCAAGGCCTCCAGCTGCTGCAAATGAACTCCAGATGCATGTGCCACTTTGTGCATTTGGCTTTATGTGGGTACAAGGGAACTGAACCCAGATCCTTAGGCCTTGCAGGCAAGTGTGTTAACCACTGATCCATCTCTCTAGCCTTATTTCAATTTTAACTGTACAAATTAAGCCATTATGACATATCCATATTCATACATTGTAGTTTGGTACTATTCATCCCATCTACATCCTCTCTTAAGCTTTTGTAGCAGACAGCTTCAGGTTCATCGAGATTAACTTCCAGACCAGGCACAGTTATGGAGGAAGGGATATTATTTATTGAAGCTTACAGATCCAGGGGAAGTTCCATAATGGCAGGAGAAGCGGCCTGCTCTTACAAGACCAGGCAAGAGAGAGAAAAACCAAGCCGCCAGCTACATAGCACACTGAGCAACACTATAGCCAAAAAGTCACACAGCACACTTCAGGAACTCCTGCTAGGCAAATTTTGCATATCTTTACAATGGAATCTCAAACCATCACCATAAAAAACCGGCCCCCAGTGACATTGCCTCTAGCAAGGTGATTGCAGATGCAAACTATAACTAATAAAACACTGAATATATTGGGGGACATATATTCAAACTACCACACCTCTTATCTCTCCCTTTCCATATACTCAGTAGGTCTCTTTTACTTTCATGGCCCCTCCCAACAGCTTCAGAATCCATGTGTGAGAGAAAATATGCAATACTTGTCTTTATGAGACTGCCTCACTTCACTTGTCCAGTTCCAGCTCCAGTTACATTTGGCAGCAAATGATATGATTGTGGTTTTTTTTTTTTTTAACTTTGCGGTTTTCTTTTATTCTAAATTCCAAGCCCAGATAATTTCAAAGTTACTCACCCACCCAAAAAAAATAATAAAAAAGAAAGATTGAAGCAAGTACCTGAGAGAATAACATAGCAAGATAGTAAAAAGAGCTTCTGAAGGTCGTTTCATGCCAGCTCCTCTCTCAGCCATTAAGAATGCTTAAACACACATTAGTTTTATATATATATATATATATATATATATATATATATATATATATATATATATATATATGTATTACTGATATCAGTTTTTGCTGCTATTACCATGAAAATAGCATGGGAGTAATTTTCCTTCTTCTGACAGGCATTCACACTCTTGGAAATGTACACATCAACAGCTTGCCTTCCGTGGCATGTTTCCTATAAAACTGTATTCTAGGATAGTTTTACTTAATTTCATTGGGAACTTTAATATATGACTGTACTATGATTTTGTTGTGTTTCCATCACATTATCCTCTTTTGTCCCCTCTCCCACATCCCATTTCACTGAGGATGATACGATTTCAATGTAGTCTTTCTTCTGTTTTGATGTCTCATTCTTTTTGTCCTTCTTGATCCATTTTGGTATGATAGTGGCACATATGTTGTAAGGGTTATGAACTGCTCTCAGATTGGATTTAAGGCCAGCTCAGTAGTAGGGAATTCAGCCTGGACATGAGAACCCAGTCAAAAGCCTATGGCTTAGGAAGGTCATAGACCCTAGAGGAAGAACCCACTGTTCTTTGGATCAATGGCATAATGTCCATCAACAAGCTTTTTAAGTGTATATGTTTATCTCCTTTGATTAATGTTGCTCTGACTTTTGGTTAGAGAACAAACTATTTGTACAGATATCAGCAAGTACCTGGGGAACCCAAGACTTAGCAAAAAAGACAAGAAGAGAAATCCCAACGCCAGCTCTGAGTGATCATCTGTCATACCCACCATGGCCCTGGAAGCATTGCAGAGGAAGTGGCAGATTCAAAACGAGTGCTGCTCTCACTGCTAACCAGAGAACCTCCTCTATGCAGATGGTGGGAGACACTGAGGATACTTAAAACCCATCAAAGAAGAAAATGAGATTCACATTAAAGAAAATCTCTACCATGCCCTCCAAGTGCCAAGGAACATTGTGGAAGCAGGTGCAGAAAGAATGTAAGCCACCAGGTAGAAAGGCTGGAAGTTCCAGACTAAGGTGCAACATGGTAATTTCTGGTAAGAAGTCACTTCTGGACTCTGGACTATTTGTTGGATCTGTGCATTACAGAAAGGGGGCTAGAGAAATTGACTGGTGTCCCTTTGGTAAACCAATAATACTATTAATGAGGGCTCATAAAGACCCTACCTCCTAATACCATCACATTACAGGGACAAGTTTTCAACAGATGAATTGGGAAGGTAGAAAGCACAACATTCTGTCCATACCATGTGAATCAGCAATTATAAGAGGGCAGGACACTAAAGCATGAAGCGGTTACATCTGGTAGTAATCATACGAAAAATGATGAAAAGTTTGAGGGTAATTGTCTTTAGTTAATCTTTAGGGGATGAAATTGAGGCAAAGAGAGAAAGTCACATAAATATTATTCAAGTATATAGTAGCAAGTGACTTGTAAACATACATGGTAAATTTTCCTAAGAGGACAGGAATTTATACAGGCAACCAAATCTTCAATACAAGAGATGGGATAATTCGAGATGGGGTAAATGTCACTTAATAGAATAAAGCAAAGAAAGTAGCATCATAAACCTCCAGGAGAAAAAAAGAGTGAGTGAGACTTCTCCCAGATTTTCCCAGAATTATTACATTATATGCAGATCAGTTCAACAGGAGCTGTTTACCACATCACTCTAGATGTTGAGATGGGAAGAAGTGCTCGATATCGAACAATTTAAAACGTTATGTAAAATATTATTTTTTATTATCATGTAATCTTGCTAAACTTTTTATTTATTTATTTATTTGGAGAGAGACACACACAGAGAGAGAGAGAGATAGGGAGAGGGAGACAGATAGACATGGGCATGCCAGCAGTCTCTCAGCTGCTGTGAACGAAATCCAGATGTGAGCGCCCCCTTGTGGTCAAGTGTGGCATTGCGCCCTTGCGTCACTGCATCTGGCTAAACGTGGGACCTAGAGATTGGAACCGGGTTCTTGGGTTTAGCAGGCTGGAGCCTTAACCACTAAGCCATCTCTCCAGCCTTCTCTAATCTTGCTAAACTTTTAACAGTCAAGATTCAGTGAGCCAAAAAGCAAAAACAGCTTTTCTTAAAAATTTGTCCTGTGGATCCCGTTGGCAAAAGCCTGTTGATTTCTAGGTTGCTAGGGAGTTGCTAAGGGATAGTATCCAAAGAAATGTAAATTTTGCATTACCTGTGAAGATCCATGATGAAAGGGAAATACTTATATGTTTTTTTCAGGAAAGGTAAAAATAATCAGAAGTCATTCCTTCTTAGCCGAGTGTTTGTACCTCCCGGCTGTCTCTAAACATTTGCCACATTGAAATGAATTTATAGGAATACATATATATATTCATATATATGGACATGGATATATATACCTATCCATATTATTTATATATATATATATATATATATATATATATATATGCCTTGAAAGATTTTTCATTAGATTTTATTTTTGTGGGGAGGGGTATTTTCAATGTAGGGTCTCACTCTAGCCCAGGGTGGTCTCTATCTCACAGCAATCCTCCTACATCTGCCTCCTAATTGCTGGAATTAAAGTCATGCATCAACTCGCCTGGCCAAATTTTATTAGTTTTGATCACTTGCTTTATTTGTTTTATCTGTTTATTTGCTACAGACCTGTCTTTGGAACAAAGACATGTATTCTATTGTGGAATGACTGTTCTTATAAACATAGGATAAATCCAATTCTCAGTATGTAGAATCTGTGCACGTTAGAGGATGAACAATCCCTTCTTTTATTAGTGCCCTCAACTGCATCCTTTGTCCTGATGCTAATTCATGTTTTCATGACTCCCACAGTCTAAGTTCATTGCTATACCTCTTGAAGTCACTTGAAGGCATCACTCCACACCACTATAATCATATACTAACACTAATTTCCAAAGGAAAAAAAAGTCACCTTTCCTCAAGGCTCCTCACAAAACACTGTTCCCTCTCATTTCCACAGCCTCAGGATGTCACATTCATGAGACTTATGATAACATGCCATGGAAAACTTCATAAATAATCCTATATAATATGGAAGGTCATGGACAATAGAAGTTGTCACTGTCCTTTGGCTAAATAGATACATTCTGCCCATCAAATTGCCTTCCAATACCATAGAGTAGGGCTATTCTCATTTTGGAGAAAACAAGTTCTCTTTTGCTCATGTTGGTGGATATTCGGCTGGGAAGTGACAGTAGAATGCTGTGCACTAGATAAGAAATCTCTACCAAACCTGCTAAAGTTCAGGAAGCCTGTGGAGAAGACGGAGGCAAGAATATTAGAGTTGCTTTCACTGCTAGCAAGAGAGGCTTCTCTTTAGAGATGACAGTAGACTGAAAACTTATCAAAGTGCTAAAAATAACAAGCCAATGAAAGTTTAACACTAAATGAGACATCTCTGACAAACCCTCCAAGGCTCAGGGAACATTGAGAAAGAATATAAGAGCCACAGGGTGTGATGGAGTACTGAGGGGCTGCGTCCTTTGGACATGAACTGACCAGCACAATCATGACTCCACCGTGGATGTCACTATATCAACAATATTTACATAAGATTCCATCCATAAATGTTCTAACATAGAAGACAAAGATTAGGACAAAAATAATGAGCCCTCAAAACACAGTAAAATATAGATGACTGTGCAATAAATCTCTAGGAGGAAAATACTAAGGGGGAAATATTAGACAAAATATGAGCGGAAATTGATGCATCATTTAAAATTTTATATATAAATTAATGAATAACTTAAAGACTAAACACCAATTAGAAAATTAATTTCTAATAAAGATTAATAAATTTCACATTAAAACAGTTTCACTTATTGGTGATGAAAAAAAAAAAAAAAACTATCTTGCAGTAGACACCTTGGGCATCTTGCCCTATTCTCTCAGCCAGTGGCATTTTAGTGAAACTGGAACAAATTCAAAAGGCAGGACCTGAACTTCCTTGCCAAAAGCCTAAAGGGCTTCCTCTGTCCTACCTGATGGTGAATTGAAAGTATCATGAAATTCTAGACACCTCCCTCAGCAGCCTCTCATTAACTAAGAGCAAGATAATTCAATCAGATTTCTGTTCTCTGGTGTTGTGGACCGGTGAGTTGACTTCTCAGTTCCATAATGGTATCCATGTCCACCAACCTGCTCTGGTAAACTACTCAAAAATGCACACTGGAGAATTTCTTTCTCTGTGTCTCCCTTCCTCACTCTCAGGGTCAGCAGCCAGATCTATTTTTGTTCTTATATCTGGTTTCATAGCAGCTCTTAGGAAACCAAACTAAGACATGGCAACAAAAAAAGCTGATGAAGCCAGGCATGGTGGCGGACTCCTTTAATCCTAGCATTTTCGGGAGGCAGAGGTTGGAGAATCAGGGTGAGTCTGAGGTAAGCCTGAGACTACACAATTAATTCCATGCCAGCCTGGGCTAGAGTGAGACCCTACCTTGAATAGCCAAAAATGAAAAAGAAGAAGAAGGAGGAGGAGGAAGAGACAAACCAGAAAGGAAGCATGGCAAGCTATATGAAACTTGCCAGACATATGTCAGATATGAACACTAAAGAAGGATCTATGGATTTTTTATTTATCAGATCACCCAAATTTAAAGCATTTCTTCTTATTATAATACTTTAATTCATTAATTCCCTCCATATTCTAAGACAATACAAGTTGATAATAAGAAAAGAATTTGGCAAAGGATAAAGTTCCAAAATGTTTGTGCCCTATTGCCCACTGTCTACTCTTATTAATGTTTTTTGCATTTTTTTTTACTAAACCAAATTAAAATAATTGAAATACACTTGTTTTTAGTATTCCTTTGGCTATAAATTCAACCAAAGACTAAGAAATGTTAATTGCAAACTTCCAGTTTTCAGGTTTGAGAGGATCCCAGATGAGTGCAGGATGTTTGGTGCGTAAAGGAGTAGACCAAGTTCCCTGGAGCCGCCTACATTTCTCCTCCCTTCATCTTTTTGGCTCTGTATTTCCACTGCCCCACTAGCCTGGTTCAGATGCTCACTGTTGCTTAACCCTTGAGTCCCCCTTATCTTGTCCTGTTCTGAATCTTGACTCTTTCTGAATTATGGCATTGTATTGGCATTGGCCCACCTATTTTATCCCTTATGGTAGCCTAGAATCTTAATCAATTTTCAATGTCATTCCTCTCACACCTCAGTTTCAACTCATTTGAATTGTGATACATCATCATTCAGACTTGCTACATATGGTTGGCTGATTATAAAAATGCCCCCCATAGCCTCACGTGTTTGTGATTAAGCTCCATTCTTAATCCCCAACTGGAGGGGAGATGGAGTCTTACTGGAGGAAGTGTATAATTCAAGGGAGGCCTTGTGTTTATAAATCCTTTCCTTCTACAAGCTGCTTCCAGCTAGGTGTTATGTCCCAGCAGTAAGAAAGTAACTGCTATACTGCATTTACTAGAATGCCCTACCACATTCCATGACTAAAACAGCATGCTAGCTGTACAAGTTGATATCTCATACCCTCTGTCGGGTGTTGAGAAAAGTAAAATTACAGATATTACATGTACCTATTGCAAAATTGAAAGATAGCTTCTTCTTATAATGAGGGCATAGCTTTTACCTTTCTGCAAAAATTTAGTGTAAACTGAAAATCACAGTGCACAGTGGGTATGCAAATTATGTGTGTATGCACATGTGCACATGAAATTTTACACAAGGATTGTTTTTCCTTTGTTTCCTTTATTGGAGAAAGAGAAAGAGATGGGGAAAGAGAGAGAGAATGGGCATCATAGGGCCTTCAGCCACTGCAAACAAACTTCAGATGTGTGCACCCCCTTGTGCATATGTGCAACATTGCATGCTTGCATCACTGTGTGTCTGGCTTATGTGGGACCTAGAGATTTGAACATGATTTCTTATGCTTGGCAGGCAAGTGCCTTAACCACTAAAGCCATCTCTCCAACCCCAGAAAGACTTTTTTTATTGGCAGCATTTCCACAAGGAATGATATCAACAAATAAAAATCTGAAGTTTGTATCACTTTTAGTATGCTAATTATGGGAATTTTTTAAGGTACATCAAAACCTTCATAGGGTCTTAACATAGGATAATAAGATTTTTCTCTGTTCCAGTTTTCAAAGTGATAGGTTCACATATGGCAGCCACACACCCTGGGGATTCATTACTATTTGATTGATCAGCCACTAGCCAAGATAAAATAGCATCTACAGAAGGTGTGAAAATGTCACAAAACCACAATTTACAGATGTCACCACAGCTGATGATCAAAGCTTCTGGTGAAGTTCCATTCACATGAATGCTAGGGATCTGGATTTATGGTTGGTCTAGGATCTTGGTGAACAGAAATTCAACCTTCTGACTCAAAGATTATTACTTATTTATTTATTTCTATGTAGGTGAAAAATGCATTGCATACTTATTTTTGTTTTTAACCTACAAACTTGCATTTAAATGTACTGCCAAAGCTAAATTTATCCTTCATTATATGTAAAATAGGCTGTCACATTTACTACTACATAAGTCATGCATTTAGAATACTGATTTTCTTGGGATAAATATATTTCTTTGATATCTTTTGCTTAGTGATGGATTTCTGGCATCAAACTTCATGCAATTTCAACTCTAACACTGAATCCTGATGCCAGGCTGACTTACATCTCTCAATATGCCTAATGATTTTACTTAATGTCAAGTCATAGTATAAGATGAGTGTATAAGTGTATAAACAGACATTTTCTAATAACACATGGTAGGACTATATGATTAGAGTGGCTTTCTTAGACTGGAAATGCTTGAGAACTACATAAAGCTATATGTCAAAATCCTCTTAACTACCAAAATTAGTGAGATATGAAGGTCATATGTTTAGGTAGATTATATATTTTTCTTTTCAAGTATTTTAACTGAGATATTTTTACTTTGTGTTTACAGTATTCTTATAAGGCAAAGGGAATCAGTGAATGCAAAAATCGACTTTCCAAATGGGTCTGAGTAGTCAGGAATTTGCCAAAGATCCAAATGGTTATGTTTTAACAATGGCCTCCGTAAGTACCCAGAGTGCCTTCCTTATGCTTTTTAAAACAAATGGCTTTGAAATAGAATATCTTCCTCTGGCAGACTTACACATCTAATATGAGTAATGAAAATTTTTGGTTTTCCGATAATACTTTAGCTAATCAGACCTAAGTGAGAGAGTTATTTACTTAATGGCAGAGATAACCTCTGTATGTAATTTATTATGCGCTATAACTATAGTGTGCATATAATAAGCTTATTTTACCATATGCCATCGACTTATTTATTACTAACATTGTTTTAGCCCAGCAATTTAATTAACTACACGTATCATTGGTGACTTCTACTGATTCCTCACTTTTAATAATGAGAAAACAGTGGTTCTCCGTGGCTTTTAATATAGCAGATGGAACCAAAACATTTGCTAAATGCTATTCATCTGCTTATGAAAAAGGCCAAGAATGATATCAAATACATTAATAACACGTGAATAAAAATAAGCAGGCTTTCTTCCAAGTGTGGAGCATGATGAAAAGTCGTTCAGTCTCTAGCTGGAAAATGGAATCATGATGTTGGACTCCAATATATGAGCATGATGACAAATCAACCATTGGTGAACTGATCCAAAACTGGAGTACTTTTGCACCTTGTCATTGAATAACAATGGGACTAATGATCATGGGACAGTGGCCAGTGAAGAAAGAGGGACAGTTACTAAGTTGCCTGTGGTTGTTTCATTCAGGGGTCCCCCATAAACCTATGTGTTATGAATGCTAGGTCCCCAGATGGTGGAAATTTGAGATTTGAAGCCTCCTGGAGGCAGTGTATTATTGGGGGCGGGCTTATAAGTGGTACAGCCAGTTTCCCCTTGCCAGTGTTTAGCACTCTCTCCCACTTTTGTTGTCTTCCTGATGTCGACCAGGAGGTGATGTCTGCTCTCTGTCCAATCCATCCATTTCTCCTGCCACCACAGAACTTCCCCTTGAGTCTGTAAGCCTCCCACAAGCTGTTCTTGGTCAGGTGTTTTCTGCCAGCAATGGGGAGCTGATTGCAATAGTGCCTTACCACCTGTGGATCATGTTCATGCTGCTCTGAAGAAATATGAGGCCAAACACAGTGTTATAAAATTGCTTCAAGTCTCTGTGGCCAGTGTACACCTGCTCCCTACCACTTACGGCATTAATTTTAAAATAGTGAAGTGAATACATTAAATTTAGCACGGAGAGTGGTGGCACATTCAAGCCAATGGCAAATGATCCCGGAGATAATGTTAAACAAAGTACTCTGCATTATCACTGAAGAGTGACATTGAAAACTGGGTAATATCCAAGTCAAGCACAGGAAACAAAATAGGTAGTGTATGCCAGGTGGATGCCAGCAATGGAATGTGTACTTAGGACAAGTCACGATCTGGAAACAGGCCAAGAGTAGCGGATGCCAGGACTAAAGCAATGGCACATGTCAGAACGAGGGCCAGGAGTATGCAGCATGAGAGTGTCAGAACCTAGGCTGGGAGGGGTATCATGAGAGTTTTAGAACCAGAGCTGAGGTGGGCAGCAACAGCGTGTCAGAACCATGGATGGAAGATGCATAGTCTGCGTTTCAGAACCAGTGTTAGGGGGTGTGTAGCATCAGGACCAAGAGGAACTGATAAAGGAGACAGAGAGGGGAATTCAAGGAGCCTCTGTCCGTTCCATAATTAACTTCAGCACCTCCACACTGAGCAAGGCCCTCATTATAACTCACCTTCTGAGTGTATGAATATAGGTTTCCCTTCTTTCTAATTTTATTACTAGCACAAAACAATAAATCAATAATTTCCTCTGTTATTCTCTTTTACTCTATGAAATTTTAATAGATCAGTAAATATTTAATAAGAATAGACATACCAAATGAATACTACAGTCATTTAAATATAAATGTATGTATGTGTGCATATATATAATCTTCACTGATTATGTTATGCTGTGTGTTCTTGAGCAAAGTCTGAAAGAGAGCAGAAGTACAATCCTTGTACCCTGACGTGTGTTTCTTAACACTGGATATAAGCCTCTTCCAAGTGTTCATTTCTTTAAACACTGGAAAACAAATGTTACTGTATTTCCTTTTCTTCTCTTGTAGTGCCTATACTTCGCAAAATATGTATTAATATAATTATATAACATGTATATTTATGGAATTCAAAGAAATATATTGGTACATGTTTATAATTTGTGATGAATAAGTAAGGCTCATTAATAAACCTGTCACCTCATGTGTTTATCATTTTGTGGTAAAATTGTGTAAAATATACTCTTTATAAATTTGAGATTAAGAAATATTACTGAGATGTGTGATAATTCGTGTTTTGTTTTTTATTAGTATGTGTTAAGTGCACATCTTGGCAGATTTCATTGAGATATTTCAGTACATGCCTGCAATATAGACTTGATCCATTTCCTCAGCATCTAGTAACTACTGTTCTATATCATCATTCTATTCTGTGTGTGTGTGTGTGTGTGTGTGTGTGTGTGTGTGTGTGTGTATTAACATATAAAAGAGATAACAAACAGTATTTGTTTTTCCGGGTCTGGTATACTTCACTTAAAGCCCTCCATTTTTCCATTGCTCTGAGAATGACAGAATTTCATTGTTCTATAGGTACTCCCCCAAAAGCAGTAGTGAGTAGAGGCAGTCGATTTAGTTGATAATCCTGGGAAAACTTGACTGAGGATAAGGAACTGAGGTGAGGAAGCTGCAACCAATGAAGATGTCCTCCACACAGAATCCACCCAGGGACTAGGAGGATGGGATAGCAACAGAATGACCCTTAGTCTGTGCCTATTTGATTTAAGATTACATCTGTTGCTTTCATTGTGCCGTAGGTGACCTGAACATGGCCAGGAAAGGAGGAACAAGTTCCAACGTTACCCCAAAAGGGTGAACCAAGAGAAAAAGAACAAGATTTCTGTTATCTTGCATAATGTGGTGTTGCAGTCAGGTTCACATTGCTGGCAGAAATCCCCCGACTAAGAGCAGCTTGTGGGAAAAAAGAGGTTTACTTTGGCTTACAGGCTCGAGGGGGAAGCTCCATGATAGCAGGAAAAACGATGGCATGAGCAGAGGGTGGACATCACCCTCTGGTCAACATAAGGTGGACAACAGCAACCGGAGAGTGTGCCAAACACTGGCAAGGGGAAGCTGGCTATAATACCCATGAGCCCGCCCCCAACAATACTCTGCCTCCAGGAGGTATTAATTCCCAAATTGCCATCAGCTGGGAACCTAGCATTCAGAACACCCAAGTTTATGGGGGACACCTGAATCAAACCACCACATTCTGCCCTTGGCCCCCATAAACTGATAACCATACATTATGTAAAATGCAATGCATTCATCCAACTTTAAAAGTCCCCATATTTTTTATCAATCCTAATGATGTTTAAACAATCCCCATACTCCAAGGTCTTTTAACTGAGCCATAATAACAAAAATAATCCCCCCAAAAAACCATAATGGCACAGAATAAACATTCACACTGCAAAGGATGCCACTGGGCAAAGCAAAGAAATATTCAACCAATACAAGACTTAAAACAACCAGGGCAAACGTCAAACTCTGTAATTCCAATCCAACAACTAGTTAGTGACAACTCTCCAAGTCTGATAATTCTGACCAGCAACAAGTCTCTGGAGTTCCAGTTCCACCCCTCCAGCTAGGCTACTCACAGTCCTGGAAAACTTCATCCAGGGCCGGCAGCTGTCCTTGGCAGCCATCTCATAGTCCCGGCATCTCCACTGGGTCTCCACTGCAACCCACGGTCCATCCTCATGGCCCCATGGGATTTCCATGCAGGCATCCAGCAAACCTGCTTCACTCTGCCCATGGCCATTTCCAAAACACAAGACCATGTTACAAACTCAATGACCCTCTCTTTCCTGCATTTGTTATACTCCACAATACCAGGTAGAGTGCCAATTTGTTAATCCAGGGGGTAATAAATCAGACTTTGAAAAACAGGACACTCCTTCAGCATTCAGGCCCCTTCAAAAGAGTCTGCATTCTTCCTGTTGCCCCATTGCAGGTCAGCTGGCCCAATCTCAAAGGTTGTAATCTCTCAACTGCAGCTGAATGGGTCGAGTTCACCCAAAGATTTCATTTTTTCTGTGCCATATCCCTCTGCTCACACCAGTTCATTTCTGTGTACAGCAACTCTGCACAACTTCTCAGGACACGGGCATAACAGCAAACTTGTCACACAAACTGCTAGCCCAGTCCAAATAAAGCTCTTTCTCACCCTCATAAGCCAAACCTCACAGTTCATAGTTCTTCCTCTTGAAAATCAGCTCCAAAAGGCCAAAGCCACACAGTCAGGTGTCTAGCAGCAATCCCACTCCTCGGTACCACTTTACTGTTGCAGTCAGGTTCTCAGTGCTGGCAAAAATCACCCAACTAAGAGCAGCTTGTGGGAAAAAAAAAAAGGTTTATTTTGGCTTACAGGCTCCAGGGGGAAGCTCCATGATAGCAGGAAAAACGATGGCATGAGCAGAGGGTGGACATCACCCTCTGGTCAACATAAAGTGGACAACAGCAACCGGAGAGTGTGCCAAACACTGGCAAGGGGAAGCTGGCTATAATACCCATGAGCCCGCCCCCAACAATACTCTGCCTCCAGGAGGTATTAATTCCCAAATTGCCATCAGCTGGGAACCTAGCATTCAGAACACCCAAGTTTATGGGGGACACCTGAATCAAACCACCACATGTGGTCTCTCATTTTAGTTGCTAAATAGAAATGTTTTGATTTTGATTATTAATTCATAACTTTTTTCAAACAATAAGTTATTCATATTTCATTAATCAGAGCTCTCCAATAGAAACAATGGAACAAATTTAAAAGGAGATTTAAAAGGAGATATATTAGATGAGTTTACAGCAGTCCAATGATAGCTATTTGCAGGCTTGAGAGTCAAGGAACCTGGTCGCTGATCAGTCCATGTGGCTGGATGTCTGAGTAGTTCAAATCCAGCAATGAAGGCCTGGAGGATCCCTGGAGAACTCTGGTTATTAGTCCACATTGGAATTCTGAGGACATTTGTTTCTAAAGCCCAAGGAAGGATATCTGAACAGGACAGATGCACAAGAGTCAATGGCAGGGGTGGAGCAGCCAGGTAAAGGGTAAAAAGGGACTCACCAGCAAGTAGCACAGGCAGCCACGTAGATAAAAGAGGCTGTGTCCTCTCAGAGCTTCCTTATATATAACCCACTACCAGGAGGGCCACCCACTTTGGAGGAGGATCTTGTTTCTTCAGTTATCCCTTCCTGGAAGCAACTCAGAGACACACCAAACAGAAATGTAGAAATGTCTGTAATTCCTAATCTGATCAAGTTGACAACATAATGTAAATAAATAAATAAATATGTGTGTGTGTGTGTGTATCAATGTATATATACATATGCATATATATATATATATATGTGTGTGTGTGTGTGTGTGTGTGTGTGTATGTATGATTGTATATATACATATGTGTATATATGTGTGTGTGTGTGTGTGTGTGTGTTCATGTGTGTGATTAATATACCGTCCATTGCTCACACATAAAGCCTTTTCCATAAAGATACCTAATAAATACTCACCAGTATTTTAAATTAGTTTTTTTTTTTTTTTGGAGAGAGACACAAAGAGAGAGAGAGAGAGAGACATAGAGAGAGGGAAAGGAAGACAGACAGAGATGGGCACGCCAGCAGCGTCTCAGCAGCTGCCAATGAAATCCAGATGCATGCGCCCCCTTGTGGTCAAGTGTGAATTGTGCCCTTGGGTCACTTTGCATCTGGCTAAATGTGGGACCTGGAGAATAGAACCGCTGGAGATTGGAACCTTAACTGCTAAGCCATCTCTTCAGCCCTTAAATTAATTTTTTTTAAGTTTACTTTTCAAACATCTATAAGAAAACCTCAAATATCTGGAGTAATAATCTGTGTTATAAATGTTGAAAATATTTGAATACAGACTGACGTGTCCATTGATCTGTAAATATTCTCCCTCTTCTTCATTCATAACAGCATTCAGGGTTTCCTTATAAAACATATGGTCCATCATAGAGTAGTGCTTGGCAAACTCTAACTGGCATTCCTCATACATGTGTCATGGTCACTGGGCCTGGTCATGGCTATTTGCCAAGGTCTATGGGTTGGCTAGTCTCAGGAGACCTGAGTTGGCAGTGCCTCAACTAAGAGGAAGAAAGATACTTGTTTCACATTTTATGAAGAAAAATTTTCTCCACTATGCCATAGGGATAGTTGCTATTTCTACCCATGTTGCACTCATTTGTGTGTGTGTGTGTGTGTGTACATATATGATAAAAATAGACTGGAAAGAAAAGAAGAACATGAACACAATTGCAGATGAATTACTGGGAGTCTGAACTGACTGTGGTGGTTACGTTTCTATGGTTTCCATGGTGTCATCCCATAATTGACCTTCTTTGTTTAACGAAGTTGTTATTCAATTTTTCATTACTTAAGTAACATGGTCTTGATTTCAGTGATTTTTATTTAATTCTTTTAAGATGAGGTCTTCACTATGCTGCTTAAATTGGTTCCAAATTCTAAGCTTTAGCAATCATTGTGAGTGCTTGGATTGTAAGCACACACCATTACACCCAGCTGATATATGTACTTTTTTTAAGGGCATATAAGATCTATATTTAGAAGGGAAAAAATCTTTAAAATATGTTATAACACAAATTCATATACTTATGATAATAAAATACAAACTATATTGCTTTAAGTATAAATGCATTTATTTGTCTATAGTATGGTCTAGTAACATATTAGCATGACCCCAAACTACTTACTCTTTTTCCTCTAAGAATAGTCTACATAAAGATAACACTCTCTCAACTTTAAATAATTACTCTCTTAATAATAATTTAAATGATTACTTAAATAAATAAATAAATAAATAAATAAATTAAATTAGTTTTTTAAAGATCTCATTAAGAAGTTATAAGAATTTAGTCAAACTGCTTAATAGGGAAGCTGAAAGCAATAAAGATTAAGCTATCTTTTTAACAATGAAAATTAGGCCCCCTAACTCTAGTTTTGTTTTCATTACTTTCATCAAAAAAAAATGTTACTTTCTTGTGGACAAGAAAGATTTCTGAATATTAATTATATCTTTTTTAATTCAAATATTTATTCTGAAGCCACTTGTGGCTTATTCTTTGAATTTCTGTTTTCTTTGAAATTTGATTAAAAATAACACTTCTCCAGGAGGAGACTGATACTATAAAGCAATTAACTAACCTTGTACTTGGTCATAGAATGTGTTCTAGGCTTTTTCACAAAGAGGTTCTTAAAAAAATGAAAATCGGGCTGGAGAAATGCCTCAGCAGCTAAGGGGTTTGCCTGCAAAGCCTACTGACCAGTGTTTGATTCCCCAGGACCCACATAAGCCAGCTGCACAAAGTAGCTGGGGTGGTTTGACTCAGGTGTCCCCCATAAACTGAGGCATTCTGAATGCCAGATTCCCAGCTGATGGAGATGTGGGAATTAATGCCACCTTGAGGCAGTGGATTGTTGGGGGTGGGCGTATAGGTATTATTTACAGTGTCCCCTGCCAGTGTTTGACACACTGTCCTATTGCTATTGTCCACCTTATGTTAGCCAGGGGGTGATGTCCACCCTCTGCTCATGCAATTGTTTTTCCCTGCCATCATGGAGCTTCCCCTTGAGTCTGTAAACCAAAATAAATCCCCTTTTTCCCCCAAAGTTGCAATTGGTTGGGTGATTTCTTCCAGCAATGTGAACTTGATTGCAACAGTATAGTTGGTACCAAGGAGTGGTGTCATTTGCTGCTAGATACCTGACTCTGTGGCTTTGGCCTTTTGGAGCTGATTTTCAAGAGGAATGTGGAAGGATTTGAAACCTTGGCCTAAGAGATGTCTTGCAGTACTGTAAGTATGGACTGTTCTGATCAGAGTTGAAAGACCTGAATACAGTGAGAACTATGGACTGTGAGGTGTGGCCGATGAGGGGAAGAAAGAGCTTTGCCTGGACTGGGCTAGAAGCAGTTTGTGTGAGAGGCTTTTTGTTAGACCCATGTCCTGAGAAGTTGTGCATGGTTGCATTGCACAGAAATGGACTGGTGTGAGAAAAGGGATATGGCACGTTGAAAAAAAAAATAAATGAAATCTTTGGGTGGAACTGTTGCCCATTCAGCGCAATTGAGAGATTACAACCATTGAGATTGGGCCAGCTAACTTGCATTAGGACTCAGAAAGAATGCAGAGTCTTTTGAAGGGGACTGAATGCTCAAGCAATGTCCCATTCTTCAAAGTCTGCTTCATTTCCCCCAGATTAACAAATTGGCATTCTACCTGGTGTTATGAAGTATAAGAAATGCAGGAAAGAGAGGGTCATTGAATCTGCCACACAGTCTTGTATTTGGGAAATGGCCATGGGCAGTGGGAAGCAGGTTTGCTGGATGTCTTTATGGAAACCTGATAGAGCTGGAGGATGGATTGTGGCTTGTAGTGGAGACCTAGTGGAGATGCTAGGACCACAAGATGGCTACTAGTAAAGCTACCAGCCCGGATGAAGTGTTCCAGAACTGTGAGTAGCCTAGCTGGAGGGGCAGAATTGGAACTCCAGAGACTTGTTACTGGTTAGCATTATTAGACTTGGAGACTTGTCACTGATTAGAGTTGTTGGACCTGGAGCTACAGAGTTTGATGTTTGCCCTGTTTAAATCTTGTATTGGCTGAATATTTCTTTGTTATACCCAATGCCATCTTTTGCAGTGTGAATGTTATTCTGTGCCATTATGGGTTTGGGGGGATTTTTTTTTTTTTTTTTTTATTATGGCTCAGTTAAAAGACCTTGGATTATGGGGACATTTGAACATCATTGGAATTGAAAAAAAAAAAACTATGGGGACTTTTAAAGTTGAACTGAATGGATTGTATTTTATATCATGTGTAGATATCAGTTTATGGGGGCCAGGGGCAGAATGTGGTAGTTTGACTCAGGTGTCCCCCATAAATTTAAGCATTCTGAATGCCAGGTTCCCAGATGATGGAGATTTGGGAACTAATGCCTCCTGGAGGCATTGTATTATTGGGGGCAGGCTTATGGGTATTATAGCCAGTTTCCCCTTGCCAGTGTTTGGCATACTCTCCTGTAGCTATTGTGTACCTTGTATTGGCCAGGGGGTGATTTCCACTTTCTACTCATGCCATCATTTTCCTCTGCCATCATGGAGCTTCCTATTGAGTCTATAACCCAAAATAAACCCTTTTTTCTCAAAAATTGCTCTTGCTCAGGTGATTTTTGCCAGCAATATGAACCTGACTGCAACAGTAGCATATGCATCTGGAGTTTATTTGCAATGTCTAGAGGCTCTTGTGTATCCATGCTCACTTGCACTCTCTCTCTCTCTCTCTCTCTCTCTCTCTCTCTTTCTCTTCTCTCTGCTTGCAAATAAGTAAACAAAATATTTGGAAAAAGTGAACACAGAAAGTATATTCATAAAGGAATTAAATATTGAATGGATGAATACTGAATGTTTACGATCAAATCTCTTCCCATTTAGTGTTTGTGAGGAGTATCTCTTTAACCTGAGTAAATTTTATATATGAAAGTGTTAGTGGAAATTGTGCAAATGTATGCACTTTATAAACTATCGATTTGCATTTTCTGACTGCTCCCAGACATATGGAAGATCAGTATTTATGTTGCTATGCAAAGTCAGACTTTCTTTCCATTTCTGCAACCAAACACATGGCTGTTTCACTACTTTTCCCGTTGAATTCAAAAGCACAGTACATGTCATCATCTGTGTGTGTCATGATTATTTCCTTATTCAGAATGATTGCAATAGAATCCTTTGCCTGCCTATTATATCTTTTTAGTTCCGTACAAATAAGAATGGCATAGGCTTTATCAATTTCAGAAGTATTTTAATGAAAACCATGCTTTCCACTTAAACAAGCATAGTGTATAAGCTCAATAACTAAAATAAAACCTGGAATGCAGCAAGTGAAGTAAAACAAAATAAGATTGCCTCATAGATGTGAAATATTTAAGTCAACATAGGGCATAGTATATATGTATGGACTACTGAAGTTTTTTTTTTCTTTTTCTTTTTCTTTTTTTGTAATTAGTTATCTATATAATGTGCATAGAGCCATGAAGCTACCATTGTTAGCCTTCTCCCTGCCCTCCCCCCTCGGGGATTGTGGGTCTTGCATTGTAGGGATAGCCATCAGTTATGGGGGAGAGACAATGTCTCTGTGCATAATGACCCAACTTATGGCTCTAACAATCTTTCCGTCCCCTCTTTGACGAATTTCCCTAAGCCATGTTGGGTTCATTTTAGGTCTGTTTCAGTGAAGAGGTCATGGGAGTCTCTGTGTCTCTGGATCTCTGGTTTGGTAGGGGTTGAGTGTTCTCTGTGCCTATCTCCTTCACCCCTCCGCTGATACCAGGTATGCTGAGAAAGCAGCACTCTTGCTCATTTCCCCAATTATTCTATGGGTTCAGCTGGTGTCCTGGTGAGGTGAGATGGACTGATTCTCTCCTCAGGTTCTACATGCATCTGAAAAAGAGAAGCAAATTCTCCAACGGAGAGTGAGGTCAGTGCAAGGTACATGGATAGCCATTATTGTTTTAGAGTGAATTTAATGGGTGTAGGCCCTCTTGTATCCCACTATTGGTGGGACCTTGATATTGGAGGGTGAACACATTTTTGGATATGGTTCTGACTTATTTTCCAGTTCCAGGTATGGATTCCGTTCCACTGAGCAGATCCTTTAGCCAAATCAAGAGCAGTTGGTAACCCACCATGGCTGTGTGCCACTATTGCATTTGTGAGAGCATCACGTCAGGTTGATTGCTGCTGGGAAGTCTACATCTCGAGTTTCTTAGACAGATGTTGTTTATTTTCCCACAGTTGCTCATGTAGTACCTTCTGGCACTAGACAAGCTAACTGCCTGGGGACTGTCTCTTCCAGATTCCAGCCAGATCACTCCATGTTCCATCCCAATAGCATAGAAGTTTTTTAAACCAGCATATTTTTCTTTCCAATAATATTGCAATAAGATTTACCTTGGCTTCAGTAAGTTGTGATTAAAAATATCAGTTTTCTTGGGATTGCACTGAATTTTTGCAATTAATAGTAATTCCTGGGAGGGATGGAGAAAAGCTAGCCAGTTAGCAGGAACTAAGTTACAATTAGCTAAGAACTCCTTCTGGTGTACTATTATTGTACAGGATTAATTCATTACAGATAATAATAATGTCTTATACATTTCAAAAGCCATGGAAAGATTTTGAATATTTGTACAATAAATAAATCATAAATGTTTGAAATAATAGATATATTTAACATGATCTTAACATTAGTTCATGTATCAAAACTTCATATATTACTCCAATAATATGTGCTGCTTTATGTATGAGTTTAAGAACAAATTCAATTTAAAAATCAGATGACATTTTTAACTCTTTTATTGACAATTGTCATACATGAACATATGTAATTTGATCATAATCCCTTCATTACCTTCTCTTGTACCTTTCCCCATGACCCATGTATTGAATTCCTTCCTTCTTTTCAAGTATTCCTTTTCCTAATATTTGGATAATTTTAGGGGTTTTTGTTGTTGTTCTTCTCCATCATTAATGTCAAAATGTTGATGGGCTCAGTGTTGTGCAGGCCTTGTGGACATAACAATCCCTGACAGATGTTATGAGGTCATGAATATAATGGTCACTTCCTACCCAGAGGACAGTGTCCTAAAATACCCTCTAGTCCCATCCTCTTGCACTTATGATATTTCTGTCGTATCTTCTTCTATGTTCCCTGAGCCTTGCAAGGAATAATAAAGATGTCTACATCAGCACTAAGCATACAACAGTTAATTTATTTCAGCACATTGATGAGTTTTGAATCATTCCATGACCCCCACCATCTGGAACACAAACAAGCAACAACTAAAACAAAACAAACAAACAAACAAAAAAAAAAAACCTTTTTCTGACCAAAGATGAGAGCAGCCCTAATCTATGAGCAGAAACATAAATATTAAAGGGCAAATTGATGGGCTCCACATATCCATTTGGCCAAACAATAGTAGCTATATCCCTATGATCTAAATCTTCCCAAGCTTAAGTTCTTAATTATGTCATTACTGCCAGGCATGAATTCCTCCCCAGATTCAGGTCTCTAATGTAATCAGAAAGTATTTGATTACTCCATAACAGTCCTGTCACTGTTGCAACAGTGGGTCGACCTTAAATGGCTTGCTGTGTAGCACACAGGGTGAAAATACCAGTGCTTTAGACTATTGATGACACCTGTCAACTCAGCAGCTGACATAGCACTTTAAAGCATAGGAACACCGAACCAACCTGTAGGAAGCTTCCAGCACAGTGCAGGTTGATTATTCAGTGCCCTGAAATCTGCGCCTGTCATGTCTTCAGCAATAGGGTTTATCATTTAGTTCTTATAAGCAACCAAGGATCTTGACAACAGCCTTTATTGTTTAGGGGACCACAGGAACCTGTCTGACCAATCACTCACTGCAAAGTAATAAGGTAACATTTTTGATTAAAATACAATCACTGTCCTTTTAAAAGATTTTTTTCAGAAATATAACCTTACCTGATATTCATATCAACCATTTGGGAGAATTACTTTAATTATCCCTGTTTTGTAGATGCAGAAACCAGGGTTAAGTACAGTCAAATCATTTCCCTGAAGTCTCGCAGTTTTAATATTGCTGAAATGCGATTAAATTCAAGTCAGTTTAGAGTTTAAGTATCCTATCCCTAATGCTACACTTTGCAGCATCACTACATTTCACATTTTACATTTATGAGTTTTTGAAGGATTCTTACGTCTGTTTTTGTCACCTGACATGTGGAAGATCTTAAATACTTGTAGTGACTGTATTTCATTCCATGAGGAGCCATGACTCATAGATGGCAAACCATCTTGTTGAAGATACAAAAGATTGCTAAATCTTTAGAGCACTGTTCCACTACAGTTCACTATGTCTGAGGTCTACTGTGTTCAAAAGACTAGGATGAGTTTTGAAGATTGAAAGATGAATTGTATATGATTTATACCTTTTAAGTTTTTTTCCAAGTGTCAATTTATATTCAAAAACTGTAGGCTATAGCAAAAGGATGAAGATTAAAGAGAGGGAAAATCAAATTCTCACTTTCTGGTACCTTAAATCTGGGATCATCACTATCTAGTGAAAGATGGTCAAGTTTGGAATAAGCCCTTGGCACTTTCATACTGCTCCTCTCACAGATACCCAACACAATTATGTAAGAAAGGGTTTGAGAAATAAAAAAAAAATACACTATATTTGGGAAGTCTGTGTCACACAATTATGTATCTCACCAGGTTTAATTGAATTTTTCCTTTGAGTAGACAGTTAAATTTCACCTACTCTACCCCATTCTCCAACGGTCAGTTCTTCTGTTTGTTTTCTACTGAAGCTTATAAAGTTACCACAGATATATTGGCTTTATCCAGCACATAGTAGATCACAGTTTTGTCAGTCAGATGTCCAGCACAGTGTCACTGTGGCCTCTGCATGGAGTGTTGGCCACAGATGAGCTCCCATGACGTGGGTTCTCTGGGAAGGAACCTGCTTCCAAGTTCCTTTTTCCTAGATTCCTTGCTGTCTGACCACCAGAGAGAGGTCTTTTTCATCAAGAGACTATTCATATTTCACGGCCTCAATCTCAAAGCCTGAAACAGTATATAAATTCCCCCCATTCCCTGCGTGCTATAAAATTCTCGGCCTTTCTTTTCTGCTACCTGCCAGAGCAAATGACCTGCTTTTTACAGGTTCCCATAGCTCCCTGAGGATTAAGTCCACCTAAATAACTATTTAGATTCATAGCTATACATTACAACCATCAGGACCTCACAGTTATTTCTAGTGAGAATCAGAAAATATTAGATCCATTTACATCCCTCTGAGAAATCTTTTCCAAAGATGAACACATTTTGCTACCTCCAGTGGTCTCAAGCCTGCTTGTGCCTGACTCTTCAAATACTGTACAAATTTTCATGGGTATAAAAGTCTTCACTAAGGGAGGAATACATGTTTAATAATCATAACTGAGACAAGAATCCCTTTTGGAAAAATACAACCAGAGAGGATATGGCTCAGGTAAGTCAAAAAAGACACTGAGGGTGTGAAAATTTAAGAAATTCATTGAAGAACAGCAGATGTGACAGTTCTGTGTTTGCACAGACCTAACAGAAAATGCTGTCTTCCCTGCTGAACTCTGCATATCACACTCTACACAAAGCCATAATCCTCTCATGCAAGATCCTAGCCAGACTGGTCCAAATCTACAAAATACGAAACACAAAATGACTATGGTAACTTACTCTATTAAAACATGATTCTTCTAGGATTTTGAAATCAAGTATCTGGTATCATAATGTACATTTTTCTTTATCACTTCAGTGAATAAAAATAACTAGTGTATGACCCAGTAACTGTGTAATAATGACAAAAGTAAACATTTCAGTATATCTTCAAAACGTTCATATGCTTCTGGCATAACTGATTTCTCTTGGCAGGAATACTATTAGCATTAATGTGTTTAAAGTGATAATTTACAATAGAAGGAAATGCTCACTCTTAATTGAAGGTCACTCAAGAGAAATTGTGTTGATCAATCTCAACTGTCAATTAGGTTGGAACTTGAATCATCATAGACATACACAGATCATAGACAGATCTCTGGGCATTTTTGTCAGGAGTTTTTCTGCATTAGGTTAATTAAGGTGGCCAGACCATCCCATGATCTGGGTCCCAGGCTGAGAATAAGGAGAAAGGTAGCTGATCACCAGCATTCATCACTGTAACTCTGATTCCTCACTGTTAACTCAAGGAGTAGCATAGAAGGAAGAAATGGGCTAGGCAGTTTAGGGGTTACAGCACCCCAAGGTTAATAGCTTCTCATTAACTAAAAGTGGGAATTGTCCTTAGGGTTATAGAGGAAACTCTCTGTCATTACACTTTACTCCAGAACATAAACATCAGAAGGCCCTGCCCTCTCCTTATCTCTGTGCTCTCAGGGAGTCTTTCCCTCCCGTCAGAGAAGGCCCTTCCTAGAGAAATAAGATTCCTGGGAAGAATGCCCTTTTCCAGAAATCTTGACTCCAGACACCTGGCTTCAGGACTATACTGACTAAACCATCTGCTTGCTGCCCACGGGGTCATTAAAAAACCAACCTGACAGGCTTAATGGGTAAGGCACTTACCTGCAAAGCCTAAGGATCCAGGTTCCACTCCCCAGAAACCACATAAGCCAGATGCACAAGGTGACATATGCACACAGTTGGCACATACACACAAGGTGGGGTACACATCGGGAGTTTGTTTGCAGTGGCTAAGTCCCTAGTTCACCAGTTCTCTCTCTCTCCCTCTCTCTCTCTGTCATAAAAAAAAAATGACCTGAGTCTCCAGGTGGGCTTCTCAAATGCCCTCTTGCCACCCTAGGCAAGAGCTCTACCTTGCTTGCTTCTCTTACGTTCGGGGTATAGCTTCCTTTCTCTTAAAGCTCACCCTCCTAAAACTCTAAGCTGTAAGAAAAATCTCTCTGAACTTTATCCTCTAATCTGTGAATTTCATTTATTTAATTCTTAACAATCTGAAAACACCCCACATTATCAAATGTGTTGGAGTATATTGGTGCATTGGCAAGAAACAGAAAAAATTGCTGCATCAAATGTGGCCAACAGCACCACTTTAGCTGCCAAGCCTTCCTTGCCATGATGGACTGGAAGCTAAAATCAGCCCTCCCTCCCTTAAGTGGCTTCTTAGTAGGTTTTTGGTCATGCAAGGAGGAACATGACTAATGCAGAAAGATACACTTTTATCATCGAAGTTCACCGATTCCTTTAATTCTTTCCATTGACTCCGGGTTAAACTTCTGGTATAAAATAGCTTGACATTCTGAATATTTAAAGAAGGTAGAAAAAGAAAAAAGAATTGTTTATTCTTCCTCCCCAAGATAGCACAAATGTAGATCCAATCTATAAGTGGTGTCTGAATAATGTGAGCTGGACATTTGATTTAAAAATGTTACAAATAAAAAGAAAACACTTAAAGAAAATTAAAAATTAAACTATGGAATTTTCTAGTCAGGCATGTTGCTAGCTTTACAATAGGAATTCAGCTACTCCCACAGGGAGCCAGGTTTCAATTATTTAGATTCACGTTTGATCTAGTTTAACTAACCTACTTTCAGCAGCCTGGGCCAGGAAGTAAGGGAAAAACATACAAAAGATAAGATTGTTCTATAGGACACATTGGCAATCATGCAAAATGCATAACTGATTCATTAAAGATGGCTAAGATGCAAGATTACTAAGTGGTAGTAAATATTTAAAGCTCAGATGGAAATGGAATTAGAAGCAGGAATTAAGTCTAATCCTTTCACCTGCTCAGATGCGATGGGAAATCGTAATGAGAGAAACCCTTGGATGTCTGCTGAGGTGCACTTGTGAGCTTCCCTTCCATCATGGAACTCATGGAGAGAATAATTTTTCATATTGACATTTACTTTTGAAAATGGTTTCATATGTTAAAATAAATCCAACAGACAAAACAAGCCCATTACTGTTAAGGAGATGAACAGCAATAAGCCAGATCATGCCACAAGGATGCATTTTCTTAGCAAAATGTCTTGTGCTAAATGATAATCTACAAAGCTTTGTTTCAAGATAGTTTCAATTGCCAGATACAATAAATGTATTATTTTATACTAAGCTAAATGTAAGAATTGCTTTGGCTTTCCGATTTCTATGAAAGCTTTCTAGTTGATTAATATCTCTAAAATGAAAGAAAATATTTTTAAAAACATTTTAACAGCATATAGCATTTGAATTTTAGGAACTATAAGGCTAACTACTAACTGCACATAAGTTAAATCTGTTTGAATCCATGTATCTGAGTAAAACAAAACACCTAATTACTGACAAATATACCATGAAGAAAATGGACTCTGTTATATGAATATAGTTCAGAATTTCAGAGGTATGCATGTGACTATTTCATGTAACAATCACAAATTAAAAATTTATTGTATCAAAATAAACCTTGAGGAACTTACCCAAATCTCCCTTCTACAGCACACGGCAAGCCTCAGCATACTAAAACTAGAAAGAGAATTTGATGAGGAGTTTGCATTTGACTCTAATTTTTTAACAAGTTGAGTTGCCATACAGAAATCCTCACTTCATCAGGCCTTGCATTCATAGGAATGCAATAGAAAGTAGGTCAAGTTATCAGGACTTGGGAAAGCAGTGTTAATAACCCAGCAACAGGGCTCAGCATTGTATCTCTATTCCTCAGAAAGATACTAACCCTCCATACCCATCCTAATGCTGAGCACCAGGATGAGACTGTTTTGGCACTTTGAAGAGTGAGGCCCAGGATCTGTAATGCTGAATTTAACCCTTCGTTTTACCAATTGACTTAGACAAGTGACTTATCTTCACCGAGGCCCAATTTTTGCCCCAGTGAAATGAAGCTAAGAGCTTCACTTAAAGAACTATCAATGAGAGTGAGGAAGATGCCTGAGTGTATCAAACACTTGCCAAGCAAACTTGAGTACCTGGATTCCAATCCCCAGAACCCAAGTAAAACCAGATTCAGTAACACAAGGTAGAGTCAAGTGATTCCCCACAAGCCCACAGGGCAGCTCGCCTGGCATATGCAGCAGTGAACAACAGAGAGACTTCACCTGAAACTAGGTGGAAGTTGAGAACCAACACTGGCAGTTGTCCCATAATCTCCACCTCCACGCATGTCCACACACACACACACACACACACACACATACACACACACAGCAGTATTACTAAATACTTAATAAATAATAATATATTTCAAAAGACTTGTAAGCATTACCTTTATCAACCACATGCTCTCACTTGAGTTTTTAAAGCCATTTATATAGTTCATAAAAACTTCATATAGTATATAAAATTTATGGAGGTGTTGGAATATATCTGTATACCTATAGGCCATCTTTACAATAAAATAATGAAGATAGAGGCTGTGAGTGAGCAAGTTACTTTAATTCCATTCATTTTTTTCTTCGTTTCACATTTTGAAATAAGTGGTTCAAGGAAAACAAACTGTAGCAGCT
Organism: Orientallactaga sibirica; assembly: GCA_036365145.1. Lineage (NCBI taxonomy): Eukaryota > Metazoa > Chordata > Mammalia > Rodentia > Dipodidae > Orientallactaga > Orientallactaga sibirica. Next base: position 7,021,722 of record JAEOAD010000044.1, on the reverse strand, counting down.
GAGGAAAAGAGTTTGCCTAAAGTATCATATGTTGGGGGCTGGAGAGTTGGCTTAGTGGTTAAAGCACATGCCTGCAAAGCCTAAGAACCCAGGTTCGATTCTCCAGGTCCCATGTAAGTGAGATGCACATGGTGGTGCATACTTCTAGAGTTCGTTTGCAGTGGTTAGAGGCCCTGGCACTCCTATTCTCCCTCTCTCTCTTTCTCTCTCCCCCTCTTTAATAATAGATAAATAAAAATAAAATCTTTAAAGTATCATATGTTACACTTAATGAATCTCCAAAACTCTGCATGTTTTTGAGAACTTTTTAGAAAAAGAAGTGAGACAATGTGCTAACTACAAGGTTTTTATTTCCATTTCATTTGTCTTAGCAAAAGCCAACCAATTTATAAGTGGCTAGACATATAGCATGATGTCTTGACCCATTAAAATAACCAAGAACTACATACATGTGCATGACCAGGAACCAGTATCCAGTATAGACACTAAGTACCAAAATTAAACAAACCCTGATGGTTTGAACCAGATGTCCCTCGTGAACTCATGTGTTTTGAATGACTGATCCCCAGCTAGTGGCAATTTGGGAGTTGGAACCTTGCTAGAGGAGGTGTGTTGCTGAGGGAAGGCTTAGGAATATTATAGCCAGCTCCCCCTTGCCAGAGCTTTGCTCACTCTCCTGCTGATATTTTCCAAGCAGGCAGGTGATGTCCATCTCATTCCATGGTGTCCCCTGCCAACATGAAGCTTCCTGTCAAAATGGTGAGCCAAAATAAACACTTTCCTTCCATCAACTGCTTTTGGTCAAGTATTTTTTTCCCCAGCAATGAAAAGGTAACTGCAACATAAACCAGTCAACTTGTGTACTAATGAAATGAATGGACTGTTCTCAAGAGAAGAAATACACATAGATAATAAACATATGAAACATGTTCAATATCATTCGCCCTCCAGGAAATTCAAATTTAAACAACATTGAAATTCCACTTCACCTCAGTCAGAATATACTGCTGGTAGGAATGTAAATTAGTTCTAGCCACTATGAAAATCAGTATGAAGGGTGCTCAAAAAAATCTAAAACACGAACTACCTTATGTCCCATCTATATCATTTCTAAGCATCTGTATGCCAAAGGAATATGAGTCAACATACCACAGAGATAACTGTGCATCAATGTTTAGTGCAGCAATATTCACAATAGCTAAGACATGGAATCAGATTGGGTATTCATCAACAGATGAATAGAGGAAGAAAACATGGTATGCATGTTTGAGTGAGTTTTATTTGGTGGTAAAGAAGAATGTGATTATGTTCTTTACAGGCAAATGGATGCAACTGGAAATCATTACCTGAAATAAGTCAGACTCAAAGAGACAGATATTGTATGTTTTCTCTCATTTGTGAATCCTAGATTTGTATAGATACATAAAGGCACACATGTAAACACAGGCCATGAAAACAGAAGTGAGGGGTGGAGAAAGGGTTTAGTGATTAAGGAGTTTTCCTGAGAAGCCAAAGGATTCTGTTTCGATTCTCCAGGATCCAGGTAAGCCAGATGCACAAGGGGCACATGCATCTGGAGTTCATTTGTAGTGGCTAGAGGCCCTGCTGTGCCCATTTTTGTCTGCCTACCTCTCTTCTATTTCTCTCTCTGCTTGCAAATATGTAAGTAAATAAATGAAAACAGAAGTGAGACTGTGTTGGGGAGTGACTAGGACTAATAACATACAGGAGAAAGGCAATGACAGGGGTGAATATGATCAAAATACATGCTTTATTTGGATCAAAATATCTTTATGAAATTCACCATTTTGCATAATGAATGCACACCCATAAAATTTTATGTGAATAAAATAACTCCCAGGGCTGAGAAATGAGAAGGTACTCAGTTTCAAAATAGACCAATGCCAAACTAGAGCTGTGGAGAAGGCTTAGAGCATCGGCTGAGCAAGCATGAGGATCTGAGGTGAATCCCTGACATTCATGTTAAAAGCAGTTTGTAGCTGCATATGCCTATAATCCAGCCCTGATGGGGGAAAAGACAGATTTGCCGGGTACACTGATCAGCTATTCTAACTGAAAAATGAAGAGGCCCGTGTTTATTGAGAGGCTTTGTCTCAGGGAAATAAGGTGAAAGAGTGTTTAAGGAAAACACATCACATCATTCTCTGGCCTCCGCATGTTATGTAAGCCCTTGCACACACAAGTACATACATATCATTTAAATGTCTAGTCTTTATTTTATAATACTGGTGACATCAAAGTCTACTGAGACTATGAAGTGAGTAGAATTCTTACACGTATTTCAGGGATGTGAAATTGTAGGCTTGTTATGAAATACTCATTCGTAGACCTGGGGACAGGCCAGGGATAAAGAATGAGTAAAGGGTCACTGGTTCAGAGATTACTCAATGATAAGAAGAAACAGATTACTGAGGCAGGCAACAATAGAGAGAGAGAAGCATCCTATCAAAGTGAAAGAAGCCTTCCTCAAAACCAATAAGATGTTTGCCATTTTCATGATGCTCTACTGGTTTGTGGCCGTAAGTGAGTAGAACAGGGATTTGATTAGAACAGAGAATGCCAGAGGTCCTCTGTAGATTGATTGACAAGAATGATGCATGGGGGACTTTCTGAACGGATGGTGAATAAGTTACACAGAGAAACAACTTTATCAACTCAGCTAGTGTACACTTGCACCTAAATTTTGTGTCAAAAAAAAAAAAACACCCTTTATATTACTGAGCCGCACTTAAATGCACAGTAGCCAGTTTAGGGAACGTACACTGATGTCTTTAGACAGGATACCTTGGTCTCACTGGCCAGCCAGTCTAGTCTATGTGGCCACCTCCAGGCCAATGAGAGACTCTGTCTCATTGAAGGTGGATAGTATTGAAAGAACACCCATTAAAGGAACAACAACTGATATTGTCCTCTGCCCTCCACATACATGTGCATTGCACACACATGAATATGTACATTCAAACATACTTGCACATATGTACACATGTATATATGTTCATATACACTATGCATATATATGTATGCATGTATATTTAAAGTTTTTATGACATTTTGAGAAAAAACTGTGAAAGAACTTGCAGCTCAGCTACCGTCTATGATCACTGTTCTCAGAATTGTGACTTCTGATATGCTGGACGGGTACATCCCTGGCCTTCCTACCCTGAAACAAAGCAATACACAAAGGGAAAGAGTGCCTGCAAACGCTCAGGTATGACCCACTTGGATTTATTTTTAACTTCCTGCGAATGCTCTCACTTGGATAATTCATTCCAGGGTGTTTCAGAGACACAGATTGCATTTTCACTGATGTAAAACTGAGGCTACCACCCAGTGCTTCTAGGCATCAGGGTGTAAAGTAGAGTGGAATTGGGTGAGAGAGCCTGAGCTTCCATGATGGGAAAGGATTTCTACCACAGAATGGAGGGATGCAGAACTCTACACAAAGGTGAAAGGTGACAGAAAACTACAGTGCTCCACGTTAGTAGGAGATCTCATTGAATCAATAGATTCCTCAAAAATCCCTCAGTTTACAAACCTAATTAAAGTAGAAAAATTGGGAAAAGTAAGAAGAAGGGAATATTCAGAAAACACCTTTTCTTGACTTACTATTACTTGATGAATTGATGATGTGCATAATTTCCCTGTACTTCTGCCTTCATTTCAACTTTCCTTGGACAATTTGAGAGCATAGAGAATGACAGACAGCAGGCTGTGGGTGCTTCAGAATTGAACTCAGGTTGCTAAGCTTTGCCAGTAACTGACTTAGCCACTGATCCATCTCTACTGCCCCTAATTTTTAAATGTTAATTAAATATCTTTCACTAGGACATTTGTCTTCTGTTCAAATATGCAACAGGCGATAGTTTCCATATATATACCCCTTACCCTCTGAGAGAAACTTATTTAACCATGATTCCTTGGGAGAGATTCTGTTATGTTTTCTTTCCTTATTTTTTTTCACATTTCATAATACTAGTTGACCTAGTTATTGTCAGCTTAATATAATTTATGCTTGTTGCCAATCAGTTACTGGCAGGTCTATGCATACTGGTTGTTTTGCAGAACAAAGATTGTGAGCCCTGAGGCCAGCTCATGTACTGCTGAACTACTCCAGCTGCAGAAGTTGGTGTGTTGTGGGGGTATCATCTGGCCATAGCCAAAAGGTTAAGTTTTTGATTAAATACATTATTATTGGGTTATTCTTGATATACTAGGTGACACCCCATATGGACTTGAATAACCCAACTATTGTGAAGTTCTGTTGCAGCCTGCTTTGCATTGCTGGCAGAAATCACCCTAACCAACCAAGAGCAGCTTGTGAGAGAAAAAAAAAAAAAGTTTATTTTTGCTTACAGACTCGAGGGGGAAGTTCCATGATGGCAGGGGAAAATGATGGCATGAGCAGAGTGTGGACATCACACCCTGGTCAACATAAGGTGGACGATAGAATCAGGAGCGTGTGCCAATCACTGGCATGAGGAAACTGGCTATAATACCCATAAGCCCGCCCCCAACAATACACGGCATCCAGGAGACTTTAGTTTCCAAATGCTATCAGCTTGGGAGACTAGCATTCAGAATACCTACCTACTTACAGTGCTGCAAGGCATCTCTTAGGCCAAGGTTCCAATCCTTCCACATTCCTCTTGAAAATCAGCTCCAAAAGGCCAAAGCCACAGAGTCAGGTGTCTAGCAGCAAATGACCCCATTCTGGGTACCAACTATACTTTATAGTCAAGTTCACATTGCTGGCAGAAACCACCCAACCAAGAGCAGCTTGTGGGCAAAAAGGTTTATTTTGGCTTACAGACTCAAGGGGGAAGCTCCATGACTGCAGAGAAAAATGATGGCATGAGGAGAGGATGGACATCACCCCCTGGCCAACATAAGGGAGAGTGTGCCAAACACTGACACAGGGAAACTGGCTACACCACCCACAAGCCCGCCTCCAACAATACACCACCTCCAGGAGGCTTTAATTTCCAATTGCCATTGGCTAAGGAGACTAGCATTCAGAATACCTAAATGTATGGAGGACACCTGAGTCAAACCACAGCAATTTTCTTAACTCTAAATATTTTCAACAATTAAAGTCTCTGCTGAAGGGTGATGATTTAAGCAAGCAGAAACTTCATCTTTGGAAAATACAAATCAGTGACCCCAGATAGTTGTGCATATACAGTTTAGATATTATTCTTAAAAAAGAACACTGCAAGGGTGCAGGAGAGATGGCTTATCGGTTAAAGCGCCTGCCTACTAAGCCTAAGAATGCATACTAGATCTCCAGGTCCCACATTTAGCCAGATGCAAAAAGTGACACAAAGGGTGCAATGCCGCACTTGCCCACAAAGGGGTGCACACATCTGGAGTTCATTCACAGTGGCTGAGAGGCTGCTGGCACACTCATTTTCTATCTCTCTCTGCCTCTTCCTCTCTCTGTGTGTGTCTCTCTCAAATAATAATAATAATAATAATAATAATAATAATAATAATAATAATAATAATAAAAATACTGCATGGAAGAAGATTTCGTGGGTAAGAATACTTGAGTTCAGCTCCTCAGAAGCCACATGAAAAATCAGACACAATAGTGGATATCTGTAAACCTAGTACTCAAATGGCAAGTGTGAGGTGAAGACAGAGAATCTTCAGAGGATCATAGCCAGCTACCCTGCAAAAACAGCAGCAAGCAATAGAGAGACCCTGTATAAAACAAGGTGGAAGATGAGGATCAACACCCAAAGAGGCTTTCCTCTTACTTACATATGTGTGCTGTGGCACGAGTGCACCCATAGACACACACACACACGCACACGCACACACACTCACACACACGACAGACAGACAGAGAGAGAGACAGGGAAAGAGAGAGAGGGAAAGGGCTTGCAAACTTTCCATCTCCCATGTGTTCCTGGTTCTGTGTAGTAAACTATGGCCAGCAAGCACAATCTGCACACGCCTCTCCTAGACACCTGACAAGATCCCATGATCAGGTCATGTGCTCATAGTATGCATCAGGGTAGAATCAGATGACATGTCTGTTACTGTGTTATCAAAGCCCATCAAGTGCAAAGCACCTTTAGGGGCCTCAATTTATGCAGCTGGTGCTTACAAAGTCTTCTCTAGCATGACTTGGCTGGCTGAGCTGATGGGAAGACCTGCAATCCCAATCAATATTTCACAAATGAATAAGTGAGTAACTTTCCATAAGCAATAGGAGAGCCTGTTTGGATGTGACACTAGCCTGTAGGTTCAGAGCTCTGAAGACCACAAGTGGTACATAACTGGGCTTCAAGTTTTAGAATCCTGGTGCTTGAAAGGGATTGTAAGTGTGAGCTACCATGCCAGGTTGTCCCTCACTATTTTGAGACATGGTCTCACTATGTAGCCCAGGCTGGCCTTGAACACTTGTCACTAAATTAGGGTTTCACTTTCTCCCCATTCTGAGCCCCCATTTATTATTTTATTCAATTTATTAATGTTTCATTAATCTTAGAGCAAGTTTCAGTAAAAATTTTATTAAGCCTCATGAAAACACTTCAACATTATATTGTAGCCATTTTAAAGGACTGTAATGACCTCAGTTGCCCTTAAGGCTCATATAATGGCATGATTATTGCCAGCTGTTTCTAAATTTATGAGGAAACACATTTAGATGACCAGATTAATTGGCTAGCTCCGATCCCTCATTCCTTCAGATACAAAAGGAGGAGCACAAAGCAGAGCAGTGTCCGGCTCTAAAGCACCCACTCCAAGTCAGGAGCTTCAACTCTCACAGCTTTGCCTTTGTGAGTCCTCATGCGTCCTGTTTGGCCCTGTTTGACCAGCTATGGAACACAGCCTATTAGTAGGTTCTGAAATCAGTTTGGTGGTGTGCCTAACATTTAACTGTTAAAAATGGAAGAAGGAGGGCTGCTGCTGGCACACTCATTTTCTATCTCTCTCTGCCTCTTCCTCTCTCTGTGTGTGTCTCTCTCAAATAATAATAATAATAATAATAATAATAATAATAATAATACTGCATGGAAGAAGATTTCGTGGGTAAGAATACTTGAGTTCAGCTCCTCAGAAGCCACATGAAAAATCAGACACAATAGTGGATATCTGTAAACCTAGTACTCAAATGGCAAGTGTGAGGTGAAGACAGAGAATCTTCAGAGGATCATAGCCAGCTACCCTGCAAAAACAGCAGCAAGCAATAGAGAGACCCTGTATAAAACAAGGTGGAAGATGAGGATCAACACCCAAAGAGGCTTTCCTCTTACTTACATATGTGTGCTGTGGCACGAGTGCACCCATAGACACACACACACACACGCACACACACTCACACACACACACACACACGACAGACAGACAGACAGAGAGACAGGGAAAGAGAGAGAGGGAAAGGGCTTGCAAACTTTCCATCTCCCATGTGTTCCTGGTTCTGTGTAGTAAACTATGGCCAGCAAGCACAATCTGCACACGCCTCTCCTAGACACCTGACAAGATCCCATGATCAGGTCATGTGCTCATAGTATGCATCAGGGTAGAATCAGATGACATGTCTGTTACTGTGTTATCAAAGCCCATCAAGTGCAAAGCACCTTTAGGGGCCTCAATTTATGCAGCTGGTGCTTACAAAGTCTTCTCTAGCATGACTTGGCTGGCTGAGCTGATGGGAAGACCTGCAATCCCAATCAATATTTCACAAATGAATAAGTGAGTAACTTTCCATAAGCAATAGGAGAGCCTGTTTGGATGTGACACTAGCCTGTAGGTTCAGAGCTCTGAAGACCACAAGTGGTACATAACTGGGCTTCAAGTTTTAGAATCCTGGTGCTTGAAAGGGATTGTAAGTGTGAGCTACCATGCCAGGTTGTCCCTCACTATTTTGAGACATGGTCTCACTATGTAGCCCAGGCTGGCCTTGAACACTTGTCACTAAATTAGGGGTTCACTTTCTCCCCACTTTGAGCCTCCATTTATTATTTTATTCAATTTATTAATGTTTCATTAATCTTAGAGCAAGTTTCAGTAAAAATTTTATTAAGCCTCATGAAAACACTTCAACATTATATTGTAGCCATTTTAAAGGACTGTAATGACCTCAGTTGCCCTTAAGGCTCATATAATGGCATGATTATTGCCAGCTGTTTCTAAATTTATGAGGAAACACATTTAGATGACCAGATTAATTGGCTAGCTCCGATCCCTCATTCCTTCAGATACAAAAGGAGGAGCACAAAGCAGAGCAGTGTCCGGCTCTAAAGCACCCACTCCAAGTCAGGAGCTTCAACTCTCACAGCTTTGCCTTTGTGAGTCCTCATGCGTCCTGTTTGGCCCTGTTTGACCAGCTATGGAACACAGCCTATTAGTAGGTTCTGAAATCAGTTTGGTGGTGTGCCTAACATTTAACTGTTAAAAATGGAAGAAGGAGGGCTGGAGAGATGGCTTAGCGGCTAAGGCACCTGCCTGCTAAGCCTAAGAATGCTGGTTCCAATGTCCAGCAGTTCCAATCTCCAGGTCCCACGTTTAGCCAGATGCAAAGTGAGGCAAGGGCACAATGTTGCACTTGCCCACAAGGGGGCGCGTGCATCTGGATTTCGTTCACAGCAGCTGAGAGACTGCTGGCGCGCCCATTTCTGTCTCCCTCTCCCTCTCTGTCTATCTCTCTGTCTCTCTCTCCAAAAATAAATTAAAAATAATAATAAAAAAAATGGAAGAAGGAAATAGGGTAATGTAGAAAATATCGGGACATTCCACTTTGTTTCGGGTATCACCCTGAGAATCTGAAATGCTTTTATTTCACATGCAAAAACACGCATGCATACACACAAACATGTCAGCTAAATTAAAGTGTTATTTTTCCTACTATGAACGTGATATAAAATATTTTATTCAATTAATTAATTAATTTGTTTGATAAAGGGAAGCAGAGGGAAAGCATGGGTGCACCAGGACCTCTTGCCACCACAGATGAACTCCAGACTCAAACACCATTTCATCTGACATGCCTGGGTTGATGTGGGTATTGTGGAATTGAACCCAGGTTGTCAGGCTTTGCAAGTAAGCGCCTTAACCACTAAGGAATTTCCCCAACCCAGGAAACATTTTAAATGCTCTAAGCTGCCAAGATCCAGTGGGTGTAAGGTAGCACTCTATAACTTCCTGTCCTAATGTGATTGCACTGTGGCTATACTAGCCAATGCAATAGCTATCATAGCCACCTGTGAGTATTGAGCAGTTAAATATGTCTAGTGCAACTTAGCATTAAAATTTTAAATTTTAATGATTTTGAATTTAAATAGCCATATGTGACTAGTGACTCTTGGATAGTGTAGGTTGTTCATTGGCTTGAATAAGGATGTGCCTCTCTGCTGGCAATCAGTAAATGGTAATGGGTGAACTGAGCAGCGGTGATATTAAGACGATCATCAAGATTCAAAAAAGTCTTAAGATCTTTTATTTATTTATTTATTATTTTATTTTATTTAGTTGGACAAATGGAGATTTTTGCTCAAACCCCTGACTTTACAGACAGTAATTACTCAAGATACCCAAGAATAGGCATTTTCTAGCTTTAATAAGGTTGCCACCAATTATGTTATAATAAAAAGATGTTTGCTAGACATAGACAGCAATTCACATCTTTCCTTACTTTAGACCAATTGAAAAACATCTATTACAGAAGAAATAACTTCATAAATGTTTTCTTGAAATCTAATATGGTCTGAACAAGGGTGTTATCTTGCTATTACCAAAGCAAGAAAAGGTGGCTGTTTAACAATTTAGTTCAAAATAATTAGCCTCAAAGAGGTTATGATTTAGAAATACTGCCCTGCTCAAGATTCTCGTTAATGTTAATTGACTTTAGAGTACACACAAAAGAAGGGAAAGCATGGAACTTCCTTTTAAAATTAAATTTTGGATAAACTCAGGAATTATCGCTGCTTATTGACTTGTTTTTACCTTCTGAAATCATTCTTACAATTTGTTTATGACAATTTTCACATCATTAGCTTTTATAGTATTTTTAAGCCACTGTGTATTTTTTTCCTTTCAGGGTTTTTCATTCGCAGACATCTGAACTTATTTTTGAATGGCTAATCATTTCCCAGTTGCCCTATTCCTCCCTCAGTGGGTCTCCTTCATCACCATCATGTGGATGTTTCCGAGGCCCCTTTCCTCGTTCTGGAGCTCCACCATTGTGTTCAGACCCTAATTCTTTCCCCAATGTCACATTTGCCACATGTTAATATGTAAGTAGAAATATCTACTGCTTTATTGAAGCCTTTTCAAAGAGACACTTGTATTTTTCCAAAAAAATATTTATGCCATATGTTGCAGACAGCTTCAGGTTCGCTGAGATGAACTTCCAGACCGGGCACAGTTATGGAGGAAGGGATATTATTTATTGAAGCTTACAGATCCAGGGGAAGTTTCATAAAGGCAGGAGAAATGGCCTGCTCTCCACAGGGCCAAACAGAGAGAGCAAAAGCCAACCAGCCACCACAGCACACAGAGCAAAACTACAGCCAAAGGTCACACAGCACACTTCAGGAACTCCTGCTAGGCACATTTGCATATCTTTACAATGGAATCTCAAACCATCACCACACCTTAAGACCGGCCCCCAGTGACCTTGCCTCTAGCAAGGTGTTTGCAAATGCAAACTATAACTGGTAAAACACTGAGTATATTGGGGGACATATATTCAAACTACCACACCATATTTTTTATTTTTTTACCTTTTTTTAAATTATTGTATTCATTTTTATTTGAGACAGAGAGAGAGGGAGAGAAAGAAAAAGAGAGAGAATAGGCATGTCAGGGCCTCTAACCACTGCAAACGAACTCCAAACACATGCGTCACCTTGTGCATCTGGCTTATGTGGGACCCAGAGAATTGAAACTGAGTCCTTAGGGTTCGCAGTCAAGCACCTTAACTGCTAAGCCATCTCTCCAGCCCACCATATTCTTTAAATACCACAAAAGAAAATTCAAAGTGAAGACAAGATTTTAACTTGGGTGCTTATAAGGTAAGATAACTCTACTCTTATGAACAAATATACTATTACCACATGGGAGCAAAAGGTATAGGGTAAGGAAAATGGGGAATTCTGTTGTTCATTTCCATAGATACATAATCTGTTCACCCAAAATTTTATGACACCCTTGAGTACTCTACTTGGTATATAGATATTTCTTCTCAAATTCTTTACACACGAGTAGAAAACAAATTTGTATTATTGACCAATGTGTAGAATAATGTACGGATTCAATATGTATTCATTTTAGTGTGCAGCAAATTTACTGTTATGTGTAAGAAATTTATCATTCTAGCCTTTCTGCAGAAGTCAGCTGCAGTGCGACTTACCCAGTCGCTCAAGGTGTGGCTGATCCGCATCATAATAATAGTCTTCCAAGCTCATTTTAATTGCTGGAAGATTGACTTCCTTGTGGTTATGGAACTCAACCCTTGTTGTCTTCTTGACTATCAGCAATGGACTTCCATCAGCTCCTAAAGTCACAGTCAGGAAAGAGGCACTGGGCCCTTCTTGTACTTGAGGTCTCATCCTAATTTCTCACTTTTCCATCACCATGATAACATAGTTGGCAAAGCAACTTAGAAGAAAAGAGTTATATTTTGGTTCACAACTTCAGAGACTTCATTCCATTGTCAGTCACGTGGTCCCATTGCTGGACCCCATGACAAGGGAAAACAACCTAGAAGAAAGGTGGAGTAGAGCAAACATGCTCACCTCACAGCAGCAAAGAGGAGTGGTAGAGAGTCCATACCCACTTAAGGGTTCAGCCCCAGTGACTTCACTTCTTCAGTTAGTTCTTACCTTGTAAAAGGTTTATGACCTCACAATATTACCACAGGCTGCCGTCTAAACCATCAGCACACTGTCCTTGGGCAACAGTTAAGAACCGGACCATGGTTTTTGTATTTATGACTACAAGACTCATTTTTAAGAGTTTGGAAATTTTAGTTATGTTATGTTTAGTTTAGTCATGTTATTTATGTCAGATAGTCTCCCATTAAATAGTCAGTGGGCACTCTAAAAATCTATCTAATCAGGACATAGACTCCATCACATTCATAGTCTTTGGGAGTTATTGCTGCAGTGTGGAGTCTCAGGAATCATGAAATTCCATCTACACATTACTTTAGCAATATAATATACTGCTTGACCTTTTCTTTGATAGACAAAGCATCTGACCAAAAGCAGCTTTTGGCTTACAATCTTGAAGGGAAGCTTCATGATGGCAGGAGAAAGCATGGCGTGAGCAGTCGCTGGATATCATCTATGCCTCAGCGGATAGAAAACAGCAGCAAGAGAGTGAGCACAATTAACACCGGAAATCTAGGGGCCAACAAGTCTCAAGGCCCACCCCTAGCTACACACCTCATCCAACAAGTCTTTACCCCCTAAGTTGCCATCAGTTGAGAACCATGCATTCAAAACACGTTTATGGGGGACTTAGAATTCAAAGCACAACACCTGGTAAATATACAGACAGTGTGTCATGTTATAGTTAAAATAGAAAAGTTCAGAGCTGGAGAGATGGCTTAGCGATTAAGCGCTTGCCTGTGAAGCCTAAGGACCCTGGTTCGAGGCTCAATTCTCCAGGACCCACGTAAGCCAGATGGTCAAGGGGGCACACACATCTGGAGTTTTTTTGCAGTGGCTGGAGGTCCTGGCATGCTTCTCTCTCTCTCTCTCTCTCTCTCTCTCTCTCTGCCTATTTCTGTATCTCTCTCTCTCTCTTAAATAAACAAATAAAATATTTTTAAAAAATAGAAAAGTTCTACAGATAAACATGGATGAATCATTGTTTACAAAAGTGGCAAAATCAAATGTGAGATGGTCTATAGAGTGCATTGCCATTTGAATAGATCTCATAAGTTTCTCTCTTTCTCCTCTTTCTGTCTCTCCGTGTAGGTAAAGGATAGGCACTTAATAAACTCATTGAATTAGTAAAAACTTAGGTATCTATATGTTTTAATACTTTCTTTTAGTTCCTTATTTAAAGATTAAAACCAATATCACTAAGTACTCTAAGTATTAAAAAAATTTTATAAATATAAGGTACTCAATGTAAATTCTATAAATGAAATGACACATATAGATATGAAATTTAGTGCTTGACATTTAAGGGATCATTGGTAAATATCAATTGGCTTCATTTTTTTCCTAATTGAAAATATTAACATACTAAAATGTAATTTCTCTCACATTACATTTTATCCCATTTTACTTTAATTAAAATGATCTCTTTTCCTCCATGGAGAATAGCTTTCCTGTTCTATTTTATTTTTAAGTTTCATATGTTTTCTAAAGCAAAGCCATTAAACTATAATTGCCCTCTTGCAAACTGGATAATTAACTTGGTTCATGTTTTCAAAATGATTTCTGGTATCCAATTCACTTTGCTAGTTTTCTTCATATTACATTCAACTTTTATTCCAAAATGGCCAAATTAGAATAAGATAAAAGTCACATTTACTAGTTCTAGTACAGGTAGGTAACACAGTTATGATTAAAGAATGTAATGTAATTAAAAATAAATGTTTTGTGGTAAAAGATCATTGTTCATTTTTAGGCAACTTCTGTTTCCAATTGTGGACCAAATCAATTTATTCAAGGACATTCAGTGGGAATATCTGCCATAAACCTGAAGATTATTCCATTGTATGGAAATGATCATGGTATTTAGAGGAAATCTTGTTGTACTTTTCACTTATATAATTGATCAATCTAACAACTAGTGGAATAGTGATGGCACGAAAAGCAATGCACACTGTCTTATTTCAACGTGACGCTTTTATCAGCAGCAGCATCCATGTTCGTCTTTTCTGAAATTCAGCCTTTCCATATTTAAGATCCCATTCAGCCACAAATACTCCAATATGAAGCAGCCTAAAGGCTAAAACTGATATTTATTCAGGCCATAAGCTTAGAAGCACATTTTCTAAGCAGTCACCAAATTTAGTCCCTTCAAATGATACCCTTTAATGGCTTTATTATGCCCATTTTTCTATGAATTCTATTATGTTGATTACACTGGCAAGAAAATGCAGTTTCAAGTCCTCTCACAAATGTACTTATTAGTGAGAACCACTGCCAGGCTCTAGGCATTGATATCTTCATGCACCTCCTTTCACAGTCCTAGTTTTCATCTCTCAATATGGCATTCCATTCGCTCACGAAGAAATCACTCACTTTATTAAGAAACCATTGCCTTATATAAGAAGCAGTTATCCACTCCTGAAGTACAATATTTCAATAACACCTGGTCAATTGCTTTAAATAAATGTCTGATTATTTCTATAATGAGATTAGAGATATTAAACGTTAAAAACTAAAGGATAAGAAGACAGCAGTGAAGATGGCATGAAACATCCTCCATGGTTGGCTACTTTCCTGCACCCAGCACAGTATGAGCTATGTGGTTTGAGCATTATATCCTGTATGTTTTGTTCTTCATGGGTGGAGATAAGAGATTCCATCAAAAGCAGTGGGGGATGAAGAAATGTATCACATTAAACATCCGAAGTGAAGGCAAGAGCTTTAACCGCAGTACTGGAGAATCCCAGGTCCTTAGAGTCTACTTTGAAGAGCCATTAGTGGTCTCCAAAATTAATTGTTGATTAAATTTTGGCTACTTGCTTGGTCTTAAACACTCAGAGAGAAATGTATAACCAAAGATGAAGGGATACTTCAAATACTTCCTTGTACTGGGAACACTGGTGAATCCCTTCTAACTTTACTAGAACAACATTATACTCCAGTTATAACAATTGTTTGCAAATAAATAAGTCCTGGGGCCAAAAGTACACTGAGAAGCCTGTAATGGCACCCATGGGCTCAATGTACCAACCTTTGTCCTTGGCTAACCTCAGTACATATTTTTAAAAAGGTACATTCTGGGAAGCTGTTATACAAAATATAGTATATTTGCAATTATCAAGGTTAAATGTTGTGTATATATTAATGATAACACTGCTAATATATTGTCTCTTTTACAAGTCATACAGGAACAGATTCAGACCATGTCAGACACTACTATGCCATTTTGTTAATAGTTCTAGAAGAAAATCTAAGCCAGCTCCCAATCAGATCATCCTGTAACAATCCAACACCATCTACCTGGGTTCCCTCTCCAAGGCCTAGAATTCCACATGAATGAAAACCCTACAAGCACCCAGTTTGCTGTGTGCTCACTTCCCATTAACTCCTTGCTTTTACTCCTTCTCCAACATTTGCTTCCTGGACTATCTTCCTGCACTCCGTCAATACATTTTCAGGACCCTTTAGAATAGTTCCCCTCTCTGGGAGAAACTCTCTGACTGCCATATTTCTATACCCCATCTAGTTGGAACCAGTTAAAGACTGACCAGTCATTGTCCTCTGTGCTTTAACAACAGTTGAGTGTCTTCTCAATAGAGGAGCAATGAGGAAGGGTCAGGCAGCTCTTTTAGGCTGTTAGGGTGACTGGGCACCTGAAAGTAAGAAACAGGAATGTCTTTGATTCCATCTTTGTGGTCTGCACTTGCTAGAGATCAAAGGATGACCTGGATTCTTATCTCTTACCTAAAGGAGATCTGTTTTTCCACACACAACCTTGGCCCCATCTTGGAGGGAGGACTCTCCCAGGATGTAAAACTATCTCTAACATTGCTGTTGGTCAAGTTCAGCCCCCAGAACTGTGCATCATGGCTAATCTCTTCCTGAGATAGCTCCTAGCCCAAACCAATCAGCTGTCTCAGCTCACCTGAGCCTACCACAATAAGTTTATAAATATGTTTACAAGGGGAAAACAAGGTCTTTGAGCTGCCTGGCCATTCAGGAACCTCCAGTTGTTGGAGAGTTTCCCCATGGCTCAGACAAGCCTGGCCAAGCCGAGTGGAGAGCCCCCAGCCCCTACTGTCCACATAAGCTCTTTCTCCATATAGCAAGAGCTCTTTGTGCTTTCTTTTCTGTCCCTTCTATTGTTTTTCCAGATCTACCATGTGGGCTCTCAAGCCATATGGGTATATTCATTCCCTTTCCCCTTGGTTCTGTACTTTTATAAATAAATATAATAATTTAAAAATTCAAAGTGAGGTTCAACTGTAATGGCTTAGAGTCAACCAGTTATCATAAATTAATATTTCACATGGTGGGAAATATGGCAGTATAAGTCATTTATATGATAGATATTCTCTAGATAATATTATATGCTAACAGTTTTATGAAACACTAGAGATAAAATTATGAGTAACTATTTTACTATCACAATACTAACATAATAATGGTAGTAAATTGCTATCATATGTTTGACCCATAATTATCAAGTACTTACTACATTTTTGCTTGTCTCACAAATGGTCTCACAAACTTTTTCAAACCAGAAAAGAATACTAAAAAATACTAAACTTAATTGCATTTTCTCCATTGTTAAATCTAAATTCTACCACATATTCTTGTTTTGCTTCAGTTTACATCTCTGAAAATGGGAATATTTTACAGTGAAAATGCAGGATGCTTATAATTATTAAATGAACAAATATAAGTGTTTATAAATGTTCCTGACATATAGTTGGCACTGCACTAAGATACATTATAATGCCATTATATAAAGATAGATTATAAAACCACATTAAACATATCAACAGAAATATATATATATATATATATATATATATATATATATATATATATATATATATATATATATAAAAATAATAGAAAACTGTCTATGCTCCAAAATCTTACTATTAGTCTTCAGACAGTGGAATGGTGATGATAATAACTACAATGAAATTATAAACTATAATCAGCTTCTTGCAGTTTTCAATTTTTTAATTAGCATGAAGTCTTATGAGAAGAAAATAAAACTTGCAGCATAAAGTTTAAAGTAATTTGATTTCTTAATAAATCTGAAAAGAAATGAAGTTACCTTTAAAGAATATTTCTAAATATTTAAGCAGTTTTATAGCAACTTTTTTTTCAAGTCAACTACTACTTCATTTCCTCCATGTACTTTTCTAATAAAATGTTACATGGCATTTTCCACATTATCAGGTACATGTCATAATGAAGCTGTGTTCATTGCAAAATAAAAGCTTTCTTTCTGAAATTCATTTTGAAAACAAATACATGCTCTTTGTTACAATTCATTTCCCCTCAGGTAATGCACAAGGTGAGGAAAGTTCTATTACCATACGCCTGCAAGATTAATATCTCAGCAGCCCCAAATATGCCAAGAATAAATATAATAAACCAAAATGAAACCTCTTGGCTGATAACATCTTTAGCCCACCTCTGATTCCATGCTAAACCAAGATGAGTTCATGCCCAAGTTATATATATAAATATATGTCATACATATATGTCATATAAATATATATGTCACATTTTGTAACACTCTGAAGATAAAACAGACCAAAATTTAACAAACATATGCTAATAATTTTGGTAGATCTTCAGTACATTCATGATTTTTTCCAGAGAAAAGAGAGGAGAGAATAATTGAGAATTTGTACAATGAATCCTGGTAATCAATTTAATGCTAGAATAATTCCATGACAGTATATGTAATTTCTGATACTTTTTGCATATACTACATGTATTTGACTATTATATTGTCCCACTCACCCATCTAAGTACTGACCAGATCCCCATCCCACTCAGCTTTTGTCATCAGACAAAATGGAGCACATTCAGGGTGGCATGGCCATAGACTGTTGCCCATTGGTCTTCAAAAGCTAGTACCCATTTTATCACAGAGCTGCAAGTGCCACTTTATGATTTCTAGAATTCAAGTTAGTCTCAAAATGAAGAATTAGGATCGGCTACCATTTTCTTCTAAACCTTCTATAAGGATGGCAATACCTAGTCTGGGTCATCAGTTTATAGTAGTCTTTGCCTGACAATGTTCTCCCGATGTGTGAGAATGCAGCATGCTTTATTAATGCATTAAGGAAGCCTGATGGGCAGTAGTTCCTCAATCCTCATACTACATATATGTGATGGGTATGCTCACATTAACCTTCTCTTTACAAATGAGCAAAAGATTACTCAAGGAGGATTTTGGAATAACTCATGTTCAGAGAATAAGACATTGATCAAAGAGTTTCTATTACACTCATAATCATTGGAAGAGTAACTAAAGGCTACATTAATGGCATTATGACATAATTAAAAAGTGGTTAAAGGGCTGGAGAGATGGCTTAGTGGTTAAACGCTTGCCTGTGAAGCCTAAGGATCCTGGTTCGAGGCTCAGTTCTCCAGGACCCATGTAAGCCAGATGCATAAGGGGGCACATACATCTGGAGTTCGTTTGCAGTGGCTGGAGGCCTTGGCGCACCCATTCTCTCTCTTTCTCTCTACCTGCCTATTTCTGTATCTCTCTCTCTCAAATTAGTAAATAAATTAAAACAAAATATTTTTTAAAAAGTGGTTAAAGAATGCAACTATCCTAAATACTTTTTAAAAGGTCTTATTTATTTATTTATTTATTTATTTAGAATGGTATCTCCAGGAACTCTACCCACTGCAAACAAACTCCGATGTATGTGTCACCATGTGTGTCTGGCTTACATGGGTTCTGGGGAATCAAAACTGAGTCTTTCAACTTTGTAGGCAAATGCCTTAACCACTAAGCAACCTTTCTGGTCCCTAAATACTTTTTTATAACTACAACTATAATGGAGCAACTATTAAATGATATGAAGCAATTGTTTTATAACTTCCCAAGTGTTTCCTCAAGCTATTATTATTTCATGAAATCTCTAAATGAGATGTCAACTGATACATGTGACTATTGAGAAACTTTTGGAAAATTCTGAGATCTAAAACAATCCATAACTCCAGATACTTCACTTGATATGTCCCTTAGTAAGATAATAGTACATGCAATATTGCTACAATTAAGCTTTGTTTTTGATAATTACAAAATAAATCACATACTGCAAAGATCTTTTTGTCATTACAGTCAGTACATTGTCATGCCACTGTGAAAAAAAAAAAAAAAAAAAAAAAAAAAAAAAAAACCTGATAGTAGGAATTTAAGACCAGAGCAGTTGATTTTGACTCCTGGTTTAAAGGGCCATAATCCAACCTTTCGGGGATGGCCTGCAAGCTCAGGTCACTCAGTCAGTGGGTAGCAGAAGCTTGTGGTGCTGCTTCTCACATAGCAATGACCAGGTAGCAGAGAGACTGTCTTGAGGCAGACCAGATTGTGACACACAAAGACATGGATGGCCACAGTGCCATGCGTCTGGCCCAAAAAGGTCAATAATCTCCCTAAACAGTGCAGACAGATGGGGACTAAATATTGAAACATATGAGCTGGTGGGAGCATTTCCCAATTACACTAGAACAATAACAACTTAGTATAGACCCTGATGAGTACCAATATTTTAGTGCCTTACTCATATGTTCTGATGGTCTCCAGGATGTCTTTAACATGCCTTTACTGCATTTATGTACTTGTAGATCTCTCTGAGTCCACTGAATATGCCATGTTATGCCAACGGTTCTTGTCTTCGCAAAAGCTATTCTTCCCTCCATTGTGATGGATAAACTCCACAGCAGTTTAAGGATTGTCTTCCTCTGACTAAACCCTCACTCTTGTAGCCTGGACCACTGCTTTCCTTGCATAGTCAGCCAACACTATGCCTTCTTCTTTACTCACCATGAGCTTCACTTGTGCATGTGCTCATTGCCTCATTAAGTATTTATTGAATGTGTGTGTGTGTGTGTGTGTGTGTGTGTGTGTGTGTGTTTATGTTAGGCATTGTCCTAAATCCAGAGGACACACAGGTAGGAAAGCCTATAAGGATATTGTTCCCATACAACCATACTTTAGTAGAAGACATTAAACAAACAAGAAAAAGAATCAATGATGTAGCTGGGTGTGGTGGTGCACACATTTAATCCCAGCAGAAGTAGGAGGCAGAGGTAGGAGGATCACCATGAGTTCGAGGCCACTCTGAGACTATGTAGTGAATTCCAGGTCCGCCTGGGCTGGAGTGAAACCCTACCTCAAATAAACAAAAAAGAAGAATCAATGATAGCAGCATTAAAATTGAGAAGTATTGAAGCAAAATAAATGCGTAGTTTAATATATTGTAGAGCACAATTTAAACTAGATGATGAATTACATCAATGATAATATATGGAAAGGCTATTCGAGGATAAATGAACTAAATGTTTTAAAGGATAAGGTGCAGCCAGGCATTGCAAAATCTGGACTCATAACAAAATTTGTCTTACAATCTCATGCACTGAGAGCTATTAAAGCTCTCATGCTGGAACAACATCATGTGCCTGAGGGCCAGAAAGGTTTGTGACGGCCAGTGCCCCATCCAGTGCAAACATGTTCAGATATGTTAAATCTAGGACACATACAGTTACAAGAATATATGGCACCTACTGAAATCTTGCTGTTATGAGATGTAATGATGTGGAATCTTTTTCGAAAGAGAATGACAAGATTTATCGTTTGAAAATATTTCCTGGGGTTTGAGAAGTGGCTCAGTTGGTAACAGTGTTTGCTACACAAACATGTAAAAATCTGGGCACAGCTGCATATGTCTGTAACCACAGTGCTAACAGTAGCAGAGAAAAAAGGATCACTTGAGCTCCTGGCCAGCCAGTTTAACTAAAAAAAAAGAAAAAGAAAAAAAAAAAAAAAAAAAAAAAGTAAAGAAGTCTAGGTTCCATGAAAGACCTTATCTTAGGGGAACAAAAGCAAGATACAGGAAGACACCAATGTCTTCTGACCTCCACACATGTGTGGATCAAACAGACACACACAGACACATACACACCACACATACCATACGCATACATGTACACAAAACATATATTATTTCAAGGGCTTCCAGTTCAATTTTCCACAAAAACATATGAGTATCCATTGACAACTAACTTCTTAGAGCCCTCCTCTTCCAGCTTCAGTCTCAAATTTTGTCTCTTCATGTTTTAGTTATCCTTGAATGCCTCTTCTCTCAACTCTTGGAATCAGCTCTTCAGTTCTTCTATTGTATTTAGTTGAACAACTTTTCATTTTTATGTGTCCTGTATGTCTTTGCTATGCACTGTATGATGGCTTATGAAGTAAGTCCACAGCTATTTATTTCTTTTCTTCAAAGTACTTCAAAGGAGTAAAATTATATCCTCCACTGCATTGACTTTAAAATTCTTTTGGTCAATGGAATGCAAGATGGTATTATACCAGGTCCTGGTATAATTGTTAAATTCATATTCGTGGAGAAAGTCATTTCTGTTCTAGAAAAATTTTCTAGTATATCTCAGCCAATCTCTTCCCTTCCTTTTTCGCTATGTTATTCTACAACTTCTTCTACCTAAAACACTGATCTGCTATATTAATATTCTAATTGTCTAAGTTTGATTTTTCAACCCACTGCTCTAGTTATTTCAGTTATCTGAGAAGAAACTTTATTTTTTATTGAAATCTTTTTATTTGCATAAAATCTTGCTATGAACAACTGTGTAAAACGCATTACAAATCATAAAGATTCCTATGGCTGGTAAAGGAATAGTTTTGTGAGGGAAAGGGGTATGAGTTCTACATCAAGCATAGAAAAGTGAAAACTTTGGGGAAAAGCTGTGTAGAGAAGATTCTGGACTTATTCTTTCACCGTAATACATTACATTTCATGGTTTTGAGAATCATTATTTCTGCCTTGAAATTTCAACATCTTTTCTGTCCTCATTTTTACCATCAATCTCTTTGTAAGTCCAACATTACTTATTTTCTTGCACTCAAATATAATTGGACTATATCTTTAAAGGCTTGGTATAAACCAGCTGATGACTGTCAAGGCTAAGCTAATAAAAATCATGTCTTGTTGTGTTAGATCTTTTGCAGCACAACAAAATGCAAATGTTATCTGCCAGTTTTCCTAAAATTAAATTTCAAAGGCAATTTTTCTCTTCCTCTTTTTATTTCTCTACATTCTCCTTCTGCACATGTGATCCATGAGTATTAGCTGTTATAGTAAGAGACAAACAATAATTGTGTGCTTTTCTGTAACACACTATTATTATTAACAGAGGCTTTATGGCATTCTAAATGAAATCATATACCTTGGAATCAAGTCAAGATGACCTAAAGAACAGTTCCAGTAGTATTTCCTTAGACTAGTTCTTAGATTTGGGGATCAATAATTTCAATTTTAAAATGTGATAACTGGGCTGAAGATATGTCTCAGAGGTTAAGCCTAATGACCCAGGTTTGGTTCCCCAGTACCCACATAAAGTGGCACATGCATCTGCAGTTAGTTTGTGACTAGAGGCCCTGGTGTGTCCATTCATTCTCTCTCTCTCTCTTTCTCTCTTTCTCTCTCTCCTGTCTCTCTCTGCTTGTAAATAAATAAATAAAATATTTTAAAAAATAATGACACCTAAATCACAGGATAGGTATGCATATCCAAGGAGAAATGATAAGTTTATAGAGTTCTTACATATAATAGACAATTGCAAAATGAAAACATTAAAATACTACTATCATTTACTCACTTTCTACTAAGCCCTGCTTCCTATGCAAGGTCTTTCTGCCAAAATTCCCTAAAATCTTAGAACAATTTGATGAATTAAATATTGCCATTCCTCATTTCATGCTTGACAAAGGAGGACTATTTAATCATTGGTTCAACTTCCCAGACATGTCACTAATTGAAAGTCAGGACTTCTAAGTCACGAAGTTAGAAGCTGTATCTGGTACTTTAGGTCTTTGCAAAGATAAAGTAGAAAAAAAAATAGGTAACAAAATCAATACAGTAGCATTCGGGGATAAAAGACTAAGATTTAGTGTCCTCAAACACTAAATCCTGGATCCCAAGAAACATCTATAGTCTATGATATCACCAGGTAATATAACATACTGTCAATCATATTTCACATTCATCAGCTGATCTGTCTTCTCAAAGAAATTCTAAGTTTATACACTTTATTGCTGTAAAACAAACAGCAATAGTGTGCCTATGAAAATTCATTAAGTGAAGTTTGGGCAAATTAGAGTATTTAATTTATAGATTTAAAGATAATTATCAGTTTATTGGAGGGTTAAAGACTTTATGACACAAAGGAAAATGCATTCTGAAATTTCCTCAATAAGTGCCAATCAAAATTTATTTTTAGTTCCGAGTAAAGGATATAAACTTATTATCATATATATCAAAATATAAATCACTTGATTTCCTGGTTTCTACCCCCAAAATCTCTGTATTTCCTCTCTGAATCACATAAAACAAGGAAGCCAGTTCTTCTTTATCCACAGACTGTCCTCTTCTTTCATTAATTTTCAAAATTTTTTCATCATTGTAGTATGCCAGAATACCTGACAGTATTTTCTTTCTCAATCCCTGTTTCTGAAGGCAAGAACAAAGATGCCAATACTATATATATGGCACCTAATTTACCTCCAAGTACATGTAGACAGTTGTTTCTGGAGACTTCTACTCATGAAAACCATTAAAGCTGCCACGAATATATAATCTGGTAGGTTGCCATAGCAACGTGTGATTCTGACCCCACAAATACAAAGGCAAGATTGGTCACATCCAGTATAGTCATCAAAAATACACACCTGCATTTGTTACTTTCTCATCGCTATGAACAAATATCCAACAAGAAGCTTGCAGAAGGAAAAAAAAGTTTAGTTTGGCTTGCAATTTTGAGAGGAAATTCGTAACATGGCAACCAGAACAGACACATAGTTGGTCACATTGTCATCTGGGCAGGCAGGAAACAGAGAATGAACAAAAAGTAAGATCAGATTACAACATCTCAATTCCCACCCCCAGTTACCCATTTCCTCCTGCAAGTCTCCGCCTACTAAAGTCCCCTCATCCTTCCCAAATAGTGTCACCAGACTACACAAGAGCCTGTGGAGAACTTTTCACACTCAAGCTACATCACCCAAAAGCACACACTATGGAATACTTTTTTTAAATGGTAGGAAAATATGATGGAATATTATTCAATATTCAATCATAAATGAATGAATTTTTGTCATTGCACTGAAAATGATGAGGAATATTACATATGGCAAATGAAAAATAACAGACCCAGAACAATAATTACCACATCTTCCCTTGCACATGTGCATGCTAAAAATAATTGTGAAATGTATGAAAGACTGAGAAAAGACATAGCTTGGATAATAGCTACCAATGTGATAGTTAAAAAATAGAAATTTAAAGAAAACAATTATGAATGTATAGTCCAGATGTAATAATCTAGGTTGTTAAGATTGAAAAATAGGTTAGATATATAACACACCACTAAAATAAACTGCTGGGTGCAGAAAAAAATATTTGGGAGCAATGTTTTGTGAGATATTATCATCTACTTTTCTAATGATTTGCACAAGGTAAGGTTAGCATGTAGAAGTTTTAAAACATGATGTCATAAAATATTTTAGATGCTGATAAACCTTTAAAATCAATGAATCAGTATCTAATCCCTTTGTAAAGCGAGGCTCTTAGTGTCCAATATTGATCATCAGCCTTCCAAAGAATCAGAATAATTGGAGAGATGCCAAGAAATAGGAACAGAAACAACAAAAGTGACAAAAATCATGGTATAATAAGACACTCAAATTATTTTCTAAGTGAATACACAAATTAATGAACAAAATGCCATCTTTACATTGAGGCAAAATGTACTAAAGGCTGACCCAATTCCAATCTTCAAGGATAGAACAGAGCTTTTCTCCACATCTGTGGGGATTAAAAAAGCACCCTTGAAAAGGGCTTTGTCACTAGGTATTAATTTTCTTTCATAAAAATGACAAAATAGTGAAATAGATAATTATGAAGAAAAGAGTAGAAATTATTTATTATAAATAACTTGTGCTTTGGGGTCATAGATCTAGATTATAACTCTCAGTATAACCCTCTACATCTCAATTTTTCTGTGTACAACAATTAAATCTCATTTGGAACCATGAGACTACAGAGTATCTTTCAGACATTCTCCCTTGCTGTGCTCAACTGATTCCATTAAACTGATTGTTTAAAGACCTAAATTCTTCCTATTCTCCCTCTGTCCCTTCCTTCTTTCCTTCCTTCCCTCCTTCTTTCCTTCCTTC
The DNA here is from genome assembly GCA_036365145.1 of Orientallactaga sibirica. Classification (NCBI taxonomy): domain Eukaryota; kingdom Metazoa; phylum Chordata; class Mammalia; order Rodentia; family Dipodidae; genus Orientallactaga; species Orientallactaga sibirica. The sequence continues at coordinate 6,996,600 of JAEOAD010000044.1, read as the reverse complement.
TTTCATTCCTTTCTTTCTTTATTTTTTGTTCTTTATTTATCTATATTTCTCCTGGGTTCTCTTTTCCTCCTTCTCTTCTACACACCTTCAAATTTAAAAATTATATAATAGCCTTCAATGCTTACTTATTAAAGTTAAAAACATCTAAAATTAAATAATGTGAAAAATGCTAGAAAAAATAGGACAAATCTTACTTGGTGTTTCTGTAAATGGAGAGGAAACATAACCAGCAAAAGAGAGATACAGCTGGAAACTGGAAGGAAGCCACTTCCCGTTTGGTTAGTGCATATATATGCTGGAAAGGGCTACAGGAGCTATGGCCAACAATGTTGTGAGCAAGCATTGGACATTGCTATATGAAATCAACCAGCCTGACAAGATGTACACACCTGTGCAGTAATGGCACCTGTAGCAGACAGCTTCAGGTTCACTGAGATGAACTTCCAGACCAGGCACAGTTATGGAGGAAGGGATATTATTTATTGAAGCTTACAGATCCAGGGGAAGTTCCATAATGGCAGAAGAAGCTGGCCTGCCTGCACAGGGCCAAGCAGAGAGAGAAAAACCACCAGCCATACAGCACAGCACACTTTAGGAACTCCTACTAGGCATGCTTTGCATATCTTTACAATGGAATCTCAAACCTACCACCACTCCTTAAGTTCTGCCCAGTGACATTGCCTCTAGCAAGGTGGCTGCAGATGCAAACTATAAACTAATAAAATACTGAATATATTTGGGGCCATATATTCAAACTACCACATTCTGACCCTGGCCCCCAATAGATTTAGTCCTTGGCCCCCAATTTCAAATGTTCTCGTAGTCTTGACCAACTTAAGATAGTGAGTCCTGTAAAATCAAACAAGTTAAATACTTTCAACAGGTAAAGGCACAGAGTAAACATTTTTAACTGGTATAAGGCATAGCAAGGAGAAACTAGAATAATGCAAACTCAACAACCATCAGCAGTCATCAAAATTTTGCAGTTCAAATTCAATATAACCAGAGACTGACAGTCTCCAAGTTTTCCAATTCCACCCCTCCAGCTGGGCAGAGTGGCCAAGGAAAACTTTCATCCAAGGCCAACACTGCACTACATGGGAGTCCTTGCATAGTCCTGGTATATCGAAAACATCTTTAGGTCTCCATGCAAACCACAGTCCATCTTCCAAAGGCTCTTCCAGCCTATTCCTGAGGGTCTTCATGCCCTGCCTCATGCTGCATATCAGCAGCGGCTCCTGGAACCATGTGCAATTCATGACCACTCCATGAATTTTTCATGCTTCCAAAACTAATACCAGCTGTGCAGGACACAGACATATTCTTAATCCAGGGACAAAATAAATCATAGCCTTGAAAAGCAGGTTCCTTCCCCAGTCAACTCTTTCCAAAAGAGTTTGCATTTCTAACAGTCTTTCCTCAGGCATCCTCTCCACTGTTTTAATGTAAACAGTCAGGTCACCTTCCTTTCACCTTCCTGAAGATGGCTAATGTGTTGACAATAGCAGGTCCAGTAACCTAAAACCAGTCTCAGTGCCTCTAGTTTTAACTTGGGTGAGGTTTTCCAACTTAAAATCTTAAAATCTCAGTCCGATATCTTCAACCAAGCACATCAGTCCATTACAAATTTAACTTTGATCAAACATTCTGGGCCTGGATAGTGGAATGCAACCATCCCTTATGCCAGTTGCCCAGTTCCAACAAAGTCCTCTGCAGTCTTTGCTTCCCCTTAGAAAGCTCATAAGCCAAGCCTCGAAGTTAAATACTGTCTGCACTTAGCATTCTCAAACTCTCATCAAAATAGTCCATAAAACTTGGCTTACCACTCCAGAAGGCATCTTCAGTTGCAAGCACCAAGTCCATGCCCATTCCTCCAAAACAAAGGTTCCAAAAGATGAATATCCACATGGTTTGGTTCATCTCACCCCACACTCCTGGTACCACTTTACTGTAGCAGACAGCTTCAGGTTCATTGAGATGAACTTCCAGACCAGGCATAGTTATGGAGGAAGGGATATTATTTATTGAAGCTTACAGATCCAGGGGAAGTTCCATAATGGCAGAAGAAGCTGGCCTGCCTTCACAGAGCCAAGCAGAGAGAGAAAAACCACCAGCCACGCAGTACAGCACACTTTAGGAACTCCTACTAGGCCCACTTTGCATATCTTTACAATGGAATCTCAAACCCACCACCATACCTTAAGAACCGCCCAGTGACATTGCCTCTAGCAAGGTGGCTGCAGATACAAACTATAAACTAATAAAACACTGAATATATTGAAGGCCATATATTCAAAATACCACAGCACCCAACCTATTTGGTAACCAAAGCTCTATGATTTGCTAAGAGACCTGCTCAGTGGAAGGAACTCATAGCTAGTACTGGGAACCAAGTCAGAATCCTATGGACACCAAGATCATAGACTCCAATGAGAAAACTCTCACTCTACCACTAGCTTTTGGCCAAAAGGGAGGCTACACTCATTAAAACCTCTCTGAATTACCCATGTTTATCTTCTTTAGCCTAGAATGATCTCACTTTCCATGGGGAAGTTTGTTTTTCTTTTATAGTAGGCAGTGAAAATAAGGACAACCAAAATCCCTCAGGATAAGAAAATATTACTGTTGCAGTCAGCTTTTCATTGCTGCCAGAAAACACCCAACCAAGAGCAGCTTTTGGGGGAATAAAAGGGTTTATTTTGGCTTACAGACTTGAGGGGAAGCTCCATGATGGCAGAGAAAACAATGGCATGAGCAGAGAATGGACTTCACCTCCTGGCCAACATCTGTGAACAACAGCAGCAGGAAATTGTGTCAAATACTGGCAAGGAGAAACTGGCTATAACACCCATAAGCCCACCCTCAACAATACACTGCGTCCAGGAGGCTTTAATTCCCAAATTGCTATCAGCTGGGAAACTAGCATTCAGAATACCTAAGTAATAAAGCCACTACACTAGCTGCCTCCATATCATGAGTTGAGCCATCTCTCCCACATAAGCTAGGACCCAGGTGAAACCACAGAGGAAGTGGCAAGATGAACAAGAGTGCTGCTTCCACAGGCAGCCTGACAACCTGTACCAGAATGATGGAGAAAGACACTGAGGATACTCAAAATATACCAAAGCAGAGTTGAAGAGATGGCTTAGCGGTTAAGGCGCCTGCCTCCTAAGTCTCAGAACACCAGTTCCAATCTCCAGGTCCCACGTTTAGCCAGATGCAAAGTGACGCAAGGGCGCAATGCTGCACTTGACCACAAAGGGGCATACACATCTGGATTTCGTTTGCAGCAGCTGAGAGGCTGCTGGCGCACCCATTTCTATCTGTCTTCCTCTCTCTCTCTCTCTCTCTGACTCTCTCTCCAGAAGCTGATAAGAGCTCAACACTAAAGCAGACTTATAACTCATCACCAGGGCTCAGGGAATTTGTGTGGAAGAGGAAGCAGAAAGAGCATAAGAGCCACAGAGGAGTGAAGTAATATCCAGAGGCACTGCCCTCCACTCCAACAAGGACTGACTGCTGCTCTTACAACTCATAACCCACACCCCATGGTGTAAACCAACAATCCCATTGAAGAAGGCCCTCAATGGAATGGACAGGGAGGAGGGAAATAATACCAAAACATGGTGTGTCTATAAAAAGTTTCTACCTAATAAAAAAAAAGATCCCTATGATAAACTGAGCTCGTCTTCTCAGTTTCTTCTATTTTCATCATTTTAGAGCGTGTATTGATGCCTTTGTTACCATTTTACTCAAGAATATCTTGATATCATGTATACATTGTCTTGAAAACACCTCTCTTGTATTAAATATCTCTCTAGATGTCACATTGAATCTATTTCTAAACTTAAGAATTGTTACCAGCAGAAAAGTAGCATAGTAATATCCATGATAATAATAAGTAGTTCTATATTAGACAAGCAACTAAGATTAAAGAAGATTAAAAGAAACTAACATTAAGTCACTGTGCTGGCAAATCTGAGGAGAAGCCCCACTTCAAGAACATAGGATCACATTTGAGAGAGGCCAAGAGACCTATAAGATCAGATCACTAAGCATTTCTAATCCCAACTGAAGGAGAGGAAAGGACAACGGGAGTTTGGATGGAACCATCTGACTACGGAGCAGTTTCAGTGAAAAACCGCCCAAATCATGAGGGTGTCCATGGTCCACAGCCTCTGGTTACACAGCAGGCATACCACCTGACCTCAGAATGGCCTTTCTTAAGGTCCCTGACATAGTAATTCACTAGTTCTACTGTAGCTATAACAAAACTCTGGAGCCACTGGATGATGCCTTGAATCTGTTTCAGTCTCAGATCCCAGGAAAGACTTGTATGCCCATCAAAACCACAATTTCTTGTACCACAACCCTGTGCAGCCTAATGTGTTCCATAGTCTGAGATGAGTTGATCTCTAAAGAACTTGTCCGATGCTCCATAATGACAAAATGCTGCAAAAAAAAATGGACATCCATTTACATATCTTATAAGCCACTACTCTTAAATCCAACTACCTACCTCCCATTGTTCTATTCTGCCTCCCTTTGGGCCATCCCTTACTGATTGCCCTTTAAAAATATCCTAAGTGAATAATTTGGGTTGTAATTTAAAGCTGTTTCTTCTAGCTATTTTATTGTAAAAGAGAGGAAAGAACAGTTCAATCTAACTTTTCAAAGACCTTCAAAGCATGCTCTGTCCATTTGTTCTCTCATGAAAGCACACATTTTCTTAATAGATTTGCACAGAATGTGTGACCCAGCACTCGCATTATCACTAGTTTCCTGTAGCTATTTGCTCACTAACACCTCTCAAGATCTATTATATCAATTTGCTGACTTATTGCTGCATGTGGCTCTGATTTCTGTATACCTTGAACACGCAAGAATTCACCACCTGTGAGCACATCCCTCCTATCACCCTTGTGTGGGTTTTGATTTCTCTTTTTTCCAATGATATTTCCATTTCTTTTATTTTTTATGATTGCTATTGCTTTGCTAGCTTTTTTTGCTTGCATGTCACCTTGGTCTCATTTGTAAATTTAAAAGATATGTTTTCTCTAAGCATTTCAGCTAAATATGAGCTCTAATTAGTGAATTTACAAAGAAAATTCCCACCAATGATGTGTTATTCCCAAATATGCCAGTGATTCTCTTCTGAACATAACTTCATCAGCTTACTCATTAACAGTAGATAGATGTCTTCCTTTTAAATGAGGTATAATTTACACACAAGGGATAAATTATTTTCATATACTTCTGATGTTTGAATATAAAGCAAATGTGTGTAATACCATAAACACCACTGCAATCAAGAAAAAGAATCATTTCATCAAGTACACACACACACACACACACACACACACACACTCACACACTGCCATTCACCCAGAGAAGTTTTCTGTTAGTAACTTCCCCAGATCCTACCAACCACTTATCTTTATCTCTATAGTTTGGGCTTTCTGATATAGCACATAAAAGAAACTGTAAGATTTGTGGCTTTTGTGTGCCCTCTTTCTCTCAGTATAATGAGATTCATCTCCGTGAATGGCTAGGAAAAGCCATGAAAGAAGAAAATTACATCTGTCACAGAAAGATTAATTTGGGAAAATTTATTTCAGTGTATAATCCCTGTGATTTATTAAACTTCTACTCTTTGTCAGACAGTGCCTGTGCTGCTATCGCCATGTCATTTTACTTCGATATTGTTACAGTACAACAATGACATCATTCCATCCATTTTACAGATGTTAAACCTAAAATCTGGAGTTTAAATAACTTCTTTGGTATCATAACTAACATAATGTTTAAACTTAAGAGTTGAACTTTCCACTATATTGATACCTTGTTTTCAGTTTAGAATATAGTTCAAAATAACTTTCTTAATCTTTCTATATATGGCCTGTCATTTTTAAAGCCAAAAGCATTTCCAATTGTAGTACATTAGGAATGTGTGTGTGTGTGTGTGTGTGTGTGTGTGTGAGATGCTTCGCATTTTAATAATGAAAAATTGAGGTTGAATTGGGAATTACCATGTTAAAACCACATAAAAATCTCAAAGGTATATATGTCCCATTCAAAGCTTATTTTATGAATAGTGGTTATAAAAACAAGCACGAGTCATAAAATTGAACATAACTCTTATGTAAAGAAATGCTTTAAGGGTAGGGATATATGACTGGGTTACAAATCAATGGTAACAGCGGACTGCTATCATGCCAGGGGACGAGGTTTAGTCTTCAGCTGAGAGATGAATGAAGACACTTGAATTCAGATAACAGAAAGCAAAAACAAACCTTCCTTACCTCCACAGCAATTGATCTTAGAAATTTATCTAGCACTGTCTTCATTTTTCCGCCCAATCTAAACTACATCATTAATTCCCACTTAGATTTTGAAGTTAGGCATCATTCATTTAAATCCTAGCAATAACTTTGTTTTGTGCATTTATACTTTGGTAATATGCTTTATATTCCAAGTGTTACTCTCTGCTTAAATGTATTTTGTCTCTTATTTTTATGACTCATCAATGACACTTTTTAAGGCCTTCTATCATGAATATTCTTGTGTTTCATTTTGGAACAAACAAGATAATTTAAAATATGCATCTATATGTGCATAATATAGCTTAAATGTCCCTCTACCTCACAAGTTTTGGGGTAAAAGGAACAAGACAAAAAATAAAAACCAAATTTATTTTTGTTCAGACCTATTGTCACCACCTGATCCTCCAGATTCCTGGAACTTATGGCTCTCTCCAATAGCTCCTTAAACCCCCTGCAATTCCCAGGTCCACCGTTCAGCTCTGTGTTCTGCCATTGCTTTGCCAAGGTTCTCTGCCTCATCAGTTTGATCTCAGCCTTTAGAGACTGAAGATAGATTTGTAGACTTCTGGAAAATGGGAGATTGAATGATCGTAATGATCCTCACTCTCAGCAAACATCCCTGGATGCATGGTGTGTGGGGGTTCGGTGGGAGGTCCTAACTGGCAGCAAACATCTATCACAGGGGGCCTCATTGTTCTGTTATTTTGCTGTGTCATTATTACAAAGGCAATTCTGTCACATATATTTATTTCATCATGAATATAGTCATGGGAAGGATTGAGACATCATCACCCTCCCTTGGAATACAGCTCCAGCTTCCTTACAATCATGAGACCTGATTACCTAATCTACTTTGCCAGGAATGAATTGCTTGACTTAACACAGTTTTCAGAGTGCAAAACCTGCATCTTGATGTTCTGCATGTGAATTTGCTTCCAGGTTGTGATCTCACATCTGCACTAGGATAACCACTCATCTTCCTGCCATGTGTGCATGTGCCTCAATTCTAATTAAGGACAAGAATTTACAGAATTGTTTTGGGGTGTGTGTTACTGCTGATTACATCTGCATTTATATAAATTAACACACAGAAATTAGTGGTTTACTAGGGTCTGAGTTACTTTTCTCCACAAACTAGATGTGTGTACCTCACAGCCCCCATGTCAATTTAGATTTATTTTTTGAGGCAAGCCCAATAGATTGGCCTTTATTTTGTGTGAGAGAGAATGAGAGCAAGAGCAAGAGTGAGAAAAAAAGAATTGGTATGCCAGGGCCTCTAGCCATTGTAATTGAACTCCATACATGTGTGCCATCTTGTGAGCATGTGTGAGCATGTATGTCTGGCTTATATGGGATTTGGGGAGTGGGACATGGATCCTTAGGCTTTTCAGACAAGTGCCTTAACTGCTAAGCCATCTCTCCTCTCACACTTCAGCCAAGCCACAGCTGAATCCACAGAGGAATGGGGAGACAAGCAAGAGTGAGGCTTCCTTGCTATCTCTGATAATCAGCGCCAGCGTGTAGGAGACACACTCTGAGGATACTCAACACCTACCAAAGTATAGTTTAGAGGTTCCTAAGAGCTCATCAGTGAAGTAGACTTAAAACTCATGCACCATGGCTCAGTGAATTTTACAGAAGAGGGGACAGAAAGATTATAAGAGCCACAGGTTGAGACATCATGCCCAGAGACATTCCCTCCACCCAAAAATAATTGACTACTGCTTCCGTAATGCATAAACTACAACCCTATGGGGAATACCTGCAACCCCACTGAGGAGCATCCCCAGTGGAATGGGGGCAGGGATGAAGGAAAAGATAGTACTGACACATCATGTACCATATGAATCATCTTGTTAATAATAATAATAATAAACATTAAAAATATCCTGAATCAATTATATAAATAGGTCTAACTTCAAAGCTACAGTCAAAGCTATGACTTTCAAAGCCTGATCAAAACTCAAAGAAAGATTCAAAATAGATCTTAAAATAATGAATGACATAGTAACTAAAAAGGAAAAATTGTCAACTATATTAAAACTTTTAGAAATCCACAAAGATTAGAAAATCTGTTAGTTATTTGACTGCAAAATGAATTTGATTCTTTCTTCATCAAGTCAAGCATTGTATTTGCTTTGAAAAAGCATTGTTTCATTTATATTATTCAGAAAGGCAAGATAGAACACTAACATATTTTGATTACAAATGTCCCCAATAACTATCTTATAAGAAATGTCATTTTCAAATGAACAATTACAATAGGTGAAGAGATTTAATATTTCAGTTTCATAGATGCTATAAATATGCTGGGTTTTCTCATAACTTTAATATCATGTTATCAAATTTTTTATGTGATCATGAACCAGGTTATTCAAAGTCTCACAATCACAATAAGTTCCATCAATCTTCTAGAGCAGAAGGAAAGTAAAAAATATTACTGCCAAAAGAAAACATCTTCATAGTTTCAGCAACAACCAGACACATGTGACACTTGCGTGACATTAGTTTTTAGGACTTTAGTACACTGTACATTTGAGCTGACTATCATACCAGGGTAAGATAAGCCTACCCAGTAAATAGTCATAATTGTATCCATAGAGTCAAAACTATAAGGAAAATGTGAATGGTAAAATCCAGTTACCATGCTCACAGAACAATGGTGGGTTATTGGTAATGGCTATACTTTGGACATTCCTTAACCTGAATGTTGTTCTCTGTGGTGATTTCATTTAGATGCCTCCCATAAATTCAGGTGTTCTGAATGCTAGGACCCCAGCTGGTGGAAATCTGGAATTTGGAGCCTTATTTGAGGTGTATTTTTGGAGGCAGGCTTATGAGTATTTATAGCCAGCTCCCCCTTGCCAATATTTGGCACACTCTCTTGCTGCTGTTGTCCACCTGATGCTGCCAGGAGGTGATGTCCTGCCTCTGCTCATGTTGTCATCCTTTCCCCTTCCTATTTGGAGCTTCCCCTTGAGTCTGTAAGCCGAAATAAACAAATTTCCTCCCCTCAGCAATACTTTTGTTTGGGTGCTTTATCCAAACCACACAAAGCTAATGACAACAGTAAAATTGGTACCAGTAGAGTGTTGCCATTGTTGCCAAAAAGCCGACTGTGTGGCTTTTGACCTTTTGGAACTGATTTGCAGGAGGAATGTGGAAAGATGTGAAACCTTGGGCTATGAGACATCTTGCAGTACTGTAAGTACAGCTTGATGAACTATTCTGGTCAGAGTTGGAATACCCAAATGCAATGAGAACTATGGACTGTGAGATTTGGATTATGAGGGGAAGAAAGAACTTTGTGGGCACTCATCTAGATGAAGTTTGTGTGAGAGGCTTGTTGTGTACTACCTGTGTCCTAAGACTTTTTGAATTGCATAGAAATGGAGTGGTGTGAGCAGATGGATATGGAACAGAAAAAAATGAAAGTTTCAGGCAGAGGATAGCTCCATTCACCTGCAATTGTTTGAGAGATTATAACCATTGAGAGAGGGCCAGCTGTTCTACCTTGGGACAACAGGAGGAATGAGGACTCTTGAAAGTAAAGGGCCCTGAATGCTGAAGGACTGTCCTGCTCTTCAAAGTCAGCTTTACTCTCCTCTGGACCAACAATTTGATAGACTATCTAGTACTATGGAGTATAACAAATGCAGAAAAGAGGATCGCGGGATTTTCCATGCAGTTTTCACTATTTCCTATTGCGAGCAATGTGAGGCAGGGCTGATGAAAGCTATGAGGATGAAGTGTAGGTTGCTGTGGGAACCCAGTGGAGATGCGAGGACTATGGGATGGCTGCCATGGAGAGCTGCTAGCATGTGATAGAATTTTCCTCAGGCTAGGAGCCCAGCTAAAGGGTGGAACTGGAAATTCCAGAGATTAGTTAGAGATGTCCAACTTGGAGCTATGGAACTTGATGTTTGTCCAATTTGTTATATATCATGTGTTGGTTCAATCTTTCCTTGCTATACCCAGTGCCAACTTTTTCAGTGTGAATTTTTATTCTTGTGTATTATTTTGTTGTGGTGGCTGTTGTTTGGTCTTATGGGCTAACAGCTAAGAGACCTTAGACTATGGGAATGTTTGAACAGTATTGAATCTGTGGGACTTTTAAAGTTGGACATAATATATTGTATTTTACATCATGATTATCAGTTTATGGGGGCTGGTGCTGATGTCCAGCCTCTGCTCATGTTACATTTTCCCCTGCTTTCATGGAGTTTGGAATTTCCCTTCAAGCCTGTAAGCCAATATAAACTCTTTCCTCCCCAAGCCTCCTGGTGCACTCATTCTCTCCCGCCCTCTTCATAAAAAATAAAATAAAATCAGACGTGGAAACAAAGAGAAGTCAATGAATTATTGTCCTAACGAACACATGTATGTATGCATGCATATATGTTGTCCACAGTTCCTGGATAAATTTTTCCTCAAATCAGGACATAAAAATTCGGATCTTAAAAGCCTGGCATGGTGGCACATGCCTTTAATCCCAGCACTTGGGAGGCAGAGGTAGGAGGATCGCCATGAGTTCAAGGCCACCCTGAGGATACAGAGTGAATACCAGGTCAGACTGGCCAGAGTGAGACTCTACCTAGGAAAAAAAGAAAAAAAAAAAAAGAAAAAAAGAAGAAAAGAAAAGAAAAGAAAAGAAAAAGAAAAAGAAAAAGAAAAAGAAAAAGAAAAAGAAATTCTGACTTTCCATATTCTCGGACTTGGAGATGGCCATAAAGAAATTCTCAGAACTTCCCTTGTCCATTATCAGGTCATAAGAACTTTTTTCCCAAATGGGTCCATTCCTATTCTCTGAAGGAAAGGAAAGAATGCTACAAGGAGATGCCAGGTAGACTAATAAATGTCAGTAAATGTTTCTGAGCTCTATAAGACACAAAATAATCATATTTGAAAAGGACATTTGAGAAACACTTCATAGATGGTCCATCAGAGGCACAGGTAGGATAACCTGGAGTTTGTATCTGTTATCTAAAGTAGAAGACAGTCAGTGTTGGGGAATGAATCCCTTAAACCATGCAACCCACCACTAACATCTGATCAAAGAGTGTCAGAACTGAGTTAGATTAAAGGTTCCAGAGATAGTGTATATCTGCCAAAGAAGTGACTGCTTTCTTGGAATCACCATTGTTAATGCATTGTAAGCACAAGGAAAGCAAACCAGGTATTTAACTTGGATACATTTTCCTGCACTAGGGAGATGCTGGTCTACAGCTTGGGGAGAAGCTTGGCTGGACTTCCAAACAGCTCAGTATTTGATTAAGGATTCAGAATGAGCTCTCCCCCAACACCTGAATTGTTTGCTTTTGTAAAGGTGCGTAAAGCCATGTTACAACTGTTGGGAATTGCTGTGTCTTATAGAAGTAATAACACTGCAATTACTGGCCGTCATTAGCAGTCCGAGCAGCTGACTATGACCTAGAAGACCAGCTGCAGCAACATGAAACAGGAAGAGGTCTGCTGATCATAGAAGGAAGAACTTTCTCAGGGCCTGAATAATGATGAATACTCAGAGTGCCTTATTAAGGTTACACACAATGATATAATCTGTATGGTCCTGCCAACTCTGAAACTGGGTAGTAATAATAATATCACTTAACATTACACCCACTGCAATTCTACTGGACAGTAACCTATATAATTATTTCTACATCAGACTTCTTTGTGAAATATCTTTGGTTATATGTAAATAAGTGAGCCTTCCAGAAGACGACATTTGAAATATGCCTAATAATTGGTATCTCTTTGAAAGAGACAGGATTTTTTGTTTTTAGATAGAATGACTAATTCTAAGTACAATTATAAAATTTCTAAAATCATGCTTTTGTCTACCTCTCTGGCCTTGTGTGTATTGGTATCTTCCTAGCAGCCTGCAGCTGTGATAGAAGATCAAATGATTTTTTTTTATAAACTTTACACTTTATTTGCTAAATAGTACACTGGGGAGTAGTGACTACTGTAATGCAAATGGTACTGATGTTACCCCATAGGCCATTCTTCCCAATTACTCTAGCACAGATTTGTATTAAGGAGCTTAATGAACACATGCTACTATATATAGCACGTGCTGTCAGGGAGCATGCTGACTACGTATGAGCATCTAAAATTACCAACAGCCTCAATCCTCAAATGCCCGCCCCCAAAGATCCTGTCAATCATTTCTCCATTTCCCTAGAATTCCTACAATATCAATGCAAGTAAGATCACCTCTGCATTTTCTTCTCTTTTATTTCCTTATCACTGGAGCGACCATTCTCCCCAACCAACACAGTCCTATGGTCTCAATGTATTTATCTGCAGTGCCTGAATTTGCTCTAAACTTTCTCTTATAAATTGTGTGCCCATCCTCACAAACAGTTGGGAAGAAATTACTGCCAGATGATGATCTGAGAAATTAGGAAGCCACCACTGTCCCCTATGGACACAGAGAATCAAGAAGAAATCCAAGCTTCTGCTTCTGCCCCAGTAAGTGACAATTGAATGCTGATAGGAGAATGTAAAAACAACTTTGCAGCCATTAGCAGATCTCACGATGACTTAGAATGTCTCTCATTGCACAGAATAATTCTGGCATTCTAATTTCTTAACAAAACTCCACCTGACTTATCCCAATAAGCACACATCCCTAATGGCACACTTGATGTTCTTCCATAATGGTATCCCAGACTTCGGGTTTTACCTCTGAGGTTAATGATTGCCTTTGCTATTTAGTCTTTCAAGAGAATATCAGCAATCAATGTGATGGCCTTTCAGGGCAGTTAAGGATAATTTGAGTTCCTTGCTTGCCCTCTTTTCAGCCTGCCTCCTATTCTAGCCACCGTCTGTCTATAGTAAGGAAGGGAAATAATTACCCAGGTGGAGACATTTAAGGACAGGAATTGGCCATATTTTATATGGGTTAAAATTTTAAAGAATTAAATTTGGTGTGGCATATGATCTTTCTCCATCCAAAGATATTCTGACAGAGCACAGCCAGCTTGCTCACTTAGTATTCCCACTCCTCTTTCTCCGCTTTTTCTTCTTTTCCTGCTTCTCTTTTTTGACCATTTTACATAAGAGCCTTAGAATTTTTCCATGTGATGCAAGCATTTTCCCTTTGTGCTACTTTTAAGCTATCCGTCTGCTTGCATGTTGCAAAGAAGCTTGTAGCTACTGTGTTTGTCTGTGAAGGTCTGGATGACCTAGGCCACCTGCGGTGTGGACATTGTGTTAAACATGTTCATCCCCTCTAACTATCTACCACTACTGAGCTAGCACTATGTGGCAAGCATTAGAACTCCAGGCTAAATGTTTTACTTGCATCTTTTCAGTTGGTTTCATAGCAACCCCATGATGTAGTGTTATTCTCATTGCAGGGGACAGATAGTACTTGGTTTGAAGCAACTTGAGCTTGAGGAAGAGTGAGAAAATGAAATTTTCCATCCTAACTCCCAGAAATAGGATGAAACACCTAAATTAATAAGGGTGCCTATTCCTCAATTTGTTGTTTCTTCCAAGTGCATGTTTCAGAACTTCAAAACTAAAAAAAAAAATCTATTCAAGGTATTATATATAGTTTGACCAAATAATATTACTTATCTTGCCCTCATTGTTTTTGTTTCAATTTACTTTATCATTCCTAACGAGCATACTACTATGGAGAAGCATCTGGAAGAAGCTGTTTCTAAACAGAAGCAGTACACACCTATCTGCCAGCTGCCCAGCACTGCTTTGCTAGTTCTCTGATTTATTGATTTAGGTCTGAGAGCGGCAGAAAGTCATTCTCGGCTCTTAGTGGTCTTAACTCAGGATACTAAGGAACTGGGAAAGCCAAAGGCCACTGTGATGGCTAAAGTGTCAACTTGATCTGTTTAGTAATCCACAGAAATCCCTTTTGGGTGGGTCTCCGAGGTAGCTTCACTGAAGGATTCACTGAAGGAGGAAGTATTTCTCCAGAGTGAACCCTTCCCCCAGAGTGGAGGTGGGGGGCTCTCAGATAGGAAGTTTATATAAGGAAGCTCTGGGTAAAAGAGCCCCCTTCCTTCCACTTGGCTTCTAGAGCTGCTTGCTGCCTTCCAGTGTGGATTGAAGAGCAGCGCCAACTGAAGACCTGCATGGATTGAAAGCCAGCAGCTCCTCAGGAAGCAACCAGGCCTTCGGTGACAGATCAGACTGCTGAGGCATCTGGCCACCAGGACTGAGCAGCTACCTGGTTCCTTGTTTCTCAGACCTGCAACTGCTATTGGACTGCCATAAACTAATCCAGTAGATTCCCCTTTTAATATAATTCATTCTAGCAGTTCTGTTCCCCTAGAGAACACTGACTAATACAGCCGCTAAGGCCACACCCAGAATCAGCGGCTCTTGACCTCATGCCACAAAGAAGTGAGCAAGTGATTGATTATAAACTTTATTGTATGACCCGATGAGGTTCTCGTAATATTCCCATCGTATCTTCTCCCTCCCACCCACAATCCACAGAAGGTCCTCCTCGGTGGAGTCATTGGGGTCCCATGTGGGGTCAGGAAAGTATCAGTCTTACTTTAATGGTAATCTCTCCACAGTCTCTGGATTTCTGCTTTGAGGCATTTTGAGCATCCTTAGTAGCTATTACCATCTGCTTGGAGCCAGTTGCCAGGCCAGCAGTGAGAGGAACACCACATCACCATTTCCTCAGTAATGTCTTCTTAGAAGAAGGAAAGTGGCAGTGGAAGGAGTTGGGGGTGTAAGAAAGAGTCAGTGGAAGATGAGGTGACTGTGATCAAAATACATTTTGTACATTCATAAACACTGTCAATAAAAACCAGAAGAGGAAGTAGCTGAAAAGGAGGGACTCAGTGCGGGGGACATACAAGAGGGGTAAAGGAGGATGATGGGAGGGAACTATGATCATGGTATGTCATATGATATATATGTGGGGGGCTGTCTGTATGTGCGTGTATGTTGTCAATATTTTTTTTTAAATAAAGATGTAAGATAAAAAAGGGAGCAAGAGAAAGTAGATTATCAAAAAGATTATTAGAAGAATTCTGCAGCGTGAGGGGCAATGAGTAAGTACATGTGAGAGAGCTCGTTTACTGGCCTCATCTGGGACTTACAGCAGGAACTTAGGCAGAAACCAAAACAATATTTACTGAGATTGGTAAATTTTTGTTGCACACTGATGGCCAAACCAGTGAGGGGTCTACATGCCCTGTGCATGATACCCCCTCCTCCAAGGAGAAACTGGTCATATGCTGCTGGCCCAATCAGGGGACGGACTAGCATCATGACCTCCTTGTCCATTGGCCCAATCAATTGTACTCTTTCTGAAGGCTAGTGACTGAGTCATGGTTTTTTCCTCTTTTAGCTACATGACTGTGGCTTACAAGAAATGGGTTACTCTACTGGCTGGAAATTCACCATGGATCTTTATCCTTACTACTCACAGCCATAACAATGCCTACCTCGTTATCATGCAATGAAGATATTTCTCTGAGATAGCTAGAACAGCTTTACAATGCAGCAGATAATAGAGACCCTTTTTTCCACAGAATTTTAGCCATTAAGAGTGACCATGCATATGCCCAGCATCTTTCTGAATGGACAGGCACATGTGTGCATAATGAGAGCTCCATTTAAAGAATAAACTGTTGGTAGGGGCTTGCAGATCATCAGTGCACTGCTCATCCAACATGCATTTAATTCCAGACCCCAGCACCAAAAAAACATGAGTGGCTTTCATTATTATCACTAATGAGTTAGAACACATTTCATAATATAAAGAGGGTGATAGCTACCTGTGTATGTTCACTAATATCTTGTGGCATAGTTTATCTGATTGGATAGAAAACAATACTAACAATTAGACCCTGGTAGTTTAGCCCAGTTTCTAATGTTCCACATGTTTTATCACCTGCAGCTCCACTTGGAGTAATGGATTGGTTCAGCAGGTTTCAGGAAACCATGAACTGTTATGCAGTATATTGGTATGCTTGCTAATCTACCAGCTATAAAGAATGCGATTGAGATGATAAAGGGAAGGAAATGTATTTAACCAGGTGATATACCAATAAGGCCCCTCCAAGAGAATTGATGGTCAAATTTTTAGGAATTTACAAACTAGTTGATTAAATAGCCATTATTGGAAATTAGATCATATCTACTTAGAATTAAATAATTTATACCCAAAACAAAAGTAATAAATGCTCCAAGTAGCACAATTTACTGTTTGTTTAATTGTGTTTTACTGGTACCTGTGATTGCAAGATTATTTACACTTGTAACTACAAGGCAGAAGTATGTTATGTAATGATGTGCTAGTGTGAGTCCTCCCCAGTAAAGCAAGTTAAAGTCAGTAGTTCTCTGACTTGAGCATGGTACGTTATATACATATCAACTACCGGGTCTGATAAAATGGGTCAGTCAGTAAAGCACTTGCTATGCAACTGTGAAGATCTGAGTTTGGTCACCAGCACATAGGTAAAGGCTGGGCATGATAAGCACACACCTGTAATCCCAGTGCTCATCCAGGTAGAATTAGGTATGCCCGTGAAAGCAAGCTGGATACCAATATTAGCTAAATCTGTGAGCTTTGTATTCAATAAAAATACCCTGTTTAATTGAATAATGTGGAAAGTGACACAGGGAAACATCCAACATCAATCTCTGACCTCGACATGCACTCATGAGCACATGCACATTCATCCTCACACACACACATGCAATCAGACCACACACACAAGAAAATAGACTGCATTTCTAGGGCTTATCGCCAGAGCTTTTAGATCCATGGGACTGTATTGGTTTGAGAATTTGCACAGTGAAATCCCCAGGTACTGACAGTAGTGTTGTGCCTGTGGTGACATTTTAAGAATTACTAGTCTCACAGAGACTATGACATAATCATTGTCTCAGCACAAGATTTAGAAAGGCAGGGCATTAATTCCCACCTGGCAGCTGTACTAATTCTTCAAGTCTCAAGTTTGTGTTTCTCACCACAGCTGATGCCTGACCACAGTCACACTCTAGCATAGGATATTGGTGTTAGCACACACTATAAGCTACTGTGAACAAGAGGAAATATCAGTGTTTCATTTTGATGGCAGAGACACAAAGAAATTGCAATGTTTATGTGTAAATAAAAATATTGTACATAAATTTGTCACCTGTGGAGTCATCCCTCTACATTAAAATTTTTAAATGAATTTTAAGAGTCTTGAAATTATATGTCTCTTTTTACAAATGAGGACAGTGGAGCTCACGATTGCCCAAAATGCTTGTTAAATGGTTACTGTTAAGAGTAGAATTATTCTATATCAACACATAACTTATTTTATCACATAACACTTACAACCCTAAATGAAACATTTATATTAATTCTTCCAAGGTTCAGGGAATATCTTAGAAGATGGAATGGAAAGAATTTAAGAGCCAAAGGATGGGAAGAGTGAGTTTATATTTTTAAAAATCCTATTTCTTAGTTACCTTATAAAGTAAAATGTTAAGAAATAGGAGAATAAAATTTCAGTAAAGAGAAAGAATTGTCAACTCAACCTATGTGGATTGAAAAAGATTTTTGGAAAGAATATTGGGGGCCATCTATTCAAACTACCACAGTGACAGATAGAGATAGAAAGCATAGGTGTGCCAGGGTCTGCAGCCTCTGAAACCAAACTCTACACACATGTACCACATTGTGCATCTGGCTTACATGGGTACTAGGGAATCGAACCTGGGTCTTTAGGCTTCTCAGGCAAGTGCCTTGACCTCTAAGCCATCTTTCCAGCCTGAGATTTTGAAATTTTATTCTAGGTCATTACATGAATTCTTGCTAGTCAAGTACTTAATGCTCTGCTTTTCCTTCTGTTTCCTCCTCTGAAGTACAGTGAGCTGCTTAACGGTGTCTTCTCCACCACTAGCTACTCCATGTCAGTCACACTGACTAGTGAGATCTGAATCAGGACCAGAAGCCCCTCAAATGGTGTAGAGCTCAAATCGTTTATAACTTCAGTATCTTACTCAACATAAAGCCATGTTTGTTTGAAAATACTCTCAAGTAACCTCCACTCCACACGTATATAATAAATTTGACACATTGTTATCATCCATTTGCTTTTTTTCCAAAAATCCTACTATAATGTGAATATAGAGTTGAATGGAGGCTAGTTATTTTGAAAATCAGTAACTTTTAGAAAAAAAAAAACTTTTAAGTTTAAATTTACATTGGAACCTTTCATGGGACCCATAAAAATCTTTAAATATTTAGATTTTGACACCCATGTAAAGAATACAAGCCTAAAGCATCCATCACATGAAAATGTAGCCTTAATAGTTTATCTTTTTAATGTAATTTTTATAAATGGTTGGCACACATACACCCCTTGTCCCCCACACTAGTTCTGCTGAGGTTCTTTTCCAGTGGAGTTAGTGGTATTCATTATGGGGACCAAGAGGCCTCAGGCAGGGACTGCAGGGATGAGAGGCCAGTCCCAGCCACATTGAGGCTCTTAACAATCTTTCTGCCCATCTTCTATGATGATCCCTGAGCCTTGGTGGGAAGCATAGGTATCTTTTAATATGAGAACCTAATTTCTATTTAGTAAGTGGTGAGACTTATAGGTCACTGTGTTTATGAAGGTTTGAGAAATAAAAGCCCCCAAACACAATTTAAAATTATGAATTTATGTGTCCAATTAACCACTGTCAAATAAAAAATGAAAATGTCTCTATTCTGTCCAAGAAAAAAAAAAACAGTTTATAATCCTTGAATTGATTTTCAAGTACGTCCCTCCTTTCTAAATTCAGTTTCTACAAAGGAGAAAAGCATGAAAGAATTAGGAAACTTGAGCAAAGTTTTCCTTACCTTCCTGATTTGGTAGCTTTTAAAATATCAAATGATTAAATATTTCATAAAGAACACATTATAATAAAAATTCTTTAAAAAGCCTTAATCAACCATGTGTTTGCATGTGAACTTTACAGCTGACTACTCTCTATGGTCCATGTGAGTTCAGATCTTTAGTTTTATTCAAATTTACTATGGAATGTTTAAGTGATGGATGTGTCTGGGACATTTCAACCAGTTTTCCACATCTCCATCTGCCAAGCCATCTGGATTTTGCATCCACAGAGAACTACTTGTTAGTTATTATAGACTACAATGTTGAGAAAAAAAGAAAGAAAGAAAGAAAGAAAGAAAGAAAGAAAGAAAGAAAGGAAGAAAGAAAGAAGAAAGAGAGAAAGAAAGAAAGAAAGAAAGAAAGAAAGAAGAAAGAAAGAGAGAGAAAGAAAGAAAGAGGGAAAGAGAGGAAAGGAGGAAAGGCAGGAAGGAAGGAAGGCAGGCAGGAAAGAAGGGAGGCAAGGGAAGGAGGGAGGGAGGGAGGAGGGAGGGAGAGAGAGAGAACATTTCAAGAAAAGAGAATAATTGTTACATACATACAAATGAAATAAAAATAAATTTTGTGCAGTCTTCCATAAACAGAAAAATGCTGGTAACTGGCAAAGAGAAAAGCATTTCCTGTTCTTTCATTCTCTGTCATTCACATGAATTACGATGAGTACATGACCTTTTTCCCTAAGATGTTTAAATGGCAGCTGTTATGACTGAAGTCTACCAGTTCCATCAAAAGCTTTTGAGAACAATAGTTTGTTTTGTAAAGGTCATGTTTCTATATACTTGTGAATGTGTTTGAAAGTATTACTAAATAAATACACAAGATTTTCATTGAGAATAAATTGCATAACGGCTTTTAAATTAAATACAAACCAGAGAATCCATAGAAAGTACTTATGAAAACTGAAAATATATCTCATATTTTCTATTGACTATTATTTAAATATTAATATAAAATAAAGGGAATTATAGTAAATCCTTTAGACAAATTATTTTTTAAAGATACTGCTTAAATCTCCTTGCATCATATATAATAGATGTAGAAGTATTTTAATATACAATTATGCATCTACTTTTGGCAAAAAAAAAAAAAGGGAAGAAGGCATGTTAAGATCTTTTCACCATCATTACAATGCTTTACTGGGGATTGAAGGTAGGGCAATTGAGATAAATTTCATATAGCACAGGCTGGCCTTGAACTCCCTATGTAACAGATAATAGTTTTGAGTTTCTGATTATCTGAACTCTTTCATCCAAGTACTGGGATTGCTTTCCATACTCTTCATGAGAAAGTCTCCATACATACTGCTTTGGTCATAATTAGAATTTTTAAGCCCAGAATAAATTAGGCAAATAAAGAGAACTTATACATTGGTCTTTCTGAATAGTTTGTCTTATTTTGTCAAGTTTATGTAAGTATGTCTTCCACAGAATATAAAATTTACTTATTTGAAGTATGACATAGGAAAGTTTTGACATGTGTGTGTGTCAATATATAAAATAATCAATATACAAATCCCTTTTGTCAACCTGCTATGGCTTACATATGAGTTGAGTGTATCCACAAGTGTTCATTTTCTGGACGCTCAATGCCCTGCCAGTGATGGAACTTTTAAGAGGTGGAATCCACTGAAAGGTAGTTGGCTACTAGCAGTACTGCCTCTGGAAGGGATAAATGTACTGTCCTCTACACTGGTTAGTTTCTATTATAATAGGTTATTAATAAAAGAGCAAAAAGAGATGGATGTCTCAATGGTTAAGAGCATTTCCTGGGCAACCATGAGGGCCTGAGGACACCTGAGAGATTGCACAAGTTCCAGTCACTGGAACCACATAATCAGCTGGGCACAGCTCCCATAGGGGAACAGGGACTTGAGAATCACTGAGGCTGGGGAAAAACAAGCTGTAGAGTTAATAAGAGAATCCAGATCAAATAAGAACAGGCAGAAGAGTGAAAAGAGGGGACATAGGATATTCTCTTCCAGCCACCACAGGCAAACACATGGGCATGTACACACACATGCACTACATATAGTACACACATATCTTTACACATGTATGCATAAAAATGAATAAAATTTAAAAATAAAAGTAGCACAACCCATGACCCATCCCTTTATGGAGTCTGGTTTTCTGCCTAACCATTTTATTCAGCTCTCCTGCTCTCACCACTGCGATGCCATTCACCACAAAGCTCTGCATCTAGCTAGCACAACCTAATGCCACGCTCTTTCACCTCCAGAAATGCAATTTAATAGGCTTCTCTTTCTTTATGTATTATCTCACTTTAGGTATTTTGTGTCAGCTAATGAGTCAGTCCCTAAGGTTCCCTCTGCCCCTATGTGGTCCCATCCTGGCCATTTGATTGGTGTGCATGCTCACTGTGCATCTGCCTTTGTTGGTATGTCTCATAAGAGAAAACAGTCAAGAGGCAAACCCTTGTGCCTCGCTTATCACAGTTTCCATAACACAATGAAAATTCATCATGTGGCTTGCATCATAGTCAGTTCCTTTATGTTACTGAGTGCTACTCCCCAAATTGGATGCAGCACAAGTTATCTAACTACTCACCAGATGAGGGAAATTTGCACTATTTCTAATTTTTGGCAATTAGTTAACCACAAACAGTTTGAACCTAATATTTGTTATAATTACCAGGGAGTATAACTGTTGCACCATGTGTTTATTTAATGTTGCAAAATCTGCCAGATATTCCCCAGTGCCATTATCCCATTCATAGCCTCATCTGTAATTCATGGAAGTCCTGGCTATTCTCAAAGTGTACTCATCAGCACTTGGCATTCTAGATTCTACTAGAAGTATAATCTCATACAAAATCTTTGGATTTTTTTGGTTGAAATTGGTAAACTAATTCTAATTTTTTATGGAAATATAAGCCACAAAAAAAGTTCAGAAATATGAAAAATTTGGATGTCATGTTATGATTTAAACATTAAATAAAGCTATATTTTGTTTGAGGGTTGGGCATTAGAACACACACAAATCAGTAAAACAGTACAGAGTTGAGTAAGAAAACTAGAAAAACTGTTTAAGTGGTTTGACAAAAATGGCAAGGAATACAGGGGGAAAGAACAGTTTCTCATCACAAGATGCAGAAGGAAAAGGTTTTCCTATCTTGGTCTCAAATCATACATTAGTCAGCCTAATATGAAGATTAGATCTAAACAGAGTTGATGAAATTGTAAATTATTAATAAATGCTTTATAAACTGAATCCAAACTACACATGAAAAATTATGTATTTCTACCTGGTAGGGTTTACCTTAGAAATACATTATTGATTACCTTCTGAATATAACTGAACATATTAGCATAATGAGAAAAGAAACACATGCATAAGACTCAATCAAGATATACAGAACACCACATATTACACCTCTGAATTTCTTCAGAAGTCTCAGCAAGCTCTATCTCATAAAATACAGCTAAAGAAATCAACTATAACCTTCCCTTTATGATCTGCTGTCCCTATATAGTCAACTATAGTAAGAAACTAAAAGGCCTTCTACTTGGAAGAAAGTAAAACTACTGTCTTTTTAAAAAAAAGACAAATGGATTACTTAAAAAGATAAAACCTACTGACATCGTCGGGATTAATGAATTAATCATATTGGTCAGATACAATCCCACAGAAGAAAACTTTAGCATTATACCAGAAATTTAAAAATTTTACCAATTCAATGCCATCAAAATGTAAGAAATACATTGGGGAAATTTACAAAATGATTAAAAAAAGTCTATACTAAAGATGTCAAAACATTGCTAAATCAAATGACTTCAGAAATGAGATATACAATCTACCTAATTTAAATAAATCATTGTTGGATAGAGTTAAAAATATTTATTTTGGGGGAGGTTCAATCTAAACACAAGATATTATCAATAAGACATATGTAAAATTACTTTTTTGAATAAGGGCACGTCTAGAAGATGTAGACTGTTACTAGAAAATTTTCAGTACCTGGGATGGAATACCTTTCAGTGAGTTGTTGGCCAAGGAGGTCCCGGTAGCCTCCAAAACATTAAGGCTTTTGCCAAAGACCTTGGTTTCCCTAGAGAAACAGATAGTAAGACCCTATTGCTGAAGACATCTCATGCCTGAGAGGCAAGGTCACTGAGAAAGCAAGCTGGTGCTGAGCAGAAAACCTTCTCCCTGTAGACCAGCTAACTGAAAGCTGGAAAAAGCTGCACTGAATGCAGCCATATGGGAGACAGAAGCCATCAACAGTGAAAACAGTGGATGCTGAATATTCAAGCTTGGCCAGACAGGCCCAATGACTGAACGGGTGCAATAGTGGCATGTCTGCTCTTGGGGTAACCAACTGCTCCATAATTGGACTGAAGGCCCTCTCTACAGGAGGGAATACATACCTGGTACTGAAAAACCTAAGTAAAAGTCTATGGTAGGTGAGGTCATGAGCCTTGGGTGTATAAGCCTGCTCATGTCTGACTAAATGTATATATTATTCCCACCAAGCTGCCCTGGGGACACTACACTAAATGTTCATGTTCACATATTAATGCTACTCCTGGCTAGAGAAGCTTCTCTTTTCAGATGGTGATGACCACTGGGATGACCCAAAAGGCAACATAGTGCTGAGAAGAAGGGATGGAGGAGTGCCTAGCACTGAAACACCTCTGTCACACCCTCCAATGGCTCAGGGACCAATGCGGAAGAGGGGGCGGATAGAATGGAAGAGCCAAAGGAAGGATATGACCTCTTACAATGTAACTGCCCAGACAGAAATTGGCCTCGATATCCATGATCTTGCAGTGCCGAGCAATACCTTTGCAAGACCCTCAAAATAGAAGAGAAAGATGATGTCATCACATTAGGAGAGAGACTAATGGAGAGAGGGAAGGGATATGATGGAGACTGGAGTTCTAAAGTGGAATGGGGGAGGGGAGGGAAATATCAGGTGGGTTTTTTTGGTATGTAAGATTAAAAGTCAATAAAAAATAATAATTAAATAAAAAATATTTATTTCGAGCTGGAGAGATGGCTTTGCACTTAAGGTGTTTGCCTGAAAAGCCAAAGGACCTAGGTTTGACTCCCCAGGACCCTCATAAGCCAGTTGCACAAGGGGGGAACATGTATCTGTAGTTTATTTACAGTGGCCAGAGCTGGTGTGCCCATTCTCTCAATCTCTCTTTCTCTCTCCCCCTGCCTATTTCTCTCTCTCCAATAAAGAAATAAAATAATTTTTAAAATATATCTAAGCTGTGTGAAGTGGCACATGCCTTTAAAAAAGATATTTATTTCATCTAAAGATCCAATACCACCTCACTCAAAATTTTTGGAAGGTTTTTATTTTTCAGAAATTAGCCATGTTTCTAAAATTCACATGGCAATGCATGCATGCAAAGACTAGTCAAGATGACCTTGAAAGATAATCCAACTATGGGGTTCAGGGCTCAGCAAAGTGACTTTAAGATTTATTGTAAATCTCCTTATTTTAAAGCTCAAACTCAAAGTAGTGCAGTATCAGTATAAAAACAGAGTAATGATCTGTCACCAGAACAGGGCACAGCATTCAGAAACAGAACCGTATATACATGGCCTGTTGATTTTTGCACATCGTAGCAAAGGAAATTCAGTGGGAAAGAGTATTTTCAATCAATATGAATAGAGTTTGCTTTGTTTTGCAGCAATATCATGACAAAGGCCCACAGCATAGAAGTTTGAACAGCAGCAATGTGCTTCATTTTAATTCTCAAAACTAAAAATGTTCATAAATTGCACTTCATTCAAATGAAAATTTGTTTTTCAAAATACAATTTTGGAAAAAATAAGATGTCTCAGTCGAAAAATATCAATAGAATACATATTTGAACCAAATTGTATAAATAGAATACATTGAGAATTCGTGTCTATAATAAAAAGTAAATCAACCCCAATTTTCTTTTAAGTGGATGGGGATTGAAACAGCATGTTACACCAGAAAAACACAGGTACCAAAAGACATATTAAAAGACAGGAGCACTTGTCAATAGTTTAATAAAGCACATAGTTTAATGTCAGTACATATCAGTTTTAAAAAAAGGTAAAAGGCTGGCTTCAAAGGTTAGTAAAGATATAGAGGAACCGGAACTCTCATCATTTGTGAGGAAAGTAGAAAACAATGAAAATGTATGGGAAAAATTTTAAATTATGAAGTGTATGATCAATGCATACCACATCTAGACAATCACCTTAGAAAAGTGAAAGCAAATGTTCACACATCAACATCTGAGTTATCTTTACTGGTATCATCCTAAACTTGAAAACCATTCAAATGACCATCAACTATACACACATGTTGAGCCTATCCTTAAATGGGAAACTGCTGAGTAATGGAAAAGACTGTATATTACATGGAAGTGCAGAGATAAATTGCAAAAGTATTAGAAAAACACAAAAGGCATATATAGTTTGTGATTACTTTACAAATATTTTAAGCAAGCTATTCTACAGTGAAAGAAAACAGAACAGTGCCTGTCTGAGTATGGTTGTGCAAAAAGAATGGATAACAAGGGGGTATGACAGAACTTAGGGGCAATTTTTTTCCTATTTTTTCTTTATTGTGATTATTATTATTATTAACAACATATTTTGTACAGATACAGCATGTGTTGGTAGTCTCTTTTCCCTTGTCCCTGTCCCCATTCCACTGGGAACCATCCTCAGTGGGGGTGCTGATATTCCCCATTGGGTTGTGGGTTATGTGTTGTGGGAGCAGTAGTCAGTTATTGTGGGGGGAGTGAATGCCTCTGGGCATGATGTCTCAACCTGTGGCTCTTACATTCTTTCTGTGCCCTCTCCTGCAAAATTCTCTCAGCCATGGTTGGTGAGTTTTAAGTCTCCTTCAGTGGTGAGTTCTTAAGTTCTATTTTGGTAGTTCTGCTTTGGTAGGTGTGGTAGTTTGAATATATGGCCCCCAATATATTCAGTGTTTTATTAGTTTATAGTTTGCATCTGCAATCACCTTGCTAGAGGCAATGTCACTGGGGGCCAATCTTAGGTGTGGTGATGGTTTGAGATTCCATTGTAAAGATATGCAAAGTGTGCCTAATAGGAGTTCCTGAAGTATGCTATGGCTTGACTGTAGCTTTGCTCTATGTGCTGTGTGGCTGGTGGTTTTTTCTCTCTCTTTGCCTAGTCCTGTGAAGAGCATCCTGCTTCTCCTGCCATTATGGAACTGCCCCTGGATCTGTAAGCTTCAATAAATAATATCCCTTCCTCCATAACTGTGCCTGGTCTGAAAGTTCATCTCAGTGCACCTGAAGCTGTCTGCTACAGTAAGGTGGTACTGAGGAGTGTGGGGTGAGATGAACCAGACCTTGTGGATGTTCATCTTTTGGAACCTTTGTATCGGAGGAACAGGCATGGACTTGGTGCTTGCAACTGAAGAT